>BSBM01000391.1:23040000-23717500 GCA_027924585.1 Larix kaempferi | reverse complement strand
GTAACTTACAAAAGAAAGTAAGTTATAATATTTTAGGTGGCTCTACATTTTTTACGCAGATCTTAAGAGATATGTTTTTAATTTTGTAGAATGAACATGTACAACATCAATGTTTGTAAATTGTTTTATCAAAGATCTTAACTAGAAGTTTCTTAATAAGGGTATATTTATGTTATACTATTTGAGGAAGCTCTGCATTTTGAATGCAGATTTTTAATAGATATGTTTTGAGTTTGTAGAGTTAACATGTACAACTTCAATGTGTGTAAATTGTATTATCATAAATATAAGTTAGAATTCTTTTAATAAGAATACATATATATGTTTAGTGAGATGTTTGTTTGTTGACATATATAATTCAAACATATTTGTTGGATTAAAAGTTTTTAAGGTTATTATACTATTTCAATTAATTGTGTTTTATAATGAAATGATTATTAGATATGTTCTTTATGTTGCAATATTAGGTAGGGTAAGGAATTTTAGTTAATTAATTAGAGTTAGGAGGGGGACTTAAATTTTGTTGGAGTTTTTAATCAAATATTGGCTTGATGCTTGTAGTGGTAGTTATGTACATTTTCAATATGTTAATGTTTGTGTAAATTTAGAAGTTATATCAAATGGAAAGAGAGTCTGCGAAGGGAAAGCGTAGGAGGTCATCACAATCTTCAGGAATTGGTGTTCCAATTGGTAGTCGAAGGTTGTCGAATTCACCGCAGGGTTCAGGTTTATTGCATGGGTCCGAGTCGTTTGATCACCAACAAGTTCGAGGGGGTACAAATGATTCTCCTTTGTCTTCTGTGGGAGAGCGTCGATCCCAACGTTCTGTTGGTATGAACATTAATGTTTAATAATGTATAATTTGTATTTTTTGTGTGTTGAATTTATGGAAAAAGTTAATTTTTGACTACGGCTATATTTGAAGCAGAGCGATGTTCAGAAGATGTGCGTAATTCGATGGAGCGAGGGGAAGATCAAGATAGGAATATAGATGATGGAATAGGTGTGGGTGGAGAGCAGGGTCCTGAAGTTCCTCCTAGAGCTAGGACGACATATGTTCCACTAGCTGAGGGGTGTACACCCATATCAACGTATCCGTCTGATTTACCTGATGAGCTTCCATGGCGAGGTGTTGTGCAACAAACTATTCTTGAAAGTTGTAAATCCCACTATGACAGGTTGAACAATGATCTTTGTTCTTTGGATCTCCCTCCAGAGAGTCGACAAAGTCTAGAGGTTGTTTTGGCATCTTTGCAAAAATTCATTGATGCATACGATGAGCTTGGACCAACTACAAATAGTTTTGTTCATTTGATGCGGATGCGAAAGGAGCAAGTTATGGGTCCAGATAAGTGGGAGGTTGTGAAGGAGAGAGTCAGTAGAGAACAAGCCAATTCAATGTTCAATTTCAAAGAAGGCCTTAAGCGAAAAATGTTGAAAGTGCAATATTTCAAGCATCCTCAAATTGCACATTTCATATATGATCGATTTCTTGCAGCTTATGGTCGATTGCCTTGGAACGATGAGGTTCCTAATTATTTTGCTAGATTTTTTTATGCGGAGTTTTTTCTAGGTATGAAGCCTAACTATACCGATGTTCCCTCTGACTTTTATGGAGCTGGAAAGGGTAGAATATATAATCGAAAAGGTGCTCTTAGAGACCCTGCCACTATACAACCTCCACCTGAGATACCTCGTCCACCAAGGGTTGTGGCTTTAAGATCAGAGATGGAGACAACATCTCAACTAGGGACAATTGGAAGGGAATCAGTAGGTGATGGTTTAGCTTCAGCTCTTGCAGGAGTAGAAGTTGGTTTGGGGCGAGAGAAGGCTCGCGCTATTTTTCGTCAGAGTTTTGTCTACAAGACGAATGACGAGGTAGATGCATTGAGCATTGATGATCTCAGGGCTTATGCTAAGTTTTGTCGAGATATAGCTTCAGATGTGTTATCTAATGACACATCGAGCATGGGAGAGGTTTGTTGATTATGCTATGATAATCTATTTGATTTTTTATTAATCATTTTGAATTGAATATTTTGCTACATGGGAATAAGTATATTAAGCAAATGTATTTTGTTTGTAGTTTACGAGAATGTTAAATGCAAATAATTTTCGATTCTCCAGTAGTCAAAATCAAGAGCATCCTAGTCAAAATGAAGAGCGCTCAGGAGAGGTATTTTAATTATAATATTTATGATTGAACATGATATTTTTTTTGTTTACTTGAATTTTAATAAATATCAATGTATCTTATTGTTAATTTGACTTATCTATGCAGGTTTCATTAGATTCCAACTTTTTAGATGGTTTACCATCTCTTGTGAGCTAATGATTTTAATTTTTTTGTTTTGGTTTTAAGTTAATTTGCTTAATTTATTATTTGTATCTACTATGTTTTATTTACTAACAAAATTTAAATTTTAGGAAAGAGACCACTTGGAAATTGGGGGCGAAGATGTGGGGTCTTTAATGAATGCCGATATTGGCACTGAGGTAATTTTGTCGAACTAGAAATGATTTTTGACATAAGTTTAATGTTTTATATTTTTTTGATTTATTTGAAAATTGTTTTTGTACATGTTGCAGCTTGGCTCTTTTAGATCTTTTGGAGCCAAAGGAAAGTCTCTAGGGGAAAAAAGTGGTGGACATGCATCCAAAGAATTTGATGTACGATTTTTTTAATAATTGAATTGTTTTGTAGATGAGTTTAATATCTTAATATTTTGAATTTAGTTTAAAATTGTTTAAATAATTTATGATCTAAATTTATAATTTGTTTTTCTGTGTGTTGTAGGTGGAGTTGAGTCCCAGGGAAGGTCCTAGTGGAAAATAGTGGAAAGATATTGGTCGAGATGGATAGTGGTTCAGATTTTATAGTTTTTGTTGATATCTATATATTGGTGTTGTTTTGAACATGGAGGGTATTTATTTTTTGATTATATATATATGTACATTGAATTCACAAGTTCATCAACTCTTTTTTGGATTATATACATGAGTACATGTCCATTATTTCTCATTTGGTAAATGTTTAGAATATGTTTTGCATGAGTTTTGATAATATTTATAATATGTTTTGCATGAATGTTTGAAATGTTTTTATAGGTGCAATCCAAGGTTAGGAAATGTTGAATGATGACAATGAATGTTATGAAGTTAGAAAATGGGAAGTGTTAGGAATGTTTGAAATGTTATTTCAAGTTGGGAAATGTTGAATGTTGACAATGAATGTGATGGTAAGAATCAATGTTGGAAAAAAATGAATGGGAGGTGTTAGAGAAAAAGAAATGTTGGGAAAGAATGAATGGGAGGTGTTATGGAAGAATGAATGTTTTCAATTTGTTATGTTGAGAATAAGTGTTATTATAATATGTTTTGCATGAATGTTTAAAATGTCTTGATAGGTGCAACCCAAGGGTAGGAATGAATGGGAGGTGTTGGAAATGTTTTTAAAATGATAATCTAAGTTAGGAAATATTCAATGTTGAAAATGAATGTTATGGTAAGAATTAATGTTGGGAAAAATTAATGGATTTTTAATTAATTTAATTTTTATTTTCAATGTTCAGGTACATTTGATGAAGGCTGAAATCATGGCAAATGGGGGTAACGGTTTTTTGTTTTTTAATCATAAGCGAAGATTCCAGGATTCTGAAGTTTGTGCTAAATTAGAGCAATGATTTTAAACAACAATTTGATGAATTTTCATTGATTTGTTGGGAATAATCATTTTTCTAATTTAGCATAAGCTTCACAATCCTGGAATCCTTGCTTGTGATTAAAAATCAAATGATCGTTATCTCCATTTGCCATGATTTCAGTTATGTGAATTTGCACAAGCGATATTTTAAATTAAAGATTTGGGACGGAGAACTTGGTTACAATTTTAAGACATCTATTTAAGATCATATTTATGGTGAAGTATGTATTAAAGAAACATGTTCGATGGATTAATATACTACAAAATTTAATAGGTCTTTTTGTATTTTTTCGTTAGTATTAATCAACCAAAAGTAAAAATTCGGGGCGGAGTGGGCATAGCCACATCCGTTATCTCATCCCTTAGTGGTCTAATAGACATATGGGGACCCGAATAAAGTACTTTTGAATTTTTAAATTATATTTGAATTCATTTTTAAGCATGTTAAAGTACAATCATTTAAGCTTAGTTGTCATTCAAGAAAATATTTCATAAAATCTCAATGAAAAAATATATTGGGCACAACAATTTTGATAATTGGACAAAAAATATATTGCACACAACAATTGACATGGACAAAAATATAGATCAATTTATTTTTGATATATAGTTAAAAACATCGTAATGGAATACCATCTTCAACTATCCGTTCATGGTCACATATGGATAGTTTCCATTTTTTGGTTTTCAATTGTTTTTTTGATGGAACTTGTATCAATTTTATTCGAGATGCACATACTAAATGACTATATTGACAACATATAACATCAGGCTCATAATCCTGAAAGTATACATAATTTTTAGTCATATGCGTCTGCTGAAAAAAGTAGCCTTTTAAAATGATGGATCCTCTTTCGTATGTAAATCCGTTGTCGTTGTAGTCCTCCAATAATTTCATTTTTCCTTCGGTGCATCGCATCAAATAATATTTGACATTTTCGTTGTTGTCTATAGGTGCAATCACAGCGAAAACATCTCCTGTGCAAGTTATGATTGGTGTTAGCGTATTTAAATGAATTGAATTGACCACTTATGGCGAAGGATTAGAATGAACAATTGATTAAAAAGTCAAAAACAAGTTTATTACCTTCTCTTACGAGATCTGAAATTCTATCGCCATCAGACGATATTGCTATTTCTTCTGATTCTAATTCTTCAACACTTGCCAGTGGCATTTTTCCTTTTGGATTAATCTCTGTGTGTCTCCAAGCTTTTACGTAGTTGTTTGTTATGTTTTCACAAACTTCTGTAGATTCGACATTTTCAATGCAAATATGACAAAAGCATGATTGCTTTCTACTGTCAAATGCAAACACGTTGTGAAATGATTTTGTTTGAATAGAGTGAAGATCTCTAGTTCCATGTATGGTGCTAGCGTCATATGGTATTGATCTATTTATATCTTGGACCCCAACAAGCCAAAAAAACCTACACAATAAATAGTGTACATGTGTACTTAAATGTTAGTATATACATTTTTTTTAATTTTAAGAAATAATATAAATTAAAAAAATAGTGGACATACCTGCGCACGTCTTTTGATTGTTGATTATAATCATGGCTTAGATTTAATTGACACCATTGGACAACCTCTGCAGCTGAATGAAACCGTGCTGAAGAATAGTTCATTTGCCATCTTCGAAGTGCTCTTTTCACGCATGCTCCTGCACCATCATGCTCACCTTTTCCATGCCCAGTTTCAAAGAAATTCCAGCGATGTTTGATGTTCAGCGCTTTATGAAGTCGACATAACCAAAAAAATGATCGTGAAGATTTAAATTGACCCGCACATCCATCAGACCATATCCAATGCTCTTTGAATTTGACTTCGCGTTTTTTCAGTGAGTCATAGAAAATATTTTCTATACAATGTTGGACAAAATGTGTGTCGTGTGTACGATCATCGCTGATATAGAAGTGATATTCTTTAATCACATCTCGATTGTCACATGTGCTTTCAATGCCATCGATATCCTGTTGAGAATGTCTATATACAACATGGACAAATATCGAAACTTGGTCAGAGTGATAGTATTCACTCTGTATTTCGTTTTGTGCAGCAAATGTATAGTTTTCAGCAAAATCAACCACCGACAAAATTGTTCCGGGTGGAAAAATTTCACGAGACTGTTTGAATTGAAGATCTTGCCATCGTGCTCTATGTGAATGTTGGGTGTATTTATAAATTTCGTTTTCAAATTTTTTGAGAAAATCTGTGACGCATATCTTGTCTTCTAGCAAATCAATTCTTTTGGAACGTGAATCACTAGAACTTGTAGTATAGTTGATGTATTCGTATCTCTTCCAATCAACATTTACATTTGACAACGATTGATCATTATCGATAGGGTATTTATTGTGGAATAACACCAAATTTCCACAATGATGACAATGTTTTCCATTGACACATTTCTTTGAATAAAATACTTCATCGTGATTTCTCTCACATAAAATTTGAGATATGAATTCACGTATCGTCGGCGGAGGTGGTGAATTTGTCCAAAACATTTTACCAAATTCAAGAAACGTGTCATAATATAACTGAAATTGCACATGATAACGGCAACAACATGTATCACGTATAGTTATAGGTCGAACATACCATGGTTTTTGTTGCACAAATGTAGTGATTGATATATTAATTCCACGATGATCTTCCTTGAATTTATTGAACAATTGTACTTGTGTCATGTCCATTATATGTTTTGGTTGGCTTTCATATACATTTCGCGATATTCTTTTGCGTATCACATCTCTTGCATTTGGTGAAACTCGAGCATGTTCCAACCAATATTCTCGTACAATATCTTTAACCCCTGCTCCTAATCTATCTTTGTAAGGTTGTCTACAAATAATTGTCCAACAAGCAAGTTCATTATTTTCATCTATTTGCATTCTGAATTTGCTATGTTTGTATAATGTTTTTCTTGATGTTCCAACTGCTTTTGCTAGTTCTGTTGTCAAACGCTTTTGTTTAGTACTAGCTGAAAGAATTGCTGTATGAATTGCTTTACGTGCAGCACTGATATCTTTCTTCCTGGATTTTCCAAATTTTTTTATTGCATCACCTATATTTTCCATCACATTTTGTTTCAATTTCGACTCTTTTGTTACTTTGTGAATACCCAATAACGATGTAGCACCTTCTAATTTCTTGGACACTAATAAACATCTCAAAATTTGTGCTTGTCCTGCTATTGAGTAATCTTTGAGAACTTCATCATAAAATTTTGTAGCACGATATCGTGCAACATGTACTGGTAGTTTTTCTCCATATTTGTCGCAATCAATGTCTTCTAACATTTCATCATCAATAGTAAAAGTACCTATACATCAAATTAAATTAAATTTAACATATATCAAAAAATAAAATTCATTATAAAAAAATGAATTTGGAAAATATATGATATATACATACCAGGTTCAATTTCTGGATTTTGAACTTGATCTTCAATATTGATTTCATCGACATTAGCATGTAAATCACTATTTACATCTTCTACAATGTTCTTTTCAACTTCAATTTGTTCTTCTTGTACTCTATTTTCAATTTCCATTTCTTCAACATTGTCATGTAAATCTGTATTTATATCTTCAATAGTTCTCTCTTCCGTTTCAGCAACCCTTTGTTTTTTGGCAATATATCTGAGTTTTTGTTTCTCTCTATTATCATCATCATCACGTTTACGATCAGCTTTTCTTTTACGATTTCTCTTATTGCCCATGGTTGTTTAATCTATAGACGATAAATTAAAGAATCATGTTACTTTATAGTAAAAACAAATAAATTAAGATTTAAAAACATTTACGGAATTTATAAAAACATGAACTGAAAACAACTATTTGAAAAAAACCTCTTTCAATTAAATAAAAAGTGCAAAGCTACTTTGAAAAAAAAACATCCTTGCAAAGAACCTCCTTGCAAACATGTCTAAGAAAAGAAATATTTTGAAAAAACTCCTTGCAAATATCCCTTAAAAAAAACACTTTCAATGTGTTTTGGAAAAAAGAAGAAGAAACATACTTTGTAAAAATCTTTTTTTCAAAAAAATGTTTTCTTTGCAAATATACAACAAGAAAATAAATATTTGGAAAAAACTTCTTGCATTTATATGCCTTAGAAAAAAAATTTCTTCAATGTGCCTTTGGAAAAAAGAAGAAACATACCTTGTAAAAACCTCCTTTTGCAAAAAATGTCTTCTTTGTAAAAATGCAATAAAAAAGAGATATGTTGGAAAAACTCCTTCAATGTGCCTTTTGTAAAAAAGAAGAAGACATAGTTTGTAAAAACCTCCTTTTGCAAAAAATGTCTTCTTTGTAAAAATGCAATAAGAAAAAAGATAGTTTGGAAAAACTCCTTGCAAATATGCCTTGGAAAAAAAAACTCCTTCAATGTGCCTTTTGTAAAGAAGAAGAAGAAACATAGCTTGTAAAAACCTCATTTTGCAAAAAATGTCTTCTTTGTAAAAATGCAACAAGAAAAGAGATAGTTTGGAAAAACTTCTTGTAAATATGCCTTAGAAAAAAAAACTCCTTCAATGTGCCTTTTGTAGAGAAGAAGAAGAAACATACCTTGTAAAAATCTCCTTTTGCAAAAATTATATCCTCCTTCCGAAATTAGTTTGACAAAAAAATGCGAAGTTCAAACATGCGAAAATAATGAATTAACTTTATGTTTATTTATATGAGTATAAATTTTTATTTTTATTTTTTTTCCGGCCGACGAAAATTTTTTTCCGTTTAGTTATTCGGCCGAATAACCTTCGCTATAAGTTACGGCGCCGTTACGGAAAACAGTTATTCGGCCGAATAATTATTCGGCCGAATAATTATTCGGCCGAATAATTAATTCGGCCGAATAATCTCTGAAACATGACCGATTCAGATCTCTGCAAAATTTTCAGGTTTCTCCATTTTCGGAAGGAGAAAACCACCTCTTACACAACAAAACGAATGTCGGACTTCATACCAGTAGATTCATTATTGAATCTACTTTACGAGGGTATAAATTTTGTTGTATATAGATAAGAACTGATATTTTTTAAGTTTTATATTTGTAACATGTGTCGAGTTACGATTCAGCTCTTTAAAAAAACAGCGAAAAGAAAAATCCATAACTTTGTAAATACAACACCAAAAAAATCGAAGAAAATGTGGGTCGATTCATTGACGTGTCTACTTCAAAAGGGTGGTCTTAGATTTTTTGATTTTATAGCGGGTTGAGAGAAAAGTGGTGCAACAAAAAGGTTGTTGAAAATCGACTGAGTTTCCCCATGGATCGACTTTAAAAAAATATAATAATTAGTATAGAGGTCCATTGGATGCAAACTTATAGTCACGCGTTAGTACATTGTGTGTAGATTGTCGTAGCATTTTCAGTTTTTGCAAAACACAAGTCTAACAACGATTTTAGTGGTGCAACAAATCATAACTCTTTTGTAGTCTTTTCATTTTATAAGAACACACTGTCAAACATTTGCGAGATCGACATATCAAATCTTAATAAAAAAAATTGAAAAAATTATGAGTAAAAAGCTAACATAATTCTACAAAAGTTTTCTTTTTACGGCAAAGTGAAATTTTAAATAAAAATATCACTTTTGTTCGCCCGAAGTTGGAAGACATGAAAAAAACAGAATTATTTTCTCACGAGACCCCCCAAAATAGACACCCATCTTCATTTTTTCACCCGCTAACAATCGCATTTACTACGTTGTAACCAATCTTCATTACATTTTCTATATTTGCATATCTTTCCACGACAACTAAAGATTCTTTGCACATATTTCCATCTATCAGCCAGCATGGAAACAAGGCGATGTGACAAAAAACTCGTGTGGAAGCTTCGAAGTGTCACTTTCATACTTGAGCCTTCTAGGCAACATCATTATGGTCACAAGGAACAATGAATTGGACTTTCAATTTTTGTCCTATTTCCCGAATTCATTAACTCATGCAACAATTTTTTATGTCTCCATAGTCATATTCGAATCACGTGGACATCAATGCCATTAATCCTCAACATCTCTTCCATTTATTTTCACGCAAGTGAAGAACCACCTTCTGATTATAAGAAATCTAATAATCCTCTATTTCATCATCCTTGTTCATTCACTATCTATCTTGTTCCGTGTCTCGCTGCCTCTGAGTTTCTCATCTACTTCCATTATATATTCCTTCTTCCAAATATTTAATGACTCATTCGACAGTATTTGCTTGGCAGTTCAGTCGTAGCAGGTGAAATTCGCTCGACTAAGAGTGGATGTGGGAGTTTGGCAATCCAAATTGAAAGAGTTTGAGTTCAACACCTGGTATGCATATTCACAGGTTAATCATAGCACTACCGACAAGTTATCTAGTCTGAACAGGAGAGTGGAATCCTTGGAGTGGAAACAACAACATATTTTGGATCTCATGAGCCTGATCTGGACAAAGCAATCCATTGCCAATGCATCGTTCTCAACTCTTTAGCTTTGTCCACTAAATCAATCCTCTGAATTCATCGATCAAGCTCCGATGGATTTAGAACTTCATCTTTCACAACATCCTAATTATCATGACACAGAATTGAACCTTGAGCTATGGCTTCGAATCACCTTTATAACTCTCAATTTTGTTTGATACGGCTCCCATCATTGTCTTTGTACTTCAATTGTCTTTAGCCCTTCTCATGCTGCCTCTTTTGTACTTCAACTCTATTTTTATGTGACAGAGATCTCAAGTAATGTGCAAGTAAATTTTGAATATAATATAAACTTCCTTTATGTATCTGCCTAGGCCTTGTGTTTGTTCATCAACAATACTAATTTGCATTCTTCTTTCTATATATGAGATCTTTTATGCAACAATCCAACACATCCTTGCACATAATTGAATAAGTACACTTTTCATTTGAAACATTACATTAATGCGACAACCACCTTCAAATATTTTCTAACTGCAATACTCACTAATCCATTCCTTGAATCCCTAATGAATATCGTGTTGAATTCAAGTATCTCACTTAATCTCTTAGAGATCAGCAAGACGGGAAGCAATTACTTGTTGCTTGAGATGTACTTGGGTTGTTTTCTTCTTCTGCACATGCTTGAGGAGTTTTCCTTACCCATATATTCATCTGCGCACTTCCATTTTGATACTACGCCTAACTGTATTCCCTTTTGGTTTTTGTATTGCGATAGTGATACGAACCGTTACACCATAAACCCCACTAGGATCTTAACATCCCACCATGCTCCACAGTCCAGACTCTGGGTTTGATGTGCACTCGTACGGTGGTGTCCCCTTTGAGTTGTACGAGCCCCGGACGAACACTGCAATGCCGACGTTGCCACCCGCTCTGTGACTCGAACCTGGGTGGAGGCTCTGATACCAAATGTAACAAATCGTTACACCAAAACCCCGAGGTGTTAGTGAAGGCCTCCCACTAGGATCTTAACAGATAGCTATTATGTAGAATATTTATATCTAGATAATTCATTGTTCTTCAATAAAATTGACCCCTGTGTCCAAATCCATCACATGCATAAAATCTCGCAGTTTGACAACACTTCACAATATGACCAATGTAATTGCACCTTGTGCACATCATTGTATCAACCCTTCTTCTAGTAGTGTAATGAAAAGAGTTGTAATCACTAAATGAATTATCATACCTGAATGAATTCATTTGATTTGGACCGTGCTTATTGTCGCAGAATTTCAAAGATGTTATTTCGTAGCCAAGTCTTGACCTGTCTGCTGGTGATATCCAGTCACTCAAAATCTTATTCAAGATTCATGTGCTATCTTTGAATTTGTTCTTCATTTCATCTTCAAGACAATCCTTGTCACTTCCTGAATGTGCGCAGATCGGAGTATCAATTGTGACATGTTTCTTCCCATTTATCTCAGTCAATTTTTATTCTAAGTAAGAGATATATTTATCTTATGTTCAAGTTGACTTGTAAGTAGTTTATTTTTATTCTCTGAATCTTCTAATGTTGTCTTCAATACTGATTTCTCTTCTTCAAGCATTCTTATTTTGTCTACTGTGCAATTTAGTTGTTTCTCAAAATTCATTGCCTTTTCACTAACCTATTTTTCAAGAGACTCTTGAATCACCTTGGATTGCTTGAATTGTTCTTCATACTCTGACAGTTGGTCTTGCAATATTTTATTCTTCCTTCTTTACTTCTTTAATTCATACAATGAACCAACCAGTTCACCTTCCCAATCAACCTATGTAGCTTATTCTTCTTCAGATTGACTGTCTGATTTAATTTCTGCGATAGGATTTGGAGGTGTATTAAAGGATCCACTAAAGAAATACTTATCTAGTTTTCTTGGTGCTTTGCGCAACTGGTATGGTTTTCTTGATAGAAGGACAACACTTTTCTTTTCTTCACTACTTTCATCTTCCAAAAATGCTATGAAAATAACTTATTTTGGCTTATCATCACAATCACTTTATTCATATAAACTGTTGTCTTCCTCAATGTATAGACTCTTCCTTTGTTTTGGAACTTTCTTCATGTTCTCATATCTATCCTGTGTGTGCACCAACCTTCATTCATTGTAACTGGCCTCTTCTTCGTTGTCACTATCCCCATCTTCCTTATATGGACACTTTGAAGCAAAGTGGCCTACTCTTCCACATCTAAAACATTTGAAAGGTAATTTTCCTTTATACTTACCACATCCTCTTTTCAAATTTCTCATAAAGTTGTATTCTTCATCATCTGCTTCATCACAAGATCCTTTGTCATGTTCATGCTTTTCTTTCTTGGTAGATTTAAAGCTTGCTTCTTTTCTGATAGGATTTTCCCTTTCAATTCTCATCTCATACATAGTCAGGATCCCTTGAATCTCATATTTTGTTAAATCTGCAAGATTATCTCTATCTTCTAATACAGGCACCTTTTAGTCAAATCTTGGAGGGAGACTTCGTAGTATCTTCTACACAATTGATTCTTCTGCTAGTGTAACTCCAAGACTTTTGATGGAATAACTAACTCATCAACTCGAAGTAAATATGAAGAAACATTTTCTTCATCTTTCATTTTCAAAGACTCATATAATCTAGAGTAATTATGTAGCTTCACTTTCTTTACATTCTCATCTCCTTCATAGATTTTCTGGAGCTTGTCCCATACATCCTTAGTTGAAGCACAGTGCATGAATTTTGTGAATTTTGTGTCTGTTAGCCCACATAAAAATGCATTCCTAGCTCTTGCATTGCACTCATACTATATTTTCTTAAGTGGATAAACTTGTGCAACTACAAGAACGTTATAACCATCCCGGAATAGTCTGCCACACATCAGCTCCGAGTGATTGCAGATATACTTCCATCCTAATCCTCCAGAAGGTGTACTTGGTACCATCAAATCTTGGTGTTCTATCAGTGGATATTCCTTCATGCTTGTCCACATTTGCACACAGATATATCTTCTAGATGTTAGGTTTTTACTGAAGACACCCGCTCTAATACCAATTGTTGGAATCATATTAATACTGAGAGGGGGGGTGAATAAATATTAAAACAGTTATAATTTTTTTAATTCTTATCAATTGCATTGGAACTTAAATTATACATTCACCATAAATAGAAACATTCAACATCACATGCGAAAAACACAGAACACGCATATTTTTACGTGGAAACCCAAACACGAGAAAACCACCGAATGCTCTCTTATGTTAAAATATGGAATTCAAGGAAGCACCAACTTCTGAAGTTCTCTAGCACCAACTAGAAGGAGTCACCGACCACCTGTTTTTACAAGATATGACCTGAAGAAAACACTAACTCTCTAATTTACCAACTTAAACTGGAAGGAGGCACTGACCCCCTTCTCCTTGCCACGTCCTGCCACCCTTGTATGATTGTAGAAGATATTTCTTTGGTGTTCTACTGATGCGCACACTCTTCAAATTATCTGCAGTTTATTCTATTATGTGCACCTTCTGTAAATTGGTATCTTGCAATCGTTGAACTGTATCACATACTTCACTTTAGTACATATACATACTTCATCATATTCTGTAGTTTACGCTCTGGTTCAATATGTCATTTTGTTTTTGCGTATCTGCAAACTTAACTAATATTTTGCATCTTTTGTTGTGTTGTTGTTCTAACTTTGCACATCTGTATCAGATCAATCTGTGCACCTTCTTATATTTTAGACTTTTTTCTTCGTGCATATGTCTTTACATAATCTATGACCTTCTGTGCATCATTTGCAATACGTCCTTTCTATTATTTGCACTTGTCTCATATTAACTTCATCATATTATGCATCCTCTGATGTGTTGCAACTCTGTCTTCATGCATTTGTCTCAGATAAGCTACTTCACTTCATCCATCACTAGCTGTGCTTCAAGTCTATCTTCGCACATCTGTTAGATAAACTACTTCACTTCATGCATCACTTGTTGTGCTTCAAGTCTGTCTTCGCGCATCTGTCTTAGATAATTTGTGACTTTCTGCATACTATTTGTGATACAGTCATTCTGTTCTCACGCATTTGTGCATCCTCTGTAGTCCTGCGTTTCTATCTTCGCGCAATTGTCACAAATAGACTGCATCATCCCGCGAACCATCAACAATTATGTTCTATCAGAGATATGGATATAACTAAACTAGCTTACCTATCTATGCAAAACAATAATATATCAACAATAAGTACAAAAAAGAGAACAAGAGACAAGAGTACAATAGATATACGTGGTTCACCCAATTGGGCTACGTCCACTGGAAGGTAGTCTTCTATTATCTCCATAATATCTCCCTCAAGGTTACAAGAGAGCAATTCCAATAACCCCAATACAATATAGCAATACTTGTGTGAATAAGTACAGATCATCATGAGTGATGTGACTCCCTTGACTCTATTATATAATAAGAGATGAGGAGGAATTACTTTCACATATTACATGTGGGATAATATAATTCTCCATAATAACATCTCTTTATATAATAATGAATATCAAGAGTATATTTTACCATAATGAATATGGGATATGATGTATTACTCTTTTACATAAGATTGTGGATATCTTCCAACATAATACAAAGACATTATTACCTTCCAAGGAATATAAAATATTACAACACTCCCCCTTAATAATGGCTGGGAGAAAAGCCCACTAACTAAGAAAGGAAGGAGTAATTACTGCTCCCCCTTGATGACAACTTCCCTCATCCCAAGTAAGGAATGAATATGCACATACTTCGTTGTTGTTAAGGATTTGGTGAAGATATTGGTTTCCTGCTGCTCTGTAGGACAATACTCAAGAGAAAGAAAACCATCTGCAACGAGACCTCAAATGTAATGGGCATCAAGATCGAGATGCTTTGTCTTGGAGTGATATAACGGATTATAAGCAAGTTGAATTGCACCCTGATTGTCACACTTCAACAGAGTGGACGATTTCGGAACCAGACCAAGCTCAATGAGAACATGTCATAACCAAACTGCTTCTTTTGTTGCTTGTTTGGATGCTCTATACTTTGCTTCACACGAAGATAAAGAAAGAGTCATCACCTTTTTTCTGGACCAAGAAATCGGACCTAAAACAAGTTGAAATATATAACCAGCAGTTGACCATCAATCAAAACTGTCACCTGCCCAGTCAGAATTTGTATAACTAGAAAGTGAAATTGTAGCACCGCTCGAAAAAAAACACCATAATACAATGTCCCCTGCAAATATCTCAGAATTCTCTTTGTTGCTTGCCAAAGGCGTAGGAGTAGTACACTCAACAGTTAACTTTACACCGGACCAAAAAGGCGTAGGAGCAGGTTTACAATCACTCATATGGAAACGAGCCACTAAATCTGTAGCATACTTCGACTGAGAGAGAAAAATACCATCTTCCAAATGCCAAATTTGAAGACCCAAGAAATAGTGTAATATATCGAGAAAAGTCATTTCAAACTACTTTTGAAGATCACTTTTTCATACTTTGAATGAGAATAGGTTGGCTTCCCGTGATAATAAGATCATCCACATATAAAACAATAACAATGATATTATCATCAACATGCTTAACATACAAGTTAAGATCAGATATACAACGCTTAAAACCATTATTCAAGAAATATGCATCAAATTTATCATACCAAGCCCTAGGTGCTTATTTAAGACCATATAAAGACTTGTGTAATTTACATACTAAACTTGGTGATTCGACATTAATAAAACCAGGAGGCTGCTGCATATAAATGTCTTCATTAAGATCACCATTTAAAAAAGCACTTTTAACATCCATTTGGTGTATTTCCCATTTATAAGATGCAGCAATAGATAAAATGGTTCTTATTGTATTCATTTTAGCAATAGGAACAAAAGTTTCGTTATAATATATACCTTCAAGTTGATTAAAACCTTTTTCAACTAATCTAGCTTTATACTGTTCAATCCGTTCTTCTGCAGTAAATTTAGTTTTATAAACCCATTTACAACGAACTAAATTCTTTCTCGAAGGAAGAGGAACAAGAGACCAAGTCTTGTTCTTCATAAGAGAATCATACTCAACAGACATAGATTGTTCCCAATGAGGTTTACCCTTAGCTTGAGCATAAGTAGTAGGATCATTTGTGGCCAAAAATTTTGTCATAAGAGAAAAGTTAGATCTAGTTCTACGACTATCGGAAGGGATTCTGATATCACTTCCTGCAGATTCAAGAGTTTTCCAGGCCCAAACAGGAAGGTTAGAAGGGACAGATGTTACTTCGGGAGCTTCGAGACATTCAGGTGGAATACTTGAAGAAGAAGAAGAAGGTGAACTAAGATCAGTCACGGAACTGGAAGGAGTAATCGAGATAGGAGTAACATGTGATAAGGGAATATTCAGAGTAACATGAGGTTCAACAGACTTAGGTGGTGGAGAGACTTCAATAAATTGAACATCTCTTCTAATGATGACACTTTGATTAGAAGGATCAAACAACCTATAAGCCTTAGAATCCTCAGAATAACCAATGAATATACACTTGTGAGACTTGGGTTCTAACGTTTTCCATTTTTCATCAAAAATATGAGCCCAACCTTCACAACCAAACACTTTAAAGTTACTAATATCTAGTTTCTTACCATTCCATTTTTCCTCAAGGGTAACATGCTTAACAGATTTTGTAGGACCTCTATTTAAAATAAAGTTAGCACAACTTATGGCTTCGGCCCAAAATTTCTTGTGTAATCCTTTAGAATAAAGCATACATCTAGCCATTTCAACTAAAGTTATGTTTTTCCTTTCAGCAACACCATTTGGTTGAGGTGTCTAAGGAACAGTCTTTTGATGTTGAATTCCATGTTTAGATAAAAATACTTCAAATTCTTTCTTAATGAATCCCCCCCATTATCAGTTCTTAAAGTCTTAATATTTTTACCAAATTCATTTTCAACCAAGGATTTAAATATTTGAAATTTAGAAAAAGTGTCACTTTTATGTTTCAAAAAATAAACCCATGATTTTCTACTAAAGTCATCAATAAAGGTAAGAAAATAGACTGCATGTGATATAGAAGGAACTTCAAGAGAACCACAAATGTCACTATGAATTAATTGCAAAGGTTCTTTAGCACGCCAAGCTTAAATTACATTTATCAAACATTTCCCTATGATGTTTACCAAGAACACAACCTTCACAAACATCGTTAGTAGACGAAATATTAGGCAAGCCAAGTACCATTTTAGTTAACATTTTCATTTTACCATAATTCAAATGACCTAATCTTTCATGCCATAATTTACTTAGTTCATCAGCATGAGCAACATAGGAATAAAAAGGTTGTCTTTTAGTTGAATTAAAACCAACAAATTTATATAAACCAACAGTATGATCAACATGACCAAAAAAAACTACTTTGAAATTTTGATTGATATATTTAAGAACATATTTATTAGGCCAAGCTTCAAATTTAAATGATTTTTGACATGCACGATAAATAGAAAGTAAGTTGATGGGCATATTTTCAACATGAAAAACATCTTCCAATTGACCATTAGCAACATTAACATTACCAGAACCAATTACGGAAAGCTGTCTACCATCACCTATAGATACTTTCTGAGATGTGTTTTTATTATTGTCATGAGATGTAAATAAAAAAGCATTACCAGTCATATGTTTAGAAGCACCATAATCCATTATCCATTCCACATTAGAAGAAGAATTATTAAAAGAAACAACAGATGCACATAAAGCTACTTGTGATTCATCAGAACCATTATTTTTAGCCTTAGACATTAAACATTTCAATTTAAAGCAATTCTTTTCAGGATGATTAGTTTTACCATAATGCTTACAAGGATCATACACTTTCTTCTTCTTACTAGATTCATGATGTGCATTAGAAGCATTACCAGAATTAATCATTAATTAGGAAGTGCATGTGATATTTAATTAAGGCTATTCTCAATATATAGCAAGTTTAACATAGCAATGGACACAATAGAAGCACAAGAGAGATATAGAATGAACATGGAGCTTTATTCATAAAATCAATGGCCAAAGTGGACTAGATGCATAATGTATGGTTGCAATAGAATATGCAATAGTATAATCTTGTATCAAGAAGAGAGAGGAATAGAGATACAATGAAAGAATGTGATCCTCCTGCAACACAATATATATCCCAATGGAAATGTAGCTCACCAAACACCTACATAAGAATAGTAGGAGAAGAACAATAGTAAAATATCTCTGAAATACAATGGGAGGGACATAATTTCCTTCCCCACTTCACCAATAGGATGGATACACATATATAGAAGGGGCACACCACCCAACTGTGACAAGGGGAGCATCGCCCAAGTCTATAATTGCACAAGCAATTCCTAAAATCCACAATATCCAAAAATGCATGTCTTTTCCCATTTTCCTTTGCCTCCTTTATTAAGCAAAAACTTAGAGAGAAATACCATGGACCAATACCATGGGTGAGTGAAAATCATCAACCACAATTCTCATGCCAAAACCATCCACCATAAACTATCTCCATAATTTTCTTTTACCAAGTTGACCATTTATCCTTTTTAACTGGGTTAGAGTGAACATGATATGGACCATTATTCTTAAATAACTTTGACTAGGAAGGTCCATTTCGAATTTCCTCTTGTGGACATCTAGATAAGGCCCCAATCCACCAAGTGGTGGTCATAAATGCTCTAGAAGTGGTGTAATTTTCCTAATACCACATTTCCCCTTTTTAAGGAACCCAACCAATTTGCTAGTTGGAAATATTTAATATTTTACCACTTCTTCAATTTTTCCAACCAAGCTTATCCACATCTAACCAATGCTCCCATTTGACCCAAATTACTCATTAAATTCCCAATTACTTTCATAATTACCTCTTTGACTTAATTAAGTGGGAAACATTCTTCAATTAACCCCCATTGGCTATTTTGCTTGCAAACTTGAATTAAGGGGTGTCATGTGGCCGAATTATCCCATAATAATTATTCTTGAGAATCTTAGGATAATTTTACTTAGGAAACTTAATTATTTTAGCCACCATATTAATTTTTATGAATTTTTCCTAGGTGACCATGGCCAATTTTCCTTATGCAAAAATTGGGGACATGACACTGTGTTATTTCTAGTTTGAGCCTTTGCTCATTACGCATTCTACTGTCAGTTATTTTCTGTTATCTTTAATTTCTTTGCGGAGTTCTTCCACTGATGCATGCTTCTAGATATTTCTCCTTTATTCCTTTGCGCTACCATGCATCAGTACTTCTCTGTTGTTTTTCATCTCTACGTTGATCGCATGATATTGGAATCTTATTCCCCTTCTTCGTGATCTTTTTGCGATGATCACTTGCTTCATGATCTTTCTCCCCCTTTGACATCAATGGAAAACAGGTGCCTTCAATGCGCAATCATAGGTTCTTTGGATTTGTGCCTTCCTTCAAGCATATATTTTCTTTGATTACTCCCCCTATCTTCATGCTTCATTCTCTTCCTTTTGCTGGGGTTGCTACGCATATTTTAGTTACCTTACAATCTGTACATTCAATATTATCTCTATAGCTGTCTCGGATATTCTCCACCTGTACAGTTGCTAATTTCCTTCTATCTTGTCTTTTGTTCCTGTCATACTCATTAATCGATCGCACTTATTCATTTCTTGCGCAATCTTCCATGCCATCTTCCTATCGTTTCATTGCACATTGAAGAGTTCCATTTGATTCTCGTTTGCATTGTTGATTTCTTTACTGCTCCTTTTGTCACATTTAATGTGTTGTAGCCAATCTTCATTACATTTTCTGACTTTGCATATATTTCCACAACAACCAAAGATTCTTTGCATATATTTCCATTTGTTAGCTAGCATGGAAACAAGGCGACGTGACAAATAACTCGTGTGGAAGATTCGACATCTCACTTTCATACTCGAGCCTTTTGGGAAACATCATTTTGGTCGCACAGAACAATGAATTAGACTTTCATTTTTGTCCTCTTGATTGAATTCATTAACTCATGTAATAATATTTTACGTCTCCATAGTCAGTTTTGAATCGCGTGGACATCAATTCCATTAATCCTCAGCGTCTCTTCAATTTATTTTCGCATGCGTGAAGAACCACCTTCAGATTATAAGAGAGCTAACAATTCTTTGGTTCATCATCCTTGTTAATTCACTATCTAGCTTGTTTTGTGTCTCGCTGCCTCTAATTTTCTCATCTACTTCCATTGTGTCTTCCTTCTTCCAGAGATTTAATGACTCATTCAACAGGCTTTTCTTGGCAGTTCAGTCGCAACAGGAAGAATTCGCTCGACTGAGAGTGGATGTGGGAGTTTGGCAAGCCTAATTGAAAGGGTATAAGTTCAACCACTGGTATGTGCAATCGCATGTTAATCACAACACTACCAGGGATTTTTCTAGTATGAACAGGAGAGTCGACTCCTTGGAGCAGCAACAACAACAGATTCTGGACCTCCTGAGCCTAATTCGGACAGAACAATCCACTGCCAACACGTCATTTTCAACTCTGCAGCTTTGTCCACTACATCCATCCTCTGAATTCATTGAGCAAGATCTTATGTATTTAGAACTTTATCTTTCACAGCATCCTAACGATTATGATGTGGAATTGAACTTTGAGTTGCGCCTTTGAATCAACTTTATAACTCTCAAATTTGTTTGATACGGCTCTTTGTACTTCAACTGTCTTTATTCCTTGGCATGCTGCCTCTTTTGTAATTCGACTCTGCCTTTTTGTGATAGAGGTCTCAAGTAATGTACAGACAATTTTTTTTTATATAATATAAACTTCGTTTATGTATCTGCGTGAGCCTTGTGTTTGTTCATCAACAATACTAATTTACATTCTTCTTTCTATATATGATATATTTTATGAGACAATCCAACACATCCTTGCACATAATTGAATAAGTACACATTTCCTTTGCAACATTACATTAATTCGACAACCACCTTCAAATATTTTCTAACTACAATATGCACTAATGCTTGAATTCCTAATGAATGTCGTGTTGAATTCAATGATCTCACTTAATCTCTTAGAGATCAGCAAGACGAGCAACAATTACTTACTGCTTGAGATGTACTTGGGTTGGTTTCTTCTTCTGCACATGCTTGAGGAGTTTTCCTTGCCCAGATTTTCATGTGCACGCTTCCATTTTGATACTGCGTCTGAATGTCTTCCCTTTTGGTTTTTGTATTGTGATAGTTGTTATGTAGAATATTTCTCTCTGGACAATTCATTGTTCTTTGACAAAATTGAGCCTTGTGTCCAAAGCCATCACATGTATAACATATCGCAATTTGACAATACTTCAAAATATGACCAATGTAATTGCACCTTGCGCACATCATTGTATTAACCCTTCTTCTAGTAGTGTAACAAAAAGAGTTGTAATCACTGAAGGAATTGTCATACATGAATGGATTCATTTGATTTGTATCGTGCTTACTGTTGCAGAATTTCCAAGATGTTCTGTCGTATCCAAGTCCTCACTTGTCTACTGGTGATCTCTGATCACTCAAAATCTTATTTAGGATTCATGTGCTATCTTTGAATCTATTCTTCATTTCAGCTTCAAGACAAGCCTTGCAACTTCCTGAATGTGTGCAGTTCGGAGTATCAATTGTAACTTGTTTCTTCCCTTTTAGCTCAGTCAATTTTTCTTCTAAGTAAGAGATATATTTATTCTTCTGTTCAAGTTGACTTGTTAGCAAATTATTTTTTTGCTTTGAATCTTCCAATGATGTCTTCAATATTGATTTCTCTTCTTCAAGCATTCTGATTTTGTCTACTGTGCAATTTAGCTATTTCTCAAAATCCCCTAACTTTTCACTAACATGTTTTTCAAGAGACTCTTGAATCACCTTGGCTTGGTTGAATTGTTCATCATACTGTGATAGTTGGTCTTGCAAGAGTTTATTCTTCCTTCTTTACTTCTTTGATTCATCCAAGGAACTAACCAGTTCACCTTCCCAATCAACCTCTGCAGCTTCTTCTTCTTTAGATTGTCTGTCTAATTTAATTTTTGGGACAGGATTTGGAGGTGTATCAAAGGATCCACTACGGAAATACTTATCCAGTATTCCTGGTTGACTTTGTGCAACTGGTGTGGTCTTCTTGATAAAAGGACAACACTTTTTCTTTTCTTCACTTCTTTCATCTTCCAAAAAGGCCATGAAAACAAATTAAAAATACTTGTATAACTAGCTTACTTTCGATTCTATTTACGCATTTCAAAGATATCACTTATCTTAGTTAATACACACTAGATTATACTTATCATCACAATCACTTTCTTCGGATAAACTGTTGTATTCCTTAGTGTACAAACTCTTCCTTTGTTTTGGAACTTTCTTCCTGTGTATGTGCCAACCTTCGTTCCTTGTAATTGGCCTCTTATTCATTGTCATTATCTCCATCTTCCTTATATGGACACTTAGAAGCAAAGTGGCCTACTCTTCCACATCTAAAACATTTGAAAGGTAAGTTTCATTTATACTTACAACGTCCTCTTTTCAACTTTCTCACAAATTTTGATTTTTCCTCATTTGCTTCATCACAAGATTCTTTGTCATGTTCATGCGTTGTTTTTCTGGTAGCTTTAAAGGCTGCTTCTTTTTTGATCGTATTTTCCCTTTCAGTTCTCATCTCATACGCAGTCAGGATCCCTTGAAGCTCATCCTTTGTTAAATCTACAAGATTAGCTCTATATTCTAATATAGATGCCTTTGAGTCAAATCTTGGAGGCAGATTTCGTAGTATCTTATGCATAACAGATTCTTCAACTAGTGTAACTCCAATAATTTTGATGGCATTAACTAACTCATCAACTCAAAGGAAATATGAAGCAACATTTTCTTCATCTTTCATTTTCAAAGACTCATATAATACAGAGTAATTCTACAGCTTCGCTTTCTTGAGTTTCTCATCTCCTTCATAGATTTTCCTGAGCTTGTCCCATACATCCTTAGATGAAGCACAATGCATGACTTTAGTGAATTCTATGTCTGTTAGCCCACATAACAATGCATTCCTAGCTCTTTCATTGCACTCATACTATCTTTTCTCAAGTGGATCAACTGGTGTAGCTACAGGAACATTATAATCATCCTCAATAGTCTACCACAGATCAGCTCCGAATGATTGCAAATATACTTCCATCCTAATCCTCTAGAAGGTGTAGTTGGTACCATCAAATCTTGGTGCTCTATTGGTGGAGAGTCATTCTTGCTGTTACTGGACAATCTACCGAAAGCATACTTAAGGCGTGATCTCCCTAGCTCAACGTAAGTCTAGAACAAGTGAGACAAAATATGAAACAACTTCCCTAGATCTAGTTAAAGATCAAGTAATTATATGTCTTACCTCTAGCTTGTAGATCTCTCTCCTTGATGTTGTTCCAAGCTCCACGGTCTTCAGATCTCAGCTGCAAAACCTGTCAAGTCATACAGAACAACACAAGCAAGTAAAATGCATCTAAACAGTAACAGATCTAAGTAAATAGTTGAGCAGGTAAACTACACAAAACATCATTAACACAACAACGTTTGGTGGAAAGTGTTTATATTATTGTATTAAAGAAGGGAAGTACAAAGAGTGAGACGATTACAACCAAAGCTTAACGTTGCAATCCTTCTCCAACAAGCCAATTCCAAAGCCTCCAAAGGAAGTATAGGTCTCCCAAGAGATGAGTAGAGATCTCCTAAGCTAATTTCACCAACATGCAAGTACTATAAACTTCCTCCCTTTGGAATGGGAATGAGCCTCATATATATAGGACTAAGAGGATAGGGTAGGTTGAGATATAGTGGGAGAGGGTTAAGGGATCCTCCCAGTGGGTTAGGGAACCGAATTCCAACTCCCCTATAGGTTAGGGATAGATATCCACATCACACACCTCCGAGAATGGGCTCGAAGATGCCTTTTTATCCATTTAACTGACATCGTCACAGGTTGCATGAGGGTGACCTGCGATGTCGCAGGTTGCACAAAGGTGACCTATGACGCCCTCACTAACCCAATAGAAATAGGTCAATATCTCTTCCAAGTTGACAACTTAGTCAAATGAACTTCAGGGATGTTTACACTGAGTATTATGATGGGAATATTTAGGTGTAACAAAATGCCCCCCAAAGCATGAAGTTGTTGGAACTTGACAGGTGAAATGCTTTGATAGAAGGAAATGGAAAGGACTTGTCGGATGGAGGACGTTGCTGCAGTACAACTGACTCTGAGAACACAGTATTGTATGACTCACAACATGGCTTCCGACCAATACATTGCAGATCCATGGTAGTAATGATCGACTGAACACAATCATGGCTACTAGACACAAGCGTAGATCCATGATGAGATGATAACACAGCCACGACCAATACAAAAGTGGATCCATGTAATATGACTCAAAACAATCTCCATCGCAACCTAGGTAAAACATGACTCCCCAGGGTCTTCAAGCCGAACCCGGAATGATACGAATCTATCCATGTGATTACAAATGTCTTGACGTCGAACATGGTGGAAACCACTTGATTACCGGTCATTGATGTATACCGTTAACAAGCATGAGGGAAATCACCATTAATGTCAATGATTCACAAGGTATCACAGTACATATCATGAAGCGTGAATGAATGAGTTGAAGTCGAACGCTTGACGAAATCTTTCAATCAAGATTCAATGATGTAAACTCATGTCGAAAGCGAGGTAACCTGCCATTGAAGCATGCAAGCCCAAGGTACTCAATTGGTTTCTAAGTTCAATCCCCGGATGATGATTTGAAGTCGACGAGGATGAACCCATCGAAGGAGGGCCATGATGAATCCCCCATCATCGACACAAAACTCAATAACTGATGTTTGGAGTAGATCGGATGGTACAGTAACATGCAAGACAAACTCATAGTAGACCGGTATGGTGGAAGGTGTACTGACCGCAAATGATGAGCGATGAATGTGTTCTTGAACATGGGCATGGTATGACTTGGCAGTATTGACATGATGAGTATGACACCAACTCCTAATGCAACTGATGGTGGAAGTATTCTTTGGATGACCCAAAGGAGTAACAAGACTCAGGAAGTAGGAAAACTCGAGGACAAATGGGTGACCCAAGTATTGTATGCAAATGCAAATGAGTGTTATGTTCAAGAACGACTAAGTACTGTCACTAGTAAGGGTATAATACAAAAACTTTCCTTTTCCCCATCATGACTGATGAGTGCCTAATGTGTTTTTGACGAGCTTGATGAGAGTAATCAGATGCTCGGTATAACTCATCTCATGATGAGTCCAATCCAAAATATTTTTTGAACCTGGGAAATAAGGGGTTCGTCCCATGATGAGTCCTTCAATGTTGAATTTTAACGAGTCCATAGAAGGTAAACTCGGCGTCATTTCATGTTTAGAGAGTCTGAAAAGAACTAAAGAAGACTCCAAAGGTCCTTTTTCGTAAGGTTAGCCTCTTTGCTCGGAAAAGGGTAAAACAATGCAAGAGAGGACTCTTCCAGTCGCGATTGGTTGGAGTATTACCTTTTTCGTAAGTAGTGCCCCCTGGTCCAAAAAAGGGTTAAACTATCACTAGGAAGACGATCATTCAAATTCTTTTACATGCATGAACACATCAAGTTCGCTTGGCAATCTTTTCGTATTTAGAGAGCCTGAAAAGAGCTTAAAGGGAGACTTCGGGGGTTTTCCTTTTTTGTAGGAGTTTAACGAGCCCGAAAAAGTGATAAACCAAAACTCGGTGACTTATTCTCATTGTTTAACGAGCACGAGAAAGAACAAAGAGTAAGCTCGGTTGTCATTAATAATTGAATTTATTGAGCAGAAAAATGACAAAAAGATGCTCGAAGAAGTTGTTCATACCTAATGATACTTACAAGATGATCGTAACTTAAAAAATGGCATTAGAAGAATTTAGGGTGTCTAGTGATAGTTTCAAAGAGTGTCAGAATAGAACATAACAACACATTTCCTTTGTATATTATAAACCAAAATAAGAAAATTGAGTATCAAGATACAACGCTTAGAGTTAGTGAAAACTACCCCAAGCTTTGGGCATCAATTTCAAAAAAAAGGTATGAAATCACGATTACGATATTTAAGAGATTATATTATGCAATATGAAAGATAGAGAGGACTTTGGGGTGTCTAGTGATAATTTCAAAGATAGTTAGAGCATAACAGAACAACACATTTTCTTTTTAAATAAATAACAATTCATTTCCTAATAGCAAATTTTCATACTCGAGATGGAAAAATAGAAAAAACATTGTTCTCATACCCAAGATGGCATAAGGCCCAAACACTTGAACATCTAACAAATCCTTCAAATTATGGTTATTCTAGTTGAGGCTCTTTCTTTGGCTCCACTCAAGCTCTAGCATAGGCTCGGCTAACATTAATCTAAATTTTCTTCATAGGTTAAAACATTTTTCCACAAATTAGAAACACATTAACAACGCATGCAATTTCCCCCCAAGGAACATAGTTCTTACTCTTATAGAATTCATCCCTAATTTCTTCATGATTTCACTGATTTACAAAATTAACATTGCCCAGCCGTGCTTCGCTATTTCCCAATGACATTTTTTCCAGATTTAACCTACACACAAGTGTATATCACTCACGGTAATTCGATTAAGTTTTGACATATTCCATGTGTGTTTTTATTAATATAACAAAGCTGCAACAATTATCTGCCATTATAATGGCTACAATGAACATAATCTAAGCAAATAAAAGACTTGTCAGTGACAAACTCGGGTAAATATGACATAAATCTTTGCATACTTTTTGTTAAAGTCAGAGGGAAAGTGATAAATCCTTCCACACCATTTATAGAGATTGATCACTGGAGAAAACTTTTTCCTGGTTCAAAAAAGACTCAATATAACTATATTACTTGGAGGAGAATGAAACAAAGTTCGAGTTACAAATAAAAGTGAGGGGTAACATCTCTTACACCCAGGGCTGTAAGCGTTCCATCTCCGGGTCTATGACTTCTCCCCCTTTCTTTCGAAAGATGTGCAGGTGAACTGAGAAATTCAGAACAAAAAGTTTGTTGAATCGTTGAATCATTGGGAATAAAAAGGCAAATGACAGCCTCAATGCCTCTTCTAATATGCATATATAATTAAATGAAATGCAACAAAAATCGGTCCAAGAATCCCTCTCAAGATGACTTGGTTGACATCAGTAACAATGAATGTCATGACAAATTAATGTACATTTTGCTAAATTTACTTTCAACACATAAATTATACTATGTTTCAACATAGATTCACTAAAATTGTTTTCGTAGATTGGCTAAAATTGCTTTCTTATATTATCTACGTACATATAACTTTCTCTTATTTTGCAACATCTCAAAGTTCTGTGTTATATTATCTATACGTACATATAACTTTCTCTTATTTTGCAACATATCAAAGTTCTGTGTTATATTGGGACATATCAAAGTTCTGTGTTCTCTTAGGCTCTCTTAGGCATTTCATTTCCAGGTATGATAGTATTTTAAATTCGTTAACGGCAGGAAGATCGCCGCTACATTTTTATTATTGATATCGTAAGCAGCTTCTCTTATTTTTATACTGGGCATCTTGTTTTTATAGAGGATGAATTGGGCATTTCAGGCAGGCATTTGGTCAGCAGACGATGCGCAGTAGCATCTCATTCAAAGGCAAGGCATTAATGGGATTATTGAAGCCTTCTTCACGGGAAGAGCCTCTTCTTGTTCAGGATTCCAATCCTTCTTCACCCAGATGGACTCTGCACCGTTCCAACCTGTTCTGCAGGATCTATGCCATCTTTCTCCTCACTGCAGTCTGCAGCCATCCTCATCCCCTTCAATACACAAATACTCCAAGCATATATCAAGGCCAAGCCCACCATCAGTGCCGAGGACTATCACAGACTGTTCGTGAAGATGGGATCCAACGATACCATAGCTCAACACCTCAAGGTCATTACCCAAGAGCCCCATGTGGCCGGCACCCCTGAGAACTTTGCCACGGCAGACTATGTTTTCTCCACTTTTCAGAATTCTGGTCTTGATGTTCATTACACAGATTACCAAGTTCTGCTCACCTATCCTCTGTCAAGGTCTTTATCCCTCACATTACCCCAGGGGGAAGTCGTCCAGCTAAAACTGGAGGAGCATGAAATAGAAAGCGATCCTTCCACCAAAAACGCCAAAGTCATCCCAACCTTTCATGCTTACTCTCCATCCGCAGACATTTCCGCAGAAGTGGTGTTTGTCAACTATGGCTCGGAAGAGGATTACTCCACTCTCAGAGACATGGGATTGGACGCTAAAGGTGCCATTGTTATTGCCAAATATGGCAAAATGTACAGAGGAGATATTGTAGAGATTGCTGCAGGAGCAGGAGCAGTTGGAGTGCTTGTATATTCCGATCCTCAAGACTATGGCGGGAACAGAACGCAGGGATACTATCCAGACTCTAGATGGTTGCCACCATCCGGAGTTCAGCGAGGTTCTATTTATCAAGAACTCGGGGATCCGCTAACGCCCGGCTGGCCCAGTCTGCCTGATTCAGAGCGCTTATCGGTGGATGATCCCGGGACTAAACTGCCTACGATTCCATCGATTCCAATATCAGCGGAGGATGCCACAACCATAATGACGTCTCTCGATGGCCCGGTCGCTCCTGCTGAGTGGCATGGTGCTCTGGACTTGCCTACATATCGGCTTGGTCCGGGACCAAGCATTCTCAATCTTCACTACCTGGTAAGCATTCCCACCTTTAACCAAATTCCCCACTTTGCATCCATTCTGTATCCCCAAAATCATACATCCCAGTCTTCTTTAAATAAGGATTTTGCCCAACTTCTAACTGCAAACCCCCTAAAAGCACACCACGGATCCTCCCAATTAGAAAATCTTGCTTTTGTTTCATGTTGGGGGGACAAAAACTACCACATTTTTTGCCAGAAGTTTGAAATTGAAACTGCAGGTAAGAGTCGCTCTAACCGCATCCCCTAAAAAACTACCTTCTGTTTCAAAATAATTTGTTCTGCACAGAAAGAACCCAATTTTTGACGGCATTGCAATCAATATGGTTTTTCCAGACAGAAAACACCCAATTTTTTTTGGCAGGGATTGAAATCAAAATTATTTTTTTGGACAGAAGGCACTAAATTTTGATTTGAAATGAAATTAAAATTATTTTTTCTGATTGAAACCACCATTTATTTTTTTGCACAGAAATGGGTAATATATATTTGTATTAAAAGGGCTATGGAAGACCAAAGATATATGGAGGTCAGAGTTTGATCAAAATTGTTTCTTTGAGCTGAGTATACAAACAAAATCTTCCACATCATACTTAAACAAAGCTGGACAGATTTTCCCCTAAAAGACCTGAAACTATAATGCCTTACATGTTGGCTGAGCAACAAAACACAATTGAAATACATATAAAAAGACAGATTTAACTGAATCTATGCCCACTGTGGGCTTCCTCCATGAACTGGTCATCTTCATCAGGTCCTGGGTCAGCCTGAAGATGAGGCTTTTCTGTCATGGCCATGGCAGTTTGTTGAACATTTTCCTCTTCAATATGCTTAGAACCAGTGGAAATTATTGGTTGAGCTACAACAGACTAAAAGCCATGAACAAATCCCAGAATTATGTTATAGTGAATTTCAGTATCACTGGCCAATTTGTCAATTTCCTGCCCTGTTCCTTCAGATTATTTTCGATTTCCTCTTGCATGATTTCCTGTCTCTCCAGATGAATACTTAGACATCCTTAGACATCCGATAGCCTGCCACATAACTTCCAACTGACTATTCATTCTCCTTAATATATTCTTAATTTCCCTTATCCCGTCTCCTATCAGATTCGAATTTGAGGAATTGGCTATTCTAAGATACAATTCAAGTGAGAAAGACCTTGTATATTTCCCCTGTCAAAGAATACCTCCAACCATTGCCGGAGTGTGTCTAAAGGAATGCTTGGGAAGGAAATACTAAATCCCAGAGAAAATAATTCCTGTCCGCTACAGGCAAACAGAGCCTCTAAATTCTCCCAGATTGAGATAGGTAGATAGGCCCAAACTTGATGGCTCTATAATTTCTGACAACCAAACAACACAGAACGTAAATGCTTATCTCTATTGATGACAGAGTGGGGCAGACCTGCAAAGCTCAAACACAATGAAACGCTACAGGGCTGCAAATATGAAAGTACGCAGCTCAAATTAAACATATCAGCCATTCAAACAAACACAAGAAGCCATTTTTAATTGTTGTTCCTTCTATTAAGACTCAACGATTGTAAATAACATTTACAGCTTCGAGAAAAGTATAATTGTTCCCCAAAATTACAATGAAAAATAAAAGCTTTTAAAGCTGCCTTCCTGGTCCTAGTCTCAGGCAAGGATTAGATTCATAAGAATATTAAACCCAGAAATTTTTTACATATCCTTTGGCCACTTGGCTCTCTGCAGCTTCTTGCTCTCTGGACAGACAAAACTCCTCTCTTTTCACTATCTTCTCCTCCAAGCTTCTTCATCCCCCTCCTTTTTTTTTCATAAAAAGTCCTGCACCAAGAAAATCCCTTCAAAAATTAATGTTTCCATTAATATACCATACGACAATTATTTGGTCTCTTAATTTTTCTGATTTAGGGCCTTTGGTGAAATTAAAATAATGAAGTGGCTTCACCCAAAGGGTGTCATGCATTCCTTTCATTTATGGCCAATTCTGAAATTTGATTCATGCATTAAAAACCATTCATGCTGTTACCGGACAAACTAGTAGAGCTAATGTCCAATAAGCACATGCAAAGGGTTGTGACCCAATGTCACCTCAGTCACACCCTTTCACTTCTTAGGAGAGTCGTGACCTCCAAGGGGAGAGCCCTTTAGTAGTTACCTGTTGAAGAAGAGCACAAATTCCAACAACCTCTATGGCCAGATCAGTGCCTTAATGGAGTCATATAGAGAATGAGGAAGACATACTACAAGAATGTTGCTTGTGTTATAAACATATCACTGTCATAGCAAAGCTTTCTTCATGAAACAGTTATCTTGGACGTGTGATCATTCATCGAAGAAAGAAACAAATGTATGAGCACTGCTGTGTTTAATGTAAATGATGTAATCAAGGTAATTTCAACAGTAATAACCAATTTAGTACAGTGATCTCCAACAGTAAGCAGTACACTTAGATAAAGATTCATCCACTGAATATCAAACAATTATGATGTTTAAAAAGTACGTAGTATCTTAAGATACGTGCCAAAGTGAAACCAAATTCAATTTAAAGAACTCTCCTGGTAACAATTTGAGCACTTTAACTTTTTTGGATTAGATCAGATCTATCAATCCTGTAGCATATAAACAGTAGCAAATTCCAGCCCTTTATGTCAGTCTTTATTGAACAGTAATTAACCACTCCTTTACAAGTGTAATCAAACAATTGTTAACACCTTTTTGGTATTTTATCTTGTCGTTTTGTGGCAGGTTTCAAGGTAGTAACAGAGGTAACAGGCTGTCCTAATGACAGACTTGATTAGAGGGTAGGAGAATGTTATATGGTACTAGTACCAACGAACCTTCAGATATGTTCCCAAGGAGAGAGGGTCACTTTTTTCAGGACCATGATGGGTGTTATCCAGCATTTTCTGAGTGGTGGTCATGGCCGGGCCGCTGGACCCTTTGGTCCTTCTCTTAGGAGTACTATGGCTTAATGGCATTGTTGACTGAATCATTATAGGGCTTGTAGCCCCGAGGTTGGTGTCCGGGGCTCCTAGGGGTGGGTCACTAGGTCACATGACCCCCCCCCCCCAACTTTGTTTTCCACTCCGGTGACATTTCCTCCAGTTGTGAGGCTCTTGCCTCTCTTCCAGGTCACCTCAGGCACCCTCCTGGTCCCTTTTTAGCCTAACGCCCTCTCTCCGTGGCCCTGTTCCAGTATCGACGTCATCATTTCCTCCAGGCCGTACTGCTTGTTTTGTGGGGGGGCGTAGAGGGATTATCAACATTGTTGGGGTTAGATGGGGCATGACGTTCCCCTCCTACCTACTCCATCCTTCAGTTTGGAGTAATTTGTTCATTTTTAGTTATTTTAGTCATTTTTGGGTAAACTATGGAGAAAATGCTCCAAGTTACCCACAGATTTGATTATTTTATATTATTTCATGTTATATTTTTAAGTTGACATGTTATATTTTTAAATTAATATTTTAAAGGCATGTCGGTTTGGTTATTTTGTAAAAAGTGAGTATGAGAACATATAAATAAAATCTTTTCACTTCATTTTCAAATAACAAGTCATGGGACAAAATTCATAATGTTACTTTTTTATCCAAGATAACCTTATGAAGTGATGTGCACCTCTTGGAGGGATCTTCTTTTTGCTCTTGTGGATGAAAGTTGGTCTTCTTTTGTTTTTTGCTAATGCTTGGTGGATGCTAGAATGGTTGGAAGAACTCATGCTCAAGTAAGTCTAGTCCATTTTTAGCCTTGTTTGATGAATGGTAGGTAAATTTTTGCTTCTTGAATGATTGAATGGTGGCCCTAGGGATGCATTTTTTCTGAATATGACCATTTATCTGCCTTTTATCCTCTTAACATAGTGAAAACGCTTTCTAAAGGAGGTTTTCACGAAGTTTAGCCTTGGATCTCCAACTTTGCCTTAGATTAGGCTCTTGAAACAAACCCTAGAGGTTGTTTCAAGAAGCCCTAATTTAGTAGACAAGGAGAAAGACCTCCAACAGGAAGGCTAGTCACCTTCCTCTAAGGCTAGGGTTTAAAGGTAATATCCACCGAAACCCTAAGTTGTTACTCTTTTACCAAATTTTCTTGTATTTTCATGTGTAAATTTGCATTTTCATGGTAGAATTAGGGTTAGATTTAGGTCTGCAATTTTATGACTGAAACCCTAGAAAATAAAAAAATTATTTTTGTCAAATTTTGAGCCTCCCTCCTACAAATTCGGTTTGCCTTCTTTAGCCCTAAAACCCTAGGGCAAAATTTTAGGAAGCCCTAAAAACTTAAAAATATAAAAAATTCCTTAAAAACTCTAAAAACTACTAAAAATCAAACCTAAAACAGCCCTAAACCCTCTCTCCACCTCACCTCCCCTTCTTTGAGTCTTCCCGTACCTTGGTCCTCATTTTTGAGCCACTCCAAGGCTCTAATAGCCTTCAAACAACCCTAAAACCTTTGTTGTTAGTGTCTGAAAAATCGCAGACTGTCAACACACTTTGATAGTCCTTTCTTCTTATCATATTTCCCCTGCCAGGTTCACAAACCATTAAGAGGAGTTAGTAATTGATCAATTTGTCCACTGTTTACAGGTTGTTATATTTACGATAAAAGAGGTTTGAAAATACCTTTAATACAGTCTGAAATCTCTATTTGGTGACAGTCATACATTGCTAAAGTTAATTGGAATATTAATTGCACAAATTATACTTTACTATAACTTTTGTGGATAACATTAAGGATGCCTTAATTGCTATTACAAGACTGCCATGCTGCTAGAACTATATCATTCTTCATATTTTGTGATTTGGGAATGATTGGTTGAATTACATAATGCTGCTATTTCACTCACCTTGGATAGGTATATAGTTACATGCTTGATGTTTATTATCGTTAAATGATCTTTTGAAATGCTAGAGTGTTAATGACTGTCATACTATTGCTGATATAATCACATCAGTCCTCACACTTGTTGTTTGGAATTAATTCATTGAGTACATACTGCTGTCATAATACTCTTATTGGATGATTTACACTACTGGTGAAATATTGTTGGATGTGCTAAAGGATTATCGAATGCCATTGATATTTATAGCACTAATCTTGGTAATGTTGTTAATGCCTATCACCTATTGCAATTGATCTCTTGAGTGATTTTACATATCTTTGGGTTGAATACATTGACTTGATACATTTACATTTAACATCTACAAGCACTTGACTAAAGTAGTATGTCTTCTTCATTCATAGAATTGTATTGATTAAAAGGCATTGATCATTGACTTGGTATTCTAGGAGGCATAGTATTTTTGTCCTTAATGTTTGTAGAGAATCAAAGGACTCTTCCCTTGGAGGTTACGATACTCCAAAGTAGTTGGAAGTGTGACTAAGGTGACAATGGTCACTCTTCCATACATTTGTTCATTGGACACTAGCCTTGCTAGTTCATCCGGTAACATTTTTGGTGCCGTTGCCGAGGACACTTTTGAACAGTATTAGGACAGTTAGGGTGTGTTGCTCAAGTCATATTTTCCATCCCCTGGCAAGAACGACATTTGGTAAGAAAATTGAGGTAAGTCTTTGATTGGTATTTTGAAAATATTATTGTTAAGGACTAATCTTGCAGATCTTACTTGGTGACTCCAATTAAAAAATAATTTCTTTAAGTCCGGCAACGTTGGTAACATTTTTGGCGTCGTTGCCGGGGACAGTTCAAAGATTGAGGTGGTTTATCCGAAGTCATTTACACCCTTGGAAAAAACGACACTTAGGTAAGCACTCAAGGTGAGTCCTCCTCTTTACAATTGAAGTATATTTATTAGGACTAACCCTGCAGGGTTTATCTGGCGACTCCATTGGCGATTGCTTCTTCCCTCATCTCAGGTACGTTCTTGTTTAATACTTTCGTGAGATTTGTTCGAGTCTAACTTGACAGGTCTATCCTGGTGACTCCCACTGAAGAAAATAAAAGAAGTACTCTACAAGGACTAGGCCAACCCAAGAAAGAAGACATGGGGATTCTCGATCCATTTGACTTCTCAAACATTCCAGGATACCTGAATATGTTCGATAAACATCGTTGTCTGAAATCTATCCTAGTGTTCCACAAGGATAAAGATACTGTTATAGCACATGTTACAAAGTTCAAAGAAGTTCTGGTGGCATGGGATATCATAGACGAGGACACCATTATGCAATTGTTCGTAATGTCCTTCGGACTAGGAGGTAATCAGGATATGGATGCTTGGTATGATGGACCCCCTCCTAAGGGGATATCTTCCTTTCTGTAACTAGTTGAGGCATTCTGCAATTAGTGGGATCCCAATATTATGGAAGAAATCCTGAAGATTATAAAGGATGATCATATGGACATTGATCAACAGGTTTCAGAAGAGCACGAAGCAGTCCTTGGCGAGGAAGTTCATGATTAAGATCAAATTTCAGAAGGTTTGCTCGAACAAGCCATTGTTCAAGACCTAGTAAATGATGTAATAACCCTTATGACTGAAGATAAAGGGATTCCTGAAGATGAAGAGTAAGGAGCAGTAGTTGAAAAAACTGAAGAAATGGTGAGTTCTTAATATCCTCAGGTTACGGTTTCTTATGAAATTTTGGCTCTCGTGGAAGGAAATTACAGGTTTACGGAAGACGACGATTACTGGAAATTCCTTGGTCCACCTGTGTCGATTCTTCAAGACCTTGTAGCATCATGGTGGACCCTCTCTCGAGCACACGTTTGGGTGAAGAAGCTTACTCTGCCATCAATGAAGAATGGATCAACCCTTTTTCTTTGCTCAATTATGGAGTAGTGCGAGATGTGGTGCCTGTTGTCGATGGCCATATGTAGAGTTTTTCCATTGTCTTCCAGTCCATGGTGTGCCCTAACCAGCAACATTCTGCAAGAAGTGTTTAGCCCTTTTTGTCCAGTATCGGTAAGTTTTCAACGATGTATTTCAATAAAACCAATACAGGTATGTGGAAAGGTATGGTATTCATCTCACATCTCCAGGGTATCTGTGCTATCTTTTCGTTTGAAATGTGAAAGAATGAATCTTGTGGCTGACAATTTCAAAATTTCAAAGATTATTTGGGATACTAACATGATTGTTGCAAAGATGAACAATACACTTGTGTATCTGAAGACATGTTTAAGCAGGTGCAGGGACAGGTTGCAACTGACATATGAAGATTTGCAAGGTCCACCTCTATTAATGGCCTCCCAAGTTCAAAATCAACCGACCAATTTTAGGCAATTTTTTTTCTCAATGTAGATATATGATGGAGATGGCCCATACATAAGTCCAGTAGAAGCGTGAATAAATGAAGCTTCTGAAAACAATCCTTCTCCGTGGCAACAATATCAAAGCTTCCAGGCCCCCTCAGTCACCCAACTTTCATCTCCTATCCTGAGGAAGACCTTGGTATGTACTTGGTTTATCATCAATGAGATCTTATCATGGATTGTCTCTAAAGACAAAGGGAAAAGACCAGGTATCAATTGCCTACTCAGATGGCTACATTGGTGGTATGATTTCACTTGACCCATTATGATTATCATGTTTAGCCTAGGTAGGAGTAGTTTCATTTGAGTTAGGCGTATACTGTTACCCTTGCATTACATTTTCCATTCTTTCATATCGTCTTTAGCTTGTTTTTTTATTCAGTTTATTTTCATATCTTTATATGGAGGAAGGTAGGACGAAAGTGTTTTCCTCATGATGCTTTGATGCCCTTGGATATTTGATGTGTGTGTAGGTTTACAGGTACTAGGAGATTCACAGGTTCTCAAGCACTCATGGGAAGAGCACTTGTCTAGCCGTTGGAGCCAGTGTTATGTGGTACCAGTACCAGCGCACCTTCAAATATGTGCCTAGGGAGAGAAGGTCATTTTTTTCAAGACCATGATGGGTGTTATCCAGCATTTTCTGAGTGGTGGTCTTGGCTGGACCCTTTGGTCCTTCTCTTAGGAGTACTATAGCTTAATGGCATTGCTGACTGCCTCATTATAGGGCTTGTAGCCCTGAGGTTGGTGTCTGGGGCCCCTAGGGGTGGGTCACTAGGTCACATGACCCCCCCACTTTGTTTTCCACTCCGGTGACATTTCCTCCAGCTGTGAGGCTCTTGCCTTTCTTCCAGGTCACCTTAGGCACCCTCCTAGTCCCTTTTTAGCCTAGCACCCTCTCTCCTTGGCCCTGTTTCAGTGATGACGTCATAATTTCCTCTAGGTCGTACTGCTTGTTTTTTGGGGGGGGCATTGAGATATTATCAGCAGTGTTGGGGTTAGATGGGACATGACGTCCCCCTTGTCTACTCCATCCTTCAATTTACAGTAATTTGCTCATTTTTAGCTATTTTAGTCATTTTTGGGTAAACTATGGGGAAAATGCCCCAAGTTACCTACAAATTCGATTATTTTATATTATTTCATGTTATATTTTTAAGTTGACATGTTATATTTTTAAATTGTCATTTTAAAAGCATGACGGCCTGGTTATTTTGTAAAAAGTGAGTGTGAGAACATATAAATAAGATCTCCTCACTTCATTTTCAAATAACAACTCATGGAACAAAATTCATTATGTTACTTTTTTATTCAATATAGCCTTATGAAGTGATGCACACCTCTTGCAGGGATCTTCCTTTTGCTCTTGTGGATGAAAGTTGGTATTCTTTTGCTTTGCTAATGCTTGGTTGATGCTAGAATGTTTGGAAGAACTCATGCTCAAGTAAGTCTAGTCCATTTTTAGCCTTGCTTGATGAATGGTAACCGGTAGGTAAATTTTTGCTTCTTGAATGATTGAATGGTGGCCCGAGGGCTGCATTTTTTTTGAATAGGGCCATTTATCTGCCTTCTATCCTCTTAGCATAGTGAAAACGCTCCGTAGAGGAGGTTTTCACGAAGTTTAGCCTTGGATCTCCAATTTTGCCCTAGATTAGGCTCTTGAAACGAACCCTAGAGGTTGTTTCAAGAAGCCCCAATTTAGTAGACAAGGAGAAAGACCTCCAAGAGGAAGGCTCGCTGGTCACCTTCCTCTAAGGCTAGGGTTTAAGGGTAATATCCACAAAACCCCGAAGTTGTCAATCTTTTACCAAATTTTCTTACATGTTCATATGTAAATTTGCATTTTCATGGTAGAATTAGGGTTAGATTTAGGTCTGCAATTTTATGACTGAAACCCTAGAAAATAAAAAAAAATTATTTTTGTCAAATTTTGGGCCTCCCTAAAATTTCGGCCCTCCCTCCTACAAATTTAGCCTGCCTTCTTTAGCCCTAAAAATCCTAGGGTGAAATTTTAGGAAGCCCTAAAAGCTTAAAAATATCAAAAATTCCTAAAAAAAACCCTAAAAACTACTAAAAATCAGACCTAAAACAACCCTAAACCCTTTCTCCACCTCGCCTCCCCTTTGAGTCTTCCCTTACCTCGGTCCTCATTTTTGGGCCATCCCAAGGCTCTAACAGCCTTCAAACAACCCTAAAACCTTTGCTGTTAGGGTTTGCAAAATCGCAGATTGTCAACACACTTTGACAGTCCTTTCTTCTTATCATATTTCACCTTCCAGGTCAGCACACAAACCATTAAGAGGAGTTAGTAATTGATCAATTTGTCCAATGTTTACAAGTTGTTATATTCAAGATAAAGGAGGTCTGAAAATACCTTTAATACAGTTTGAAATCTCTATTTGCTGACAATCATACATTGCCAAAATTCATTGGAATATTAATTGCACAAATTATACTTTACCTAAACTTCTGTGGATAACATTAAGGATGCCTTAATTGCTATTACAAGACTGTCACACTGTTAGACTGTCATGCTGCTAGAACTATATCATTCTTCATATTTTGTGATTTCAGAATGATTGGTTGAATTACATACAGCTTCTATTTTACTCACCTTTGATAGGTATATGGTTACATGCTTGATGTTTATTATCGTTAAATGATCTTTTGAAATGCTAGAGTGTTAATGACTATCATACTATTGCTGATATAATCACATCAGTCCTCACACTTGTTGTTTGGAAGTAATTCATTGAGTACATATTGCTGTCATAATACTTTTATTGGATGATTTACACTATTGGTGAAATATTGTTGGATTGCTAAAAGATTATGGAATGCCATTGATATTTATAGCACTAATCTTGGTAATGTTGTTAATTCCTATCACCTATTGCAATTGATCTCTTGAGTGATTTTACATATCTTTGGGTTGAATACATTGACTTGATACATTTACATTTAACATCTACAAGCACTTGACTAAAGTAGTATGTCTTCTTCCTTCATAGAATTGTATTGATTAAAAGGCACTGGTCACTAACTTGGTATTCTAGGAGGCATAGTATCTTTGTCCTTAGTGTTTGTAGAGAATCAAAGGGCTCTTCCCTTGGAGGTTAAGACACTCCAAAGTAGTTGGAAGTGTGACTAAGGTGACAGTGGTCACTCTTCCATACATTTGTTCATTGGACACTAGCCCTGCTAGTTCATCTAGCAACATAGAGGCTGGGAAAAGGGAAAGGAATGGTAGTTAAGGCCTTAATGAAGGTTGTCAAGGAGGATGAGGGAGAGGCCGAAGCTTTAGAGGGCAAGGCTGAGGGTAGAATAGGTTGGCCGAGGTTTGAAAAGGAGGGCTGAGGGTAAAAGAAGGGGCTCGAGGGAAAAAATAGGGTAGGTTGAGGGCTGAGGGAGGCTTGAAAATGGAGGCCAAGTGCTGAGGGAGGCATGGAAGTGGAAGCCGAGGGCTGAGGTGGACAGGCCGAGCCCTGAAATGGAAGTCCGGGGTTTAGAGGAGGAGCTCGAGGACTTAGGAGGAAGGTAGGGATAGGTTAGGTAAAATTAGGGTCCGTTTTTAGGGTTTTTTAGAGATAAAATAAAAAAGAAATAAAAAATGCAGACCTAAAGAAAGCCCTAAATTAACATGCAAGTGCAATATTTACATATGAAGATGCAAGGAAATTTTGGATAAGGTAAAGGGCCAAGAGAGGGATGTGATTGAATCTCTACCCTAGCCTAGAAGGGATCGCTTTCAACGTCACTTCTGAAGAAGACTTTCCTATCTTTGCAAATTAGGGCTCTTACAACAATCACAAGGATTCGTTGTAAGGACCTAAATCAAACAAATATGGAGGTCTAAGGCTAAATGCTATGAAAGACTCCAACAGTGTAGGTCTTCCAACCTACAAGATGACAAAAAATTAGCAAGAAAACCTAGCTAGGTGAGAAAAATGCACCAAACCAGCACCATTCAACTAGAAGTAGAGAAAAAAATTACCAAGTTTAGACAAAGAATGAGCAAACCTCAATGATTTAGGTCATCCAATGTGCAAGAGTTCTATCAAACCATTCAAGCATCAAGTTGTAGTAGCAAATAAGCCCTAGATCATCCAATTTCACTTTGCAAGAGATAAAAGAGGCATCTTCAACAAGTGCACATCACTTAACCCAAATAGAAAGAGGAAAGAGCATAATAATGTTTTTATCCCATGTCTTGTGATTTACAAAATGAAGTGAGGAGAGCTTATTTATAGTCCATCAACCTCATTTTTACAAATAACTAGGCCAACAAGCCAATATAATGTCAATGTAAAAATATAACATAAAATAATATAAAATAATCTAAGATGTGGATAACTTGGGGTATTTTCCCCCATAGACACCAAAAATTGATAAAAATAGCTAAAACTGAACAAATGGCTTCACTCCGAAAGATGGAGTGAGCAGGGGGGATCGTCATGCCCCATCTAACCCCAAATATGTTGAAAAACCTTCAATGTCCCCCCTCAATCAAGCATGAAGGCCTGGTGGCTAGGATGACGTCATCACTACTCTTGGGCCAAGGAGAGAGGGCTCTGTGCTGAAAGGAGGCCAGGATGGGTGCATAGGGTGACTGAAAGAGGAGGCAAGTGCCTCTGAGCTGGAACATTGTCACCTGTGTGGAAATCAAGTAGGGGTCATGTGACCCAGTGACTTGCCCCTAGGAGCGCCAGACACCAACCTCAAGGCTACAAGCCCTAAAATGAGGCAGTTAGCAATGCCACTAAGCCATAGTGTTCCTAAAGGAAGAATCAAGGGGTCCGACCATAACCACCTCTCGAAAAATGTAGATAACACCCCAATTGTGGCCTTGAAGAAGAAAAACGACCCCTCTCCCTAGGAAGACATCTGAAAATGAGCTGGTACTGGTATTGCGTAACACACACGATGACAGAAATATCAAAAATAAAAAACCCGTGTATTTTCGAGATTCAATCTGGGCCATTGGCGCATGCCCAAGCCACTTCATCTTGGCCGTTACTGGTATTCTTCCTCACGTGCATCCCAAAATTCATCCCTTTCAGCCAACGGTGGTGATCATTTGGTGGTTTAATCTTGGCCGTTGTTGGCCCTTTTCCCCTGGCCCGCATCTCCAAACTTCCATTGCCTCCGATGGCTGCAATCTGCAGTGGATGCTCCTACATCAAATTTCTCTACTATAAATAAAAGTGAATTCCTGTTCACGACATCATTACTATCCTCGTGGGTAGACTGTGTAACACGTTCCAGCTCAACTTCTAGAATCCAGGTGGCGCCCTCCAATCCCTTGTCTTTCCAACGAACTAAGTATTCTTTTGTCTTCTGGCTTCTCGTTCTTCCCACTGTTCTTTCATCCAAAATCTCTGCAATTTCTTCTCTTTCACGTTTAGGGATTTGTTCTTTCCAATCAACAATACAATCTTCAGCCTCTTCAGCTAATCCTTCATGGTACTCGTATAAATCAACAACCTTGAAAATGGGTGAAATGTCCAACTCTGCTGGCAACTCTAAAACATAAGCATTATCAGAAATTTTCTTTAAAATTTTACATGGGTCAATCTTCTTCATTTTCAGTTTGGTATACGTTCCCCTTGGGAAGCTTTCTTTCCTCATTGTGCCAATACTAAGTCTTCTTCCTCAAAAACTTTGAGCCTTCTTTTTACATCAACCCTCTGCTTATACTGCTAGCTGCTTTTTTGTAGTTGTTTATATACTTGTTCATGAACTTCTTTCATGTGTTCTGCAAAAGATTCAGTATCAACACTCTTTTGACTTTTCTCTAGCAATTGTGCCAAGTCCACTACTCCCCTTGGTGACCTTCCATTAACAATCTGAAATGGACTTTTTCCTGTAGATAGATTTGCTGAATTATTGTAAGCAAATTTAGCTTGTGTAGGCAATACATCCCACTGTCCTGGTCTTTCACCTATTAGAAATCTTAGAAGATTTCCAAGGCTCCTATTAACAACTTCTGTTTGCCCATCTGTTTGTGGATGATAAGCTAAACTAAATTGCAATTTAGTATCCAATTTCTTCCATAAGGTTCTCCAAAAGTGTCCAATGAACTTGCTATCTCTGTCGGAGGTTATGCTTCTAGGCAATCCATGTAGTCTAACAATTTCTTTAAAGAACAAAATAGCTATGCTTGTAGCATCATTAGTTTTCTTACAAGGGATAAAATGTGCCATTTTCAAAAATCTGTCTACAACAACAAAAATGGAGTCATTACCTCATTATGTTCTTGGCAAGCCCAACACAAAGTCCACGCTGATATCTTCCCATGGTGCTTCTGATATTGGCAATGGTGTGTACAACCCAATATTTTGACTCTTTCCCTTTGCATGCTAGCAAATTCTACAATGTGAAACCCATTTCTTAACATCTTTAGTCATTCTTGGCCAATAATATCGCTCCTCCACTAATGCTTTGGTTTTGTCCATGCCAAAATGTCCGCTTAAACCTCCATTATGCAGCTCCCTAATCAGATTGTCTCTTATAGATCCTCTTGGGATACACAATTGATGATTCTTAAAGAGAAATCCTTCCTGAATGAAGTAATCTAAGTATGGAGTTTTATCACAGCTCCATGGATCTTTGCATGCTCTCCAAGCCTTGACGAAATCTACGTCTTTTTCATATAAATTTTTCATTTCATTCAATCCTGTGACTTCCACTGTCATAGTAGACAACAAGGCCGATCTCCTACTCAAAGCATCTGCCACTTTATTTGATTTCCCTGACCTATGCTTTAATACAAAAGTATAACTTTGCATAAACTCAACCCATTTCATGTGTCTTTGATTCAATTTAGACTGGTTGTTCAAATATCTCAATGCTTGATGGTCGGTGTAAAGAACAAATTCTTTGGGCAACAAGTAATGTCTCCACTTCTTTAATGCCTGAACAATAGCATAGAATTCTTGGTCATAAACATAATATTTTTGTTTGGCTTCATTTAGCTTCTCACTGAAGAAAGCAATTGGTCTTCCCTCTTGACTTAGTACTGCTCCAATATGTTGGATTTTGTACAACTTCGGAAGATATTATTCATTATATTTTATTGTACTTTAATTGTACTTGTTTGTACCTCCTAAGGGAGATGAACTGGATGTAATTATTTATGTAACCACATGAAAGAATCAATGTAAACCTTGGGGTGCAAATAATGAAAAGAAAAATATTAAAATTAAATTATTTATTGCCCCTAGGTGAAGTCGGCCCAGTTAGGGATTTTTTCAGTTTTGCACTTGTATAAATAAGAGGCTAGTGCATCTCATTATCACTCATTCACTCACTTAGCATTTGCGCATCACTTGGAGAGAGCAGATTTCGCACTAGCTGGAGGAGGTAGCTGTTTTGGGGCTTCTACTTGTGGAAGACATATCCACATTTTCTCTTTTTCTTATTTGTACTTTGATCTCGGGATTATCATCTCTATGCGAAGGTTGCTGGGTTTTTCCCAATTGGGTTTCCCAGGGTAAACTCTGTGTTGTTGTTTTGTGCTTTGTCTTTCTTCTAGTGATCTTGGTTATGCATTTATGTTATTATGCTATGAATGTATGAACATTAACATGTTATCAGAGCAGTTCTAGAAGAAGCCATTGCCGAAACATTGTTGGAACCCTGCCGGAACTAGGGTTTCATCTTGTGAAGTCTCCAACCATCATTTTGGAGAAAAGGGGCTGTAGGAATTTCGTTTTTGTCAAGGCGCATCTTTTGGTGAAAACGGAATTCACTTCCGAGAATTTTCAATTTTTGACCTAACTCTGTGGCTGCAGCAGAATTAGGGTTTCAGTTTTATCTCAATTCTCTCCACAGATTTGGATCAGCCTGCCCTCAATTCAACTCTCCTTGGCAAGGCGTATTTATCTGTCGTTTCAAATTATCAACCTTCATTTTTGACCTAGCTCCTGCTAGGGTTTCTGAACCGGATCTGCAATCAAGATGATTGGTGTGAAGGTTGAAGATTGTTTGGAAGGAGCTTCCAACTTTATCTCTTGGAAGTCTAGGGTTCTTCTGCTTCTAGAAGAAAATGACCTATTGCTATATGTAAATGAGAAGGTTCCTAAACCAGAAGCCGAAGAGGATAAATCTCGATGGAGGAAGAATGATGCTAAAGCAAGAAGGATACTTGTGGATTCAGTGAGAGATCACTTAGTCCCACAAACCTCAGGAAAGAAGAATGCTAGGAAAATGTTCAAGACCATTATGAAGCTGTTTGAACACACTAGCCTTAATGTATCCATGACTTTGAGAAACCAGCTCACAAATATGAAGATAGCAAAGTCAGAATCCATTGCCTCATACTTTATGAGGATCACAGAACTCAGAGACAAGCTCAGCACGAGTGGAGATCCTATTAGTGATAAGGAGCTTGTCCTCCACACTCTAAATGGTCTTCCACCATCACGGGAGTCCTGTATCCAAGGCATAAGTGGTAGATCCAAACTACCAAAGTTTGATAAGCTTTGGGCAGATTGCTCTCAGGAGGAGACAAGGATTGCAGCACGTCAAAGACTCCATGGCACTCAACCTGAGGAGAACCAGGCTTTTGTTTCCCATGCCAAGAAAGGTAAGGGAAAAGTGAAGAAGTTCCATAAACACAAGCACCAAAAAGAAAGGAGATCAAGTCCCCGCCAAGAACAAAAGAAGAAGAGGGATGTATCTCAAGTTCAATGCTATAGGTGAATGAAGTATGGACATTACGCCAGTAGCTGTTGAAGCCAAATCAAAAGGAAGCATGAAGCATCCACTGCTGATGTAGAAGAAGATCATCATCACAAGAAGCAAAAGAATGAAGATCACACAGAATTTCTATTCATATCAGCACTATCAGGTACTGTTCCTACCACTAGTGACACTTGGCTCATAGATAGTGGTGGATCTAGACACATGACAGGTTATAGAGAGAATCTTTCAGAACTAATTGAGAAAGATTCACATCTCCGTGTTGTACTTGGAGATGATGCAAATTACACTGTGAAGGGGTTTGGTGCCACCAGCCTTCAATTAGAATCAAATGATACATTACACCTAAGTGATGTACTCTATGTACCTGGTATGAAAAGAAATCTTGTCTCCATCTCAGCATTGGAGGACAAGGGTTATAAAGTAGCTTTCTCAGAAGGGAAAGTCCTTGCTTGGCACAAGAATTCAAGCATGAGCACAGCCAAAGTTATTGGCATAAGAGAAGAGAGCATGTATAGACTAAACACCTCACCAGTCCAAGCCCTAATACATGATGCTGCAAGTATGGGTGAGTTATGGCATAGAAGGTTAGCTCATCTGAACTATCGAGCTCTCCCAGTTCTGAAGAATATTGTGTCAGGTTTGCCAAGGCTCCAGGTAGACCATGATGGAACTTGTAGAGGATGTGCACTTGGCAAGAATGCCAAGAAATCTTTTTCAGATAGCGAGAGTAGATCCAAAGGGATTTTGGATCTAGTACACTTTGACTTGTGCGGGCCCATGACAGTTGTGTCATTAGGTGGATATCATTACTGTATCACCTTTATTGATGATTACTCACGGAAGACTTGGATATACTTTCTCAAGTCAAAAGAATCCGCGGAAGTGCTCAGCAAGTTCAAAGAGTTTAAAGCACAAGTTGAGAATCTGTTAGGAAAGAGGATAAAGATTTTGAGATCCGATAATGGTGGAGAATATACCTCTACAGAATTCAATGATTTCTGCAAAGAAGCATGAATTAAGAGGGAGCTCACAGTTCCCTACAACCCTCAACAAAATGGGGTTGCAGAAAGAAAGAATCGTACAATCGTGGAGGCAGCCAAAGTTATGATACATGACCAGAGTCTTCAAATGTTCTTGTGGGTAGAATCATCCAGAATTGTTGTATATGTACATAATAAATGTCCACATAAGATATTGAAGAACATGACTCCGGAAGAAGTGTTCACAGGTGTGAAACCAAAAGTGGTCCATCTCCGGATCTTTGGCTGTCCAGTCTACATACATGTGCCCAAGGAGAAAAGATCAAAATTAGAACCTTCAGGAAAGAAGGGAACCTTTGTGGGATAGAGTGAGTCTTCAAAGGCTTACATAATTTACATTCCAGGATCTAGACAGATTAAAGTCAGTAGGGATGTGACCTTTGAAGAAGAGATGGCTGTCAGGAAAGGCAGAGGATCAGATATGGAGATTGATGATGAAGAAATGCTAGAATCAAAGGAGATGAGATCATCTCCCCCTCCAGTTCAGAGGGAGTCAGCATAAAAGGATGAACCTATCGATCCCATAGATCCAGTTGATATCCCCAGAGATGTTGCAGGTCGGAAAAGACCTAGATGGGCACAACAGACACTATAGGATGCAGAGGGGCATGAAGCTCCACATGGCACTTTCAGAGAAAGCAAAAGACCTCAAAGGTTCTCTGGTTATGTGGCACTGATGAGCAACATTATTGATTCAGAACCCACCACTTACAAAGAAGCATCCAAACATCAAGTTTGGAAGGATGCCATGATGGAAGAATATCAATCCATCATGAAGAATGATGTGTGGGAGGTTGTGCCGAGACCTGAGGAGAAGTCAGTAGTGACTTCTAAATGGCTATACAAGATCAAGCATGGAGTAGATGGCAATGTTGAGAAATACAAGGCCAGATTTGTAGCCAGAGGATTCTCTTAGAAAGAGGGAGTTGATTATGATGAGACATTTGCTCCTGTGGCCTGATATACTTCCATCAGATCCATTATTGCGATTTCTTCAGCTATGTGATGGAAGTTGCATCAGATGGATGTGAAGACAACCTTTCTCAATGGTGTTATTGAGGAAGTTTACATTGAACAACCATATGGGTTTATTGTCCAAGGAAAGGAGTCTCATGTATGCAGATTGAAAAAGGCATTGTATGGACTCAAGCAAGCATCCCGTGCTTGGTATGTACGAATAGACGGATTCCTGGTGAGCTTGGGATTTTCCAAGAGTGATGCAGACCCCAACCTTTACTACAAGGTTGTAGATGATGAACCACTGATTTTGGTATTATATGTTGACAACTTGTTTCGCACAGGAAATGAGAAACTCATTGTATGGTGTAAGAAGAATCTCGCCTCTGAGTTTGAAATGAAAGATCTTGGATTGATGCATTACTTCTTGGGATTAGAAATATGGCAGAGGCAGCAAGAGATTTTCCTAGGACAAGGAAAATGCACCATTGATTTATTGAAGAGATTCGGGATGTTGGACTGCAAGTCCATGACTACTCCGATGGATGCAAATTGGAAGAAGTTGAGAGATTCTACTTCAGATTCTGATTTGTTTGATCCCACTATTTATCGCCAGTTGATTGGGTCATTGATGTATCTGACCAACACCAGACCAGATATATGTTTTGCTGTGAATGCCCTTCAGTCAGTTCATGTGTGAACCGAGGCAGATTCACTGGATTGATGCAAAGCATGTGCTCATATACTTACGTGGCATTGTGGGATATGGATTGAAGTATGCTTTAGATGGTGACCTGATATTGCAGGGGTTTACAGACTCAGATTGGGCCGGATGTGTTGCAGATCAGAAGAGTACTTTTGGATGTTGCTTCAGTTTGGGTTCTGTAGTTATTTCCTGGTGCAGCAGGAAGTAGAACTCAGTAGCACTCAGTACTGCAGAGGCCGAGTACATGGCTGCTAGCACAGCAGCTCGAGAAGCAGTTTGGCTTCGTAAACTCCTGGCAGGATTGTTCGGCCAGATTCCAGAGTCGACCGTGATTCACTATGATAACCAGAGCTATGTGCAGATGTCAGTGAATCCTGTATTTCACGATAGGTCGAAGCATATCGAGATTTGATATCACTTCATTTGTGATATGGTGCAAAAAGGTGCGGTTGAGTTACAGTACGTGCCGACAGACGACCAGACTGCAGATATTCTCACCAAGGCTCTTCCCAAGGTGAAGTTCGAACACTTTCGCGGAAGACTTGGAGTAGAAGAGAACGTATCCCTCCTTGAGAGGGAAAGATGACATTGAGATGCTTGCCTTGCTTTGCCCATGTGCCTCTACAATCCAGTTACTCAGCCAAATATGGGAGAAATCCCATAGGCAGATGAGTAGGACAATCAACAGTTGGTCCGGCTCACCCAGGTACCTTGTGCAGTCTAGTTACTCGGCCAGATATGGGAGAAATCCCATAGGCAAATGAGTAGGACAGTTAGCAGTTGGCCGGGCTCACCCAGGTACCTTTTGTAGTCCAGTTACTCAGCCAGATATGGGAGAAATCCCATAGGCAGATGAGTAGGACAGTCAGCAGTTGGTCCAGTTCACACAGGTGCCTCTGCAGTCCAGTTACTCAGCCAGATATGGGAGAAATCCCATAGGCAGATGAGTAGGACAGTCAACAGTTGGCCGTGTGGTTGCACAGGTGCCTCTACAGTCCAGGTACTTAGCCAAATATGGGAGAAATCCCATAGGTAGAAGAGTCGGACAGTTAGTAGATGGTCGTGCCCTTTTGCTCGTCCAAGATCTCAGCCAGATATGGGAGGACCCCATTAGCAGATGAGACAGACAAGTAGCAAATTGTATAGCAGAGATGGTACAATTGATAATCTCAGATATCTAGGATTGAGTGATTCTCTTGGATCCAGGATTGAGTGATTCTCCTCGACTCACCGAAGGACTGGTGATGATGATGCACAGAGACTATGTGGACAACCTTTAGTATGCATAGAGATGATGGAGACAGAATGGATGTACAAGATGAAACCCAGATGATTGTGATGCAGATGAAGACCGAAGAATACCTTCCTCGTTGAGAGAGAGTGTTGGATTTTGTACAACTTCAGAAGATATTATTCATTATATTTTATTGTACTTTAATTGTACTTGTTTGTACCTCCTAAGGGAGATGAACTGGATGTAATTATTTATGTAACCACATGAAAGAATCAATGTAAACCTTGGGGTGCAAATAATCAAAAGAAAAATATTAAAATTAAATTATTTATTGCCCCCAGGTGAAGTCGTCCCAGTTAGGGATTTTTCTAGTTTTGCACTTGTATAAATAAGAGGATAGTGCACTTCATTATCACTCATTCACTCACTTAGCATTTGCGCATCACTTGGAGAGAGCAAATTTCGCACTAGCTGGAGGAGGTAGCTGTTTTGGGGCTTCTACTTGTGGAAGACATATCCACATTTTCTCTATTTCTTATTTGTACTCTGATCTCGAGATTATCATCTCTATGCGAACGTTGCTGGGTTTTTCCCAATTGGGTTTCCCAGGGTAAACTCTGTGTTGTTGTTTTGTGCTTTGTCTTTCTTCTAGTGATCTTGGTTATGCATTTATGTTATTATGCTATGAATGAATGAAATTTAACACAATAGCTGTCCCACTAGCATCACAATCAACCTGAAAGACTTTGTCAAAGTCTGGCAAGGCCAAAACTGGTCTATTAGTGACTTTTTCCTTCAATAGTTCAAATCCTTTTTGTGCATCAACACTCCAGCTGAATTCTCTCTTCCTCATGCAAGCAGTCAATGGCGCACATATCCCATTGAAATTCGTTATGAACTTCCTATAAACGCTAGCCAATTCATGGAAACTTCGCACTTGAAATGTACTCTTAGGAACAGGTCGTTCCAAGATCCCTTTAACTTTTTCGGGATCCATTTTTAAGCCTTCTTGGGAAATGACAAACCCAAGAAATACTAGGTCCTCCTTCAAGAAAGTACACTTTTGCAGATTTATGAGCAACTTCTCTTGCTTCAGCCTTTCTAATACCAGTCTCAGATGTTTAAGATGCTCCTCTTTTGTCTTGCTGAAAATCAGAATGCCATCTAAGTAAACCACCACAAATTTGCCAAGATAAGGCTTCAACACTTCGTTCATTAGCCTCATAAAAGTACTTGGAGCATTTGTCAAACCAAATGGCATAACCAACCATTCAAAAAGTCCTTCTTTTGTCTTAAAAGTTGTCTTCCATTCATCTCCTTCACGAATTCTTATTTGATGATAGCCACTTTTAAAATCAATTTTAGTAAAATAACTCGCTCCACTCAAGCAATCCATGAGGTCATTGATTCTTGGTAAGGGGAACCTGTACTTAATGGTTATCCTGTTAATGGCTCTAGAATCAGTACACATTCTCCATTCTCCCCCTTTCTTAGGTGTAAGAACAACAGGTATTGCACATGGGCTCAGACTCTCCCTGATCAACCCTCTTTCCAATAACTCATGCACTTGCCTATTTAACTTTTCATTTTCAACTGGTGTCATTCTGTGTGGTGCTTTGTTTGGCAAAGTAGATCCGGGAATGAGGTCAATTTGAAGAGAAATACTTCTCATTGGTGGCAATCCTTTTGGCATCTCTTATGAAATAATATCCTTAAATTCAGATAACATTCCTTCCACTTCTATTGAAATATCATCCCTCTTCTCATCTAAAGCTCAAACCCTTAGGTATAACAACAAAACAACAATTTGTTCTTCTTTCTTCTTTTAGAAATGCTTTTGCTAAACATAACATTATCCTCCTATCAGAATAATGGTTTTTACTACTGCTTTCTCCTTTTTCATCCTTCAAAGGCATCATCAAAGTTTGTTTTCCATTCTTTTCAATCAAAAAAGTATTCTAAACTCCATCATACACAATTTTTCTGTCATACTGCCATGGTCTTCCTAGCAATAGATGGCAAGCATCCATCGGTACTACATCACATAACACATTATCATGATAGTTTCCAATCTTAAAATTAATTAAACATTGTTGGGAAACAGTGACGTGGTGCCCCTTTTGCAACCATGAGACTCTATAAGCCTTAGGATGTGGTTTACAGTTCAATTTTAATTTTTGTATAACTTTTGTTGACACTATATTTTCAGTATTCCCTCCATCTACAATCAAAGAACAACACTTACCTGCAATTTTGCACTTGGTCCTGAAGATGGACTTCCTTTGGTCTGGTTCTTTTATCAGGGACTGGTTTTTTTGGCTTCAATAGGATTCTTCCGAACATTAAGCTCTCTCCAACTTCTGGTTTAGCTACATCCATACTATCCCCAGCTACAGATCCAATTGTGCTTTCAACTCCTTGAGCAGCATGGGTTCTATTCTCTGGTCTCCTTGTAGTGTGTAGACTTTCAGGGCAGTCATAGGCTTTGTGGCCTAGTGTTTGGCATTTGTAGCAGATCATTGGTGACCTCCCAACTCCTCTACCTCTAGGGTTTGTATTTCCTTTATAACTTCCTCTGCCCCTATAGGACTCGTTACTTCTTCTAAATTCCTGAGTTGTAGCCTTTTCATTGCTACTCTCTTCCATCTTGGTCCCACTGCTTTGTCCTCTTCTTGAGATATTTCTGCCCCTGCCTCTGACAGTGGCTTTTCCTCTAGCACTTGAATTTTTCCTGGACAATTTTTCTTCTACCTTTAAAGCAAGCTGATATGCTTCCTCCACTGTCCTAATTCGTACGGTACTCAGCTCATCCTGTATAGCATATCTCAACCCATTAATATGCCTTGCTACAACTTCATCTCCTTCATCACTGTGCCCAGATCTAATAAACAAACCTATAAAATTCCTCTGTGTATTCTTTAACAGTGATTTCTTTTTTCCTAAGATTCTGTAGCTTCCTATATAAATTCAGAGTACAATCAGCATGCAGAAATTTACCTTTCAATTTAGCTACCATTCTATCCCAATTCCTGATTTTATCTTTCCTTTTTCTCTGTCTTTCAAGCTACACAGTATCCCACCATAAGGATGCATTTTTCCCTTCGACTTCATGCAAGCAATCTTCACTCTTTTAGGGTCCTCAATCTGCTCCATGTCAAAGAATTTTTCCATATCTCAAACCCAGTCAATCAGCTCCTTTGGGTCCAGGCTTCCTGAATATGTAGATGTTTCCATTTTGTGTTTTCCCCTCAAATCTGTCATGGCCTTAATAATCCTCTCCTTTGGGCCTTCAACTACCTCAACTTCTTCCTATGGATTCTTAGCTTCCACTTCTTCATCACTCACATCGTGAGCTTCAACTGCAACTCCTCTCTTCTGAACTGTTTCTATGGCTTCCAATCTTGCTTGGATATCCCTCAATGCCTGAGTCATATCATTTGCAACACCACCATGTTGCCTTCTGCCTCTCCAATTCACATGAACTCCTCTATTTGCCATTATCTTCTTTGCTCAGATTACCTTTCTCACAGTTCTACCCAACAAATATCTGTCAGAATTGTAAAATCCCTTGGAACAATTCTACCCAGCTCTTCTACCAGCTGGAATTGTTCTCTTCAGCAGGATACAACTTGCTTTGATACCAAACTTGGTGCAAACCTATAAAGCTCAAACACAATGAAATGCTATAGGGCTGCAAATATCAAAGTATGCAACTCAAATTAAACACATAAGCCATTCAAACAAACAAAAGAATCCATTTTTAATTGTTGTTCCTTCTATTAAAACTTAGAGATTGTAAATAACATTTACAGCTTCAAGAAAAGTATAATTGTTCCCCAAAATTACAATGAAAAATAAAAGCTTTTAAAGCTGCCTTCTCGGTCTTAGTCTCAAGCAAGGATTACATTCATAAGAATATTAAACCTAGAAAATTTTTACATATCCTTTGGCCGCTCGACCTTTCTTCCTTTCTTTTTGTAGCTTCTTTCTCTCTGGACGGACAAAACTCCTCTCTTTTCACTATCTTCTCCTCCAAGCTTCTTCATCCCCCTCCTTTTTTTTCATAAAAAGTCCCGCACCAAGAAAATCCCTTCAAAAATTAATGTTTCCATTAATATACCATACGACAATTATTTGGTCTCTTAATTTTTCTGATTTTGGGCCTTTGGTGAAAATAAAATAATGAAGCGACTTCACCGAAAGGGTGCCACACATTCCTTTCATTTATGGCCAAATCTAAAATTTGTTGTAGTCATTTTCCAGCAACACATCATTTATTTGAGCTTAATAGCCTAATTTACTACTTATCCTAAGTATTTTGACTCAAATATGTGCTTACATCATCAACAGATCATTAGTTTCAGTCAACTGGGCCTCCTCCTTCATTCAAGGAGCCAACTGGGCCACCAATATCAGTTAATTGGGCCTCCTCCATCATTCAGGGAGCCAACTGGGGTGATTTGCATGATTAAAGCACCCTAATCAGTCCAACTGACAACATTTAATATTATATTAAGCTAACTGGAGTCAGAAAGGCGCCTTCCTACTCAGTTTGACCTAATTTGGTGTAATTTCACCTAAAAATCAGTTAACTGAAGTCAGAAAGGTGCCCTCCCCTAATTTTGGGCAATCAGTTGAGTTCCAGACTCAGTTTGACAGTTTCAGAGTCTATTAGAGTCAATTACAGTTCAATTAAGTGGTTAACTGATGCGCCGAGTGGTGTTAACTGACCAGTAATCCACTCATGCATTCAATTCGAATCACCTCTCTAGGATTCGAATTGTTGCGCTATTATTGCCATTGTTACACATTGTAATCTATCTTCTGAGTTAATGATAATGCATGACTGTTGCAAACCTTTTGCATTAGTGTTTTGACACAGAATTTGTCGCATGCATCTCTAGTAATTGTTGTTCTTGTTTTCTAGATCTGATGTGCTTGAATTTTACATGGTATCAGAGCCATGGTAGGACAAGGCAACTCTTCTACAGATTTTTTTAGATTAAGATTGAGCAAGTTTGCTGAAAATTATTCCAACACTGCACCAGAAGCATAAAGTTTTCCACATAAATCCTGGATAATTGTGCATCCGGTTTATCAAGCTTGCTTGATAGGCCAAGCCAGGTGTGATGCAACTTGAAAAGTGCAGGTTGTCGACCTAAAAATTGTTTGTTTGTTTTTTACTGCAGGTTTCTCACAGCCTGCTATTGCATTCGCTATAGCTAAAAGATGGACTCTTCTTCAAACCATCTTCTTACTCCTTTCAACTATCATCAGTGGAAGGATGATATAGAGATACTATTGTGCTCCAAGGGACTCTATAGAGTTACTATGGGCACAGAATCAGAGCCTAATGCAGCTATAGAGAAGTCCAAGTTTTTGAATAAGCTTGATGAAGCTTATGGTTTCTTATGTCTCAATATTTCGAAAGACCTTCTTTTCCATCTCAGCGGATTGAAGACTCCAAAAGAAGTATGGGAACAATTTGCCAAACTCTTCGGCAAGCAGGATGAGATGAGGGCTTATCAATTATAGAATGAATTGATTTCCCTAAATCTTGAAAATTTCGAAACCATCAATGAGTTTTTCACCAAGTTCAAGCATGTGGTGCTTCAGTTGAAGCACTGTGGTGTTGAGAAGGAGGAGGATCAGTTGATTCTCTCAATCCTTTCAAAACTAGGAGCAGATTATTTAATGTTTGTCTCTACCTTTCATTCGGGAAAACTCACCATTCCGAATTGGAAGATGCCATCCTTGAATGCATTCATTGAGTCCTTAACAAAAGAACATGACAAGCTTGTTCAGATGGGGTCCATGAGATCCTCCAAGGATCAAGCCTTGTTTGCTGGAGGACCCAAGGCTACGAATGCTAAAGGAAAGCAAAAGCAAAAGGAGAAGACCAAGTTTGATCATCCTAAGCAGAAGGAGAAGACCAAGCAGTAAGATGAGCCCTCAGGCTCAAGAAAAGACAAGCAAAAGGGCAAGGAGAAGACAAAGTGTTCTTACTGTGGCAGGGGCTTTCATCCTGAAAGCTCATGCAGAAGACTATTGATCAGATGGCCCTTCTCTTGGAGAAGAACAATATCACTCTTCCAGATGGCGCAAGGAAGAAGGACAATGGAGATCGGAATGATCATCTAAAAAGAGGTCATGCACTAGTGGCAAGTGTTTTGAATTCAAAAGCTCTTCTCATAGATTCAGGAGCTTTGAATCACATGGTTGCAAGCAAAGACTCTTTCTCATTATTGACTCCAACAGCTGCATTTCCATCCACATGAGGGATGATGATTCACAAATTTCATCGAAAGGCAAAGGTACAATTCACTTAAAACATGGCAGTTTTCAAAATGCTATGTATGTCCTTTCTCTAGCTTCGAACTTGCTTTCTGTGTATCAAATGACACATACTGGTTTGCCCAAGAAGGTTGTATTCAGTCCTAATGATGTTGAAATTTATGAGATTAGCATGGAAAACTCATTGCAATAGGCAAGGCAAATCATGCTGCAAAAACATACGAGTTTTCCCAATTTTTGCCATATTCAAAGCCAACTGCCCTTCTTACTCATGGAAATGAGGTTAGACGGCTATGACATGAGAGGTTTGGACACCTTAATTACAAACAATGTTACAAAAAACGAACTGGTGGTCGAACCTGTTGATCCTGTGAACTAGAACCAGACCAAAACCGGATCACAAAACCGGTCCACCAAAAATACATAAAATATTCAAATTTTGAAAAATTATATATATATTCATGTGCATCCATGTGAATTCAAACCATTATACACAAAATATGAAAAGTATCTCATTTATATAGCAAATAAGAGTGCATAGAACCAAAATAGCAGTTAGCACTGAGTGCAATACATGTCTAAATCAAAATACATCATAAAAAAGGCTCTGAATGGCCTATAAAAAAGACTAGAGCCAAAGACTAAACAATCTAATCATTATAATCATCTGAATCCTCAGGCTAAGAGGCCTCCGACTCAGACTCTGAGCCATCATCTACATCTTGATCCTCAATATGCGGAGTCTGGGCTTGGGCCACCTGATTTGACTCCCCTGGTCTAGAAGGCACCTGTCCAACATCACCTTCCACATTCTGCTGTTGTGGAAGTGGGTCCAAATCCATCCATGAAAGGTCTTCATTGTCAGTGTCAAACGCTGGTGGTTGAGTCTCCACAACCCAATCTGCTAAGGCATCACCATCATCCAGGAATATGGAAGATGATTCAGGGGTCCTGTTCTGCAATTGGTTGTGCCTCAACCTAAGGTTGTGCTGAACAAATACCATATCATTTAACCGTTTTTTTCTCTAAACGGTTACACTTCTTGGTGTGTATACGCTCAAAAACACTCCAATTGCGTTCACAGCCAGAAGGACTACATGTTTGGCTTAATATTCGAACTGCAAACTTCTGCAAATCATGGCACTGGCTACCAAATTGTTGCCACCAATATGCTGCATGTACATTGTAAAGACATAAAAATTAGCAATTAAAAAGTTTTACTCATATTCTAAACTTTAAAGACTTTCTAAATTCTATTATTACCTGGAGGATCTTTAGATTTAGATCGTATAGCCGTAGCCATGCCAAAGATACCCAGACTCTCATTGAAATGCAAGAGCTTGCTGTGGATCTCGTCTTGTTTACCGGGATCAGAGACCATGCGCTCAATGCATTTGTACAATCCTTCCTTTACCTCCCCATCTGCTTCAAAATCTTTTGTGTAATGGTACCTTTAGAAGAGTCAAGACAAAGCAAATGATTAATTTAAGAAGATGATAAACTTTTGCAATTAAAATTTAATAAAATAACGTAAAAACTTTGAAACTAGTTACCTTGGACTCAAGTAATAGCGTGCAACATGTAAAGGCCGATGGAGTTGTTTGTTCTAGCGTTCATCAATTATTTTCCACAAAGAAAGATACTTTTGTCTTTTGTCGTCATATGCATCCTTTATTGCCTCCGTGGCCTGATCCATGGCCTCATAAATAAACCCCATCGCTGCTTTATCACCATCCACCATTCTCAAAACTTTGACAAGAGGTTGACTAAAAAGTACAATCTCCTCTGCCTTTTTCTAGAATCCTTTCTCATAGACTTTGTCAACAATGTCTTTTCCTTCAGCCTTCTTGGTATATTGAGAAGCATTCCACTCATCACAAGAGAACATCTTCCTCAAGTTGGCCTTTTGTTCAATCAAGGACTGCAATGTAAGCAAGTTTGTTGCAAATCTTGTGATAGCTGGCCTGACAAGCTCTTTTCCACCTATGCATTTTCTCATAAGGGTCAAAACCCATGTGTGGTTGTAAATGTATCTTGTTATGGATTTTGCTTGTTCCACACACTTTTTCACCCACTCCATTTTCCCAATATCCTCAAGCATGAGGTCCAAACAATGGGCTGCGCATGGAGTCCACCAAATGGTGGGATGTTTCTCCTCTAACATCCTTCCGACTGCAACATAGTTGGAGGCATTATCTGTGATAATCTGTACTACATTTTCCACCCCCATCTCCAGAACTACGTCATCCAAAAGACGAAATAGTAAATGTGTATCCTTCACTTGATCAGATGCATCCACTGATCTAAGGAACATAGTTTCTTTTGGGAAAGCAACAAGGAAGTTCACAATGGTGCGACCCCTTGTATTAGTCCATCCATCGGACATGATTGTGCACCCTGTTTTACTCCACGAGTTTCTGAACTTTGATAAGTATTCTTGTACTCTTTCCACTTCATTTTTTAAAAGTGGTCCCCTAATATCCTCATAACTGGGGCCCGTGAAGCCTGGACCACATGAAGCTACAACATCCAGCATAGGCTGATAATAAACAGATCTTGTAGCATTGAAAGGTATGTCTGCATCATACCACTATCTAGCAATGCATTCCCAAGCAGCCTCCTTTCCCACCTTCTTCCATTTGGCATCAATGGTGGGTTGAGCACCATGGGTAGTGCGGGGCTGAAAGAACGAATCAAGGTTGCCATGGGGCCTTTTAAATTGGGATGTATTGCTACCAACACCAACAACAACAACATTTTCTTCCCTAGGTATGGTATAAGGATCATGGGTAGGATTTGGAAAACTAGAGGATTCTTCAAAACTAGGGTTTCTCTCAGAAAAATCAGAGCTACAACTTCTCCCTATCTCTTTTTGGACCCTCTCTTTTCTGGCTTTTTCCGCTTGGTAGGATTCAATATGACCAAGCATCTCAGCTCTCAGGTCATCAGAGACTTTTGGGTATGGTCTTACATTCCCCCTTGCACCTGCTAAATGTTGTTTCAACCTATGTATACCTCCCCCACCAACCTCCTTCTGAAAATAGTTACACACCATTTTCCCCTCAACTAATTGACAATGTATCCATGCAGGATCCTTTCTATCTTTGGGAGCCATGGAAAGCAATATAAATCTGCAAATAAAAAGTAAAACCCTATTTTTTTAAATCCTATGAAAAAAACGATTTCAATTTTTTAGAGACTAATCACTATAGAACTAAAGGAATACGAGGCTCATTTTACATACCTTGAAGAGACGCCTCCAAATCTGCTGCAAATGTCTCCAAAACAAATCAGCCCATACACTCCGCAAAATACTCCTTCAATTCTCCCTTCAAATCAACCTAGCAACCAACTCGAAGACCCTCAACAATCAACACTCAAAGAACCGAAGATTTAAGACCCCCAAGCACAAACTTAGAATTCGAATATTGGAAAGACTCCAATGAATAGTGTGAGTGAAAGAGAGGGGGTGGGGGTCTTTTTATAGTTTCGTGGGAGTGTTTAGGGTTTGTCTAGGTTCATCCCCCCAAGACCTAGTTCACTTTTTCTTTTAAAAAATTACAAAAAAATTTGTTTTTGGCCGGCCGTACGGCTGCTGTATGGACCTGCTGGTTTCTTCTTGAAAACTGGTTCCAAGTGGAACCGACCGGTTCTGATCGTCACCGAACCGGCCAGTTTCGGTTCCGTACGAAACCGATAAAAAACGGTTCAGTCGGGCGGTTCAGACCGGAATTGGTCTAACCGGTCCGGTTTTTGTAACATTGATTACAAGTATTTGTAGCTGCGATAAAAGAATTCCATGGTTGAAGGCCTTCCGAACATTAAATCCTCAAAAGGGATATGCAAGGGTTGCATCATTGGCAAGCATCTTGAGCACAAGTTCGATCGAGGCAAAGCTACCAGGGCTTCTTATATTTTGGGGCTGATTCATAGTGATATCAGTGGTCCATTACCAAATCCTGCCATGAATGGCTCAAGGTATGTTCTCACATTCATTGATGACTTTTCCAGTTTCACATGGGTCTACTTTCTCAAGAAAAAATCGGAAGTGTTTGAAAGGTTCAAGAATTTCAAGGCTTCTGTTGAGACTGCTACTGAGAGCAAGATAAAAGCTCTTAGATCTGATAATGGTGGAGAATATATCAAAACTGAGCTGCTGCAACTTTGTGCGGAAAATGGAATCCAAATCCAGCACACAGTCCCCTGCACACCTCAGCTGAATGGTGTAGCGAAGAGGGAAAACCGAGCATTGAAAGAGATGGCTACTTGTATGCTTGAGTCGAAAGGTTTGGCTTCAAATCTTTGGGCTGAGGCCATGAATGTTGCTGCATACATTCAGAACAGAGTTCCACACTCATCCGTAAAAGGTCAAACTCATTTCGAATCCTACACTGGTCACAAGCTTGATGTGTCACATCTCAGGGTTTTCAGGTCCACTGCATGGGCTAGATATCCGATTGAGAAGATAAGATCTTTGGAACCGCAAAGTACTGAGTGCATCCTCATTGGATATGCTGAAGAATCCAAAGGATACAAACTCATGGATATCAGATCCAAAAGAATATTCATCGAGAGAAGTGTCCAATTTGAAGAATCGCTTCATGATCTACAACTAGTGGAGGAAGAAATTGCCAAATTGCTTCCTCTTCCAAAAGAAGATTCAGGAGATGATACTGAAAGTTTATGTTCTGATATATCTGATATTATGTCTGATGTTAATGAACATGAAGAATCAGGTTCAGATTCAAATCCAGATGAGCCACCTCAGTTGCCAAAGTGGGCAGAAAAGATCCTCACATCCTGTCGGTTCCAACATTGGAAATCCTGCCGATCCAAGGAGAACCCGAACAAACTTTCAAAGAGCAGGTATTGCTCTTTCATATGCTGATCCATTGCTGTCCGAAAAGTGTTTTTTGATGGTTGGTTCAGATCCTAAATCATACTACCATGCCCACCGTGGTTCGAGATGGAAAACTGCCATGGATGAAGAGTACAATTCTCTTCAAAAAAATGCCACATGGGAGCTAGTTTCACTTCCACCTGGGAGGAAATTGGTTCAATGCAAATGGGTCTACCGAACCAAGATTGCTGCTTGTTACCCCCCATTTTGTCATGGGTGTCCATATGAGCTTTTTGAAATCCAAGAGCACGGGTTCGAGAGGAAGGAAGGTAGCGTACTGTAGCATGCAGTCAGTATCAATGAAGTGGTGCATTTCTTTGAAGTCTTTGTTTTTACCCAGAAATTGTTCTGTGACATAGTAACAGGTTCGATTAGGACATCAAAGGGGTTTTGGGATTGTTCCTTATCAAAGTAGAGCAGGGCTATGAAGGTACTTTGAGGAGACTGGTCCCTAGTTCATCTTATTGTGCTATCTACGAATGGTGCTCAGTAATTTTAAAGTGATCAACTAATCAAGGGGTTTTCTATATGGGTTGCTAAGGGGCCATATCCTAAAATGAGGCATTTCTGGGCAGAGTGTCTTTAGTGAAAAGTGACTTAAGACCGTGGGTAGCGTAACCATTTTTGTAGCATTCGGTGGTCCTCCTCAGCAGCAGACCTGGAAAACATTTTTGAAGGGACCAAACCAGCAGAAATACAGTCCTGTAAAACCTGCAAGCATGCACAAAAGCATCATTAGCAAAACTGATATTTGAGCTATATATTTGGTCGAGTTTATCACTTATTTAAAAGCAAGAAGATCGCAGTATTTGGACCCCTTTGTCGGCAGTCATAAAACAACCGAGACTTTAAAAGTTCAACCTTCACATCAATATTGAGGACGGAGTATTATAACAGAATATTTTTTCGATGGAGCGAGAGCAATAGCAGCTATAGAGTATGGATTGCCTCCGGGAAGAATTATTGGCATACAAATTGACAATACCTGGGCATGCAATAAAAAATTAAGTTATGGTTGAGGTTGAAGTAGCAGACAGAGCCGAGGGGTGTTGGTTTCGTCGCCAATTTGTACACACTCAACAAGCTTCGTGAATCTAAAGGAATAAATACGATTAAATTTCGTCCTCACTGTGGCGAGGCTGGTGATATTGGTCACTTGGCAGTTGTGTTCCTGTTGACTCACAATACTGCACAAAAAATTAGTTTTGCTGATAGTGGAACCAAGGGGCAGCCTTTTTGTTGCTAGTTTTGTATCGCGGCATCCCTCACTACCTCCGTTTGTGATGATATTTTACAGGCTGCGGGATTATACTCATCGACAAGGACGGGCCTCCTGCAATTCCGAGTGAAAGTTAAAACTACAACAACAAAGCAAAAGACCAAAGTTTTAGTCGCCATTGAGCTCAAGGCCTTGGACTCACGATTTCTTTGGCTACCAATCCGCTCATACATGCCCAGACCTGGGCACGGATTCCTTCACGTCGAGCTCAGATCCATATTCACTAGAAGCCGATGGATTGATGCAGAGAGAATGTTTTGTTGCCACCATCTGTCATAATCGGCGGGTTCTATTACTGAAGCTCACCCACTTTAAATCGTTCCACAGTTAGATTCAACGCCAAAGCTTGGGTTTCAGCAAGATGTCAATCACGCCAGCATAGGTTAGTATTGTTCGGAGGTCACGCCATTCACGTGTGTTATCTATTGTTAGCATGGACCAACGATTTTGTTTGGCAGCCAGGTGGATTGGTGGTCATAGCAGGCAGTTGACAGCCATATCAGACAGTCGATTGCAAATTAGATCTTACACTGCGAGTTTCAGCAATCGGTCAATTAAACCGCCAATACACTGATGCGAGCTGGAGCTAACGGCTGTAAATTTCCTTGATTTCTAGAATTTGTGATTTGGAGCTGTGCTCCATTTTCCAACTCAGTTAACCATCCACATGTTGGCCCTATAGTGGGCGTGAATAGTGAAGGTAGAGCTCGCTCTAGTCTGCTTAGACATGAGTGGAGAAAAAGTGGTTCTCACTTTTTCTTTATTATTTTATTATTATTTTCTTTTTGAAAAGAATAAGAGGTTTTGGGCCTATAAAGAGGCCATCCTCCTTGATTGTAAACATGGAAAAAACTTGGGAGTTTTTCTTTCCCTTGAGCTTAATGAAAAATAGTATGGGTTTTTCGGATACACTAAGCACTCTCTTTTGTGTGGCATGATCTCGTGAGATTTTAGATAAGTGTGAACATTTCTAGATTCTGCGTTTTCTTTTCTAAGTTTGTGTAAGAGGGCATAGAGGGGTGTATTCCACCACATTGGAAGGTGAAGAATTCTTAGCAGCTGCTTTCTTTTTCCCTTTGTGAGCGTGCATACACGGGCATTGATCTTTGCATTTAATCTAGTTTGATTGTGTAATATTGATCTTTTGTTTGCATAGCGCACCTCCCGCAGCTAGAGAAGAAGAAGTATTTTTTCTGGTTGTCAAACAGTAGACTGAGCAGGGCTTGCTCAATCATGCGATCTTTCCCCCTCAGTCACATATGACACAAGGCCCCTTGAGTTCTCTTTTTGACTCCATTTGCCCCTCTATTATACTGGCACTGGCCTTTCCTCAAGGACCGATCCTCTCGTCTTTCCCATCACTCAAAATACCTTTTTTGTTACAACTGTTTCTCTAAGGCAGCCTTTTCAATTCACCTTGCCCTCCTTTGCACCTGCCTTAGCGATCCTACCTTAGGGATACCCCCCTTGAGTTGGAGAAGAGCCAACCTAAAGCGAGGAAGAGAGGAGTGTGGTGACATTGGCTTCTCTCTTGAGAGTTGTCATCGAGCTGGTGTGCTTATTTTTGGGCTTCAACACATGCATGTCAGTTTTTGGTCGACAACACTGCTGATGGTTCAAACTGCAAATACAAAGCTAGGTTGGTGGCAAAAGGTTTCTCACAAGTCCAAAGTGTGGACTACACAAAAACTTTTGCACCTGTTGCAAAAATGGACTCAATTCGGCTAGTTTTGTCAATTTCCGCATCCAAGCATTGGGAGGTGCACCGCATGGATGTGAAAAGTGCCTTTCTTCATGGGGATCTTCAGGAAGAACATGAAGCAGCCCGAAGGTTACATATCAGATCTGACACTTGTTTGCAGATTAAGGAAATCTTTGTATGGTTTAAAACAGGCCCCAAGAGCATGTATGCAAAGATGGATTCCTTTCTTCTTCGCAAAACTTTGCAAGATGCAAATCAGATCTGAATGTATATCTACAGCAGCATGAAGGTAATTTGCTAATCACTGTACTTTACGTTGATGACCTATTGATTACAAGAAGCAATCTTGCTTCGATCGGCACAATAAAAACCGCTTTACACCAAGCATTTGATATGAGTGATTTAGGCCCGCTGAAGCAGTTTCTTGGTCTCAAGATCACTCAAAATTTTGATGGGATCATGATTTCTCAATCAAAATATGCTTTGGACCCGCTAAAGAAGTTCAATATGGCAGAATGTAAAGCTGCACCATTCCCATTCCTCTAGGGAATCAGTCTTGAGGATGGTGATTCTACACCGTTGGTGGATTCTACACTCTACCGACAATTGATTGGTAGTCTTTTGTATCTGACACACTCTAGGCTTGATATTTCTTATGCCGTGAGTGTTGTGTCAAGGTACATGCAACAGCCCCATGAGCTTCACTAGAAGGCAACCAAAATGATCTTGCATTATGTGCAGGGTACGAGACATTTTGGCATTCACTATGCTGTGGATTCCGATCTTGACTTGGTTGGATTCACTGATTCAGATTGGGTAGGTGATAGCATTGATCGGAATTCCACTTCCGGATATGTTTTCATAATTGGCACAGGGCCCATTTGCTAGTCAAACAAAAAGCAGACAACCATTGCCTTATCTTCAGCAAAGGCAGAGTATTGAGGAGCAGTCAATGCTTGCATTTAGGCAGTTTGGTTGCAGGGTATTCTAGCTGTGTTTGATATTGGTAGCACCACTTCTACTGTCATTTTTTGTGTCAATCAGAGTGCTATCAAGATCTCGACAGATTTGGTTTAGAGACAGAGGACCAAGCATATCGAGATCCACATGCACTACATCCTAGAGCTCGTGCATGACAAAACCATTGTACTGCAATATTGCCCTACAAAAGAGCAAATTGCAGACATCTTCACCAAGAGCTTCACTGAGAAGAAGTTCTCTTACCTCCATTCACTGTTGGGGGTGAGTTCTACTATGGTGAGGACAGATTAGATCCTTCAGTGTTCACTTTGAGGGGGGGTTTTATTTCCCACTAGGTTTTTCCCTCTTTCCTCAATTATATTTTTTGAGCATTTTTTGGATTATTTATGTACTGGGTGACCTATGGCCTTTGTGGCCGGGGTCCTTTTATTATTTTATTTTACTCTTCCACATGAGATTAGCTTAAGGGGGGTGTTGGAGTCATTTTCCAACAACACATCATTTATTTGGGCTTAACAACCTAATTTACCACTTATCCTAAGTATTTTGACTCAAATATGTGCTTACATCATCAACAAATCATCAATTTCAGTCAACTGGGCCTCCTCCTTCATTTGGGGAGCCAATTGGGCCATCAATATCAGTTAACTGGGCCTCCTCCATCATTCAGAGAGCCAACTAGGGTGATTTGCATGATTAAAGCGCCCTACTCAGTCCAACTGACAACATTTAATATTATATTCAGCTAACTGGAGTCAGAAAGATGCTCTCCTACTCAGCTTGACCTAATTTGGAGTAATTTCACCTAAAAATCAGTTAACTGAAGACAGAAAGGCGCCCTACCCTAATTTTGGCCAATCAGTTGAGTTCCAGACTCTGTTAGACTCAGTTTGACAGTTTCAGAGTCTGTTAGAGTCAATTACAGTTCAGTTAAGTGGTTAACTGATGTGCCGAGTGGTGTTAACTGACCATGAAGCCACTCTCATGCATTCAATTCGAATGACCTCTCTAGGATTCGAATTGTTGGGCTATTATTGCCATTGTTACACATTGTAATCTATCTTCTGAGTTAATGATAATGCATGACTGCTGCAAACCTTTTGCATCAGTTTTCTCATGTATTCAATTCGAATGACCTCTCTAGGATTTGAATTGCTGGGATATTATTGCCATTGTTACACATTGTAATCTTCTTCTGAGTTAACGATAATGCATGACTGCTGCAAACCTGTTGCATCAGTTTTTTGACACATAATTTGCCGCATGCATCTCTAGTAACCGTTGTTCTTGTTTTCTAGATCTGCTGTGCTTGAATTTTACAAAATTTGATTCATGCATTAAAACCATTCACGCGATGACGGAAATATAAAAAATTAAAAACCTGTGTATTTTCCAGATTCTATCTGGGCCATTGGCGCATGCCCAATCCACTTCATCTTGGCCGTTACCGGTATTCTGCCTCGTGTATCACAAAATTCATCCCTTTCCAAAAACAGTGTTGATCATTTGGTGGTTTAATCTTGGCCGTTGTTCGCCCTTTTTCCCTGGTGCACATCCCCAAACTTCCCTTGCCTCTGATGGCTGTGATCTGCAGCGGATGCTCCTGCATCACAGAGAGACACAGGGATACCTTCTCCGTCGGCTAAACACTTTTGAACTGCACTGAAAACTGCTCTGCTCCGGCAAGATTATCCTCGTACATTAAAAATCAACACTGAAATATCCCACCTCTGAAGCTGAAGTCACATACGAGGGCCATAAAGGAGCACATATTGAGAACAACAAACAAGAATGGGAGGGAGCCAGAGGCACAAGGGAATGTAAAGTCTCCTTTGCGTGGCTTAGCCGAATATGAAACAATTTTACGTCTTCAAGGATAATGAGATTCCAAGAAATTCTTTCGAAAGTTCTGCACAATATGGTTCCTTCCCTGGGAATCCTTTTCACCACCTATTTAATCACATAGAGGGAGTCACCAAATATTATAGCATTCTTGATATGATATTTCTTTTCACCACCTATTTAATCACTAGAGGTAGTCACCAAATATTATGGCATTCTTGATATGATGTTTCTCAAAGAGTTTTGTTCCCAAGAGCAAGGTGTAAATTTTTACCTGATAATTCGTAGCTTCTCCTATACCCATGAATAAGATATTTCTATATTTCCATTGAGATCTAAGAGAACCTGCCCCCCACTCCTGCCACCCCTGAAACCACCCAATTTGGCTTTCAAATCAAGATTGTTTTTTTCTAAATTGACACCACCCAATTTTTGGCCATGACTGAAATTGAAACTCTTGAGAGGACTAGCTTTATGGTAGAACACCAATATAATATAATAAAATCCCACCAATCTACTGTCGGAGTAGAGGAGTTGGCTAAGAAGGATAAAATATAATAAAATCCCACCAATCTACTGTTGGAGGGCAGCCCAACCAATTCTTCTGTTTCAAAACTTAATGTTAATATTTATGGACAAACCACCCAATTTTGATTTGAAATGAAATCAAAATTATTTTTTCTGGTTTGAAACCACCCATTTTTTTTTCTGGCATTGAAATCAAAATTGTTTTTTCTAGATTGACACCACCAAATTTTTGGCCTGGATTGAAATTGAAATTCTTGAGAGCAGTGAGCAGTGGTTTTAAGGTAGAGCATATAAGTTGGCTAAGAAGGACCAAATGTAATAAACTCTCACCAATCTACTGCTGGAAGGCATCCTAACCAACTCTTCTGTTTCAAAAGTTAATCTTAATTTTATAAGAAAGAGCAGCCCAACCAACTCCTGTTTCATAGTTTAATCTTAATTTTATAAGAAACATCTAGTAGAATGCTGAATATTAGAATTGAGATTAAGAACTGAATGCTTAAGAATTAAAACTAAGAAATCACTGATGTCTTAACAGTTGAATCTAAAGGCATGAATTGCTTTTTCTAGGGTTTAATTAGGATATATATATATCATTGGCATTTTCAAAATATTTAAAATTTCTCAAATTTTCTACTTGAAAAATAAGTATATATCCTTCAAATTTTCCATGATTTCCAACACCCTTTTTCAGAACTTCTAAGCTCCTGGAAAAGCCTATTTGAATATAATACCATATTTGACTATAATACCATGTTGAAAACTAGACAAAACTAAGAAAAAAACATAGGATTTACTCTTACTCTGCCACTAACCTACCTCTATGCCCCTTCCATCATTACCTTTAATAGTTCATTTAATTTAAAGGTGTGGATAGTAGCTAGCGTCCTGTAACAGTGAAACACAATATAGGCTATGGTTTTATTAGAGGCTTCCTATTTTTCTGAAAAGTGTCTTCTGAGAAAACTATTGGAGTAGCTAGGCTAGGAGAGCCATTACTGTGGCCACATGAAGAAGCAGAGAACCTGCTCAAGGCTAGCAAAATCTGTCCGGAATAAGACAAAGGACAATGAGATTATATCAGCATCTCACAAGGATGAGAAGTTTAGAATTTCATTGAGTAAATTTCATTTACTCGTGAAAGACTCGGTTGTTTGCCTCCATGGAATCACCTTCTCCACACAAGATTTGAAGCTTAGGTCCCCCAGCGGGAGGACCATTAGTTTAGAAGACATAGTAATGAGATGTGCATTTTTCATGACTTGTTGGGAGCAGGATGTTCAGCACTTTCTTCTTACATTCTATATATGGGCGAGAAAATATGGATTCTCTACTTGTTTTTCTTTAATGTAAAACTTACATTCTTGTGCTTTTAGATAAAATTCACACTATTTAACAGCTGTATTTCCTCTCATGTAAAGTTTGTTACAGTTAATCTCAATATTGTTTGCAGTTCTGAAAAAAAAACAGAGATTCTTACGTATTGATGTTTGATTGTCATTACAGTCAAATCATACCATTGCCCCAATTCGAAATGTCTTTGGCCTCATAAAAGGTTCAGAGGAGCCTAACAGGTGTGGATCACCTTCTGGGACTTTTAATTCATGACTGAATCAATGCATGTCCAATAATGGAACATATTTTAAAGCTGAAGCAATGGTTAAATATCATCTAATTCCTGATATTGGGTGCAAGTTTTCACCAAATTTGTAACAGCTTTAAATTTTGTAACCGTTGATATAAGAAACAAAGTTATATTTGGTGATAAGCAGGTATGTTTTGCTGGGTAACCACCGGGATGCATGGACTTTTGGTGCTTGTGACCCAAATGGCGGAACTGCAACCCTTCTGGAAGTCTGAATTATTACTAGCTTAATATCCCTTCTTTTCTAAGCTAAATCCCTTTCTATCCGTCAAGATATCTAAGTTAACCAGTCTCTGTCTTATTCAGGTATCTCAGAGATTAGGAAAGCTGCTAAAACAAGGCTGGCAGCCAAAGAGAAGTATACTGTTGTGTAACTGGGATGCCGAGGAATACGCTTTGGTAAGAACTTGTATTTATTGTATGCGGTGTGGAGGAATACGATGTTTTGCCAATCAGTATTTGATCCCAAGCACTTTTGTCAGAGATTTCTAAGTTAACCTGAAGATGCTTTTGCTTCTCGAGCTATGCTTTTGACAGTCATCTGATCTATGAATAAATCTAATAATTTAGATTAATAGTAAATTAGTAATGGCACGAGAAGCATAGATAAGGAGGTATGTGTAGCAGATATCCATTTAGGAGCCCAAAAATAGAATTACAGATATTCATTGCACCTAGAGAAAGTGTATATATATATTAAGTATATTTCCATTTTAATAGTTCAAGGGGTTAGTTTAACTAGTTGTTATCAATGTTTGGATATTTGCTTAATTGATTCTGTGTTAGTAGGTGCCCTGTTCCTTCTGTTCTTTTAGATTTCTCTAGAGGTTTTCCTTTAAAAGACTGTCCATCTTAGTTCCACCAAGAAAGCTAAAAAACTTTAAAAAAAATTATTACCTACTTATCTCTCAGTGTTTAATAAATCCAGGGTTAACACAAAACGGAGAAATGAACATAACTTTAATGGATCTTATCTAAATACATCCTATTTATCAACCTATACAAAATGCAGATTGGATCCACTGAATGGGTGGAGCAGAACTATGATTTACTTTTCTCATCAGCAGTTGCATATCTCAATGTTGATGACGCTGTCAGGGGCCCAGGGTTTACGCTTCTTTCAACACCCCAACTTGACGATCTTATTCAGGATATAACTAAACAGGTCAGTTGGGATATTTTATTCAAGGGGGTCCATTGTACTTTCTGCTGCCAATAAAATAATTGATTATTATACTTGGATTTGTAAAAGGTGGAAGATCCAGACAATCCTGGAAAGTCAATCTATGAATCATGGGATGCTTCCAGCCAAGATTCCCATCCTCCTGTAAGTGCTCATGTTTTGTTTCATGATCTTATTATCCAATTAATGATCCGTATTCTGGATATGTTCATTAAAAGACGAACATTTACAGCTTTTAATTCAGTACGATTAATCTCCAACCCGAAGGAAAGATTGGGCGTTGCTGTAAGGAGCTTATTAAATATTTAAACATTTCAATCTCAGATTAACAGGTTAGGTGGAGGGGGATCGGATTATGCTGCATTTGTACAGCATGCCGGAATTCCAGGCACTGACTTCAGCTTTGGAAAAGGTAACGAAATATTCACAGTTATAGAATATAAATTTTCCACAGTATATAGTTCAACAAGTTCCTGTACTTATCTGTACAATGTATATTGATGATAGACTTTCCGGTATATCATTCTCTCTATGATGATTACATGTGGATGGAAAAATATGGCGACCCGCTTTTTCAGAGGCATGCTGCAAGTAAGTACACTGTCAGTGTTCCTTACATTGTCCTCTGGTAAGGGATGTCAGCTATGCACTCTGCAGAAGTTGTGTGGATTCCAACAACTTACAGGTTGCATCAATGTACACAGTCATATATATATATATATATATCCCATGATGCAGCTCGTAAGGTGTTGAGAGCTGTGCATGGTGGACAGCCCTTGTTCCTCTGAATATGGTTAGAGAATTAAATTTAATGATTATAGTCAAACATTTGGTTTCCTACTTAATGTCCAGTCGGAGCAATATGGGGTTTAACAGCGCTCAAGCTAGCGGATGCAAAAGTTCTCCCTTTCAATTATGCAACCTATGCTGACAATCTCCAGGTAGGGATTTTACTGCAATTTCACATTACATTTAGAGATCGAGGTTCTCTAGAATCAGGGTGGGGAGATACTCTTTCTTCTGTCTTCTTATAACATTTTGGGTATTTTATATAGTATCAGGTCCAGGTTCAAGTCTAAGTGTATGCACAGCCTGTGTGAGGAAAGATGTTTGATTATTCTGCATGAAATTTAATAAATTACTTTTATTATTTTATAAAGAAAGGCATAGTTGTTCACTCTATTCTAATTGATATGGCAGTTGCTTATACTTGCAAAGTGCTATGAGAAGATCCAAATCTGAAAATTCTTAACATGTTTGGCCTGTAATTGGGGCAGTTGTATGTGGATACATTAGATTCACAGTTAAGGTCTGCCGATTCACCTTCTGTCGTGTCCACAACTCCATTGCATAAATCCATTGCTGAGCTCAGACGAGCTGTGTCGCAGATTATGAAGAAAGCACAGGTTTGGTTTTTTCTCCAGAACTCATGCAAAAAATATACAGATTTCGTATTTCTGGATGGTACCTGATTAGATACACTTTATGATACTGTGGAGGCTCTTGAGGATGGAAGTCCGGAGCTCAGGAGCTTGAACGACCATCTTGTAATGGCAGAGCGTGCATTTACAGACGCAGATGGGCTTCCTGGTTCGCCTTGGTATAAGCACTTGGTAATGGACACACGCTCAAATCTATGATTGCTGTGTTTGTGATGCCTTCTCAAATGTAAGCTTACTAAAACACAGTGCATATATCTTTGTTGCTGATGCAGGTATATGGCCCATCTAAAATCAACAAGTATGGGACAACAGCGTTTCCTGGTATAGGTGACTTGCTTGGGCTTGTAGCAGGTGATGAGGCCAATCACAGTGGTGATGGGTGGGCTGGTGTACAGCACCAAATATGGAGGGTGTCAAGGGCAATCAGCCGTGTAGCTCTGGTCATTCATGGGGAATTCACTTGATTGATTTGGGCACCTCCAAAAGCTGTTATGAGTTGAGTTTCTATTGAAAATGTTCCCAAGGAGAACAGGGAACAACAAAGCAATGGCCATTGGCACATAAGATCCATAAGGCTAGTGGAATTGATAATACAAGGCCATAATAAGATCATAAGGTTATCTGGGACAAATAGAAATGAATTGTAATAAACATGTATCTCTGGTTTTCCTTTTATGTAGTTTAGTTTGTTTCAGTGTGTCATAAACAACAAAGCTAAGGTTACGATAATTATAATTAAGCCAACCACCTTAAGTTATCATCTTGTGATATCTTATCATTGTCATTATAAATGCATTGCATTGTTTTAACTTTTGCCCAACCATTGTTAAATTTTAAGTGCAATAACAATATGGATCACTGAAAGATAAACAAGCATAGCATAGACAATAGTACACAACAAATTTATCCTGGAAAAACTCTCTCGGGGCAGAAAAACCCAACAAACTTCTATATATATTCGTCAGAATATACAATAGTATTCCTCATGCAAAGACCAAAAACAAGAAGACTCCAAAAGCAACAACTTTAAATGACTCTCTCTCTCCTAGTGATGCGAGCTCAATGTTTGAGTGAGGTGACCAAATAAGGAGGTCGAACTCCTCATTTATACTAATCAAATGATTTGACCTTTTTACTAACATGGTCGGCTTGACTCACCTAACTGGGCCAACCTGTACTCTTTACAATAAAATATTCTTTTCTAGATCTTTCCAGGCTGACTTAACAGTTAGGAATTACATTGACTTTCTCAATGACTTTTACATAATCAAATACATCAATAATAATCCCTATAGGGTGTACAATACAAATAATACAAATGACCCAAATAATACAAATAAGAATATCTTCTGAAGTTACATTCTTCAACACTCCCTCTTAACAAGGAAGGTATTCTTCAGTCATTGTCACCATCGTCTTTCAACTGCTGCACTTTTTGTACACGGACTATTGACATCTGACATCTCCCGAATCTATATATCATAAGAAGTTTCACAGAGCCAGTCATTTTTCATGCTAGATGTGGCCTAGACCATGTCTAGGACTTTTATGCACATAGCCAACCCTCTTTCATGTTGGATGTGACCTAAGACTTTCACACATAGAGCCAAACCTCTTTCATGCTGGATGTGACCTAGACCAAGTTTAGGACTTTTCACCACAATCCAGTTCACATAGAATCTGGATGCTAGTGTATGACCACCCGTTGCTACTAGGAGCAGTCCAGGAGCACACATTACGTCAATACAAGACTTTCTACTTGTGAATGATCACTCACTGCTACACTAAGCAGTCAAGGAGCAGACATTACATCATTATAGGACCTAAGAATGATCATCCGCTGCTACACTGAGCAGTCCAGGAGCACACATTACATCATTCCAGGATTTTCATCACACACCTACAAATGATCACCCGCTTCTACCAAGAGCAGTCCAAGAGCACACATTACATCATTTTGGGATTTTCCACCACAGTGCCAGTCCTTTTTCATACTGGATGTGATCTAGAACGAGTCTAAGATTTTTCACTACAGTGCCATTCCTTTTTCATACTAGATGTGACCTAGAACGAGTCTAGGATTTTCCACCACAGTGCTAGTTCTTTTTTATATTGAATGTGACCTAGAACAAGTCTAGGATTTTCCACATAGCCGGTCCTTTTTCATACCAGATGCAAGTGTTCTCATCCACGAACCGAGCAATCCATCCGATGGGTCTAGTCCAGGAGCATCCATTACATTGCACATCACAACCACCTGCGTTACCTCGCCGCTCGTCTAGATTCTCTCGTAGCCTAGGAGACTCAATCACTTCATATAACTCGTGACTACTTGCTACCTCCTTCGAGCTCATCACTCCCTCTTGATCTGGACCACTCCAAGCTTGTCTAAAGTATTCGAACTTCACTCTCGACAGAGGCTTGGTCAACACATCGACTATCTGCTTCTCTATTGCTATATATTGGAGTCTAACTGCTTCCTTCTGCACCATATCTCGGATATAGTGATATCTGATCTCGATGTGCTTCGACTTGTCATGGAACATAGGGTTCTCCGACAGCTTCACACAACTTTGGTTGTCACAGAAGATACAAGTCACCTCTAACTCAAGATCAAACAATCCTAATAGCAACTTCCAAAGCCACACTGCTTCGCAGCTTATCGAACAAGCTGCCATATACTCGGCCTCGGCTGTACTGAGTGACACACTCGTCAGCGTCCTACTGAACCATGAGATCATACTCGATCCCAAACTGAAGTAGTACCTTGATGTGCTCTTTCTATCCGTGACACTCCCGGCCCAATCCGCATCCACATAACCTTGTAGGATAATCTTCTGATCCGATGCATACTTGAGGCCATAATTAATCGTACCCTTCAGGTACCTCAACACATGCTTTGTCGCAACCAAGTGAACATATCTCGGCTTTACCATATACTGACTCATCTTGTTCACCGCAAAGCATTAGTCTAGCATTGTGTTCGTCAAGTACATTAGCGAACCAATCATCCCGAATCTCTTCAAGATCTCTATTGCATACTTTCCTTGTCCTAAGAAAAGTTCCTCTGGACTCTGCCATACCTCAAGACCTAAGAAGTAATGCATCATACCCAGGTCTTTCATCTCAAATTCCGTGGCAAGCATCCTCTTCGTTTCTAATATGAGCTTCTTTTCACCTGTCAAGAACAAGTCATCTACATATAACAGTAGAATCACAGGATTTCCTTCCTCAACCTTGTAGTAAATGTTGGAGTTTGTTTTACTGTTGGTAAAGCCCAAGCTCATCAGAAACCCATCTATCCTGCCGTACCATGTCCTGGGTGCCTGTTTCAATCCATACAAGGCCTTCTTTAACCTGCACACATGAGTCTACCTGTCATGTGTCTCGAAGCCTAGTGGTTGTTCCACATACACTTCCTCTTCTACTACGCCATTCAAGAAGGTAGTCTTCACATCCATCTGATGCACCTTCCACGTCATCACTTTGGCTATAGCAAGTACTGTCCTGATCAAATTGTATCTAGCTACTGGAGCAAATGTTTCCTCATAATCAATAACTTCTTTCTGAGAGAACCCGCGAGCCACAAATCTTTCCTTGTACTTCTCAACACTTCCATCTGCCACATGCTTGATCTTGTAGATCCATTTGGAAGACCCTACTGACTTCCCTTTTGGTCTCAGAACCACCTCCCGTACATCATTCTTCATGATTGATTGATACTCCTCGACCATAGCATCCTTTCAAACTTTCTTTTCAGCAACCTCTTTATAACTGGAAGGTTCAACATCAATGATGTCACTCAACAATGCCACATAGTTGGAGTAAGTCTGAGGTCTCTTACTTCCTTCTAGGGCACCATACCTTTCTGCATCCTAAATAAGTTCTCGTGCCCAAGCTGGTTTTCTTTTGTGTGAGTTCACTTCTTTTGGTGGATCTACCCGTCTCCGTGGCTCAGTCATATCATGATCCTCAGGTTCTTCTGGAACCTACTCTTTGTTGATGTATTTGTAACTTCAGAAGATATTCACTTGTATATTGTATGTATTACATTTGTTCTTTATTGTATCCCCAACGAAGATGTATTATTCCTCCCATTGGAAGTGTTGTCATTTGTATTTGCAAGTGTCGCAAGTTACATTGTAAGTGTCGTCATTTGTATTTTATGGGTTATTAAACCACCTTGGTGGGGTCGGTCCTGTATGAGTCATGTGGATGGGTTATTAGGCCTCCTTAGGAAGTCGACCCATTTAGGGTTAAAGGCAGGGCAACTCAATGTATAAATAGAGAGTGTTTGTCTCTCATTTTACTCATTCACTCACTCATCCAACTCGCATAGTTGAGAGAGAGGAGTGCGCACAAGTGGACGAGGAGTAGCTGCTGAAGACATCTATCTTTTGGGTTTGATCTTTGTGATCCTTGTATTGGTGCTGATTCTATCTCTGAGGAAGTTGCGGGGTTTTTCACCTTCTTGGTTTTCCCCGGTGAAATGCTTTGTGTCCATTGTCACTTATGATTGTTATGTTGTGCATGTTATTCTCTTAGTGATCCTATTGAATGAAATTATTGAAAAATTAACATGGTATCAGAGCTGACCTAAGAAGAAGACATTGTGCAGCTGCAGAAGCTAGGGCTTCTTGTTTTTTGTTTTTTCTTTCCACAGGTCATCAAAGGCAAGAGGAGGTTAGACTAGAGAAGTGCTTTGCAATAACAAAACCTAGTCATCTTGGCACTTTCTCTTTAACTTCATTTTTGCGAAGGTTCAGGATTTGAAAATTTTACGGGCCGAAGATAGCATCCCCTTGTACCTTGTGTCCGAAGCGCAACATCTGATTCGCTGTACTTTCTGATTTATGATCCGTACAAATTAGGGTTTCTGCCTCTTCCAGATCTCAGTCATAAACAAGTGACCTAGGGAAAAAGGTCATAACTTGGGCTAGGAAGCTCCAAATGAAATTCTGTAAAAAGTGTCAGTAAGAGCACAGATTGTAGTTTCGCAGGTCCGGGTTTCAGAGGTCGAAGTTGAATCGGTGACATGTGGCACTCCGTACAAGTTTGTTATCCTATTTCATCCCATAAACATGTCACGTTACGACACTTGGCATAACTCTCTCTTGGAAAATCCAATTGAGTTCAAACTTGTGGGGCTGGAAAGATAACAGGACAGGCTACCACAAGCCGAAGTTTCAGACCTCGAGGATCCGAAATTTTTGAGTTACGCTAGAAACATTACAGTCAATTATGGAAGGTCAAATTTTAGAATTTCCACACCAGCTTGCTCATCCAATTCTCAGCATTTAAGTGGTAAGATCGAAATCTTTTATTTCTATTTTAGTTTCTCATTAAGATGTCTCACCACACCAAGCTTGAGGATAAGCTTGAAGGGGCTGATAATTTTCTGAGCATGGAAGTATAGGATTGGGTTAATCCTAGAAGAGAATGAATTGGACACCTACATAAAAGAAGAGGTTCCAGTTTCAGAGGGAGATGAGGCTAAGGCCTTACACAAGAAGAACTTGGTCAAGGCCAAGAGAATCATTGTTGATTCTATCAAATACCATCTCATTCCCCATGTGTCTTCCCTAAAGACACCTAAGGAGATGTTTGATTCCCTGACCAAGTTGTTTGAAGGAAAGAACATAAATTAGAAGATGACTCTGCGGAACCAATTGAAAGGGGTAAAGATTCAAAATGGAGAGACCATCCAATCCTACTTTATTAAGGTCTCTCAAATCAAAGAACAACTTGAAGCTGTGGATGAAGTAGTGGAGAATGGAGAAATTGTAATGACCACATTGAATGGCCTACCTAGGTCATGGGATTCCTTCATCCAAGGTATTTGTACAAGAAAGAAATTGGTCTCCTTCAGTAGACTATGGGAGGAATGCTCACAAGAAGAAGCTAGGCTTGTGGCCCGAGAAGAGAAGATGGGAAGTGAAGACCAAGCTCTCACAACACACACCAAGAAAGGTAAGTTCAAGAGGGAGAAATCTCATCACAAGAAATCTTTTCACTTCCATCAAAAGAAGAAAGATCTCTTACGCATTAGATGCTTCTCTTGTAATGAGAAGGGACACTATGCCTCATAATGTCCCAAGAATAATCAAGACTTCAACAACAACAAGAAGAAGAACAACAAGAAGAGATATCATGCTCATGCTGTTGAGGATGATGAACCTCCCAGGAAGAAGACCAAGGCAGAAAGTGAAGACTCTTCAAGTGATGAAGAATATGTTCTAATCTATGCTCTCACAGGTACTGTTACACATGGGTGTAATGAATGGCTTATTGATAGTGGGGCCTCTAAACATATGACGGGATTCAAAGAATCTCTTATGGACCTATCTGAACATGAGTCACCTCATAAGGTGAAACTTGGGGATGACTGTCAATACCCTATAAAAGGAAGTGGTGAAGCCTCCTACAAGTTAGACTCTGGGAAGTCTTTAAAAATGAAAGATGTTCTATATGTACCTGGACTCAAGAATAATCCTCTCTCCATATCATCTTTGGATGCAAAGGGGATGAAAGTTGCATTTGTGGATAGCCAAGTACTTATGTGGCCAAAATGTAAGACCATAGATGATGCAGTAGTGATTGGAGAGCAAGAGGGAGGATTGTACAAATTGAAGGGACAACTTGAACATGCCATGGTACATGAATCCATGGAGCCAAGTGAACTTTGGCATAAAAGGCTTGCACATGTGCACTATAGAGCACTACCTATTGCAAGCAAAGCAGTAGAAGGTCTTCCTAAAATAAAGTCAAAGCATGAAGATGTTTGCAAAGAATGTGCAAAAGTGAAAGAACACAAAGAAGACATTTCCAAGCAGTGAAAGCAAGGCAAAAGGAATCTTGGAAATTATCCACTCCGATGTATGCGGTCCGATGTCATCCAGTTCTCTAAGTGGGTATGTATATTATGTGTATTTCATTGATGATTTCTCTAGGAAGACTTGGATTCATTTCTTGAAGAACAAAGATGAAGTATTCAACAAATTCAAAGAATTCAAAGCCTTGATAGAAAACCACACTGAAAAGAAGATCAAGACCTTTCGATCCAACAATGGTGGAGAATTCACTTCAGAAGACTTCAAGAACTTATGTAGTGATTCGGAGATTAAGAGGGAGTTGACTATTCCTTACAATCCACAATAGAAAGAAGTAGAAGAAGCTACTTCAGAGTCAGACTCCAGTAGCTCGTGCAAGGAAGCAAAGACTGAGAGGGAGTCTACCCAACAAACAAAGAAAGATAAATATTTGAATTGTCATTTCTTGTATATCTCATTATGTAAATACTATTGTTCAATGGTGTATATACTTATGTTCTTAGATTTAGGCTGTGTATTATGCATATTAGGATATTTGCACTAAGGAACAATATACTACTAATATGCAAATAATGGGTAAGTGGCCTATGGTACTGTACAACATTCCATTGCTACTTATCTAGAATGAAAGCTCTTTGTTGACATGTTGGGAGTAGTGCACACTCTTAACAATGTTCTGGTAGAGATGAAAGGCATCTAGAAGGTTATTGTATGAATACGGGATATGGATGAATGTTGTATTGAAGCATTGGCTAAGATAATTGCATGACTGTATGACATATGTCCTTATGTGCAAGTTTTTGTTCTGAAAACTATGAGAAGTTTCTAATCATGCAATTGAATTTGACTTGTAGGAAATATCGTGTACAATCACCTACAAAAGAAGAACAATGACATTTGTTCCAAAGAACAAGCGACAAAGTTCAAGACAAATTATCTATTGAAGATATTGAAGAATCTGAAGTTCCCAGGATCAGGGATACAGTAATGGAAGGATGCCATGATCGAAGAATACTAGTCGATCATGAAGAATGATGTTTGAGATGTGGTCCCAAGACCAGAAGGGAAGTCTGTTGTGACTTCCAAGTGGATCTACAAGATCAAGCATGCTGCATATGGTAGCATAGAGAAATACAAGGTAAGGTTTGTGGCTTGTGGCTTCTCCCAGAAAGAAGGGATAGATTATGAAGAAACCTTTGCACCTGTAGCCAGATACACTTCCATCATAACAGTACCTGCTTTGGCTGCAGTAATGAAGTGGAAGATACACCAGATGGATGTCAAGACAAGTTTCTTGAATGGTGTAGTCGAAGAAGAAGTGTATGTGGAGCAGCCACTCGGTTTTGAGACACATGACAGGGAGTCATATGTGTGCAAGTTAAAGAAAGCCTTGCATGGCTTGAAGCATGCACCTAGGACATGGTATGGCAGGATAGATAACTTCCTGTCCAGTTTGGGCTTTACCAAGAGTAAAGCGGATTCCAACCTTTACTACAAGGTTGAGGAAGGCAATCCAGTGATACTCCTACTATATGTGGATGACTTGTTTGTGACAGGTGAGGATAGGTTGATTGCCGACACGAAGAGGAAGTTTGCTGCCGAGTTCGAGATGAAGGACTTGGGTATGATGCATTACTTTCTAGGTATGGAGGTGTGGCAGAGTGTAGATGGAATCTTCCTTGTACAAGGGAAGTATGCAGTAGAGATCCTGAAGCGGTTCGGGATGATGGACTACAAGGCCATGGCCACACCTATGGCATCGAACCTGAAGCTATTGAGTGATGCTTCATCAGAGTCAGTTGATGCCACGATGTATCGTCGGATGATTGGGTCCTTGATGTACCTGACGAACAAGAGACTGGATATTTGCTTTGCGGTGAACACATTGAACCAGTTCCTGACGAATCCTAGACATGTTCACCTGATTGTTGTAAAGCATATTGTGAGGTACCTGAAGGGTATGGTTTATTATGGGCTTAAGTATGATGCGAATCAAAAGTTTACCCTGGAGGGTTTTGTTGATTCAGAATGGGCAGGCAGTGCTGCAGATAGGAAGAGCACTTCGGGGTGCTGCTTCAGTATGGGATCAGGTGCGATCTCTTGGTTTAGCAGGAAGCAGTCCTGCGTAGCACTGAGTATAGCCGAAACAGAGTATGTCGCAACTTGTTCGGCTAGTTGTGAGGCAGTATGGCTAAGGAAGTTATTATCTGATTTATTTGATCTCCAGTTGGATGCTACTTGTATCTATTGTGACAACTAGAGTTGTGTGAAGTTGTCAGAGAACCCGGTATTCCATGACAAGTCGAAGCATATTGAGATCAAATATCACTATATCAGGGATATGGTGCAGAGAGGAGCAGTGAAGCTCCAGTATGTTGCGACAGATGAACAAATTGTAGATGTATTGACCAAATCACAAGCTAGAGTGAAGTTCGAGTACTTCAGAGAGAGGCTTGGTGTTCTTCAGATAGAAGATACTTCGAGGAGGAAGTGATGGGACACATTTGCAGGAGCCATTCCAAGCATGGTGGTAGGAGGATCCTTCCCATGGCTATGGATGCAAATGCTGTGTGATGAGCATCAAGACGATGCTCCAAATGATATGCATCAGGACGATGCTATGATGATGATTAGGATGATCATGTGATGATGATGAGCATCAGGATGATGCTCCAGATGATGTGCATCAGGATGATGCTATGTATATGATCAAGGTGATCATGTGATGATGATGTGCATCCGGATGATGTACTTTATGATGATGATCAGTATGATCATGAGTGTCAAGTTGATACTCCGTGGCCGTGGACAGGTTGTGCAGTTGCATAGAAAAAGATCTTGGAGATCCAGATAGGTTGTGCTAGGCACGTAAAAGATCCTGGGATGCTCTTTAGAGATCTTGCAGGATGCAAGATACTCTTTTAAGGTTTTGCAAGGGTCGCATAGAAAAGATCCTGGAGATCCAGACAAGTTGTGCTAGGCATGGAAAAGATCCTGGGATGCTCTTTAGAGATCTTGCAGGTTGCAAGATACTCTTTTAAGGTTTTGTGAAGGTCACATGTAAAAGATATTGGGAGATCCGATAGGTTGAGCAGTAAGCTCGTAAAATTCCTGGGATGCTCTTTCGAGGTTTTGTTAACGCACGTAATTAGCCCTGAGGATTCCACAGGATGGCCAGATATGATGAAGACCCATAGGAGGCTAGGCCTATAACAGGCATGAAAAAGGGCTGGCTTTGTAGAACTTCCTATGATGAGAAGAATTGAGAGATAGCACCAGTGATCGAGATAATGAGTACAACAGCAGTGACGATGATGCTCCGTGATCCAGTGATGATGATCCAACTCCAGAATTGAAGACTTGTGCCTATATGTATTGATGACCTGTGTTAAGATAGAGTGTTTATGTATTTGTAACTTCGGAATATATTCACTTGTATATTGTATGTATTGAATTTGTATTTTTATTGTATTCCCAATGGAGATGTATTATTTCCCGATTGGAAGTGTCGTCATTTGTATTTGCAAGTGTCGCAAGTTACATTGTAAGTGTCCTCATTTGTATTTGCAAGTGTCGCAAGTTACATTGTAAGTGTCGTCATTTGTATTTGATGGGTTATTAGACCACCTTGGTGGGGTTGGCTCTGTATGAGTCATGTGGATGGGTTATTAGGCCTCCTTAGGAAGTCGACCCAATTAGGGTTAAAGGCAGGTCAAGTCAGTGTATAAATAGAGAGTGTGTCTTTCTCATTTTACTCATTCACTCACTCATCCAACTCGCATAGTTGAGAGAGAGGAGTGCGCACAAGTGGAGGAGGAGTAGCTGCTGAAGACATCTATCTTTTGGGTTTGATCTTTGTGATCCTTGTATTGGTGTTGATTCTATCTCTAAGGAAGTTGCGGGGTTTTTCACCTTCTTGGTTATCCCCGGTGAAATGCTTTGTGTCTATTGTCTCTTATGATTGTTATGTTGTGCATGTTATTCTCTTAGTGATCCTATTGAATGAAATTATTGAAAAATTAACACTCTTCCATTGTTGTATCTCGGAACTCTGGGAGTCTCAGGTTCTTCATCGGAGTAAATCTTCCTTGACCCGTTGAAGGCAGTGGCTTCATCAAAGGTTACATCTCTGCTAGTCTCGATCTTCTTGAAGCTTGGTATATATATCCTGTAAGCCTTTAATGAATCACTATAATCGACAAAGATTCCCTTCTTCCCTGAAAGCTCCAACTTGGTCATCTTTTTTTTCGGAATGTGTATGTATACATGACAACCAAATATTATGAGATGATTTACCTCTGGTTTTTCTCATGTAAACATCTCTTCTGGTATCTTGTTCTCAAGAACTCTTTGGGGAGTCCTATTTTGAACATATTTTGTTGTTCTTGCAGCTTCCGCCCATAAGTGCATAGGAAGGTCCTGATCATGGATCATGGCCTTCACTGCTTCCATAATTGTCCTATTCTTTCTTTTTGCAATTCGATTCTGTTGTGGATTGTAGGGCGTGCTCATCTCCCTCTTAATCCCTCAGTCTTTACATAATTATTTGAAATCTACTGAGCTAAATTCACCTCCATTATATGATCTTAATACTTTTATTTTCTTTCTAGTTTGATTATCTACAAGGGATTTAAACTCCTTGAACTTGCTAAATACTTCATCTTTGGATTTTAAGAAATAGATCCATGTTTTTCTTGAATAATCATTAATGAAAGAAACATACTAGACATACCCACTTAATGAGTTGAAAGACATATGCCCGCAAATATATGAATGCATGAGTTCCAAAATCTCCTTTGCTTTGCTGTCATAGCTTGGGAATGGCTTCTTCACATTCTTTTCTTTTGCACATCCTTTGCATATGCCTTCATGCTTGGTCTGGATCTCGGGTAGCCCATTCACCATCTTGCTAACAATTGGTAATGCTTTGCAGTTGATGTGAGCAAATCTTCTATGCCACAATTAACTTGGTTCCATAGTTTCACGAACCAAGGCTTGTTCTGGATGTCCCTTGAGTTTGTATAGTCCTCCCTCTTGCACTCCAATTACTACTGCATCATCAAATGTTTTACCTTTGGGCCACATAAGTACTTGGCCATCCACAAATGCTACTCTGAATCCTTTCTCATCTCTAGTGCTGAGATGGAAAGTAAGTTCTTCTTCAAACCGGGTACATATAGAACATCTTTCATTTTGATAGGCTTCCCAAATTCAAGCTTATAGGAAGCTTCTCCTACCCCTTTGATGGGATATTGATAGTCATCTCCTAGCTTCACCTTGTGAGGTTGTTGAGAGCATCCTTGAAACCTGTCACATGCTTAGAAGCACTGTTATCAACAAGCCAATCATTATTACCAAGTGAGACTGTACCTGTGAGCGCTGATATCAAAACATATTCTTCACCACTTGAAGAATCCTCTCTTGTTTTCTTCTTAGATGGTTCATCATCCTCTGCAGCATGAGTATGATGTGTCTTCTTGTTCCCCTTCTTGAATCCTTTCTTCTTAGGACAATTCCTATAGACATGTCCCAACTCATCACAATTAAAACATCTGAAATTTGAATAGTCTTTAGTGGATCTCTTACCCTTGTGTGATTTCTTGTGATGATGATCTTCTTTCTTCCCTCTCTTGGTATGAGCCGCCAAGGCTTGATTGTCCTCATCACCTAGTTTTTCTTCTCTGACAGCAATCCTAGCCTCTTCTTGAGTGCAAGACTCCAAAAGTGCATTGAATAAGTTTCTTACTTGAGCATATTCCTTGAATGTATGACTCCCATGATCTTGGAAGACCATTTAGAGTAGTCATCACTAGTTCCGCATTTTCAACTTCATCTCTAATTGCATTCAATTGTTCTCTGATGCTGGAAACCCTTGTGAAGTAGGATTGTATACTTTCATTGTTTTGCATCTTCACAGCCTTGAGTTGAGTCCTCAAGGTCATCTTCCTATTGATGTTGGTCCCTTCAAATAGTCCCTTCAATGCATCAAAATCTCTTTCGGAGTTTTCTGAGAAGAGATGTGTGGGATCGAGTGATCCTTCATGGAGTCAGCTATGATCCTCTTAGTCTTGTAAGGTTCTTCTTATGTTTTTCTTTCTCCTCATCTCCTTCTAGCTCCACAACTACCTCTGTAACATACTTGTCCAATTCATGCTTTTCTAGGATGAGCATCACCCTATACTTCCATGCTCGGAATTTCTTAGCCCTTTCAAGCTTATCTTCAAGCTTGGTATGATTTGTCATCTTGATAAACTTGATAAATGAGAACCTCAAATGTAAATAGATAAAGTGTAACTTAGCAAATGAGATGCTCCTACCAAAAGTCGACCTCTGAGATTTGGCTACAGGTTGACCTATGGTGTGTCAGAGAAACCATAATTTCTCAACTTCAGGATCTTGCAAAACCGATTGGAGGAAAAGATGCACCTCCCCAAGGCGAGTTGAGCAATATACTCCTTTTCCTAATTATGTGGATAGATCCTCCAAAGACTTGATGCCCTATTTCTCCGAGCTGTAGTGGTGGGTCCAAAAATGAAAATTCTTGGAATGCGATTATGTTTCGACAGAAAGATGCGCCTTAGTGAGGCGAGTTGAATACACCCTCTTTTTCAACTGATCTATGGAGACTTCTTCCGTAAATAAGAAACCCTATTTTCTATAGTTGCAGTTGCTGCACAATGTTCTCTTTCAGGCCTACTCTGAAACCATGTTAAATTTTAAGTGCAATAACAATATGGATCACTAAAAGATAAACAAGCACAACATAGACAATAGTACACAACAAATTTATCTTGGGAAAACCCTCTAGGCGCATACAAACTCAACAAACTTCTTCTATATAGATTTGTTAGAATATACAATAGTATCCCTCGTGCAAGGGCCAAAAACAAGAAGAGTCCAAAAGCAACTACTTGTAATATCCCTCATTCTGACGCTTATGCTATTTTGGCTGTAATGTAAATATTGTATGCATATGATGTATGATTGCTAGCATGGAGCTCAAGGCCAAGGCCTTGCTAGTGACTGCTTAGCCTTGCAGAAGCAAGTAATTGGTATTATGCTACCCATGTGCTAGTAAGCCATGAAAAATGTAAATGATGTAAATAAAAATGACCAAGGGCTGGCTATTGCTGCAACTAAATGAGGGGGAACTATGTATCCACTAGGGAGAGGTGAGGGGGTGTGGGATGGAACCCTAGGCTGCCATATGTCACCTAGAGAACCCATTTGACTTGTCTTAGTTTCCACTGAATGTTGCTGTAAGGGGGTGGGTGAAGGACGCTGTTCATGAGGTCGATGGAGTATGGGACAACCCTGAAATCCATAAGGAAGAGTATGGAGCTCTGTCTTGCTTGTCCCATAAGCCACCCTACCTCATGGAGGGCGTATTCCTCATTCTCATACCTGGGTTGATCGTAGAAAAACATCAGTTGAACCCATACATGACCAACAGAAGGGAGCCGTGAAGCAAAGAAGAGAAGTCGTGATTCTGTGTAGGGCTACAATTTGCATAACTAAGAATACACAAAAACCCTGTATGGGAGGAAAATCCTATTGAGAAAGCCATGAACCCGAGTCCTGGGATGAATTGCAGAGTGTGAGAAGCTTATGAAAACCTTGAGGAGAACCGGATTGGAGTGCCGAGACCCTATTGCGGGACACAACCACTCGACTGTAGCATTGGGGAAGATTTGAGGGCGGATCGCAGTAGGAAGATGCTAGAAGGGTTTAAGTTGCATGGTAAGGCCTGAGAGGGCATGTTTACCTTGATTTAGCAGTCAGGGCCAGCCACACTTACCTAGGTCAGTGCTAAGGGAAGGGACACCCTAGGGACTGTGTAGCAGTGAAGGGGACCTTACCTAGGATGAGAGTGGAGGTGATGGGGGTGCTTGAACTGTTTGAGACCATTGGGATATGCCCATAGCTCTGTGGATGAGCTTATTGAGCTAGAAAACCATTACCTGCCTTCCCCATTTGCTTGACAAAGTTAATTGTGTGCTGGATGCCTTGATGGAATGTGAACCAAGCTGTGAATGAACCTGAGAGAGACTTCATAGTGGATACATAGCCCCAAATCGGGGTGGTCTCTGAGTGCTGAAAGAATACAGGCTGGGCAGAGACCTATGGTTGGGTTGGAATGTTGCAGTCCATAGCTAGTTTGCTTGGGGACTTAATGGAAAAGATAAGTGTTCCCTGTGCTAAGTCATATCCATTCCATGTGTTTTATCCTTGCAATGGTTACGAGTAATAATTTTTATTGATGGTAGATGTGTGTGTAAATAAGGTCGCACTCCACTGTGTGTTAAAATGGTTAATTTCTGCTGTGTGTGTCAATTGCATTGTTCTTGCACTTTTACATGCTTATCCTTATGTTGATACTTATATGTAATCATGTTTGGGCAATAAGACTAAGCCCCTACATGCTTTCCTCACTCTTCCTGGGAGAAATATGTGCCGTATTCCATTCTATGGGTGTGGATCATGTTTCATTCCTAGTGTTCATGTAGTATGCGTATGCACATTTGCAATCCTCTTTGGTAATGCTTTTGGATTGTCCTTTGATGAATTAGAGCTAAGGCTGGTAAATGTGCAGGACACTCTAGCTTGGACTTGGGAAAGGAAGTAGACATCCCTCGCTGTGCTTAATGACACCCTGTGAATCAGATGAAGGAGAGAAGACTTGGCAGAGGACAAACAAATCTCCTTGCAAAAGGATAATGATGTATTGAGGGAGTTTATGCCAGATTTCAGTTGGATAAATGACAAGCTTAGGGTACTCGGATGTGGTGGGGAATCACACAAGTGGATAGAGCTCTCCAAGAGTTTTCCAATGGTACTGGCCTTGTCCAATTTGGCCCAAGGATGGAGGAGTTATCATCCTCAGAAGTTTGCAGGTGAAGTTGCTGGTACAAGTGTATGTGGTCTTGACCTTCCGCATCCGCAATGCGGATTGGGGAGGTCAGGGACTGACCGTTGGAGTGGCGCGAATAGACTTCCGCCTTTCCGCATCCGCAAAGCGGATTGCGGGTTGTGGAAGTTGGAATGACGAGTTCCACAGGATGGCGCATGGAGATTTCTGACTTTCCGCATCCGCAAAGCGGATTGCGGATTGCGGAAGTCAGAAGGTTGATTTTTGTGGGTTGGCGCATTGGATTTCCGCATTTCCGCATGATTGTGGATTGCGGGAGATGATTTTTCCTGGGTTACAGAATGGGGTTTTCGATTTCTGACTTTTGCAACGCGGGTTGCAGATTGTGGAAGTCGGAAGGGGTAAAATTTTCGGGATGGTGATTTGACTTCTGACATCTATCTTCCGCATTGCAGAATGCGGAAGTCGGGAGGGCGATTTCTGCAGAAGGATAATTTTGGTGACCTGACTTGCGGATCGGGGCTTGCGGACCGATGATCATGGCAGGTTAAGAGTTGCGGAGCCTTTGAATTGCTTGGGAAAAAGAAGAAAAAAATTAACAGGTGATTCAAGGGTTGTCTCCCATTGCCTCTAGAGGGCACTGAGGTGACCAGGGGCGTGACACTACTCTGAATGACTATCTCTCCTAGTGATGCAAGCTCAATGTGTGAGGGAGGTGACCAAATGAGGAGGTCGAACTCCTTATTTATACTAATCAAATGACTTGACCTTTTTACTAACAAGGTTAGCTTGACTCACCTAACTGGGCCGACCTGTACTCTTTACAATAAAATATTATTCTCTAGATATTTTCAAGCCGACCTGACAATTAGGAACTATATCGACTCTTTCCATATTTTTACATAATCAATTACATCAATAATAATCCCCGTAAAATGTACAATATAAATAATATAAATGACCCAAATAATATAAATAAGAATATCTTCTAAAATTACATTTTTCAACCATCACATAGTATTAATATTTGATGGAGAGAAAAATTTATATATGATTGACATTGTTGGATTCATTACAAAATAGTTTTAATAAATCTCCGATTTCATCCAAACTTTTGCATATTAGCTAAAGTATTATTTACATGTTTAAGAAAGAAAATTCAATTATAGGCTGGGATGATATTAATTTAGTCAATGTCAAAGCAAAAGGTATTGCATTGGCTACTAGGTGGATGGTTCAGGCTATGCACTTAATTGGTCTTTAGGCTTCAACTTTATTGGTGGAGGTAGGATAAAGCATCATAAACCTTAAGATAAACCTAGTCTTAATATTTTGCAAACATACAAGTGATGGTTCCATCATAAACCTTAAGATAAATTTAGTCATAATATTTTGCAAATATTTTATTGGTGAAGGTAGGATAAAGCATCGTAAGCCTTAAATAAACCTAGTCTTAATATTTTTCAAACATACAAGTGATGGTTCCATCATAAACCTTAAGATAAACCTAGTCATAATATTTTGCAAATATAAAAGTGATAGTTCCCAGTTTCAAGTGAGGGGCACGTCATGTACAAGTATGTGGCTTTGGTGATACAATACAACGATGAGTGGCACGTCATGTACAAGTATGTGGCTTTGGTGATACAATACAACGATGAGCTCATAGCTCATGAACCTTAGACAACGGAAAATCAATTGTTTTGTTTGTGACTTTGATGATGGATATATTATATTGCGTTTAGCTTTTCCAAAGAAGAGAGTGGTTTCTCTCTAGCAATGGTAAAGGCATTGGTAAATCATTGAAGGTTCTACGATGCAGGTCAACTATTTTGATAAAATGTTTGTAAGTAATGGATGGTTTATTCCTCATTATTTGATGCAATGTCAACCAAAGAATTTGTGTTTTAATTAGAAATGATGTGCCAACCTTTGTTACAATCCTCTTTAGCATCACAACCACTTTACCGAGAAAGGGTTTGGATCATATGTAACAAGTTAAGGATAAAATCTAAGTTAAGGGAAGGGACCTTGGTTATCTATAGACTAACCTTTTGTGTCTAATTACAACATACAAAAGGAATCCATTATATGTTCTTGGTGTTATAGTTTTATGGAGGTGCTCAAAGCAAAGGCATGACATCTTCCTTAGCTCCTTTTTCTTAAAAGAAGTATTGTATAACAAACTCTATCCCTTTAGATCTCAAGACTTCTCCACTAGGGGCCTTTATTGTGGAGATCAGGCATTAACTTAGTGTTACATATGCAAATCCCAAGTATTTGTGAACTCCTAAATAATGATAAAGGTGTTCTAATTTGTAGATTTAATGGATTGTGGCCATTAATCATGTATTACTCAATGGATTAAGTCCATGTAGACCTGGTAACATTTTGTTCTAAAGTTTTTTTATTGTTTTTCATTTATCTTGAAGATTGTAGAAAGGTCTTGGAAGAGGGACCATGATCTTTTGGAAAAAGCTAGTCTCTTCATTGAACCATGGTTCCCAAATTTCAACTTAGATTCTATGTTTATTACAACAACCTTAGTGTGGATGAGACTATTGAATCTCCCCATCTTCATGTGGAAACCACAATTTCAAGAACAAATTGGAAAAACTTTGGGTAGGTTTTTTTCTTTCTTATCTTTGACACAAGTTAAGTCCATAAAGGAATCATTACCTGTCCTCGAATCTATGTAGAGCTTGTCTAAGTCAACGTTTAGCATATAAGATCTATGTTTATTACAACAACCTTAGTGTGGATGAGGCTATTAAATCTCCCCATCTTCATGTGGAAACTACAAGTTCAAGAACAAATTGGAAAAACTTTGGGTAGGTTTTTTTTTCTTATCTTTTACATGAGTTAAGTCCTAAAGGAATCATTACCTATCCTCAAATCTATGTAGAGCTTGTCTAAGTCAACGTTTAGCAGATAAAATAGTGCTAGAATGAGATGATTCTCGTTAGATCTAGGAAGTGGATTATGAAAATAAAACTTTTAAATGCAAAGTTTATCAAGAGATGGGCCATTTGAAGGATACATTTCCATTCTCACAAGTAAAAGTAGGAAAAACAACAAACATAGATACCAAAATCACTATTGGTTGAATCTCAAGGAATATCCAAAAAATATGTTGTTTGCTCAAACCCTATACCATCATCAAAAGTCCCAACCCCTCCATTTGACGGAATTGGCATAGACATGGATTTGGTAATGCCAAAAGAGCCTATTAATTATATTCCCTTATGGGTGATGAAGATGCATATTGATGTCAATTTCTATTTGAAAGCATAATTGGTGAGAAATTAAATTTAAAAGTGAGGTCTTAATGTTGCACCCATGATAGAAATAAAAAGAGAAACTACGACATGTCATCTAGGGATTGAAGTTCTCTTCCATGATGCATAACGTTCATCATCTTTTCAATGGAGTGTGTAGTGTACATAAATATATAATAATAATAATTAATGTAATAACATGATTTAATAAAAGGACATGACCTTTCATCTATGGTGACTCGTCTAATGGCAATGTAATCATATCTCTTATTCATCAATTTATTATACTCATCTTTTATGAATATTCAATAACTGAATTATGTTCATATTTATGAAATGTACTTTATTCATTTCATTTAGAATAAGATATTTGTTTTTTCTAGCCGTTTGACCACATCATTCTCAAACCTGGTTTGATCTGGCCTTTGTCTGCCCAGCAAAATTACAAGGGCACAGATTTAGGGTGTGAGTCACTTGACAAATAGAAAATGCTTAGAAAATGCTTTAGGCACAGATTTAGGGTGGGAGAGTCATTTGACAAATAGAAAATGCTTTAATTGATAGCGTTCAAACAGTTTTTACCATTAAAATTGTTATTAAAACACAGTTAAATTCAAATTTTGCAAAATAAAAAATACCGAATTCAAATAAAAATCCCTGAAAATCCTAAGATAAGTGATGGGTTGACCTACATAATTAATAAATTGGCACACGATAATTCAATCACATGGATAATTCAATCACATGGATGTTTAACTGTCAAGCCGCCACTGTTGTAAATTGATATTATGTAATGATTTGTCTTGACATCGTAGGACATTCATTGCCAAAATAACTCGACGTCCATCGTTTTGGTATAACATCCTGCATATCACAGAAATCAAGGAAGATCGCACAAATTGGTTACAATTAACTGCTCGCGGAAGAGAGTCGCACCAATGACATAACCGCGGGCACCAACATTGACCCCGTGTGTTCTTCTCAAATAGACACCGCCTGCCCACTCGTGGCTCACAAAATAAAAGCATATCGGGTTAAACAAATCTAGCCTCTATTGTGGAATGTCGGAATAGTGGTAAGCTCCCATCGCAACCTTTATGCAGTATACCTGTTAAAATTGATTAACAGATATCCATTCGCTGAAGCCTAAGATTAAAGGATATATCCATTCGGCGAAGTGTAATTATAATTGGAAAACTTATTAAAAGTAATTAAGCCATAATAATTCAAGAATTAATTACCCCGTAAGGTATTTATTCTAGTGAATGCGACGTTTGCCTCCCTGTTATTGTCCATTTTCTAAGAAATCAAAAGGTATACAGCATGCCAAGTAAGAAACCTGGGCTCATTACATAAATACTGATACTTATACATATCATTTCCTAGTTTATCAGCCACTGTCAAGTAGCTAGCAGCTATATCGTCCATCACTATTAGATGTGGGAAAGTTATGGACAGTCTATTCTGCCAGGATAATTTTCTATTTTTTAAATTTGTTTTCAACTTCAAAATTTACAAAGTTTTAGTAATAAATTATATGCTTTATATTTAATATTAGTTTATCTATCTATATATATGTTTTTTAAATCGAAAATAATCCCTATAATATTATACTTAAATATAAGTATAATATTAAAATCTTTATATTATACTTAAATATAAAATATAAGTATAATATTAAAGTGCTTAAAAGATATACACATGGTAAAAGATATACACATGGAAGTTCATATAGCTTTGAACGAAATGGCATAGACATTCCTCATAGCTCGACCATAAGATTGATGTGGAGACTAAAGATGCGTTCACGTTTGTGGCCGGTGCACTGCAGTTTGAGAAGCTTGCTGTGAGAGTGATTTCTCATTGCAGTTACTTATCGTCAGTGATATTGGCTTGCTATGTTATATTGTTGTGGAGAATGTGCGTGAATTAATTGGGTATGATAGGATGGATAATTTTAATTGAATCTATAAATGTATACAGATGAGTTCCCGTAGTCTATACCATTTTCATCTTTGACTTGGGCTTCAAGTTCAACCAACATGGTAGAGATGTTTGATGGGGCCATTCAGTGCTGTTGTGAGAAAGGATTGCTGCCTGAAGAAGCATCTTTATGAGAAAGTATCTGTTGATGTAGCATACACTGCCATTAAGTCTTATGCTGGCAGTGAAGAAAGGAGTAAAAATTTGTCTGTAGTAACATATTTAGATCTACGTGTAAATGGTTTCACCCAGACATTTTTCTTAAACCAGATTTGGAAAGTTCATAAATGAAATGTTTATAAAGGATAATGTCCACAAATTAATATTGAAAGACATTGATGTGCAAAGGTGTTGGTAAACAAGCTATCAACTAATTATCAATCTGGCACTTTTTAACTGTTTTGTTTACGAGATAACAACAAGAAGCTATCAACTAATTATCAATCTGGCACTTTTTAAGTGTTTTCTTTACGAGATAACAATTTTGGGGAAGCTTAGACTGGTCTATTCTCCAATGCGAACCCGTACATAATTTTCTCGATTGGAGGAGGTGGAAGAAGATTTGGTGAGTGTTAAGACAGTTGCAAATTTAGAAGTTATCCAAATCATGGTTCTCTAAGTAGTTGTTCTCTTATGTATAGATGCCAAGGCAGTTGGTAGTTCTCCTCGATGTAAAGGTAGTCGGTAATGACAGTACTAGTTTTAATGTTGGCAACGTAAACTGGGGCTCTTGGAGTGCTTCACAACATTAAATGTGGACCTAATTATGATAGTTGGATTTACCATTATCTGATCCATCAAATATTAACTAACACTTATTATGCTACAAGGTATGTACCATCTCTTCGAGAAACATTCACATTTTCCCCAAAGTCTTTGGCATAGTTGGTGGAAAGCCTAGGGCTTCAACGTATATTGTTGGTGTTCAAGATGATTAAACTCCTTACTTAGACCCACATGAAGTGCAATAGGTACCCATGATGCTATTTGGCAAATTATGTAGTGTTGATGTTTGGACGACGATCCTGGTTCATATTGTTCTTGTGATATGTTTAAATGATCGAGAGTTTCAAGTTATCAATGAAGACCATGCTAAAATGAAATTGTGGGTCACATTTTGAGAGTTTTAGAGCTAATTGAATTTCAAGTCGTTAATGAAAGACATGCTAAAATGTACTATTATAGAAACCATGGTTTACCTGTTGAGATTTTAAGAACTTGTACTTTTATGCTTGAAAGTGTGGATCACCCACTAAGATGTTTATTTCTGGTTTCTGGTTTTACTTGTGTGGTTGTTAATGGTCTTCATTGGTCATAATCAATGCGTGCCTTGTAGGTGGTGGGGATATTGCCTCATACCACGGGGGTTGAGGCTGGTTCTTATAATTGCATGTAAGTCTAGGCATGTAACTATTGCTTAGAGTTCTATAGAAAGTTGTTTTGCTAGAGAGTTATTGTTGCACATGGTGAATTAATAAAAAGCATCAATCTACAAACATTAAGTGCTATTTCCTATGAAAATTAATGTAGTGTTATATGCCAAATGCCATTGAGTGCTATTGATTCATCATTAGCTATAGGATAGAATAAAGGTCTGTCAAATCATTTCTGTTCTTTCTTAATAACTTAATGAATGATTGTTGTTTTTTAATATTTACAATTTAATCAAATTCAAAGCATGTAAAATTTGTTCTAGCTATTTCTGTATAGAACAAGTCTTCACACATGACATTGATAGGGGTTTTACAAAAGGCTTAAAGTTATTGTATTTATGTAAAGAACAAGTCTTCATACATGAAATACATGACATTGTTAGGGGTTTTACAAAGGCTTAAAATTATTGTATCGTAGCTTGAGATGATTTTGATGACTTATGTGCATGAACATTTGACCTTGATACTCTTGGAAAATGAGAGCATAACAATTGTACTTTCCACTGAAGATGATTGGTAACTTCTTTTAATATAGTAGTCAAGATTGTTGGTGGCTCTTGACTAACCATATCATCATTGATAATCCAAAATTCAAGGTCAATAGTAATTCTTTGCAAAGTAAAAAATTACAAGGGCAACTTCATTATATTCATAAATGCCATTAAGAAATTGTTCAAGCTCTTGTATCACATATATGCATTATATTTTTAGTGGTCCCAATTCGTAGTATTGGACTTTAATGTATTAAAATTAAAATTCAGTATACAAATATGGGTTTCTACTAGTAAGTAATTAAATTTTGAAAATCAATTTTAAAAAATCAAATTTTAATTATTAAACACTATAAAATATAAATAACATTCAATTTCATACTTCTTAACCATTAATATTTCTCTAGTAAATATATTTTTATTTTCTTATTAAAATAATTATTAATAACTAAATGTCACCCCTCACAATATTTTTGTTTTTTAAAAATAGTAATTTTGGTTGTAAATAACATGTGTGAGATGTACATTTATGGTATATTTGATTAAAAGTATTATACATAAGAAGTCTACTTCTATATTTGTATTAGATCTTTTTATTAAATATTTGTTCTGTATTTAATTATAATTGATATCAATATTCGTACTCGAATTATACTACTATACATGCAAGATTCATTAGATCTATTTAATATGACATCTAATGTCTTTGATGAAAGCTCACAAAATAATAATACTGTATAACTTGTAGACCTTGCTTATGATATGACATCTAATGTCTTGGATGAAAGCTCACAAGATAATAATATTGTATAACTTGTGGACCTTGCTTATGATATGGAGACAAATCTAAGATGAATTACATTTTACATCTCAATTTTGCATGTAATTACTATTTCTTAAATATGTACTGCAATTTCAGTGGATTGTGGAGTGGATTATTTTTTGAAGCCTTTGAATTCCCTTGCTTGCATCCTTGATAAAGGACATACCATAATGCTTTCATGGAAAATGAATATTCCAAGACATTTTTTAATATCAACTAAAATAAGATTACTACTATGGAAGTTGCTCCATTATTTAATGCATATGGCTTTTGGAACAATTAAGTGATTTTTAAATTTATACCTTTTATCTTGTAATCGGACTAGATGAGGAAAATAAGTATTTGATAAGACAATTCAGATATGTGCTATGGATCACATCCTACATGAACCTTAGATTTGATAATCAATGATATACATCTCCTTGAATTCCTTGGGTAAAACAGTTTCTCAATCAGATTTGGTGAGGATATAATAGTTCCTCGATGAAATGTCAATGGCCATTGATAAAAAAACTTCAGCATTGAATTACATATTTAAATTCTTGCAAAGTATGCAGTCTTGCACTAACTGATTAATTAAATCTCCTTGAATTCCTTCTGTAAAATGGTTGCAATACCACAATTCCCAGATGATATGCCTTCTGATATCTCAATGGGTATTGCTAAAAAGCGTCAGCATTGGACTGCATATACATAGCCGTGATCCAGTTGATAAGTTTGTTGTTTCATTAAACGTTCTATAGATTCCAAATCCTCTTTTGCATGTATCTTGTATTTGTTAAATGGGTTGATGTGTGTATAACCATTATTTATCACAATGTCAACTTACTTTGGTAAAAGAGAAAAGGTCCATGATCGCGTGATAAAAATGAGTGTTCCTTCAATGAGGAATGATCTCATGAGTCATACAGAGTGATCTCACGAGTCATATACCATTTTAATAACACTCGACATTTTAAAGGCATAAAAATGCTAATGCTTGATACATTCTTCTAACAGTAAAATTGAGATTATAACATAGTAAATTTGAAAGTAGTATTTAGGAGTGTTTAAATATGATAAATAATTTTCATTTAACGGGAGAGTGTTACCACTTGAAAATGTAAGGTTTAATTTACATTTTCAAAATCATCATCTTAGCAACATTTTCAATAGGACAATGATGCTTTAGTTCAATTCTTTGGTGGAAATGTAATGTATTTCTCTCCACTCTTTTAGGGAGCACTTGGTGTAGAACATTCGAGAAGGTTTTGAAAGGATCTATAATGTTTTAGAAGGCTCGGAAAACATTTGGAAGGATCAATATCTCTTTAAAAGGTTATGAAAGCATGTGGAACATTTTCAAAGAGTCTAGGGACAAAGAATGAAAGTTCCATAGGAAGCACTCCACTTAGAAGGTCCTAGAAGCATCTACATATAATCTCTTGTTGGAATTCCCAATATAGGATGTGCTAGAAGATTTTGAAGGTTCCATTTGATACACATGTCAATCTTAAAGAAATAGTTTTATGGAGAAGCGTATAGAAAAGTTAAACAATAAAAAGCACATATTTAGTGGATTGCTCAACCTAGGAAGGTCATAGAAAGTCTCCTAGAAAGGTCTTGTTCATGTAATATTCCCTAGTTGGAATAATCTAAACACTAATCAGTAATGATCATTTGCAATATTAAGAAGAGCACTTAAGATAAAAGTTGTCATGTCCCCTCCCTAGTGGCCTTGGTCACTACTTGGATCCTCCCATCCCTAGGGGGTCTAAGTCAATTAATTAAATGAAGATTTAATTAATGGGGGTAATTTTGAGGCATAATATTATAGTAGCTAATTAATTATCAGATAATTAATTAAATTTCCGAGTTGGAATTATTTTTGTTATTAATTCATCATTATTACTAATAAATGTTGTCAAGTGAATGATGAATTGGCTAGGAGGTTGAATTGGATCAAGTGGGCCACTCTTTCCTTAGTGGCAAATTCTCAGAAAATCAAGGAATCCAATGGAGGAAAGAAGGCAAGGAAAATAAAATACAAACTGTCAAAAGCAAACAAAAACTGGCAAAAGCAGAAAAGGAGTAAAGAAAGAAAGTGGCAACATTCAGAAAAGTAGTCAGAAAGAAAGTAGCAACATTCATAAAATCTCACAAAGGCGCACTTGCTAAAATCAGTGAAGGAAGTAAAAAACAGGAAAGTTTTTCAAAGGAAGAAGTTGCCATTCCTCTTAAGGAATGCGCCCTCCCTCATCCACATGTGTGGTTGGCTTGTGTAACAAGTCACTTCAGCTATTTAATGATGTTTCCAACTCCATTTGAGAACTTTTGATCATTTGAATTTTGTCTTGAGAGCTCTGAGCCTCTCTTGGTTGAGTGATGTGCCTCAACATTTTTCTTGGGAGATGTGCCCCAAGGCCCCATAGTTTCTAGTAAGAAGTATTCAGGTCTAGAATATTTTATTGCAGCCAATAAAATCCATATCAATCCATCATTGAATATCTACAGTCAACTTGAAGAGGAGATCACTACTACAGAGGATTTGCAGCTAGTTTTGGAGGAGAACCACCTGAAGAAGGAGATAGTAATCAGTGAATGCGCCCAGGAACTTCAGAGAGTCCAGTGCACCATTAGTTGCAGAGATCAGAAGCTTCCCAAGTCCAGACATCAACTTCAGATATGATCTCCACCTTATTCTCCCACTTCTACATCTTTCTCAGCTAGATTTGGAGGAGTTTTCCCTGGAGGAGAGAGATAGTTTGGTAGATGCGCCCCAGTGAATATCAAAATCTCAATGTGCAGAAAATATCAAACATCTGACCTGTAGATGGTATGATAACAAATTCATAATAGAGCCATAGTAAACTTCCTACTTCTTCCCTTCATTCTCCATCAAATGTAATGAATTTTTAGCTTGTGAGGCACTGTAAGTTTGGAAGGCAGTTAAATCAATAAAATAAGAGTTCTGATATATGTTTTTCAAGTTGCATATATTCATTATGTTATACCAGAGCATTTAAATACTTTAGAACAGATTTTATGAATTATGGAATCAGTTTAATGAATAAAATTGCAAGACTAGCCCGTTGGGTGTTTTTTCTAGACTAGTTTTACAGTTATAAATGCTAATTCAATTATGAGCATCAGTTTGACTCCTTGTCAGTTGTAGGAGGTTAATAAATCAGTATACATTCCATATCAATCCCTGTATTAATAATTTGGATGTATTTAACTTCATTTGGAAAATCCTGGAATCTAACTAGCTCAGCAATCCCCATTGTGCACTTGATTCCCAAATCACTCCAAACCTTTCCAAATTCATTTGAATACTTTCCAGTGCATCCTATAATCTCACTTGACTATTACATCTCTTCCATAAACTCTGATAATCCCTCCCTAGTCTTGTTGGCATATGCTAGAATCCCATGAAGCCTCAAAGTAGGCAACAATATTAATTTGTTGCTGAAAAGTGAATGGCTCTAGTACATTGTGCCTAGGAATTCTGCTCAGACCATATTTTGTTGCTGCTTCACACTCATCGATATAAATTCCAGAACTTAAATTCATCCCTACCATCCTCACTCATTGTTTCAGTCCCCATTACTTACATCTTGCTCAGTTTAAGAAATTGCCTAAAAATTGACTAGTAAAATTTTGACAAAGTCTGAGTTTGGAGATAATATTTTGGCCAAATATTGGCTAGAATATTACAAAAGTACATAGAAGTGAGAAGTATTTAGAAAAGGGAAACCTAGGAGTTTCAAGGCACTATTGGTTAAAAATGATACCATAAAAGGAATTTCAATTTTCCTTCCTTTATTTGTAAAGGGTGATTTCATTATGGAGAAATCGCTAGACCTATTGGGTTGTAGATAAAGATATTTTGTGCAGGTTTGGGTCTTCATGAGGAAATATTTAGGGCTGTCATAATCATTTGTAATGTTGTTACTATACCTTGTCATCTTCTCTCTTATGTTGAGAATATTGCCACTGTTTTAGGCTATATCTTTAGCATTAAGAGGTTTGAAAATAGGCTATACAATGTGTTTTTAGATCCTAATTTTAGATTTGATTTATGCTATGTACCTAAGTTGTTATTTTTTATAAAACATCATCTGTTACTTCATTTAATAAAACACTACTGGGTTGCTAAATCGGGTTTGTTGAAAAATATGAGGATAAATTAACAATCATACATAGGGAAACCCCATTTGTGTCGAAGGAGAGATAGCCTAAAGTGAGAGAAGTGGCCATTGAAGTGACAATGTATGACACCTTTAAGTTTCCCTAGGGTTTATACTTGGATGATTTGATTTATCTTGTGTGTAGATCTGGGAGGTAACAAATTGTCCTCGTTGTCAAGGATACGTCCCTTTCCCTAATTCAATAGACATCACTATTCCTCAACCATCCTATTCCAATATGCCCACTTCTAAAACATTGTCCCCTACCCAAATGAAATCTCTCTCCATTATATTGAAGCACTCCACAAACATATATACCAACCCTCCACTTAGAATGATCATACAAGGTACAACATGCAGTAAAAAATCATACTTGATTGGATGCACTAGAGAAACCATTTTCTCAAACACTAGATTAATTCAAAACCCATTATTATTGTTTGCCTCAACTAGTGTTTCCACCTTCAAGCCTCCAAGAAGATATTAAGCATATTCGATACATTCTCATTGAAAAAATGAGCTTCCTAGGCCCAATACTTTTTTGCAACATGGACAAAGGTATTCAAGAAGCATTCGCTTGCCACAAAACCATCCATTTTGGTAGTTGCTCAGTTATCCTTGTTGGGGACCTTGCCAAATTTCCACTAGTCAAGGACATTCCACTATATGATGGATCATCAAATGGAACTACAATCCAACAAAAATCCAATATAGTGGTCACTCTAGAAATTATATTTCAACAACAAGGAAGTGACCCTTCACAAGTCACCTTCAGGAGTATCCTTCACAACATCAGGAATGCATACCCTTCTTTTGATTATTGGGACCTTCTCATGTTAAGGATAGACTCCTTCCTTTCTCAATATGAGTTGTCTACTTTCCATGATTAAATGCACTTATTTTCAACAAAAAAACTAACTACCCTTCATAATCAACAAATGTTGAAGTTTTTAAACATTCCAATTGCACTCTCCAATGGCAAGCATATAAACAATCATGTTCCCTCTATGATTGATGATGAGTAATTGGAGCCTAAAGTATTTCTCTTCATTAGGGAAAAAGTTATGTTAACATCTAATTTATGGGTTTTAGTTGTCATTGTCAATGGCTCACTCATCCAAATTTTCACCATTTTCTTCAAATATAACCTTAAACCTCCACATACACCAACATTTTTGGTTGTTTACTTCAACAAGTACATTGGCCCTCCATGGGTTCCCAACAATCCTAGTTTTCTGTCAATTCCACCTATACAAAGGGGAGTTTGTACTTAGATCCCACTAAAAATGGCATAGGCATTAACAATGCATAAATATCAAGGGGTGACATTACCAAAAGATACAAAATACCTTGGTATTATTGAGGGTCAAGGTATTACCTTCACTGCACTATCCAAAATCCATTCCCTGAAGGATCTTCACATCTACCCAACATTTACCTTTGGTCGTTCAAAATAATGAAGGACAATCCCCTTGTCATATGAAGGAAATATGTAGAGGATTTTCTCCATTCCAAAATTTTACCATCTTCTCCCCTCTAACAAGTCATGTTCCTATGTAACTACTTCTCAACTTACCAAATGCCAACTCATTATTACTTCCACCATACATTCCATATTTTTACCCACTATTGATCTTTGAAAATTGCTACAAATGTTTGTTCATAACATTTTTAAAATACACATTTCTTAAGAAGTTATTATGTTTTGCGCCTACACAACTTCAACTCCCATTTCAACTTCCTATTTGAATTGTAAGTTCTCATCTTTACTCTTTCCTTTGTCTACTCTTAGCTATTTTTTCTTCTTTACATACTATTGATACTTACCTACCAACTATCTTTTCCATGTGTAGTGGCCTATACATCTTTATTTTCATTCACATTTCTAAATCCTTCTCGCTCATGTACCTTCATTCCACAAAAAAAAAACAGGTTGGAATTTCTGGTTTCAAGACAATATAATGTTTTCTTTCCATCGTCTTTACTATTTTCTTATTTCGTTCTCTCATTATTTTAGTTTCCCTTTTTGTAGAGCTTCTCTTCTTCTTCAAGGTACAAATTGTTGACACATTCCATGCAACCAAAAGGAAACATTTACTCTTACTTGGAACAACAACCTCATAGCAATTCATTTATATGCACTAAATTGTATCTATTTTTCATAAACATATTTCTTGTATAAGTGGAATTTTATTATGGTTCAACGTCTCTATATTATGCACATTGAGATTCCTTTTTGAACACTTTAACTATAGTAGCTTACCAATCTTGATTGCTCTTTATATTTGCTTCTATTCATTGTTGTTATTGTCTTTTTTCCACTTGTTTGCAGAAAATAAAATACATATAAAAAAGATTTCCAACGTCAAATATAAATACATTTACATATTCTCGTATATTACTTCCTTCTATACTTAATACCTTTCCTTTCCCCTTTTTTTCACTTCCAATAACTTCATGTCTTCCACTTCTCAAGTTCTTTCATAATTACATCACTTCCACCTAATCCCCTTATTATGGCATACTTTTTGCACCGTCAAGTGAAATTGCTATTCATTAGAGGGGATGGATCACAAGGATGTATTAAAAAATAAAAGGCATTTATCTAAAGTCAATTTGTTTTTGGTTGTTAAAGAAAAATAATACTTTTTAATCTTTTAAAAAAACCATTAAGGGTATACTTTTGATCCAACTGGATACTGGTGGCCACCCACTTGTTCCACTGAGTTACAACAGTTCTCCATCTTCTTAGCAATTTTCTATGGTTTTTCGGACCCGATCTTCCAGGGCCATTTGAGGTCCTAAATAGTGTTTTTTGAAAATCCATGGGGCTAGGGGATGGCATGGAGTGCCCTGGCCCCAGTCAAAATTTGTAGTTCTTAGTTAGATCTTTCTAAAGAGCCATCATGCACCCTAAACATATATTGCATGTAAAAGTTGTGCCCCAAGAAGTTAGGTAGCCACCTTGAGGCCCACAAATCCTTTTGGCACTTCATCTCCTAGGGTTAGGATTTTGGTTGTTTAGGGTTTTGTCTCTATCCTTATGATAAAAATGCCTTTTCTGGCCTCTTTGTAATTAACTCCTGCGAATGACTGTATCCAACACATCTCTCTTCAAAGATAAGCTACCACCATTTGATCTAGTTTGTATTTCTTTGCAATTTACAATATTTTTCCATTCCATTCATTAATATAATTTGGTTTTCACTATACTACTTTTCTCTCGGCAATATATTTTTGTGTGTTTCCATTTTATATTGCTATCTTTATTTCGTTCCCTAAATAATCCATATTAGTGGTATTAGAGCAATATGTTCTTGTTGTTTCTCAGTGCATGTCCCTAATGAGATATGGGTATCGAGAGTTGGGTATCGAACTACTTGATCTTGGGGAAAATCACTCTCATTGGTCCATGCTATCTCACATGATGGGATAATAAAAGAGAGATGATGGAGCAGGATATTCTATTAAGTTGTTGCTCGAGGAATGCTTCGCGCGATAGAGGAACGATATGATGGATGATTTTTTCCAGATCCTTCGTCGACTACGAATGACAACGGAGCCACCGTCAACCAACTACCATTTTGGAGGTACAGTTCCCTTCAAGGAAAAAATTAAATTTGACATTCCTTCAATATTTGAAGGCTAGACCAATGGATATGCTTTGAAGAAATGGTTAAATATTTTAGAGGTTAATTACTCTGTTCAATAATTTTTCGACAACAAAAATATCACCTTCGCACTCCTTAAGTCCCCCCTCGTGTCAAATATTGGTGGTACAATTACTATGAGAGGCATGCCGGAGATGAGTCTACATCATATGGTACAGAACCCACTTGGGAATCCTTTGTTGATTCCCCTCAAGGAAAATTTCTACCACATCATAAACTATGATGACCAATATATGAGATGGACAACTTTGCATTAGGAGAGTGATTAGACAGTGCCAAATTTTACCAATATATTCTATACCTTGCACTTAAGGATGGGTATTAAAGGCTTCAAATGACACTTGGTCCTAAAGTACTGTATTGGTCTACATAGGTACATCCAAATAGAGTTATATTTCCTAGAAATCTCCTCGTGATCTCCTCACGGGGATCCATTTACCGATATGTTGTCAAAATTGAGCAAAATTTCAAGCATAAGAATAAGTGGGAGTTTGGTTTTGTAAATCGATCCGAGCAGAATCTTGCTGAAGGTGGACCTAACTCATAGAACAAAGGATAGAGAAAGACTTATATCCAAACTATAGGTGAACAAGGGCAACAAGAAGTCGAATAAGGACACTAGAAAGTGGCATGAGTTCTATAAAATCCCATAGCACAACATCGACCAATGTCGCTTGAAGAAATCACTGTTCAATATGAAATACTTAGAGCAAGAATCTGGATTGGACTCTGATGCAGAGAAAGAAAAAGGAATTCAGATAATTGATGCATAACCCAATGCCACCATCATTACCAAAAATATCTAACCAGAAGAACCAGAGGAGCAAGAGGAAGGGGAGCGACTCTTCCACTCATAGTTGTGGGTGAAGGGGACTACACTAAATTTCATTATTGAAAGTGGTATATAGAAGAATATGATCTCAATTGATGTCATCAAAATACTGAAGTTGCTGACAATGCCTCACCCCCAACCATACACCATATATTGGTTGAACTAAGGGAGAGAAATCCACGTCAGTCAACAATTCCCCCTATCCTATAACATCAAGCCTTTCCAAATTAAGGTATTGTGTGATGTCGTACCACTTGAAGTTTGTGATGTTATTTGAGGACAAAAATAGGTGGAAACACCATGCTATTTATGAGTATAGGTCTCGTAGTGTCATTGTTACTTTGGGAGGCCACCTCTATAGGGTACCCGAGGTAGTTTTGACTACTACAGTTTCCTTGATATTAACAAAGTAGTGTCAAAAGGTAATCTATCAAAATGAGAAATTTATCCTTGTCATGGTCCTATAAGAAGGGGGACAAAATGACTTCCCTTAGCATGATATCTCTCTACACAGCAGAAGAAGGTGGACAAGATTGTAGAAGAATACAGAGATATCTTTGCCTCACCTGAAGGGGTCCCTCTTCACTACCATGTCAAACACTCAATTGGATTGATACCTGGTGCTCCCTTATAAAATGGACCAATATACATGCACTATCTTCTGGATAATGAGGAAATAAAATGCTATATCTAAGATCTCATCCAAAAGGGATACATTGGACCATGATACTTGCACTGTGGGAGTTCAATTGTGTTGGTACAAAAAATGATGGGACATGGTGACTTTGCATTGATTACATAGCCTTAAACAAGATCACTGTCAAGAATCAATACCCAATCCCTTAGATTGATGATCTTCTTAATTAGATTAAGGGTGCCAAGTTATTTAGCAGTATTGATTTGAAGTCATGATACCACTAGGTGTCGATCAAGCAGAGTGATGTATGGAAGACAACCTTTAAGTCTAAATAAGGCATTTTTAAGTGGTTGGTCATGCCTTTTGGATTGACTAATGCCCCAAAAACATTTATGAGGATGATGGATGATATCTTATGGATGTTCAAAAACTCCTTTGGGGTCATGTATCTGGATGACATCCTCATATTCAACAAAAATTGGGTGGAGCATTTGCATCACATTCAATTGGTCCTAAGCACCTTGCGACAATACAAGTTATATGCCAATTTGGAGAAATGTTCGTTTGGTGTGGAGAGAATTTAGTATCTAGGATACATTGTGGATGAACATGAGGTGTATGTGGACCTAGCCAAGATCCAATTCATTCATAATTGACCAGCCCCGACAACTCTAAAAAATATCCACAGCTTCTTGGGTCTCACCAACTTTTACTGAAGACTTGTGTTGGGGTTCTCTCATATTGCTTGTCCCTTGAGCCAAGTGAACAATGGTGGAACCAAAACCAAGTTCACTTAGGGTGTTCCAAAAAAAAAAGCATTTGAGGATATCAAATGATGCCTCTACTAAGCTCCAGTCCTCACTCTTCTAGAATTGCAACAACCTTTCGAGATTGAGATAGATTCCTTTGACTATGCTATCGGTGCATTCCTCACTCAACATGGACATCAAGTGGCATATCGTAGTGAGACACTCTCTGATTCTATTCATTAGTATACCACCTATGACTAGGAGATGTACTGCATTATGCAGGACTATTGACAATGGAAACATTACATCCTAAGGAAGGATACATCATCCACACTGATCACAAGCCCCCACAATTTATGCCGAATCAAGGAAAGTTACAAAATGACTACCATCATAAATGGTCCACATACCTACAACAATTCCACCTCAATATCAAGTACAAGAAAGGTGAAACAAATAGAGTTGTAGACTACCTCAGTTGACCTCCAATTGTTGCATTGAATACTATGCTCAACTCTCATGGACATGATACCTATAGGTGGCCCCAATTGTGAAATGATGACCTCGACTTTGCTATTACCTATTAGGAATTGTGTGCAGGAAGATCAGCTCAAAAATTTCATCTCCAGGATGAAATTGTATTTTGTCTTGCCCACCTATGTGTTCCTTTAGAAGAACGTGAGAAGCTGATCTTTGAGGCACATTATAGTCAAGTTTCAAGACACTTTGGTGTAGAGAAGACAATGGAAGTATTGCAAAAGTGGTTTTGTTGGCCAAAGCTTCAACAAGATGTTGAAAAGTACATTAGATCATGTACCGCTTATGTCATTTCCAAACATACCATCAAGAAGCAGGGGTTTTACACTCCATTGCCTACCCTAGATAGATCTTGGGAATCTGTCTCGATGGACTACATGTCTAGTTTTCCTTCAACCAAGCATGGAAATGATTATGTATGTGGTTGTTGACTGGTTCTCTAATATGAGAATTTTAACTCACTTTAAGAATAGCATAACAATAGAGGCTACTTCTAAGCTCTTCTTGGAGTCTGTTTGGGTACACTTTGGACTCCCACGAGCCATTATTTCAATCTTGATTATTTTCTGGTCCAAACTAAGGTTGATGATGGACACCAAGTTAACCAAATCGGCTTCATTCCACCCCCAAACCAATGCATAGACAAAGGTGGTCAACAAGATAATTGTGCATATCTTGAGGATGTACAATCCAAACATCCATGTACTTGGGATGAGAGTCTTCCTTATGTCCAATATAGATACAATATGTCCTTTCATGGCTCTATTGGACACAACCATTTTGAAGTGTGCATGGGGTTCCAACCATTAGTTCTAATTGATGTAGCACTACCCATTGCTTCTATGCCGGATGAGTCCTCCAACGCACAAAATGAGGTTGATCGAGGATGAAAATTTGTTATACAGATCCATCATATCCAACAACAAGTTCATGATATTTTGTATAAAATCAATGATAAGTATAAGTAGCACCATGATCAACATCGGGTTTCACATACATTACAGGTGGGAGATAAGGTATGGTTGCATTTGTATAAAGAGAGCCTCATAGGACCCCATTATAAACTTCGACCAATACGATATGGGACTTACACCATCACCAAGGTTGTGGGTGAGAATGATTTTGATTTAAGTATCCCCCTTTCCTTAGCTTGCACCCTGTATTTAATATGGAGCTACTTTGACCATATTTTGCACCTCTCTTGGACCCTTGAGAGGTAGTTGAGCACTTGGTCCCTACAAAACTCAATCATGACTACATTGATTAGAATAAAGTCAACTATATCATGGCCACTGATATGAATACCACTCACCAATAGAACATCCAACTGTATTGGGTTTTCAAAGCAGGGCATATTCTTCACCAGGGAAAGTGTCTCACTACTAGGAGTTAGATTCAACATAAATTTCCCCACATGATGAAGGAACTTGATGCAATGGTAACCATTTATTTCTAATGGGTATGATTGATCCAGGTGGATATTAGTGCCCACCCACCTATTCAACCGAGTTACAATGATTCTCCATATTCTTGGAAATTTTGTATAGTCTTTTCGAGACTTGAATTTTCGAGGTTGTTTTGAGGCCCTAAACAGTGTTTTTTGTCCATTCGAGGGGATAGGGGTTGCCATGGCACCAATAAAAAGTTTCACTTCTCAATTATTTCATTCCAACAATCCATCGTGCACCCTAAAGGAAGATCATATGTAAAATTTGTGCCCCTGAGAAGTTAGATAGCCACCTCGGGGCCTACAAATCCTTTTGGTTCTTCATGTCCTAGGGTTATTTAGGGTTTTTTCCTCTATGCTTATTATAAAAAGGCCCTTTTCGACCTGTTTTCAATTATCCCCTGCAAATGAGTGTAGTGGGTACATCTCTTTTCAGATATAATCTACCACCATCCGATCTAGTTTGTATTGCTTTGCAGTTTATAGTGTTTTCCATTCCATTCATTAATAGAATTTGGGTTTATTGTACAACTATTCTCTCTGCAAAATATTTGTGTGTGTTTCCATTTTATATTGTTTCCTTCATTTCATTATCTAAATAATCTAGATCAACTTTATAATATATACCTTACTCTATCCCTTGTGGTGTAGATTAGTTGGTGGTGCATTGTTAAGGCACTCCTTGTGACGTCATGGGTTTAAACCCCGACTAGCCCCATGTTCCGTGTGTGGGGTAGTGTTGGTACACCTAGGGGTATAATGGTAGTGGAATGGGATCGGCCCCATGTTACATGAGTATGAGCTTGACCCTAGTTTCCAATTCCCCTAGTTACAAAAAAAAAACCTTTATATTTTTAGAGATGACTTAAAAAAAGGGTACAAAGTTCAAGTTAAAAAAGGTTCCCAAGTGACAAATTCAAAGTTAAAAACGATTAATTAAAGATATAATTTAAGTAAGTGATTGTACGAGTAAGTTAAAAGGGGCTTAAGAATGGATTTAAAAATAAAAAAGGAAGGTTTAATTATGACGGTATTAAAAATCCTTGTGTTACACTATTAAAAATCAAAGGGACTATTCAAGGAAAATTTGTTAACCATGCTATTTGTCCGAGTGGCAAGATGAATTATATCAATGTTGATGTGTCCAATCAATTATTGATTCCTGAGATGATCATAGAGGAAATGTTGCAATTCATGAACAAAAACCTATATGAAATAAATGATCTATTATTGAGAGTTAATAATTATACCTTCATATCGAAATTCAATCTCACATCCATGTTTTGTAAAGAAATTGGTATAATTTTAGTTTCACCTTGGATATGTTGGAGCTGGTTTTTGACCTATCTTGGAAGTTGTGCACTAGAGATGGACCATGGGACAAATCAACAAATAAATCAAAACCGCACAAAAGGTGGAAGTTAGTTAGAAGTTAGTTAGTTGCTGTGTCCACTTTGTAATGGGTTCAACCCTTGTTTTGATGTATAAATATGTAAGGGTTCTAAGGGTTGAGGGTTAACCTTTTGCGACATTTTTTGGTACTTGTTGGCTCAGAGATTGAGGTTCTATTTTATGGTCATGAGCCACTGTGTTGCTGTGTAATGTTGGAATTTGTAACAAGGTGTTGTTGCACGCTGTGCAGGTTATGTAATACTAATGGGATGAATGAAATAAATCTGTTATGAATGATATTGCATCTATGTTAATGTGATGAATGTTGTATTTTTTGCGCACATGGGTGTTGACCATCATGTTGATGTTTTGAATGTATTGCTTATGATTGAGTTACATAGTTCTGCGCAATAGATGAATGCATGATTAAGATCTGTAGAATGAATGATTCACATCCCTTCATCACTGCGAAATATTGGTTCCTGAAGTCCCCCTAGATACCTCAAGTGAGACTTCATCTGCGTTGCAGGTGATACCGAAAGGGCCGGTGTCATGGGTTTTGTTGGTGGAAGTTTGTTGAACCTTGGGTCTGCCATCGCACCAACAAACTCAAAACATAGGTACTTTCATATTAAACATGGAGAATCTTTTTTTTGAAATTATAATGAATCCATGCTTAGAAGTGCCTTCAATAGAAGAACTGAAGGATGTATTAGAAGTGATCCTTCAAGATAGCTAGAATTCAATGCAAAAATTGTAGGATCAATAAAAATAATGTGACAAGGTTATCACTAAAAAAGAGGAAGAAATTTATTTTCCTAAAAACTCATAATAAAAAACTACCTACAAAAATTCTAAAGTGAAAGAATAAAAAGCAATGCATTCAAAAGTTGGAATAAAAGAATCAATATCTCAAGAAGCAATTATCAGAAAAAGATGAAGAAAGTTCTAGTCTAATAAACCTTAATATGATATTGCTTGAACAAATCAAAAGGTTTGAAGCTGACAAGTTGAAGAATTAAAAACCTAAAAAAATAAATTCAACAAATTGGAAAGTGATGAATTACTTTCTCATTTAAGGAAGTATAATAGAATTTTACTTGCCCAAATAAATAAGCTAATGAATGACAAGAATTTTCTATAGAACAAGTTAGAGAAATGTACCAGTGAGGAATCCCTAATTAATAAAGAAGCAATGATTGACGTCATCGAAATTAAGAAGTCATCAGATGTAAAAAATGAGACGTTTGAGAAAGGAACCATTATAGATCCAATTGAAATCTTATCAACTAATAAATCCCTAGAAGTATCAAAAGAAGAATGTTCCAAAATCAAGACACACGATAAAATGATGCATTATCATCATCCTAATTATATATGTCATCCAAAAACCAATAAAAGACAAAATCAATATGCAAAACTATGATAAAGATCCTACTATAATGATAAGAAGTTCAAGTATAGAGTCTCATCATGCTCCAAATCATATAATTCATTGCTACACAAACCCACAAAATATCGAATTAGAGTGGTCTGACCCTTATACAATTTGACAACTCTGCTCATTGCTTAGAAGGCCATATTGCCTCATGTCCTTAACCATGATGAACTTAAGAATGAAGAATCCTAAGAAGGAATTACAATCCAGAACAAAGACATAACTTTTGTATGCTTTGAGGAAAAATCATTTTTTAAAGGAGTGGGAAATGTAACGTACATAAATAATAATAATAATAATTAATGAGAATACATGACCTAATGAAAGGACATGACAATTCATCCATGGTGACCATACAATGTGTATATAAATATACCATGCCATGGAAATGTAATCATATCTCTTATTTATTACACAATTTATTATATATACTTGTATTTTATGGATTTTGACCTATTGTCCTTCTTCGGTTGGATATTCAATAACCGAACTATGTTTGTATTCAATAAATGAACTATATTAATTTCAAGGTGCTCTCCAAGCAAGTGATTACTCCATATGGACATCATTAAGGATGCCGACGAATCAAGCAAAATAACTCCAATGCTTAAGGGAATAACACCAAGCTAGTACCATCCTAAGGTTAAGCATCCACTTAGAAAGTAATCTCAACTATGCATATCCAACATGGTTAATCTCACATGCTACAATCCATATCAAACCATCCAGGCATTGAACATACACCATATACCCCAAATCTCATGAAGCACCCCTAAACATGGTTTAAACACTTTCAGAGTAACTTGCAAATCTAACAATATCCATAATTGATACAAAGTGTGCACAGCATAACCCACTAATATGAGCATGCAATATAAATGACGAATGATCTCACTTCTAAATAGGCTTAAGAGAAAAGTAACCTAAATCCAAACACCTGGAACTACCATCTACAACTTATTTTGAATGAAACAATTATCTTGACAAATCCTTTGAATATTATCACTTTCAATCACACTTTCAAAGAAAGGAACCAAGAGGCAGATACTTTGTCTAACGAATGCCTACACCTCCCTTCGCGGGACTGGTCCTTATTGGAGGTTAATAATGGAATGAGCTCTGAATTTCTACATATATATTTTCTTTAGTTTTAGCATCTAGTATTTTTTGATAATTCCTATTATTTTCTTAGATACATTATTAAGTTTTTATATATATAACATTTTATAGCGATGAAATTTTGAAAGGCTTTTTGAAACCTATAGGGTGATAAACTATGTAAACATGATATATGATGTATATGATGATTGCAACTTACAACCATATTTATTCAATGCTATGAAGAAAAGTTCAATATGGAGTATGATACTTTTTGTATCTCATTGTGAACCTATAACAACAATCTTTCACTTGAATGCTTTCAAAGTATCTATCTAAATAAATTTTAATTTAAAAAGAATAAAATTACATTTTAAAAATAAAATGAAAACCATCCATCCAAACACGCGAGATTGAGTTTTATTAGTAATTACAATTTCCATTACACATTATTAATGAAAACTATAACATGATGATAATATTTTTTAAATAAATATCCTTAAAAAAAAAAAACAAATGTCACTTGCCTAACTAATTTAACAATTTCCATGCTTAGTATGTAAGCAAGTATTTTCAAAATTGAGGAGAATGAAAGGGCGAGGTTCTCAAATATTTCTAAGCAACAAAACTTAAAACCAAAATCCACACACCTAATTTAGTTAACAATTCCCTTGCAGAGGATGTAAGTATTTCTAAATTGAGGATATAGTAAGGAGAAGTACTTTTTGTGTTTCCCATTATCTTAACAATATGAAGCAATTTCAAAACTGAGCGTAACTCAATAATAATTAACTTAACAAGATTAGTTGTTTAGAGGCAAGTACCTAACTTTAATATTTGATTTATTTGGAGGAGATAATGAAAATATGTGTTTCTGTTCTTGTTGTTGTAGATTCTAGTAGTCCAATCCTTGTTTGGCAGCCCTTGTGGAAAATGCAATTAGACAATATTCTTACAGATGAATTGAATGGAGTCTATTTTTCTAGCATTCATGAGAAGCATAATTTGCTTTGTAAGTTAGATTTGCACAAATACCTGTTCCTTGATAACACCATCTATATTAGGTGGCCACCTCTGATCAAAGTGTCAAAATAAATTAGTCCAATCCTTTTTTGGTAGCTCTCATGGAAAATGCTATTGGACAATATAAGTCTTACAAATCAATTACATGGATTCTATTTTTCTAGAATTCATGAGAAGCGTAATTTGTTTTGTGAGTTAGATTTGCACAACTACCTATTCCTTGATGGCACCATCTAGATTCCCCATTTCTAAGGGATGTTGGTCTTAGGTACTTCATGTAAACCGTTCAAAATGAAATAGAATGATCCCATGAATTGGAATTGGATCATTGTCTATCATGGATGCCACAAATACAGAACAACATTCTCTACATTTAAATGAAAACAGTTGCTTGTTTGTCCAGTTCAAGCACTTACATAATTAGTCTTATTAATGAAAACTGTGTGTCATTATGGTCAAATTATGGGTACTCAATAGCTACATGGGCATAGTTTGAAGCTAGATGCTTTCCTATTAGACAACAATCTTATAGATCAATTGCATACCATGAAAATTTCTCTATTAACTATGTATAACTTGCTATGCTAACTAGTGCATGGGTAGTGAGCTTTGGAAGAGAGTTTGGAGTTAGGGTTACGCCAACAAATTTCCCTAATCCTTAGCACATTATCTAATGCAAGCATTGTTCAAGCAATGTTAAGGGTCCAATCAATTTGAGCCAGTTAAAATTAAATGAGAACAATTGACATTTACCTTTCTTCTTAATGCCAAAATGTGACTAAAAACAAGTATCTTTTATCTAAATATTTTTGTCTTGGGTAAAATAATATCACATACAATCAATATGGTCAAATTAGGTTAAGAACGATCGTTGTATTTAATTCAATAAGTTCATTGGTGTATGCAAAGGAAATCCTATTATCAATGAAAAATATTCAAGCAAATAACCTAGAAAATATACAAGTATCATATCAATAATTAGTGAAGGCCGTACAATGTTTGGAAGGGAAATTAGGGGTAGACCTGGGGGGGATTTCCACTACTCAAATTGACTAGTCTTGTCCCAAAACTTCTCTCCTTGACAATTGTAGACCATGGATGGGTATATCAGGTGTTTGGGTGTCTGATGGATGTGTTAATGTGTCCTATTCCCAATCAAGACCTTCCTCCCCAAATTCGAAAGCATTTGGGGGTGTTTGGAACCAATTGCAAACTACATCCCTAGAGTCGAAATAAGGTGAACCTAAGCACTTTTATTTGGAGGGATATTATAGGAAATGGCATAGCTAGTAGGTGAGGAAAATCTAACAAGGGAAAATCTAGTGGAATATATTTGATGAATATTAGATCCTCTTGTTGATATTGAATAGTAATCTACCATCCACATAGAATAAGCTAGTTTTGTATAATCATTCAAGACATGGACTTATAATCCCCACAAGAGAAATGAAACCCTCCACACTATAACAAAGATTCCATTAGGTAATCATTCTCAGATAAAAAAATTTGTCTAAGTTTGAAACTTGAAACAAGAGAACCTTACAAACCTCACAAGAGAAACATGCAACCCTCGAGCGATGGTTGCTCTCCTTCACTTTCATGGCACATTTTACTCCTTAATTAACATTATTAATATAGACCCTCCAATATGGTTTTAAAGAGATCGTAAATGAAATAAGCATTTATTTATGATTTTAATAAATAAATAAAGAAGGAATAAAATTCCATATAACATGAGTGCATATATTAAAACATCCATTTATAAGCATTTATTTCTATCTTTAGAAACCATCGAGGGAATGATTCAAGAAAACACTAGTTCCACACTCTAACAAAGATTCCAATAGCTAATCTTTTTCAAATCAACAAAGTTGTCAAAGTTTGAATCTTGTAATCCTTTTCAAATCAACAAGTTGTCAAAGCTTGAATCTTGTAATGAAGATGCATGTATTTGACTATGGAAATTTAGTTCATCCATATACATGGAGTTTGTCAATAGGTTGTATGCATTGAAGATGAATAATGATGTTACTCTTACAGATTATAGTACCCATAGTCAATATGTGTGTGCATTGTGGCCAACTTTGCGTAGATGGTAACTGTTAATACCCAATATTTTCTTGAACATAAAATCATTCATGCGATGCCCAAGCACATAAGGTTTTGGAATTTTCATCCCTGGAAGGGTAAAGGATCCTAGCGAAATATTGGAAGGATGATAATAGTACCTATGGATGAATACCATGGGACAATATTTGGGAACTAAAGCAGAGGAGCGGTCATCTGTCAGATCAGGAACACGATCAACGGTTTAGAGATCAAGCACACTCATAAAAATAACGGAAGTTAATCATGGATAGCGTGTGTGCAGTTTCTCTTCCCATTGATCAGTATCAACGTCTCCGATTTATCACGTGCCGATAAGTTGCATCCACCAAAAAAGGGAGCTCGGGCGTGCGTTGTACTTGAAACCTCCCAGGACATGCGCCTCGCAGTTACTGGCCATGCCTCCTTCAAGGCAGTTTCTCTAACCCGCTTAATATCGACGCATTACCACTCTGGGAAACCAAAGTGGTATCCTCTCAAACTTAAAGAGTCAGTGCTTTACAGCTCAGCATGAACCAACAATTTGTCACTCCATAGTCAAGACCCCGCTTTCCATCTGTCTAAAGTGTCACGTCACTCCTCCACCCCATTCATCCACTACATTCCTGCCAGATATCGAATGGCCCCCTGCTTATCTGTTTTGACCCTCCTTCTGATATCCGACATGTAAAGTGAATATTTTCTTACGGTGTAAAATGTTTTAACCTAGTTTCATTATTTTATTATTTTTCATCCAAGAAGCGTGCTCACTTGAAAACCAACTTACCAGGTCAGTAGAATAAAACAAGCTATACTGGTCCAAGTCAGCATATTTTAATATGAGTCATCCTCCAAGTGTCAAACGAGTATCCATCTGCCACTTCTAACTATTCTTGTTACTGTAATCATGTTTTTCTTTATCAATTTACTGGAGCCCTAGTTTGCAGAAATCCCTAAATTTTAGATGAGTTTTTACATCCTTTTGCCCTCATACTGTGAACCAATGAAAACATGACACCTAAGACCAAATTCACTTTTCCAAACCCCTGCTTCTCAGGATAAGAACATGTATACGACCATGAGGATGACATTTTGACACCATTATCCACAATTCAGAACTAATTGAGACCCTCCGAGAATCCAAAGAGCTCTCTTTCAATGACCAAGACAATCTTAACCTCTGGAGCTCCAACTTTTCCCATTCCATTTTCCCTAGGTCTATTGTGTTCCTTGAATTTTTTACCTTGTGCTCAAAACACTACTGTCCCATGACAAGAGTATTTCTATCAGTTGACTCAACGAAAAACCTATTTTTCATTACCCCAAAATCCCTAAAAAATATGTTCTGCATACGTGAGTCGTTATCCCATTATAGTTTCAACAAGAAATCCCTAGCCACTTCTTTTAATGGCCTCAGTTCGTTTGATCGTCACCTATTTCTATCCAAACATCTAGATCTTGGAATGGCTATACCAACCATTCATCCTCCCTATTCTACAATCTCCTTCTCTTGAGACTCCAGAAAGGCCATATCAATTATTTGCAACATTATTGGCCCAGAGGATGATAAAACAGTGGATGATGTCATTCTGGAAATCCTGTTGAATCTAACCACAGAACCTGGTAGGAACCCACCACATTTTGATCTCTGCACCTTTCTAGCTGATAAGATCCATGAGCAGTTGGAAGCATTCCATGCCATTGAGTATTTTAGGTTCCCTTCCTACATATTTTTCCTCTTCTTCTATCATAACTTTGAAAGTTTCAAACATTTGGGCCTAAAGACCACATATAATCAAGGTATCAAGAAACCAATTTATGAATGGACTGACTTGGTTTTAAGAAGAGTAGATAAATCAAACTTCTCTGAATTCATAGACAAAGTAATGAGTGTGGCTTATAGTTTGATACATGGTAGTTCTCCTCCCAAGATGTTGCCTAACATCAAGAAACACCTACAGTCCACATCAGAAATTCAAGTTGGAGACTGTTTTATATTTGAATATCTCATTGTTACCAGGGTATATGGTTTTGAAGAGGATCCATATAGGCTACCTACTTTTCTCACTCCCAGGATATTTTCCATGGAGTTTGTAAGGCAAAAAATGGCTTCAGATGAACTACACTTCAAGCATTTTAGGAAGCATAAGTATTTCCTCTTTCCAAAAGAGGTAGGACCTCTTATTATCAGAGGATTGAATGCTCCTCAATATATAGAAGAATACCTTAGTCATATTAACCTTCCAAAGGTAGAGAAAGCTCCATATCACCCTCACCAAGTGATTTACAAGAAGAGGGTAGAAAATAAGAATTCTGCATATGTGTGCACACCTAGGCCTCTATGGGAAAGAATAGAAAACAAAGAGACCCGGGAAGAGGTCCAAGAGGCCATGAAAATTTTTGAAGAAGAAGAAAAGAAAAAACAACTAAGTGGATAGAAAAGGGAAGCTGAGGAAGCCCATGCTATGGACATTGATCAAGACCAACAAGGCCTAGATCCCAAAATAGCTAAAATCAGAACATAACGAGATGAACAATATTTGATGGAGGTTGGATCAGAATCAATAGATATTCCCAGTGAAATTACTGAGCTAATAAAGAAACCAAATATCCTAAGCAAACCCCCAATTCAATATGTAAGACACCCTTATATAGAGTTCACTATTCCCCAGAAGATATAGGGTTCCTCATCTACAAAACCAGTACCTATGAAAACTGACCTACAGACTGGATATAGGAACATCAGGGAAAGAGGAATGAAGATGATGAAGGATCTAAGACAAGAACTACCAACCACAGGGAAAATGATAATAGTAGTGGAAGACCACCAACAAGATGCCTTGAGGTTTTATTTTTTGGAAGCCAAGGTGGCCAAGCCAATGAAGCCAATGAAGCTCAGTGATTGGAGGGCCGAAGAGAATATAGTTAATTTGAAAGAGTTTATCAATCTGGACAAGATGGATTTCTATAAACAAACAAGTGACATGATGTGCAAAGTAGTTGTTAAATTTGAAAAAGAAGAAAGAAAGCTCAGGACAACTCTTGAAAATTTTGAGAAATTGTATAAAATTGAAAAGTGGAACACAAGAGCCAAGAAGGTCACTATTAATTATTTGGAATCAAATATGGTAGCATTAGTAGCAGATCCCTCCGATGATTCCCCAATCAAGTCACTTATATCTAAAAGATACAATGAGATAGCTACACCGAGGAAGAAGATGAAGATGCCTACAACTGAACCAATGAAATCTGAAGAATTGAAACGAGAGCAGGAGGAGAAAGAAAAAATCTACGCCAAAATAATATAATTCCAACAGTTGTTTGAAGAAAGGAGAGAGAAGATTGATGATCTGCATTGGCATATTGCAAGTTTGAAAATGGAAGCCACCAAAATTTATACTGAAGGGAACAAAAATGCTTCAATCCCCATGATTCATACAACAAGTCAATCAACAATGCAGATCCCAGAAGTTGCAATGGAAAGTCATCCCACTCCAGGAGAAACAAAAGTAGATGGGAGTCAGTCTGCAACAACAGAAGTAAAAGGTGAGCCCCAGGTTGATCTCCCAAATACTATTGATCTAGTTGCAATGGAAGAGGACCAAGCTAATTTGAGGTCAATTCCCAAGCCTATTGAAGAGGACAATGACCTAAATTCCAGAATGGATGAAGCCAAAAGAGAACAGGAAAAAAGGATAACAAGGTCCTTTAATTGGAAAGTGAAGTCAACAAGAAAGATGATGAAATTTTAGAATTGGAGAGAGAATTAGGTGTTGGAACATGATTTCCATCTAGACCTTGGTTAATAATCCTTGCATAAGGTTCCAAGTTTTTAATGTAAGATGTTCCATGGTTTGGCTTCATAGTGCCTAGTATAGGGGGTTTGTCCACATATTAGACTAGTGGTTTGTCATTATAGCCAAGTTTGTCCACAAGTGTGCTCATTTACTTATTCTAGGGATTCAAAGGCACCCTAATTAATGCATTTAATGAGGCAGGTGTACCACTTCCCTGTTTGATGGGATAAGGTTGGACCAAGGGCGCTTATGCAGTGTAAATGGTCTAATTGCTCATTAAAGGCCACTACCAAAGCCCTAAACCACCTAATTCGACCTCATAATGATTCCATCCACATTTATTGACTTTCCTAACTTCCTCATGGTCCTCATAGGTTAATTGGACCTCATTATAGCCCAATAAAAGAGTTACACTTGGCACAATATCATAGATTGGGGGAATTACTCCACTAAGCCTAGAATTAATGTGAGCTACTCAACTCACAACTAAGCCTCTCTATTTTGTCTCTTGAGAGAATCTATATATTGTACACATGTTTTTGAACAATAATGCAATGGAATATTAATCCACATGAGTTTTTTTCTCTTTTGTTCTACTTAATATTTTCTTCATATTTATTCTATTTTCCTGTCAATGTTTGGTAAATTCTAAGTGAATCTTTCTCTAGTAATCTAGATCCACCCGTGACACATATAGAATTTGAAATGGTATCAGAGCTTCATAGGGGATCCTTGTCTTGCTTCCAAAATAGATTTCCAACTGTGTGTTTTGAAGGTGCCTACAACAACTTCAATATGGATTCGAAATTTGTTCCTCTCCTCTCTCCATCCAACTATTTTGAGTGGAAAGAAAATATGTGTGCATATATCAAGAGAAAATGTCTCTTTGATGTCTCCATTAGTGTCGTGAGTGAGCCAAAATATTATGAAGAGAAGTGTGACTGGATCAATGATTGTGATAGAGCATATGGAACTATGTGTCTAGCTATATCTCCTAGAATGCATTATCTCATTGATTCTGTTGAGTATCCATTTGAGATTTGGAGAAATCTAGATAAATATCTTGGCATGCAGAAATAATATATTAGCTATATGGAGAGAAATAAAATGGACTCCTCCTCATGTGTTCTTCCTCCAAAGGTCTCGGCCTCATGCATTTCTCAAGAAGTTGTTCAAATTGAAGAAGAAGAAGAAGATACAGATTCAACAAATGATCTAGCTCAACTTTCTTCCTCTGTGGATTCCTTTGTTTTCCAAGAAGCTATTTTTCATGAAGATAAAATACAAGCTGTTGCCATCAATACTGTTGAATATATGTCTCTCCATCCTAATTCTTTCTCCTATATGTCTTCTATTACGAATGTTGAAGATGGCTTTCTGATTGGTGATCATAGTGAGCCTTCTATAGAAGAGGTTCTTTCTTCATATGAGAGTATTGGTTCGAAATATGGTCAAGGAGAAGTTTGGAAGTCAAGTGAAGATATCTCATTGCTTCACACTCTTTTGCTTCCTATGTATTCTTACACGATGAGTAGCATAATTTCTTCAAGTTTATTTGAAGATGGAGAATCCTTAGCCACCGCATTGGAAAAATTGGGATTCTTGTTCCTCTTTCTTGGAGTTGATTATAACTCTCTTGGTTTGATGTTGATGCTTCAAGAGCCTTATGATTTGATTGGGGTCACTTATTCTCAAGCATCTCAAGTCTTCTTTGTACCTGGAACCCTAGTTGGTTCTAAGATAAATTCTAAAGATCAGCCCTCTCTCTACTATCAGTGTTACTCAATTGTTCTACATGGATTTAGTTTCCATAATGCAGTTGTACATGTACATGATCTAGTTGAGCACATTAATATTCTTCCAAAGAAGAAGGTTCCTCCATACATATGAACAAGTTCACACCTACTTGTGTTTTGGAGTAGTTTATTTTGGTGTATTTCATGTCCATTATAGAGGGAGAATTTTCCCCATGTAGTTTTTCCTCTTTCCTCACTTACATGGATGAATAATGTAAAGGGTGACCATAAGCTTTTGTTGCTTGGGCCCTCATAATAATTTTCTTTCCTCACAACCATTTTGGCTTAAGGGGGGGGGTGATGGAACATAATTCCCATCTAGACCTTGGTTAATAATCCTTGCATAAGGTTCCAAGTGTTTAATGTAAGTTGTTCCATGGTTTGGCTTCATAGTGCCTAGTCTAGGGGGTTTGTTGTAATGTCCCCATTTTGACCCCCTTTGTATTAAATCGTAAATGATGCAAATATTGTAATTTGATCATGGTGAGGAGCTCAAGGCCAAGGCCCCACCATTGACTTAGCATTTTGTATCGGCAATTAAAAATAGATGCCTATGGTTCTTGTGTGAGATGGGCACAATGTAAATAAGACATCATGTAAATACGAATTTTAATGGAAAAACCCACAACTAGCTATGCAATGCAACAAAACGATGGGGCATGATTCTACAAGGAATAGGGAGGGGAAATAACCAAACCCTTGAGCCACTAGGGTCAGCCCATGTGTCAATAAGAAAACCCATGAAACTCTTAACTATCCATTTTTTTGTCTCATGCACCCAATCATTTAATTCTTCCAAAGATTGGTTGGGGCAGTTAATGTCTTGGGATTGGAGAAGTATGGCAGTCAGATTTTTGTGCATGGGCAAGCCATCAACCTGAAAATCGTATTTTTGGCTTGCTGGGTAAGAAAACCCCCACGAAATGCTACCTAAGGCAATTCTTCATCCATAATGTTCTTCCTCTCACGCATACTGAGCTCACTGGAATTTATCCTCACGTTTTTCACCATAACCCTGCATTTTTCCATGCCCAGGAACTCGTTTTGGTATTGTGCAACAGCTGGGGAAGGAGGGACGCGAATTGGGACTGAGGGAGAGGTCGTTTTTGCCCCTGGGGCATTTTTCTGGAATGGGTTTTGCTCTCCCAGTCGAATTTTCCAAGTGCCAATACGTTTTGAGTCTACCCACATTTTTCTGAAGCTCAGGAAACCCCATCTCATGCATCCCACTGTTGAAACGTTTTCCTCATGCCCAACGATTGTGGTCTTGCTGTTATGTGCATCCCTATTTTGGTTTGAACCTGTGAGTTAAAGTTTTGGAGTGGTAGGGGACATAATTGGCTTGATAAACCTAGTGTAGGGAGTAACCTCTCAAGAAGATCAAGAGGGTTGGCTACTTATCTATGCACACCCTGAGAGCACTAGAAAGGAAGGTATGGCTTGAGGGACTGTGTGGCAGTGAAGAGAATACTTCCTTGTGTTGGGTGTGTAGGCATTGTGAGTGCCAAGCTGAATAGATCTAGGAGGGGTACCCATAGCTCTGTGGTTGAGCTCACTAGCTTAGCAATTCTTCCTTCCCATTTCCTAGCAGCCTGATAAACCCAATTGCAGATTGGCTTGGCTCACCTTGGTGTATGCGTGGCTATGTGTGAGTTTGCTGTTCCCTGGTTCCTTGTAGTAATCATGCCCAGCTCGGGGGTGGCAGTTGTATCAAGAGGTTGATAAGCACAACTGGCCTATGGTTGGGTGGAACGTTGCAGTTGCATAGCCAGTTGCTTGGGACTACCTTATTGAGATAAGTATTCTCTTGTGTAAATTTGCAATTATCATTTGATGAATATTGGAATGAATGATGGATGTGCTAATGAGTTTACTTCTGCTGTGTTTTTAAAAGTTTATGCATTTCCATATGATCTTTTATACTTCTGCCAAGGTCTTTATTTAATGGTAGTCACAGAAATCTTGAATGTAGGTTAGATATCAACATGATTTATTTAATTTCCGTTGTGGTTCTATACCTTGCACGTATACATGTCTTTGTATCAATAAGTTTAATTAATGGATATGGGGCTAATTGCCCGGATCGAGCACCACGTCCTCTCTATCCTGCTGGTATGGTAGGAGGGGACATCACATTTGTCCACATATTGGACTAGTGGTTTGTCATTATAGCCAATTTTCTCCACAAGTGTGCTCATTTCCTTATTCTGGGGAGTCAAAGGTGCCCTACTTAATGCATTTAAAGACGCATGTGCACCACTTCCCTGGTTTATGGGATAAGGTTGGACCAAGGGCGTTTATGCACTGTAAATGGTCAAATTGGTCATTAATGGCCACTACCAAAGCCCTAAACCACCTAATTCGCCCTCATAATGATTCCATCCACATTGATTGACTTTCCTAACTTCCTCATGGTCCTCATAGGTTCATTGGACCTCATTATGTCCCAATACAAGAGTTACACTTGGCACAATATCATAGATTGGGGGAATTACTCCACTAAGCCTAACATTAATGTGAGCTACTCAAATCACCACTAAGGCTCTCGATTTTGTCTCTTGAGAGAATCTATATATTGTACACATGTTTTTGAACAATAATGCAATGGAATATTAATCCACACGAGTGTTTTTCTCTTTTGTTCTACTTAATATTTTCTTCACATTTCTTCTATTTTCCTGTCAATGTTTGGTAAATTCTAAGTGAAGCTTGCTCTAGTAATCTAGATCCACATGTGACAAATATATAATTTAATAGTAGGAGACCTAAAATTTCAAATAAATTCTCTCCAAATGGATGTTCAGGGAGAACAATTGTTAAGAAGAATTTCTCAAGCTGTTGGGGAGAAAATTGAAGAATGGTTCAATAATAAGTGGGATTGTTTTGAAGTTGTCCAGGATGAGTTGGATATGCCTACTTAGGATATGGTAGAGATAAAATTAGTCAAAAAGTAGTTGGGATATATGCCAGGGAAGGATGCATAACTCATAGGTTATCTAAACAACATAACCAAGAAGTATCAAGCTGAAAAGGGGATAGACAACATAACTCAAATAATCAAAATTGACAGGTCTATGATAATGCAACAAACATATGTTTCAAGGATGCGTGATAATGTTAAAGAATTAAATGATGAAATAATTTCCTTTAAATCACTTTTCAAACATGTGTTAAAATTGGGAATGCCTTCTCCATGGGATGGAAATGATGATGTTTATCCCAAAGAAACTTATCAAGAACATCTTCAACAAAATAAGGATGGGCTCCCCTCAGAATCACTGGAAGGGGAAATAGAAGGAAAGAAAGAAATTGGCAAGATAAAAGGTTGTTTTGAAATTTGGATAGGCTTAAGGAATATTTCCAACAGGTTGGGGCCCATTTCATATGAGAAGCATACTAATGCTGAAATTTCTTTAGAAACTCTGAGAAATCACATACATCCTTTATGCAAATATTGGAAAATGGTTCTCCAACATAATAAACATGTCTTGACACCTAGATCAACAACCACTCATCCACAAGGACAATCATCCTGTCAAGATTCAAGGGGACAGTTTGATCAATCAACAACATCTTCAACAGCTCAAGTGCTAGGTGTATCTTTCATGCCACTAACAGGTCCATTCAACGCCCAGATGATGCATCAAATGAATCAAGATGGAATCACTCCAATGGCACCCATAGGACAACACTCTGGAAAACCCAATGTCTATATGAGAGGAAAAAAGAAGGCCTCCAATAGAAGAAATTAAGTGTTAAAGATCAAGACTTTTTGTTGGAGAAGAAGAATTGAAATTTTTTTTTTTGTAAAAATTAAATTGACCTTCAATTAATTTTCTGTTAGAATGTAAGAAACTAAATATGGTTACTTGCACACCCTATATAAGGGAGATTGCAATCCATTTTAAAGTGATGGCATTTTTAGTGGAGAGATTGTCTATCTAATTTTTGTAGAGTCGAGAGACATTTTTTAGCCATGAAAGCTTGATTTTGTTTGAGATTAAAGACATAGTGATATTACAGAGATATGTTCTTCCTCCTTTCAGTGAATCCATTGTTGTTCCATTATGTTTCCTGTGTAAAGATTCACAAGATTAATGAAATTTAATGCAGTTTTTTGTTCTATTTTGAGATCTATCATATTAATGATGCTTTAGAATTTAAAGATATGTCAGAGATTCATAATTGCATGCCTCTATTATATATTTTAAAATATTGTCATTTATTATTCGAGGTCGTGAGGAGTATCCTACTCGTATTGCATATGATAACCTGACCGCATTTCTTTTATTCCCTGTTTTTTGCTCTGCAAATGTAAATGAATTGCTGAAATTCTTCTTGTGGAAGCTTCAATACATTCAAAATATCCCTAGATTCAAGAAATTTATCATTCGTAGAAACTTCTTGGATATATCTAGAATTCCATCCGTTAAATTCATCTCCGTTTATCCTTATGTTTTGAAATCGGCTGTAAATTTCCTTTTCAAGATTGTCCTTCATATGTTAATACTTTGTATGACCTAGTCCAATAAATTTTTGTAAAAGAATAATATAAACAATGTGAATCAAATATATAGCTCTGGTATCTATAAAAAAATGAGCTTCTATCATGCCCGGGCGTGAGTCACTTCAGCCTGGTTCACCTCTGGGTACTAATAGTAACAAAGTGTACATAAAGGATCTAGTGGCCCTTGTCATCAATGAATTGACTAGAGTATTGATTTTCCTGGCTTAATGACTCTTCTTAGGAATACAAATCCAACAAAAAATATAAAGGACACTCAAATATCATGATAGTCAACCGGGACGATAGATATCAGTTGAGGATGCGACCACATGCATAGGTAGTATGTGGTGAAGACACTTAAAAATGTGCTATTTATCACTCTAGTGGAAAATCCCAATGAATTTGGGATCTCTACCGTGTGGTCACTTTTGAGATTGGCAATCGATGGCCAATATTACATAACTATTGCAATAAGCTAGAGATTTTCTAATTCTATGCAAGAGAAAATGTTTCTCTCTCTCCCATTCCATTGCAAACTCAACTAGATTCCATTCTAAGCATGGAAGCTATGAAATTGAATTTTGTTGTGCTGAACCGGACTGTTTCCTATAAAATTGAGCTTTCCTGAGGATGATTTCAAGTTTAGTAATATTGTGCAGACCATATCAATCCAATTTTTTTTATCTATCCCATGTATTGAATATGCAAAAAGTTGTGGTGTTATATACATTCAATATCAATACCTCAATATGATCATTGCTTGTTAAAAGTGAAATGAGTACTAGTATATTATATCTCTAAGTGTCTTACTAAACTTTATTTAACCAAGAAGGAGCTATATTGGGCAACACATTGTTGATATAAATAACAATAAAACTCGAAGCTTATCTCTTATTGAACACTCCAAACAAGATTAAAATCCCATTACTATTGAGGGAACCAAAATGATTGTCCTACTAAATAATGACTTGAAAAGAAGAATTAGAGAGACAATTGAAATCAATAAGAAGCAATTCCAGTTTATTTTAATGACTAATCAAGTTAAGTCGACATGACTAGTCAAGTGTAAGGCCTTGTGTATGTTGTATTGTTCTTACACAACCAAGTTGCACTGGAAATTGTTTACATATTGTGATGTTGGACTTGTTTCTTGGTATTGATAATGGATTTGAAATTTGGAAAATTGGTGTCTAATCTAAGGATATGTTTGTGTCATATTGTTGGTTGAAATGAGCTCTCTGGTGCTTTCCAGTATTTGGATCTGAAAATTCTATCCAAACAATATCAGATTTGCCATTGTCTCTTGTGTATGTTTTGAATATTTGTTTAGCACCATTCACTAGCCCATCTTCGGTGTTGCAGTTTCCAGCATATAGGTCAGCCAACATATTTTTTTTCATGAGTATCGTTGGAGGTGGAATTATTGTCTTGTCATAAGCACAAATATTTGCACCCATGGTCTCATGCTCATCAATGGCATTACGTATTATTTGTTCTTCATGTACTAAAGCAATGGTCATTAATGTAATCTATGTCTTCTTTTGATTGATTTTTCAATCTATTTCGACTATTTAGAACATCCACAAAGTATGTGTGTTTTTGGTGCATTGCAATTTTCAATTGATATCATTTCATATTTTCCTTCCAAAATTCATATGCAATTGTGTTTTTGTCTAATTTTTGGCTTTCAAATATCATTGAGTCTCTTATAGGTTGGTCCTGGTATAAGTTTCCTAAGAATATAATATCAATATTTTCAAAATGGGATGTAGGCATATGCAATATTTGTTGCAAGCGTTTATCGATTTGGTAAAGAGTTGTTGCACCTACAAGAGATGCTTCGTTAATGAGCATGACACAAAGTTGTCCATAGTGCTTTGACAATGTGTCTATTTTTTTCTTGTTCAATGAAAGATAATTTGTCTTTTTAAAAGGCATGTAGAAAGAAGAGTGCAATGTGACACCTCTAGCATTGAATGATTCCTTTCTTGTGGAGGAATTTATTAATCCCTTTGGTTTCGATGGGTCATATTGCACTGTACTATTATGCAGACGCATAAGCGATTGGAAGATTGCTTTTCCTACAAATTTTTTTCCTGATCTTGCTCCTTCGGTCAAGAAAAAATGTAGTTTTTCATTTGGAATATATTTGTTTTACTCATTATGTCATTTACCAAGGCCGCTTGTTCTTGGTGTAATTTGCATATAAGAGCATAAAAATATTTATTCTCTAGTATCTACAGCTGTTTCAGTATTTCATATGGCCTACAAAGTGATGTTTTCATGTTCTTTGTGGCTTAAAAGCATTGAAATTCATTTTTAGTCATAGTTTTCATGTTCTCCACTTATGTTTGTACAATTATTTGTACTTTCTCTACATGTAGTTTTAAGCTATCTATCTTAAACAATTGTTGTTCTGTTGTCTAAAGTGAATGAATTGAATTATAAATGTCACCCCATCGTGCAACAGATGTAAACTTCTATATGTTTTTCTCTATTGTCTGTTTAAGTGCAATTTAGTTTGTTTTCCATGTCAAGTATTGCTCCTTTATTGTATTTTCGTTCCTCCAGTATGGAGTATACAACATCAACTTATCTCAACAGTAGTTGTCAATGTCATTATGCCTATTATACTTTATGTATATAATGACATGTGGTCTATTGTTTCCTTTGCATTTTTGTCCCGTTTTTGTGTAGCAAGCTACAAATTTTGCTAGGCATACTATATCAATTTCACTAGGACGCGAGATATAGTATTCAATTATTTATGGGCACATTATGTCTTCAGATTCTTCTAGTTCACACTCCAAGTCCCTCTTTTTTTAAGGACAAATACAAGTTGTTATTGGGGGGAAGTGCTAATGAAGATTCATCTACGTGAACTTGTATTCAGTGGTGGCAATTGTACAATATGCACAACTTGTTGTGCTAACATTTGTTGCATATTTACTAATGATTTTCCAAGAGAAGTAATAATATAGGGGAGGGATGTCTATTCTTGAATAGGGACCAGTAGTTGTCATAGTACTGGTCCCACACAACCACCAAATATTGGCATAAAAACACCCACAAATTAAACATAAATATTTCATATTAAGTGCAGTAAATATTTAAATTATGTCAAAAAATTTCCCATTAATTGACTGGGCCAACATGTGTCCATAAATAGTCTTTATGTGAAAAAGAGTACAAAACATCTTGTCCCAACTACCTACATATATGCCTAGGCATACAAAAGTACATGAACTACTAAATAACCCTCCTTGTATTTTCCACCTACTTCAAGGTACCTATCAAATCAACACCCACGGATATCTATTGGAGCATAAATACCCCAGCCAACATGAAAACCTACTCAAGAACCAGCGAAAGAGTGTCAGCCATAACTGCATGGTTATTCAACAATCCAACCCACTATCTTCAATAAATGACACCTGTCCATTAAATGCACCCATTAAACAGATGAAAGAACAAGGATCATGAAACAAATGAAGGCATAAGGATCCACCATGATAAGTTCCCAGCCATTGGATCACATTTAAATCAATCCACAACACACATTCAAATTTGAGAGATTGCAATCCATGTGCACCCTTCTTACCAATCGAATTCAACAACAAAAAACTATAAAAGAACTACAACCCTTACTGAAGTTGCATTTCAAACATTCAAACTGCAGAGTGTGTGCACAGTGGAGACATACCATCGGAGAGTGTGTGCATAGTATAATCAGGTAACTGCATAATAGTATTGTTACTTCTATATCTGTTATAATCAGCTTCAATGTTTATGTTATTTCCATTTATGTTATTTATATTTCTATTATAATCAGCTTCCAGTTTCCTTCTATATAATCAGCTTCCCTTGTAAATGTGCAAGTAGTTGTCGGCATGGCAAGAGTCAGCAATGCAAGGAGAACAAGTCGTCTACTGAGCATGGGTTCCCAACTACGCTGCACCTCATCGGACGAGGAGAGGGTCGATCATTTAAATGCAAACAATGCTCCCATCAATGTTGTTGAGAATGACCATGCGGTGGTAGAGGACACTGTTGTCCCACCATCAACCAAAGAGCCACCGTCAACCACAGTTCAAGGGACAAGTTCAACCACCAAAATTAGTGCAATAAGAGGATGGAAAAAATAAGACATGTTAGCTGCAATTGATGATATAGAGTTCAATGGATATTCCATTCGTGCAACTGCTAAAAAACATGGAGTTTCTACCTCATCAGTACATTATTGGATAAATGGGCTCACACATACAAAGCGCATAGGGCCTGTTACAGTTATGAGTGAAGAGGAGGAGGCCGAGGTGGTTCAGTGGTGTAAGGAGATGGCTCAAATGGGACATGGGCTAGAGTTGATACAACTAAAATCCACAGTAGCTCAAATCTTCCAAGGGAGGCCAAACCCCTTCAAAGATGGGTTTCCTGGTAAGTCATGGTGGTTTGGGTTTAAAGAAAGGCATCTGGACCTTGTGTTGCGTACAACCAAGGACCTAGATAGAGACAGGGCCCTAAATCTACGCCTTGCAATTCTGACTAAGTTCTATGCTACCCTTTCTAGTGCATACAAGAAACATGGTTATGCTCCAGACCATATATGGAACTGTGATGAAACAGGTTTACAGGCAGGAAGGAACTGTGGCATGCGTGTAATTTCCAAGAGAGGGAGTCGTAATGTGCCAAATATTTTTCCGAGGAGCAGGGAGTGGATCACTATTCTATGCTGTGTTAATGCAATTGGTGCTTCAATCCTTGGATTTTATCTATTTAAAGGTAAAACTCAATTCAAAAAATATATACAGAATTGTGAACCAGGTGCATGCATGGCTGCACATCCCCATGCTTGGATGAATAAATAACTCTTTTTGAATTGGATTACTCACTTTGCTGCATCTATACTAGCGGTGTCTCACCTGTAAATAGACACCTGTTGGTTTTAGATGGACATGGAATCCACATTGCTGTGCAAACAATTGAGGAGGCTAACAATTTGGGTATCGACCTGTTGACACTGCCTGCTCATACCACTCACAGATTGCAACCCCTAGATGTCAGTGTGTTTGGGCCTTTCAAGAACTATTTCAGGGGTGAGCGAGCTTCGTGGATGGCAAAGAATCCAGGGGTGGAGGTAAAAAGGTTTGAGATAGCCGAGATTGCAAGTAAAGCCCTTAAAATGGCTCTCACACCTTCAAATATCAAGGCTGGGTTTAGGAGGACTGGAATATGTCCACTGAATTTTGAGGCTCTCATGCATGATACTAGTTGTAGCTAGGCATTTGAACTAGATGGTCAGGAAGAAGGGGATTTCCAAGCACATGTTGATGGCCAAGAAGATGTGGAAGTAAAGGAAGATGCTATTGCTGCTAATAATATGATATCCCTCTCTCAAGGAGGACCCTACTGTGGTGATGATGATGAACATGTAAGTGAAACACAATATAACAATGAACCATTTGACAGTAACATGGAGGTTGTTAGACCAACTGAAACACCTGCAACTTCTGCATGTGATCTTCTTAATGTCTCTATTGATCATGCAACTGTCAATGAGAATGTTAATGAAAACCTTGACCATGCTCCAAGAAGCAACAATGGAGAATTGAATTTTCCAAGCCAGGTTACCCCACCATCATGGCTGGAAGAAGCCATGATGAATTTGGACAAAAATAATGTCTCAAGAACCAATGAACAAAGCATGAACATGCTTTCACAACCAAGATAATTGGACGATGAAATTGTTCATTATTTTGTGGACAATGGAAATCTGGAAGAAGATACTGACCATAATGAGGTTCCAACTGAAGATGACAATATGGTGCAGATAGAGCAGGAGAACATTGACCCAAATATTGAAAGGCAAGTGTCAAGCAAGGAGCAGCAAGTGTCAACGAAGGGCCAATTGCTTGGTTGGTTTCTAAAGCTACCAGTAGATAGAGTGTCAGCAAAAAGAAGGCAAGCAACAACATACAATCTTCGTCTATGCCTAAGTTCACAGTTAGTCACCTCAGAAGACTATATAAAACTATTAGTTGAGTCTGAGCATAGGAAACTTGAAATCCAGGATTTAAAACAGAAAAAGGACTTAGCTAAAGAAAAGAAGGCTGCAAGGATTGCTGCAACAGAACTTTGAGCATAGGAAAGGCTTGAAAGAGAGAAAGAAAGACAAGAAAAGGCTCATAAAAAATAGATGGAAAGGTAGGAAAAGGAATTGAGAAAGGCTCAACAATTGCTTCAAAAAGAACAAGGGATGGCAGAAAGGGTTTCCATTGATGCAAACATAGTGGAGGGGAGTAGGATGATGCCAAACACATTGGAACATATTGCAAATAATACTCCATGTTTCCAAGACCTCCTAAACATCCAAGTCCCCTGCTATCAACAAGTGAGAATGCCCACTTTATTCCCTCCTACCAATGCAGGTGTCAATTGTATGTATGATTATCGGGGGGCTCAACCTAATGTAGGGGTTAGTAACACAAGTGTGCACTGTGGCTACTCAATTCCTCCATGGCTACAAGAAGCAAATTGGATATCATATGGAGGCAATCAACCACAACCTAATCAACCATTGTTAGGTAGGCCATCCAACTTGGCTCAAGCAGGAAACTCAACAATATTGGGCAGTGAATATCTTGGAGGACATCAAGCATAGTAAACTTGGACCACATGCCGATGGCATAGTGGGTTCAGTCGATTTTGCAGCGTTTGACGCCTTAACAAAGAAGGTGCATGCCTTGTTAGTCAAACAAATTGCTGCAGAAGCAACTTCTGTTGCATCCTCCCCTTCTACAACTGAATCTGTACAGCAGGTGCAGACAAACCAAAAGGGCTCTCAGCAGCCCAAAAGAAAGGGCACGAAAGGGGAGGGAAACCAACAAAATCCCAACAATAAGAAAAATGTTGAGGAGGGAAAAAAATAGAAATGGAAGGCTACGTTCCCTTGCAAAGTGTGTCAAGGGGACCACCTTACCCACCAGTTCCCTCTAATGGAAGAAGCCCAGAAGCTGATCCGTGAGAAGAAACCGACTGTCTTGAAAGATCCTTTTCCTCATGGATAGAGTTCAGCTTCTGGAAACTCTAGTGCTGGGGGCACCCCAGCTGATCAATATTTTATTAACATGGTTAATTCATACACTCTGTTGCAAACTTGAGCTAGGAATTATACCCCGGACCCACATCAAAAGGACATTCCCGAATCTTCCACTCCTCTTCACATACTTGTGGAGACACTGCCTAAGATACCGAAAGGTGTCTACAAATGGGCTGTGCACAACCCTAATGCGCGGGCTGCTCCCAACTACAATGTTGTGGAGGACTTAGCCCAAACCCCCTATGCCATGTCCACCTTGGAGGTACTGCAAAGTTTCCCATTGCAATGCAGTGCTCTTCTGGCAGCGATTGGGAGTGCTGATCCGTCCAAAATGCTTGCGCGCTTTGATATGAAAGATATCAAGTACCGGTTTCCGTATCATGTTTCTCTCTAGATCGAAGTCATCCATGGTCTTAATACCATCGGACGAGCTGTAGTGGATGAGGGCACATCTATGTGCATAATGTCTATTTCTTGCTGGAGAGCCTTGGGAGAACCTGAGTTAGCTCCCTCGAACACGATACTCACTGCCTTTGATGGAAGATCCTTCCCTCCACATAGAGTCTTACCATCCTTTGATGTTGAACTTGCAGGCAAGCTAGTATCAGTAGAGGTCGAAGTTTTGGATGCCCCACTCGATTACAAATTGTTGTTGGGTAGGAGCTGGACATATGCCATGCAGGTAGTGCCATCAGCTGTTTTCCAGGTCATTAATGTTCCCACATGAAGGAAAACTCATCACAGTTGATCAACTTTCCTTCACTCGAAAGAACAACCAGACTTCATCGGATTCATCTATTCCATTGATTGATCAATCTGGTCCAGCCACTAATAGTTTGGGAGTAGGGCTCTATGGGTCCTTAATAGGAACTTTTGACCTACCTGCTCCCATTCATTTTATTGGTTTTGAAGAATGTTCTTCGTCTGAGATTCCCACGATCATTCCAATGATTGATCCTTGGTCTCTCCCAACTAAATAAGAACCAGTAGTTCCCTTATCTATTGCAGAGGTGGCTTTCTCAGATTCACAACAAACTGCAATAGAACATATCATGACTCCATTGGTATCTATTGAGTTAGATATGGACTATGCACCTGCATGGTCGGTGGAATCTATACACTCTTTTTATTGTCTAGACACCGTTTTACCCTCTGATGAGGCAATCTTGGAAGCAATGATAGGCCTGGATTATCCTTGGGAACATATGCATCACAAGTCCTATTTCCTTCCTGATTTAGACAAGATAGAGAGCGGTGAGTTTTGTATGAGACCTGGTGGAATTGTTAATTTGTCTGCTATTCCTTCTACTTTGAAATTTGTTTATGCCGAAGGGAACATGGAAAATATATTGCGAACCATTCCAATCAACATTTCCATCAAACTTGGGGTCGTGGAAAATATTTTCATTGGAGCAGATTGTTCTCTTGATGAGATCAGTTTGTATACCAATATTTTTAAATAATTCCACGATTTTTTTGCCTGGTCATACGAAGAGATTCCAGGCATTGACCCTGCCATTGTTGAGCATGTCATCACAACGTACCCTAACGCTAAACCTGTGAGACAGAAGATCCGTCCAGTAAATCCTTGAAAAGCTGCTACCATTAAGGCGGAGGTAGACAAGTTGCTCAAAGCTGGGTTTATCTATCCGATAGCTATGACATAATGGATTTCAAATCCTATTCCTGTAGATAAGAAGCAAGGTACCATTAGAGTCTGTACTGACTTCCAGGACCTAAATAAGGCTTGTACGAAAGATAATTATCCCACACCATTCATAGATCATATCGTTTATGCATGTGCAGGCCATGAAATGTTTTCTTTCATGGACGGGTTTTCAGGATATAATCTGATACAGATTAAACCTGAAGACCAACATAAGACAACCTTTATTTGTCCTTGGGGCACCATTGCCTATAGGAAGATGCCGTTTGGCTTGAAAAATGCCGAAGCTACTTTCTAGCGAGCAATGAAATTTTCTTTTCACGACATAAAACACATAGTCAAACCATATCTGGATGATCTTCCAGCGTGATCTCGCAAGAGACGAGATCATCCCAACCATTTAAGATTGGTGTTTGAAAGATGCAGATACTATAAGATTCGATTGAATCCTAACAAGTGTGTATTCTGCGTTGAATCTGGACGACTACTGGGTTTCATAGTATCCAGTCATGGTAGAATGGTGGACCTGTTAAAAGTTAAGGCAATTGTAAATATGTCTCCTCCTCGCACCCTGAGACAACTTCAAAGTCTGCAGGGCATGTCCAACTTCTTGAGACACTTTATTATTAACTATGTTAAGATTACAAAATGTTTCATAAGATTGCTTAAACAAGACACCTACTTTTTGTGGGATGAGGCTGCTCAAGCATCGTTCGAGGCCTTGAAAAAGGCACTACGGTCAGCCCCCTTGTTAAGCCCACCAAATTATACAAAATATTTTCTCTTATATCTGGCTGCATCTGTGAGCACAATTGGCATAGTACTGGTTCAAGAGGATGACACGCTCCGAGAGCATGTCATTTATTATCTATCATGCGCTCTGATAGCTCCTGAAATCAAGTATTCTCACATTGAGAAGTTGGCATTGGCTTCTGTCCATGCAGTCCATAGGCTACATCACTACATTTTATTGCGTACCACCACTGTGGTTACAGAAGTCAATCCTTTCCAATATTTTCTCACTCGACGAATAATTGGTGGGAAATTTAACAAATGGATTGTAATTTTGCAAGAATTTGATTTGGTTTTTCAGTCTGCCAAATCAAAGAAATCACTGGTGTTTGCTGAACTGATTTCAGAATTTCCTAGTGACATAGTGCATGTTGAGGAAGAATCATCATTCCCGGATGAAAATATCTTTCTCATCGCATCCTCTGACCCATGGTATGGATATATCCTAGTATATATTCAGATTTTGAGGTGTCCTACTACTTTCTCCAAGGATGAACAATGTAAGCTTAAGAGCCATGTGAAGAATTACCTCATCATTTATGACACTTTGTACAAACGTGGGGTAGATTCCATCTTACGCCATTGCTTAAATTTGGAGGAAGCAGAATCAGTATTGAATGATGCCCACGGTGGAGCTTGTGGGGGTCATCTTTTCGGGTTGGCAACGACCCAGAAAATACTGCGTGCTGGGTATTTTTTGCCCACGATCTTTAAAGATTGTGTGGAAGCTGTGAAACGCTGCCAGAGATGTCATTTTTTCACCAGGAATATGCGAGCACACCCATCTCCTCTCCATCCTGTCATCATAGCAGGCCCCTTCACCAAATGGGGGGTTGATTATATGACTTGCAATCCAGTTTCGGCTGGAGGTCATCACTACATAATCATTACCGTCGACTACTTCACTAAGTGGGTTGAGGCAATGCCTACTGTTAAGGCAGATGGAGAAACGACCGCTTATTTCATGTTTAACCAGATCATTGCAAGATTTGGTATACCCAAAGAGATCGTGACTGATCACGGTCGTCATTTTCAGAACAACATGATGACCGATCTATACACTATGTTAGGTTTTCGATAGGAACATTCGTCTTCATTTTATCTGCAGGGGAACGGTCAGGTCGAAGCAGTCAATAAAAATTTGAAGACTATCTTACAAAGGTCTGTTAATGCCAATAGAACTAACTGGCACATCATGCTGTATCTTGCTCTTTGGGCATACCAAGCTAATGCAAATATTGCTACCGGGTTCTCTCCTTTCCAACTGGTACATGGGGTAGAAGCAGTCATTTCGGTTGAGTGAGAGATTCCTTCATTAAAGTTAGCTGTAAAACTACTACCAGACACTTCATCCTTGCAAGAACGTTTGTTTCATTTAGAACATCTGGATGAACTGCGCAGCGACACGCTTACAACAAACGAAGTACATAAGAACCAAGTCAAGGGACAATATGACAAGTCTGTCAGACCTAGGGTGTTTCTCGAAGGAGACCTTGTCCTGCTTTGGGATCAGGATAAGGAACCTTTAGGAGCTGGCAAGTTCAAATCCATGTGGCTATGCCCTTACATTGTTTCCAAAGTGTTGAAGAAAGGTGGATATGAACTAACCGATTATGAAGGTAATAAGTTGCCGGAGCCTAGAAATGGGCTCTACTTGAAAAAGTACTATGCTTAGGTATTTATGCTTTTTCTTGTATCATAGCTGTATATTTTTGTATAGTTAGTTTTTTCTTATGTTTTACGCATCTAGTATCATATTGTCATTTGATAAGTTACTAATACGATTGTTGAGATCACTTTTTGGCAGGTCATGAACATATGATCCTAGTAGCTGTCTTTTAAGTCGTTTTAAGATCTTGTTTTGACTATGAAAAACTAAACAAGATTGTTGAGCGAACTTGGCCTCTTCAAGCTTGTTAAAGGATTTGAAGGTCCATCCACTTAGGTATAAGTTTAACCCTTTTCCGGACCTTTGCGAATTACTTACAAAAAAGGAATACTCTAGTCATGCGTGGCTAGAAGAGTTCTCCTCTCATTGTTTTATACTTTTTTGGGGGAGGGGACTAACTATACGAAAAAGGCATTTTGGAGCCTCTCTTTAGGGTTTTTAGGCTCTCTAAACATGAAAACACCAAGCGAGCATTCACCTACTCGGGCTCTATGTGAAATCCATGAGAGGGTAAATAGAGGATTGTTTAAGTTTTTCAGACTCTATAAACAGGAAAACACGGGAGAGCATTAATCTACTTGGGATTGATATTAAAATCCACGAGAAGGTGTATGGATTTATTGTTTAAGTTTTTCAGACTCCTTAAAATTGAAAACACCGGCGAGCAAGAACAGATCTCGGCTAGATATTAAAATTCAGAGATCAGTACTATAGAGTATTCTTCTATCTCTTCTTCGAACTCTGTAAAACAATGAAGAAGGTCCCGAGTCTTCCTCCCATGGGCTCGCTAAAATTTTTACATGGTTGGACCTATTGAGTTTTCTATTTTTCTTGGACTCATTAAATAAACAAGAAGAACATTCTTTTACCAAAAAGAATAAGGGATAAGAAGGGTGTATCGCATCTCTTTCAGTTTCAAAGGCAGTTAAGTCAGTCCTATCCTTGAACACAGCACCTACTTGAGTCTTTCATGTCAGTTGGGTTTTAGTTTTTGACCTTAGGGTGAGCCTGATCTTCGAGTTTTACTCCCCCAGTTGGTTATTCTTCCAACCATATGGAGGGTCTGTTATGTCTCCTACATTGCAGACTTATATCATTTTCCTCGTTATGTTGAAAACTGCCTAAGTCACTTTGTGTCGTGCTCACTGTTCAAGGATGCAACCTTTGTCAGCCATTCTGTAGTTTACCTTGACTTTATGTGTCGGCCATCCTGGTGTTAGTTTGTTTCATCTTATTACTCGTCCTACTCCACATCAGCTCATACCTGTGAGTGTTCCTCGTGTTGGATGATGGAGGATGCATTAATGCCTCCCTTCCAACGAACTTCTTCCCATCGACCTCAACTCATTATGCTTTGGGAATGAAGTTTAGAGTTTCAGTTAGTACCTTAAGGATTGTAGACATCAGTGGCAATTTCCCTCGCTGTTGAATAAATGGGAATACATCAATGTCTCTTATTCGACAGGTTCCTCAAGTGTTCAACTTCAATACCTCTTATTCACACTTGTTGGATCATACTAGGTACCTTGGACCCCATTATCATTATCGATGGAAGTCCTCGCATTTGTTAATGGTATACATCAATGACCGGTAATCGAACGATTCTCCCCATGTTCGACTTCAGCTCATTTATTTGCATGGTTAGGGTTTGTACCTTGGGTTGTTTTGGATGAAGACCTTGGGACTATGATAGCATCACGATATTTATGTTATCCCCCAAGTTGCGCAAGACTGAGCCTTACTCATTTTGGCTCTTCATGAGACATAGATCCAGCTTGTTGTTATGGCTATGATCTCTCTATTGACATGGATCCACGCTTGTATTTCAGTGGCCATGATCTGTATATACATCTCTATTGTGGCCACAACAGATCCCATGCTTAGCTGAAGCACGGGAGCCCCATTCCTAATAAACACAAAGGTAATTGGGTGAGTTTTCTTGTAAATATGAAAATTTGGTTTTTATCCCTAAGATCCCTTACCCATACTTTTGTTCTGTGTGTTTTCTTTTTGATCAAAAAATTTCTAAGTGTTTTGGTTTTGGAGGAAGCTTCAATTTTTGAGCATTTTATCATCTACTTATAGCAGCTCGAATCCCGACATTTGGGGAACCCGAAACTCGCAACCCGACAGTTGCGGGTTACGGGATTTGTTTGTTTGTCGTGGAGTTTAGGAAACCCGAAACCCACAACCCAACAGTTGCAGGTTGCAGGATTTCATTTTGCAACTTACGGTTTTTCGTCATCCTGAAACCCGCAACCTGACAGTTGCGGGTTGCGGGTTTTCTTTGTTAATAATATTGGGAAATTTTATCCCGAAACCCGAAACCCGCAATTGCGGCTTTCGGATTTCGGGAATTATTTCTAACTTTGATTTTGTTGCGTGTTCCCGAAACCCGCAACTCCACACTTTCAGGTTGCGGATTTCGGGAAAAGTTTTTCGATTGCAATTTTGTTTCCCATTCCTGAAACCCGCAACCCGACACTTTCGGGTTTCGGCTTTCGGGGATTCTTTTGCGCTTTTGGTTTTTCTTGCAATCCCGAAACCCGCAACCCGACACTTTCGAGTTTCGACTTTCGGGATTCTTAAATAAAATTTCAAAATAAATCATGAACCCGATCCCGCATCCTGCTCCGGTTCATCTCGGCCGTCCATTCGTCTTGATCCTACAGTCACCTTTTAATTTGGTAAATATAATAAGTAGGGTTTTTTCTAATTTTATTTTGTCATTTTTACTATTTGGAATTGCCCCGTTGCTTGGATTTTATTGCGGATTCCTATTAGGGTGTTGATTTTTACCAGTTCTTAAGTTATTTCGGGTAAGTTTGTTGTCATATTTCTATTTTTGGTTTTTCAATTCTGCTATTTTGGATTGAATTTTGATTTTATTTCTTTATTTATCATAAAATTGCAGGCTTTTCACCATGTCAAAAAACACACGATCCAAAACGGTGCAAGAGATCTCTTGATCAAGGACCCTAATTTTGGTATCCTCTCGGATACCCGTGAGAATGTCACTGAAACATACCAGGTGGATTGGTCTAAAATTTATGCTATATTTGACAACGACAACCTTTCCCACATTGAGAACGATAAACCTATGTATGAGAGGATTAGGGCGTCCCAAATTCACGCCATTGCTGCACGTCCCGCTGTCCTACCTTACACTGATGTAGTGAAATGGATTATTGAAAATGTCAGTGTCAAAGACCGCGGTTTCAATGATAGCATCGGTGTTCAATTGACACATTTTCGCCCAGAGGTCTTCGTTTGAGCTTTTGCTCTTAAACCCCCTAAACAGACCCTTTCTTTTGAATTTGTTCAGTCCTCAAAGACCCGATATAATTTCGCTGAGATGATAAAGTCATGCATGGTCAAGCCCAACGCCTTTGTGCCTAAGGGTGACAACCTCTATCCCATTATCTAGTTCAAGGAACCCTACTCTTTGCTGGTAGCCATGCTTTGCAGGCTTTTTGGTCTTCCCAACTGTTCTCTTTTCAAAGCTGAATGGGCACCTATGGCACACCATGTGTTAACCATTGGTGAGTCCTTCCCATGGGCATCCATCATGTCGTCAGAATTGAAGAATGCAATAGAGAATTATCAGAAGGCTCCTGCTCACAAGAAGCCACATTTCTTCTTTTCCACATATGTCCTTGATGTTTTCTATGCAGAGTTCCAGTATCCTAACTTAGGTTGGAGTTGGACCCCTGTAGACCCCCCTGTACACATCTACCATTCAACATTGTGGGAAGGAAATTTTGCGCCTTTATTGTATGATATCTATGATAGCTTTGTGGGTACCATCTATTTCAAGATTTTCAGGAAGGAGGCACCTGCATTTTCAGAAGATGAAAAAGCTTTCATTAATACCATAGGTGATTGGTATGTGTTCGAGTACTTCTCATACATTAGACTCTGGGGAAGTGATACAGTGCACCTTCTACCTAGAATAGTCCCAGACAGGCTAGTGCTACAAGAGGTTTCATTCCAAACATTGATTGATGGCATGTATAAGAAACTCACAGGTCCTAGGAAGAAAGGTTGGCCTAAGTTTTCTCTCAACCTTGGCCAGCTGGTTATCCCTACCTCAAATTGGGCTGCATTTCTCGGTGACCAAATAGCTGCCTTGAGATTGGGCATTGTTGAGAAGAGGAAACATGACCCCAAAGAATCCCTGGATGCACACTTCAAACAGATACATGTAAAAACGGATTATGCACATGAACTTCGCCCAGAAGATTTTATATACCAAGGGGTGGACACATTTTCTCAAGTCCTTGCCATAGCCAAAGACTCACAGGAACAACATGATATTTTTAAATACTAGAAAGAACTCAAAGTTAGATTTTTGAGCTACAGGGCTATGTAGTTGAACTTAATTGAACAGGAAAGGAAAGACAGAGAGGAAAAAGAAGCCCAGAGAGCTAATGCTCCCTTAATGCTAACATACCCTGATGGGGATAAAGGTAAAAATCCCCTACAGGAATTGCCATAGGAGAAAATTGCTGAAACAACTAAAGTGTTATTACAGACAGCTCGGAATTTCAAGCAAGAGATGACACAATTGTCATCAGTGATTAATACTCAATTGCTAGAACCTCCCAGGCCTTCTATCAAAGTTCAACTGCCTGCTACAGAAACTCATGAAGATGACGACCTGGTCATGACTGGAGCTAATCCAACAAAGAGGCAGAAAGTTTTGGTTTCTAAATCACAGGTGTCCATAGTCAACATAATCGATTGTGATGAAGAAGTTGTGCCTCATCCACCAGTATCAGTGACAGAAGAAGTCATTGAAGATCCTAAGACTGTCACTGTTTTGATGGATAGTATTGACATCGATCATTCTTTTCCAGATCAATCAATGTTGGAATTTAATGCTTCCCCAGGCATTGCATCTTCAGGATTTGTCCTACCATCCATCCAACAAACCTCCACTGCACCTTTAGTTGTGACACTTCCATTTTCGTTGTCTCAGGTATTTAACACTCTCATTGATAGCATCACTTCATTTCCAGAACACCTAGTCCCTTTTTCTATTTCGTCATCCATGATTGCAGAAGTCTAGTCTTTGACTGCCCCTCTGCAGTCACCCATAATTAACTTATTGTCAACTACTGCTGATGAATCCTCCAAGGTTTCCCCTTCATCATCACCCATCAAGACTGATAAGCAATTGCCACTTCCAGAAGCCAATGTTGATAACCAAGTTCCACTTTCTGAATCTTTTGTCTCAGTACCTTCACCGATCAAAGTCTAATCAGTTACTGAAGTCACCTCCATACCTCAAATGATCCCTCAAGTCTCTTTGCCTATACCTAATTCAGTAGTCATTCAAACTCCCCCTTTGGTTGCAAGGGTAAGTGTTGCTTCTACTTCTGTAGGGGAAGTGACAGAGTATGCAGATCAGGATGTAGTTCCCCTTGGTGACTACTTCTACAGCCATGATGATAAGGAAGTGATAAGAAGAACCAGGAAGAGCAGCAGAGGTCAGGGTGGGTTAGAAGAACCTATCCCAGATCAGGTGATATGGGCTCCAAGGACCAACAACCCACAACTTGAAGCTGTAGAAACTGCTGCAGCTTTAGGGGCTTTTGCAAGTGCCAATTGGGGTTCATTTCAAGTTCTGGACAAAGATGTTGACCTGAAGAAGAATGAAATCAGAAGCCTGAGAGCAGAGTTGGTTGAAATCAAGACACAGCATGTGACTTATGTGGCTGAACTCAGAAAAACTTGGGCAGATAAGGTTCAAGACCTGGAGAAGAGGAATGATACACTTCTCACTGAACTTCGTCTTTTGCAAACTCAACATTCTACATATGCAGAAAGGATAGATTCTTTGGAGAAGCAAGTTGAGGATGCAACTGCAAGTGCAACCTCCCTAAGTGCTTTCAAGTTTTCCTCATGCGATTTTAAGAATCTGGCCCTTAAAGTTAACCAAGAACATCACAAACTGTTGGAGAAGGTTTACCTCGCTCTCGATGAGATCAGGGAGAACTTTATTAATTTTTCCAAGATGAATACTACTCTAGAAAAACAAAAGGATAAGAGATTTCAAGATTCTAAAGCTGAGGAAGAAATTGGTCAATGGCAGTTGTATATAAAGAATGCTCCAGAAGACATCCCGATCCTCAACAGTTTTCAAATGAAGAAGGTGAAAGCCTCTCTAAACACTTGGCTTGATTTCAATGAAATACCTGAGGAAATTATCAATAAGTCTAAAGACCTCTACACCAGACACTGGTATGCAGCTGACAATATTATGGAGGTTTTGAAAATGTCATTTATGGAGGCCATTTTGGATGCTTTGCCGCCAAAATGCAAACTTGAGGAGCTCGAACACAGGTGTGAAGAGTTTGCATAGAAAATTTGGCATCTCGGTCAAGTCAACATCGATGATGTGGATTGTCTGGTGAGCGAACTAGTCATCGTGGAAGGTAGGATTCGCATTTACCTTCGCACTTGGCACAAGTTGGATAAACATGACATGGAAAATAATACATGCAATGCTCAGTTAGCCTTAGAATTTGTCAATTTCCCCAATATAGATGAGTTGTTAGAGATATACGAGAAATGGAAGGATTTATTGGATCGATAGTTTGATCCGATTTTGTAATCCCTATTTTGGGAAATCTCCATCTTTCTATTCTGCTGTAATTTTCTATTTAAAGAGGAGGATCTCTCATAGTTAGGGGTTGGTAATTTTGGAGTTGCAAGTCAGCAGGAGACAAGACTGGAGATACTCTGTTTAGCAGAACTTTTTGTAATTTCTGTACAAGACATCTTTTAATACAGTAAAGTTATCTTTTGATCTATCTTCTGATATTCCTCAAGTTTCTTTGAGAATTGCTGATTTTATACTACAGATTGTCATCTACAGTGCATGATATCTTTTGCATATGTTTAAATGTATGGATCTATTGTATTGGTTTCCCTGTATGATTGATTAATGCTTGAAAGTGTTTTATTGAGTTTATTCAGTTTAAACACTTTCTTTATCAATTTCTGCAAGTGATTCACAGCACAATAATCATTGTTAATTTTTCAATTAGCAAAATGGTTACAGATTTATCTTGTACAGGCTTAAGCACTTGAATTATTGTCTCTTAATTTTCATTAATAGATAGTGATTTAAGTTAATAAGTGAAACAACTAAAAGCATTTCTGTGAAAGGTTGTAATCTACTTATTCATCACACCTCAGGGTTAATATGCACAATATCAAGCTTTCTTTTTAGAATAGGACTAACTTAAATTAGTTTCCTCTTCTGAAATAGGTTAGGTTAGCTTAGTTTACCATTTTCACACCCTTGTTTTCCTTGACTAGAAAACTGACCTGATTGGTCAAATAACCAACTCTTAGAGTGCCAGCGGAGGCTGAATATTCGTGGGGGATTACCATACCAAACAGGTTGGGGATAGAACTTCCCTTGCACAGGATCTTTCGAATCCTTCAACTTGGGTTTTCTTCCTCTGTTGGGAGCCTTGGAACCATTCCAGCACCTTTGCATCTAACCTGCACAACTGAGGCCTCAAAAAATGGCTCTAGAAGGAGGGCCACTAGTATAACATGCCTAAACAAGCCACTAAGAAACCTCCTCTAGCAAGTACTTCAACGGTTCAAACTAGAAGCCAATCAAGGGCTTCAACATCTGAACAACCCATTGAGTCACAATCTACTATTGCTCCTATTACACCTACTCAGGTTACTGCTATAGTTGTTGCACCCACAACACAATAGGTTGGAAGGGATGTTTTAATCATATCCCCCACAAGAGGATCAATTCTTCTTGAAGACATTTTGAACCATTCCCATGACAATGTAACTAGATTGGAACAAAGAATCGCTATTGAGAGAAGCTGTGGTTTGGCAGCTATCAATTTAGATAACGCTTTGTAGACCAATGATCAAGAGGGTCAATCAAACATGATGACACAGACCAATGATCAACCAACCCAACACTCAATTGATCCCAACAGTGAACATCAATAGACAGCTGATCAAAACATACCACACCAAGAGTCAGTTGATTGTTCAGGTTTGTCTGAATACAACCTTAATCAAATTTTTCAGGAAGCCCTAGATCAAACAAAACTTGGAGCTAGTGGACCACCACTATCTCCTCCTTCATCCTCATCGTCTTCCTCAGATAGTGAACATTCTTCAAGATATTCCTCAGAAGAAGAAGAAGAAGAACCACCGATGGCTGGAGTAGGCCAAAATAGACCATGGCTCGACCAAGATGCAGTATGGGTGCTTGGAGACCAACATAGACTACCCAAAAAACCTGAGAAATGGTTACCCAAGTTTAACCCAAATGACAAGTCACCTGCACTAGATCATGTTAAAACCTTCATGCAGGCTATTAGTCTTAGAAGTGTTATTCATGAGGATGTATTCTGCAGACTCTTTCCTTATACTTTTGAAGGAAAGGAAGCTGCATGGTATTTTTCCTTACCACCAAGGTCTATCGTTTCTTGGGATGAGTTTGAGAAATTATTTATCCAAAAGTTTGGAGATGACAAAACACCACAGGATCTTGTTTTGGAATTATCCTCCATGAAAATCAAAGGGAAAGAAAGGGTTAAAGATTTCAATCAAAGGTTCTCATACTTAAAGAATAGAATTCCCACCAACCTTCTTCTTGCTGAAGAATTATTGGTAGCCTACTATGAAAAAGGCCTACCTGCTTCTATCTCAATGTGGGTAAAACGAGCATGCAAAGGAACTTTGCTGGAAGTGTTTGATGAAGCAATACAAGTTGAAAAGGACATTTTCTATTTGAAAGACCGTCTGGAAACCTCAGAAGAACAACCTTCCACTTCCAGGAAAACGAATGACAGTGTTCCCAAACCCACTGCTCAAAACAAGGATCCATTTGACATGACTGACATGAAAAAGTTCATCCAGAAAATGTCAAACGAGATGGTGGATTTAAAAAGGACTAACAATGAAATCAAAACCAGAATAAAGGTTTTATGAGGCCACCTTTTAGGAGACCTTATCAACCTCCACCGAATCCACCGCCTCCTAATCCAACAGAAGGCCTCACTAATGAAGAAATTTGTTCAATTTTTAGAGCCTTAACATTAGAATCCCAAAACACCCCTGAAGTTCCCAATGATCAAACTGATCCAAACCCACAATTACCTAAAGAATAAGAAGATGAACATGAGGATCCACAAATCAACACTGTAAGTTACTTTTCAGATATTCCTCTGTGTGAAGAAGAAGAAGAACTTGAGACTGTGTTTAATGTTCAACATACTTATAACACAAGGTCTAAACCTCAACCCCCTCAGGAGCCTACATCCTCCACACCAGTTCCTAATAAAGGCATGACTGTTCCCCACAAGGATACAGTCATCCCTGAAATGGAGTACAATTTAGTTGAAGATCTTAAAAGAGTTAAGGAAAACATCTCTTTGTTTGACTTGTTGAAAATCCCTTCCATGAGGGATACTTTACCCAAAAGTATGGTGGTCAAACAACCAAGAGATTTGCAGAATAATAACCTTGACTCTTTCACTAAACCAGATGATCAAAAGTCTGGTAGCAGAAGGACACCTCCTTTTCTACTTACTTTTGAGATTTTCAACCAAAACGTACATAACTGCATGATAGACTCTGGTGCCTCGTCAAATGTGATGCCTCTGTCTATTTGTAGAAATTTGAATGCCACATGGGAACCTTGCCCTACTCAGATAGTACAACTTGACAGATCAAAGGTCAGAGTAGTAGGGATACTCATAAATGTTTTAATTACATTATCAGCTGATCCTCAGATCCATCAAACAATTGATATAGTCATTGCCGACATCCCAGAAGCATATGGTATGTGGCTTAGCAGAGACTGGTCAGAAAAGCTAAAAGGTTATTTCGCTATAGATTGGTCTCATTTGTGGCTACCCTACAATGGTCAGCCAAGCAAGATCAAGATCAGTAGGGAGCCTTATATGAAACAGATAGTCACAGACTTAAATGACTCAAGTGAGCTTGCGGGTTATTTCAACACACACATTGAGCATTTTACCTTCGACACCTTCTTCGAAGATTTACCAGCTGACCTTTCACCACAAGAGAATGCACAGAACGAATCTCAGGTAATTCATCTCACTTCTATGCCATTCTCACGAGACATTGTACATAATGTTTTTAATGTAAATACAAATTTTAGATTATACCCTATTGCTTGGACATTGTTTTTTGACGGCTCTAAATCTAAGGATGGAGCTGGTGCAGGATATGTTCTCATAGATCCAAAAGGGACAAAAACTATGATTGCATGCATATTAGAGTTTGATTGTACTAATAATGTGGCTGAGTATGAGGCCCTGATACAGGGACTTAAGAAAGTTGTTGACTTGAAAGTACAGATCATCCATTGCTTTGGAGATTCAGAAATTATTGTGAAACAGGTGAGGAATAAGATACATTGCTTGTCTCCACGCCTGTTGAAATATCAGAAATTGGTAAGAGATCTTACCAGCTCCTTAACTGCATTTAATATTAACTCAGTCCCTAGGTCTTAGAATTTCAATGCTGACTTATTGGCAAATACATCTTCCAGGTTGATTCCTCCAGAAGGCCTATCCCCTCAAACATTATCAATAGAACTGATGTATAGGCCTTCCATACCAGATAATGTGACAAACTAGAAAGTGTTCGATGATGATCAGCAAATACTTGATTTTCTGACAGCCCAGGATACATTCCAGGATATGGGTATAGACGAGGATGAACATGAAAAGTCTCTCTCTGATTCCTCGAACGTCATCCCAAAGTCTGTGATCAATTTGGAAAATTTCTATGATTTGCAAGACAAATTCAGGCACAAAACGAATTGTAAAACACAGAGCTCTTCTCTAAATTACGAGCAAGTCAATTTAGGGACCGAGCAAGAACCCCGTTTTATCAATTTAGGAATTGATTGTACTCCAGAAGAAAGGAGAGCTATCATTAAAATGTGCAAAGAATATAAAGATGTCTTTTCCTGGACCTATGATGAATTGAAAACATTTGACACAAGAGTCATCTACCATAACATACCCATGAAGCCGGAAGTAAAACCTTTTCAACAGAAACTGCAGAAAATGCATCCCAGTTTAGAGCCTTCTGTGAAAAAAGAACTGGAAAAGCTACTCACAACCCGAATTATTTTTCCAGTGAGGCATACACAATGGATAGCCAATTTGGTGCCTGTACGCAAGAAAGGTGGTGAAATCCGATTGTGTGTCGATTTCAGGAATCTGAATCGGGCTTCCAAAAAAGATAACTACCATGTTCCACCTATGGAACAAATTCTTCAAAGAGTAGCAGGGTTAGAAATGTTTTGTCTCCTGGATGATTTTTCGGGGTACAACCAGGTTTTGGTCACCCCGGACGACCAATTAAAAACAACGTTCAGAACCCCTTGGGGCACATTCGCCTACAGGAAAATGCCTTTTGGTTTGATCAATGCAGGGGACACTTTTCAGAGAGCTATGGACATAGCTTTCTGAGGTCTGATGCATAATTCTGTCGTGGTCTATTTAGATGATATCACGATATATTCAAAGAGACGACATGAACATCCATTTGCTCTGAAGCAGGTTTTCAAACGTTGTAGGAAATTTGGCATCTCCCTGAACCCCAAGAAATCCATTTTTGCAGTTACAGAAGGGAAGCTTCTGGGCTTCATTGTTTCAAAAGAAGGTATGATCATCGACCCCGAATGCACAGATGCTATTTCAAAAATTGGCTTACCGGGTTTGCGTAAAGCAATGTAGTCCTTCTTGGTTAAGATCAACTTTGTGCGTAGGTTTGTACCTAATTTTTCTTAGATAGTTAAACCTTTACAACATTTAGTTAAGAAAGATGTACAGTTCACCTGGTCACAAGAACAGAAGGATGCATTCGTTGAAATTCGTAAGGCCATTGCTGAAGCTCCCGCTCTTATGTCCCCATATTTTGATAAAGATTTTATTCTCTACACTTTCGCCACTGATTTTTCCTATGCAGCTGTTTTGACCCAGAAACAGGATAGTGAAATAGAGATTCCAATCTCATTTATGAGTTCAACCTTCAAAGGTGCGGAGCTCAATTATTCGCAAATTGACAAACAAGCCTACGTAGTTTACAAGTCTATCAAACATTACAGGCCTTATTTGCTAAAATCTCGAACAAAGGTCATTGTCCCATATTCTTCTATTAGAAATGTCCCGATCCAAAAGGAGTTGGGCGAAAAAAGGGCCCATTGGATGACTGCACTGCAGGAGTATGATTTGGAAATAAGACCGACCAAAATTGTCAAAGGACAAGGACTTTGTCTTCGTCCTGCCAAATCTAATGACCCTGTACAGCAGCAAACTGAATGGGAGCAAGAGGAAGATCCTCCAACAGGTTCTATACATGCTATTGATACCCCAACATCGGAATGGTATGACCACATCAAATTTTTTCTGAACCATGGGTTTGCCCCTGAAACCTTGGACTTTAAGAAACACGGGGCTTTAAGAAACATAGGGCTTTAAGATTAAAGTTCTGTTTAGAAAAAATTATGATGGTGTTTTCCTTAGATGTCTTGAAAAGGACCAGACTGATGACATTCTTTTTCAATTTCATGAAGGACCAGCTGGAGGTCATTTTTCAGGTGAGACAACAGCTCATAAGATTCTCAGAGCTGGGTATTACTGTCCTACATTGTTTAAAGATGCTTATGCCTATGTAAGGAGGTGTGAACCATGCCAGAAATGCACAGGGAAGTTCAAGAAACTTGCTTTCCCTTTGCAACCAGTCAATGTTCAGTTTCCATTTCAGCAATGGGGGATGGATTTTGTTGGACCCATAAATCCTACCTCATCCCTCCAACGCAAGTACAATCTCACAACAACTGACTACTTCACCAGATGGGTGGAGGCTGTCCCACTTAAGCAATGTAATGACAGCCAAGTGATTTCTTTCTTAGACAGCTAGATACTCTCATGGTTTGGCACTCCAGAGTACCTAGTCTTTGATAATACATCCTATTTTTCCTCGATTGACATAATCGAGTATGCTTTTGAAAAGGGGATGAAACTCAAATTTTCTTCCAATTACTACCCATAGGGTAATGGGTTGGCTGAGTATTCAAACAAAAATTTGATCAACATTCTAAAGAAGACTGTAGCCTCTCACCATAGAGATTGGCATACACAGCTCAATAATGCTCTTTGGGCAGATCGAATTACCCCAAAGGCAGCAATTAGAAATTCCCCCTACTGTCTAGTGTATGGAAAAGAAGCGATTCTTCCTTCTAATCTTACCATCCCTTCACTACAGTTAGCCCAGTCTGTCCAAGAAGATGATTCTGATAGGGAAACAACTAGAAACAAGTTATATCATCATCAGCAGATGGTAAAAAGGTGGTTTGATGAAAAATCTTCGTCTGACAGGGAATTTTTTGTTGGAGACTTGGTTTTAAGATGGGACAAACAACACAAAGATAAGAAACAGTATACCAAGTTTCAACGCCTTTGGCTGGGACTTTTCATTATTACAGAAAATATGGGTCCTAGTACTGTTCGATTACAGACACTGGAAGGAGTTGTAGAAACTTATCCAGTGAATGTTTCATTCCTCAAAAAGTATTTCGTTTGATTAGGCTGATGCACTTGTATATAGTTTTGGTTTCTTTATTTCTATTTTTCTTAGTTTTCATGATTTAGATTGTTTTCCTTTGTTCATTCTGTTGTTAAAATTCTGCACATTTGGTGATGATTAATAATCAGTTTTTTTTCTCACAGATGATTTCAGCTGAGGTTTTAGAAGTCTCTGCCAGCCACAGTTTCCCCAACCTATGTCAGAATTTATTCAATAAAAGGCACACAGTCAATGATTGCAGGACCTGGATTGATACCTTTCCATGATGATCATTATCTTATACATGTCTCATTTGTTTAATTGAGGTTTAGGTGATGACCAAGTTTTCTGATCTCATGTTTCATGGTTCAAACAACATATTATAATAGCTTGCATAGCTTGTTCTGCTCTAGATCCTTTTACAATCACCTTGGTAATAAATCCCTTAATAAATGTAAATTGCAAGGTGGGGGAGGTCTTGTTATCAAGCCATCCCATTAGGTTCACAAGTGCTTAGTGGAATGACATCTTCACATCAAGCCACCACACTCGGAAGATGACTTTCAGTTTTACTGGGAGTTGGAAGATCCTATCACAGGTCGGTCCATTCATGATCTGCAAAGCACTATTGAGTAACACTACTAATATATGGTTACCAAGCCATGGTAGTTCCTTTGTAATTTACAATTCAATAAAATATTTTTTGTAAGATCCATGTTGTATATAATAACGGGGGGGTCTTATCGCAAGCCATCCCTACCATGATCATGGGCTTGATTTCGACTGAAACTACCACAGTGTGGTCACCAAGCCACGGTAGTTGCTTTCAGTATTTAAACTGGAAGACAAGGAGTCTCCTTACCGAGCTAGCTTTATCAGGTTCTGGATTAGGTCTGTGAATGGCACTGCTGATATCTGATCACCAAGTTAGGGCAGTGGTCTTATATATGCAAGATCTATTCTATCTTTTGATCTAAAAAAAAAAGAGACAAAAAAAAGAAAAGAAAAAAAAAGGGATTGTTGTATATATCGGAATAAATGGATTGACAAACCAAGGTGATGTGTAATTGGGATATCCATGTGCGGTTCTAAGTCTATTTCAAGGTTCAACACAAGCTGGTTTCCATGACTACATTAAGATAAAGAACCCTGGTTGTTTCCTGTACCCCCTTATCAGATTGGCATTATCCTTAAAATGGTCATGTCTGGGGATATATTCATTAGTGACGATGATGATGATGATGATGATGATGTTGATAATGAAATCATCGTCATTGTAATCAATAGGACCATCATCGTAGATTTCAACACTATCTAATTAGATTTAACTAGCCCCCTCATAGATAACCAATGAGACCACAAAGGTGTACTATCCTTTCAAACTTTGATAGTCATTTGACAATATCATTATCATCTATATTCATAATCCCATTTGAAAATCCTTTCAAACTTTGAGGGTCTACATCTATATTCATAATCCCATTTGACAATATCATTACAATGTGTTGAAACCTTTTAATCTCTAGTATAATGAACATGAACAATATTACCGACCCCTCAATTTCTTCTACATTAGATCCATTGGCACCATAATGTAGACTTTCTTGCAATTAATAATTATAAACCAACTTAGGGAACCAATTAACTACTCATTATCCTATGGGTATTACCACTTGGAAAAATGGTGTAACAACTCCTTTCACAAATACACTTACAACCCAACATACTAACCCGCTTGGACATTTAGATAGAAATTCATTACTTTATAAGGAAACACCATATCTATTAACATACCAACACATGCATTGAAATAATATGTAAACTCCTAATTTGTGACATCATTAACACAATTCCTTAGCCCCCTTTTTAAGGAAATATCTAAATTCATGTTATGTAGAATGAATAGCCATTACCCACCATACATCAATTCTTATTGGAACAACATGTAGTAATCCAAGGGAATTACTTAGGTAATACTCTACACATTCTTATGCAATCCTCTAATCACGTCCTTTAATTTCCGGTCTCCTTTAATATATATATACTCTATTCAATTTACTTATATATTGATTAATGAGTTTTTTTTCTTATAAGCTATCATAATGTCAAATAAATATACTTGGGAAGAAAACAATTAGAGGTATGTTGAGTTTAAGGCAGCATTGGAGGCGAAGGGTGATGGAAAGTGTTATTTCCCTTGCAATGATTGCAAAGGTTTGCAAATGAGAAGAATTTTAAGAACAATAGCTGAAAAACATTGTAAGGAGAAGGGGCATGCTGAAGGGGGGTATGAATATCATCCCTTGGTAAGACGTTATTCATTACATAATGTACTTCTTATAATAGTACTGATAATGTATTCACAAAATGTTTTATTATTTTAAATATATGTGTTGTATATTATACACTAATGTTATTGCATTGTTTGTAAATATAAAGACAATGCCCCCTAAATGTCGACCACCAGAGAGTTATTTGCCACATAATAGTAAAAATACTACTTTACAAGGTGAGGAGCATGGATATCAAGCCATTGAAGATCGAGTTCTTAATGATCCTATGGACGAAGATGACGTTATTGGTACAAATGGTGAAGATGAGATAAATAGATTGCTCCAAGACAGGGTAATTTTTAGGGGCGAAATTTCGCCAATTGGCTATTTTGGGGACTTTTTTTCAAAAAATTAATTCGCTATTTGGTCGTTTTTAGTCTCTAATATCGCCTATATTTACATAAAAATATGTTTTTTTATCATAATATTCGCCAAAATTTACACATTTCAATAGTAAATTGTAGGTTTTGTATTTAATATTCGCCTACCTACCTATATCTATATTTTTTCCAATCCAAAATAATCGCTTAGAATACTATACTTAAGTGTAATATTAGAATCCTTAAAAAATACCCTGCTCCAAGACACATTTGCTCCATTGGATGAGGACAACCTCCATGATATTCATGATGTTCCTCTACTCAAGAAGTCCCAAGAACCTCTTTATGAAGGCTCAACAAACAATATTCTATCTGCTATATTGTTGTTGGTCAACTTGAAGGTTTTGAATGGTTTATCAAACACTTGTTTCACACAGCTTCTAAGGTATGTAAAGTTGACTATTTTACTCTATTTTTAGTGTTAATTAATTCGGAAATTAGGGATATGAAATATTTATGACGTATATTGTTTACATTTCATTTTTTTTGTCAATGTTGCAGATTGTTGGGTGAATTTCTATTACCACCATCAAATAATTTACCACGAACATGTCGAGAGGTATTATTGATTATGAAAGAAATTGGAATGGAGTATCAAGCTATTGATGCATGTCCTAATGATCATATTATATGTTATGGACAGTATGCATCAGAAAAAAAATTCCCACAATGTGAAATTAATAGATATCGAATTGATCAAGTAACAAAAGAGGTCCCTCGCAAAGTTCTTCGTTATATTCCCATAATTCCATGTTTCCAACGACTATTCAGGTGCCAAAGTATAGCACAGTTTATGGATTACCATGTGAAGAATAGAAGTGAAGATGGTGTTCTTCGAATGCCTGCAGATGGTTCTACATTGAAGAACATCGAAGAAAAATGGCCAATTTTTAAATATTAACCTCATAATGTTAGACTTTCATTGGGAGCTTATGGTTTCAATCCATTTGGTGAGATTCGTTCTACTTTCTCAGTGTGGCCTTTTTTCGTCATAAACAATAACTTAACTCCTTGGATGACGATTAAGAGAGAGCACACAATGTTGGCAATGATTATTCCAGGTATGTTTTTGAAAGTAATTATATTATTTCATTAATTTATTTGTTTAATTGCTACATGAGAACACCTTTTATATATTGGGACACATAACTAAATAGCAATATTGTATGTTGAATGATCAATTAGGTAAGTACCAAGTTAAAGATATGAATGTATATATTGAGCCTCTTATCGATGAGCTCTTGAAGTTATGGGATGGAATCACTATGTATGACATCTCTAGACCAATAGGGAAGAAACAATTTCAGTTCCATGGAATACTTGCATGGACAATTCATGACAATCTCGGGTTAACACATTTTTGTGGTATGTAACTTTCTGTTGCACGTCGTTAAAATTATATGTTTTTAAGGTAAAAAACATGCATTTTTTTTAAAAAATTAATAATCTTTTGATGCTATAACATTAATACATATATCTTGCAGGTATTCAAACAAAGGGAAAATTTGCATGTCCAGTATGTGGTCCTAGGATAAAATATCATCGTTCAAGAAGTTTAGCAAAGGAGGTGTTCGATGAGTACAGACACTTCCTCCCTAAGAACCAAGGTATTGTTGGGCATGGCCCAAGTTGGCACCATTTTGATGAAGCATAGTTTTGGCAAAAGCACAGTTTTGTGAAGTTCAAGTGGCACAATTTTGGTAGAAGTGCAGTTCGGGTTGTGAAGTCTAAGTGGCGCAGTTGGGAATGCGAAGTCTTAGAATTGAGTAGTTTTGTTGATGCGCAATGCTAGTGCAACAGGTAATTTTGGGTAAAGAGTATAAGTAAAGGTCGAGCAGAGGAAAGCGACCTATTTTGGGTAAGTGACTCCATGATTCCTAAGAGCTGGGTAAGGAGCAACATGGAAGCAGATGAAAACGACCTGGCAGTTAGAGCAACGAAAATCGTTAGAAGCAAAGCCACGGGTCGACAATGACAGGAAGGCCAAAGGGGCAGAAATCTACATGCCATTATGTAGTTAGAGCTGTTCTAGGAGGAATGCGGCTGTCAGAAGGGCGTTAGAGCCAAGAGTGGCCCAGCGAAGTGGCCAGAAGCGAGTGGAACAACTGTTGACAACAACAGGCCGAGTCGGTAGAGTAACCGCACCAATGTTGGTTACCCTAGGGTTTTTGTCCCATATGCATTGTAAATACATGACCTAAGGGAACGATCTATAAAAGCGAGAATTTTGTAAGGGAAGGGTTGATCATTTTTTATTTTAATGTTTCTTTTGTTGATCTCTATTGAGAGACTAAGTATTGTAAAGCGGCTCTGCAGCTGTGTGCGCAGAGACCCACTGAAGAGAGAAGAGCTTGTAGCTGAGTGCGCAGGCTGGAACTGTTGAACCCTTCCCAATAATATAATGAACAGTTCTTGTGGATGTAGCTCCCATCCTAGGGGTGAACCACGTTAAATACCGTGTTGTGTGATTGAATTTGTGTGTTTGCTTTTGTTTATGGTTAAATTCATGCTTATGGATGTGTGTATCTTCGCTTTTATATGTATTTTCCACAATGAATGAGTGATGACAATAATATGTTAAGTGTCCAACATATATGCTATAATGTTGAATTTGAAAGTAATTTTGAACATAAAGAATGCATGAGTTATCTAGGTAACACTAAGTCAGCGAAGTCTGTATAAGTGCGATTCCCTGAACGCGCAGCACTGGAAGTGTGCGGTTGCATCGTATTTCGTCGTATTGAATGAGTTTTCAAAGTGCATAGTTGAATATGTTGAATGCAAAATCACACGAAGTTAGTAAAGTATTAAGTGTGTGATGGTTAAGAAATAGTGCAGCCTGAAGTTGCGTTGTCCTATTGTTAAGTGGTCATTTCAGAGTGCGTAGTCCCAATGTGCGCTATAGTATAAGCGATAACCACGAAGTGAATGAAACTTCGCGCAACTCCTCCCATTCTGTTAACCACGCATCCCTCAGTTGTGGAAACTTGATTCCACAACCTCCCCATAACTTCGCCTCGGGTGAGACCTTAGTCTCTTCGCAGAATGTTTCCGAAAGGGTCGGTAAAAAGGGGTTTTGTTGGTTCCCTAAACTACACAGAACTTGGGTCAATATTGAAAAGGTAAAGAATGAGATCACGAGCCAACAAATGGTTCCGTTGCCGTGCTTGAACTGGTGATGTGTGTTGAATATTGGCATCTCGAGAGGATATAAATACAGAACTGGGTGGACAATACAAAGAAGGAGTTTGCAAGAAAGGAGAACAAACATTTGCGTTTCTCTGACGAAGAATGGTTGCAGAGATACCTATATTCTTATATTTATGAAATTTTCTTAGCAGCCTTCAACAGCGACCTATACGAGTGGTTTTTGAGACTAGCAGAACAAAAAACTTGCTATCAGGGAGGAGAACCTACGACGTGGACTCCATAACTGATTTAGAGGCTTAAAGTGGTGGAAAGTCCAATCTCCAAGGCAATAGACTTCTGGATAGACAATATACTAGAAGGCTACGTTATAGAATTTGCTATGGACACGTTGGAGTGTTACAATACAGTAGAGGACGATTTATTCAAAGTATTCAAAGGTAAGTACCTGAACAATCTCAATCTATACATTAAAATACTATTAGTAGAGAAAGGTGTCTTAAGAATGCAATAAGATCCCTAGAATTTTTGAGTCTGTAATGTTTAGTAATTTAGACAGTGATACATAGGAAAACATTCACACATTACGAAGTGGTAAAAGATTCAAGTCTAGTATTGAGAAGAAGACTGAGGAAAACGAACATCGCATTTCTATAGAAACCGAGTTACAAGTTGAGACTAATAGTGGAACAGAACCTTGAGTAGATACCTATCATCCCATCACTCCATAGAATCCTCCAGTTGACACTGTAGCAGCAAGTACTCAGAATATTCCGACAAGTAGTATCCCTACCACGCCACATAACACTACGCCTCCTAGAAGGAGAATGACAGACGATATCAAGTTTCCAATATTCAAAGGAACGTGTCTAGAAGACCCTAAGCAACATTGGTTTCTTTGTGAAGCCATGTGGAATGTTAAACAAGTCCATGATGATGTTGTTAAGAAATCATAGCTCATCACTACATTCAGGGATAGAGCCTTGAACTGGTTTATGAAATATTCTGTCAGACATAATAGGACCCTACTAGATATCCAGGCTTCCCTCCTAAAAGAATTCAAGAAACCTAAATCAAAATCACAATGTATCACAGAGCTCAAAGAGATTAAGCAAAAAATGATTGAGTCAGTATGGGAATTTGATCAGAAGTTCAAAGCATTATTAGATCAGGTTAGCTTTGACATAGTCCTGCAACAACACCAAGAATGGTTCATAGTTGCACTGTTGCCACATATCAGAATGCCATTGATGCAACAGAAGGCTTCTTCGCAGACATAGGCCCTAGAGATTGTGATGAAACTATAGGCTTCGCCAATAGGAGAGACTAGTGCATGTATGGTTTAGATACATACACAGGTAGCAAAGCTAACACTACAACTACAAGACATCAAGAAAGGAAAAGAAACCAGAGAAGACGTTTGGTGTACAAAGTGTAAAGCAGAAGGACACCCGAAAGAACTTTGTCCTGTGTTTAAATATTACCTTGATAGTGGAGCACCAAACCCACTAAATCAGCAACAAGGACCATGGTTTGAAATTTTCCGATGTAGAGGACATCGCCCAGAAGATTGTTATTTAATTCAAAAATATGTGCGAACACCCAAGAACTTATATTGCACATTATGTAAATCAGTTGGCCATGATGATTCCAAATGTAGAGCCTATGAACTAATGATGGAAAGAAAACATGACATCTATGGAGTACAGGAAGAAACACCACATAACAATGATAATGCGCAGTATGATCAAGGCACATATAAAGGACGTGGTGGATTTAGAGGAAGAGGAATAAATGATGGACAAGGACATGGAAGAGGAAAAGGTCAGATAGTATGCTATAACTACACTCAACCTGGACATCTCTCCAGAGACTGCACAAATGCTTGTACAACTTGTAAATATTGTAAGTCTTTTGATCATGTCATTGAGGAATGCCCTATTTTGCAAGCGAAAATGCAAGAAAGAAGGCATGAGGGACAAAATACGAATGTACAGATGATCGCAATAGAAAAGAGGAATACAGATTATAACATTCATGCTGTGACGCAAAGTGGAGCTAAGACTGGTGCAGATCAAAGAGAGGAAGCTTCAACTTATGAGAATCATGAGGCTAAGCAAAATCCTATTGAAGGGACTTGGATAAGGAAAGCAACAACAAAAACACCTACTTTCGAGTTGAACAAACAAAAAGAAGTATTTGTGGAAGCAAGGGAAACTTTTAAAGAGCCAGCGCCTGTAACTCCAAGAATCCAGTTGCGAAGTGAAACCACAGCTGTGAAGGATATGCCAACCTCATATGATCGATTGTGCACTACAACATACCAGATGAGTCCTGTTGCGTAGTTATTACATAGCTACATGGAGCTGTTAAAGCATGAGAATTCCTTAGCAGAATTACAGAGCCTGTTGAGTAATTATGAGCAGTGCAGTATAGTAAATGGCGCACACAGAGTGGTTTATCAGATCAAGACCCATAAAAGAACTGGAAGAGATATGAGACTGAATGCGCAGATTGGAGATTTTGAAATGGATGAGATCATCCTTGACTTAGGCTCTAAAGTGAATGTCTTAACCAAGAAGACATGGGAACAACTGGGGAATCTGAATTTATCATGGTCACCAATACAGTTGAGGTTAGCCAATCAATAGAAGGTTATACCCTTTGGAAGGTTATCAAATGTCCTTGTTGACATTGATGGAGTGCGAATTAAAGCAGATTTCAAAGTGATTGAGATCGTAGATGATAGCCAACCTTATCCTGCACTATTAGGGATAGATTGGGCCATGGATAACCTCACAATCATCAACCTAAAAAAGAAATAGATGATATTTGAAGGAAAAGACATCAGGGTCATCACACCATTAGACCCTGCACAAGGACCCAGATACACTAAACCCATCGAAGAATAATGTCGAGCTCAGGATCTAGATAATATCTACAAGATGACAGGGAATAAGGCAGATTATGTCAACCCAACCGATGATGGAACATTGAGTTGGCGCTGTGATAGCTATTGCATATCAGACTCAGATGCAGGATTGGAGAATTGTCAAAGAAGAATGCATGAAGTGTCAGCAAGAAGATGTGCACAGATAACCAGATCACTGTGCTGGATTGGAATAGAGGTAATCCCAATCCCTACTTTTGATGGCTTGACTAATGTCCATACGTTTTTTCAAGAATATCTTATAGCAGTTTCAGATGAACATAAGATAGCATCATTGGATACAGCACTATGCGCTACACCTTCCAGATGGTGGTCTACGCATAAGCAGAGTCTGACCACATGGGAACAGTATAAGCACATGATGGAAATCATATTTCTAGAACAAACTGAGGTGGTGCAAGTGAAATTTAATGGACAAACTGATCCGAGGGATCACATAAACAGTTGCAAGAAAGCATGGACACATAGACCAAAGACATAATGGGTTCATCTGTTTGTACATACACTAGAGAAAATTCCAAAGAACTCGTATACAGACACAGAGCTTCGCAGAGGAACCATAGACTGGTCTGTCATGACTGCGAACTTCCAAAGAAATTTCAGCTTAGAAGATGAATGTCCAAGCATAAATGAGGCATTACAGATCATGAAAGAGAAGGTATTCAGTGACATCTCAGAACCTGTATATCAGCAACCAGAGTGGGAAAGACATATAGAACATGCCCTAGAATGTTATAATCTTGCTTTAGATGAAGAAGAAGAAGAAAGCGATGATGATGACCCGCGCAATGTAAACATACCTGATTTAGAAGGAAAGCGTGAGGTATAAGGACCGCCATTGGAGATCCCAGAGCTAAGTGATCCTATAAAAACTCAGAAAGTGAACATTGGAACCACTGAAGAACCAAAGTTCGCATCTATAGGGGATTACTGGGATGAAGAAGCAGTTGCGCAGATAGCAGATTTACTGCGTGAATACGAAGACTTGTTTCCTACAAAGTTTTCTTAATTGAAAGGCATTTTGGGTGAATTAGGGGTTATGAAAATACCTCTCAAGCCAGATGCGAATCCTATTAAGATGCGACCTTACCGACTCAATCCTAGATACAAAGAAAGAGTAAAAGCAGAGCTCGATAAGATGCTGGATGCAGGAATCATTGAACCAATAGAAGAATCAGAATGGATAAGTCTCATGGTTATCCAGGACAAAAAGACTAAAGGCGAAATCAAGATCAGTGTAGATTTCAGAAAGTTGAATGATGCATCATTGCATGACCCATTTCCTACTCCATTTACAGATGAAGTACTAGACAATGTTGGAGGAAATGAGGCCTACTCCTTCACTTATGGATTCTCTGGATACCATCATATCAGAATTGACTCAGTAGACAGACATAAAACTAGATTTGCTAATGAATGGGGATCATTCCAATACACAGTTATTCCATTTGGTTTGAAGAACGCACCTGCTATATTTTCAAGAGTTGTTGCTGCATTCGAGGATTTCATCCATAAATTCCTAGAAGTGTAATTTGATTATTGGACTGTATTTGGTTTACTAAAGAACCATTATGAAAACCTCTGAATGATGCTATCAAAGTGTAGACAACATCAGATTTCCCTGAACTTGAATAAATGCATCTTTTGTGTTCCCTATGGAATTCTGCTGGGACCCATTATGTGCAAACAGGGATTGATGGTCGATCCAGCAAAAATCGCAGTCATTATGAATCTGCCAGCACCTAACACAGTAAAGAAACTACACACCACATTGGGACATACAGGTTATTATAGGAAGTTTATCAAAGGATATGCGTAGATAACTGCACCCATGGGAAAACTGTTGAAGAAAGAAGCGAAGTTCATATGGACTGGAGATTGCCAGAAAGGACTGGACACACTAAAAGAAAAAATGGTCACTGCGTCGATTCTCGTTTTTCCAGATTGGAGCAATTCCACGTACATGTATATGCTTCATCCATTGCACTTGTTGTGGTGATAGCACAACCATGAGAGGGAGGTATCAACCATCCTATCACATTTTCAAGTAGGAAGTTATCCTCAATGGAAAAGAACTATACCACGACAGAGAGAGAAGGATTAGCGATGGTATATGCACTGCAAAAGTTTAGACACTATTTGATGGGTGCGCACTTCTAAATGTTTACTGACCATTCATCTTTGAAATACCTGGTCAATAAACCAGAGTTTGGGGGGAGAATTTGCAGATGGTTGCTACTCTTTCAAGAGTATGACTTTGAAAATGTTGTTAATCCAAGAAGGCTGAACACAGGACCTGACCATCTTTCCAGAATTGATTCAGGAGAAGAACCTACAAAACTAGAAGATAATATACCAAATGCGCAGTTATTTGCTATTCAGATAGTGGATGACTATTATAAAGACATTCTAGAATTTCTAACTATAGGTTTGGCACTTACAGAATTTACTATGCAGCAGAAGAAGCAATTGGTAGTTAAAACAACGAACTTCACCATAATTGTAGGGAAATTATACAAGCTAGGACCAGATGAAGTATTGCGCAAATGTGTGCTAGAACACGAGAAAGCATTGATACTAGCTAAAGCACATTCAAGAGTGTTAGGAGGCCACTATGTAGGGAGATCTACTGCGCATAAAATATTAAGAGCAAGACTATGGTGGCCTACACTCCATAAGGACTCAAAGGAACATTGTCGAAGTTGCGATGTTTGCCAGAGAACAGGAAATCCATATCGCAGGGATGAGATGTCATTGAGACCACAGTTAACATTGCAAGCCTTTGATAAATGGGCTATTGATTTTGTGGGACCTATCAACCCACTCGGGAAGCAAACTAGTTCAAGATACATTATAACAGCTACCGATTATCTAACAAGATGGGATGAAGCAAAACCAGTGAAGGACTGTAGCGCAGTTATTGCCACATAGTTCATTTTTGAGAACATCCTAATGAGGTTTGGATGCCCAAAGATCTTAATGAGTGGTCAGGGAACTCACTTTCTAAATAGAACTATTGAAGCCCTGGTTGAATAATTCTAGATTTACCATCAGAAAAGTACACCATATCATCCAAAAGCTAATGGCACTGTTGAAGCCTTCAACAAGGTATTGGAAAATGCACTGACTAAGGTATGCAATGTAAATAAAGATGATTGGGACCTGAGAATACCAGCGGTGTTATGGGCATATAGGACAACTTGCAAGAAGTTGATAGGACATACACCTTTCAGGTTAACATATGGACATGAAGCTGTGATGCCTATGGAATATATAGTACCAAGTCTGATAATTGTAGCTTTCACATGCATGGCAGATGAAGAGACAATAGAGGAAAGGCTACTACACTTGGTTGTATTGGAGGAAGATCGCTTCATTGCAAGCTTTCACCAGCAAGTGTAGAAAGACAGATAAAAAGCATGGCATGATCGCCACATCAAGCACAAGTCTTTTCAGGTAGGAAACCTTGTCCTTCTCTATGATAGTAAATTCATGAAGTTTCTTGGAAAGTTTAAAATGCATTGGCTAGGGCCATATATTGTTATGCATGTTGCTAATGGTGGTTCAGTTCAGTTAGCCACATTGATGGGAGAAAACCGACCAGTTCTAATTAATGGGAGTAGACTAAAACCCTACAGGGATAGCCCTACTTTGAAAAAACCTCAGTGATCAGAAGAGAAAAGAATTCTAAGTGTCAAGTGCAGTTGAAATTGGACACTAAGAATGACAGAATAAAGAGTCTACACACAATTTTGGTGAAATACAAAGATCCATGAAAAATGAACCGCGAATTTGGATGCGCAGTTCACGAAAGAAGTTGGATGCGCAGTGCAAGAAGAAAGTTGGATGCGCAATGCACATGCGAAGTGTACGACGGAAGCTATGATGCGAAGTACTAAGAAGAAGTGCAACATTGAAGTTAAAAATGAAGGAACACAAGTGCGCGGTAGGACTGCACAAAAGTCTTGTTGTCTAAACCGGGAGCGTAGTTCCAAGAAACTAGCTGTTATACAATGATTTTCTCGACGACCACTTGAGCATTTAACGCAAATTTAGTTGTTCTGAAACATTCAAGGAAGGAAAGGACCAATATCCTCGACGGATTTGGCCAACGGTCACAACATTTAATGCTTATCTAGCCATTTTTGGGCGCGGCTTAGCCCAACTGTGCCTATAAATACTATTAAGACTAGACTCGCAGGTTTTACCATCAGTTTCAAAATTTTCTGCAAAAGAACAGTCTTAGTCTTTAACAGTGTGTGTCAAGCAATATTGAAAACATACAGAGTGATTACCAGTTGAATGTTTGAGGACTCCACAGTCGAGCAGGCTATGAGGGAATTTAAACAATCCGGGTTGGAGGGGTTGATGAGAATGCCCGTTAAAAAGTCTATTTCAGAGAAAGGTTCTGCATCAAGAAGATCACCTAGGAACATATCCAATATGTAGCTGTTGGCACGGGATAGATACGCAAGAAGTGCAGAAGCCGACAGGTGCGAAAGGGTCACTCATCGGAAGAAGGACCTTTCACCACTTTTTGCGGAAGTATAAGTATTGTTAAGAGTTGAGTCGGTCATATGGACCATTTTTTGTAAAATAATGTAAGCATATAAATAAAGCAATATTGTAATCCTAAGGGCATCGATCGATTCAAGATTAATACGATCTTTTGAGCTGTGGTTGTACTTGCGATATCATGTTTTGAATACCTTTGCGACAGGTTTTTCTGCAGATGTTAATGAATGAAGATGTTCGGTTGTGAATTCTAGTGTTATGCTATGATGCGATAATGGGTTATTTAAATGTTCTTAGTTGGTTTATGTGAAAACATGTTGTTGGTTAATGCTAATGTGTTTTGATGCGAATAGTTGATTAGTGGACTATAGTGAATGTTGTAGTCTCTGGTTAATGCACACGTATCTTCTTTGTAACTGTGGAATCTTGGTTCCTGCAGCACCCTTATCCACCTCGGGTGAGACCTCACCTGCTTTATAGGTGTTGCTGGGAAGGGTAACTCCTTTCTGGGCCGGTGAATAAGGGGTTGTTGGTGTTGTTGATGACAGAGTGAACCTCTGTCAAAAGACCCTGTGTCAACAAATGGTTCCGTTGTCGGGACCTTAAGAAGAAACAAAAAGAGGATATGTTGTGGCATCCGACGAAACTAGAGATCCAAGAGTGGTTCAGTCAGAAAGCAGAAGAGTTTGCAAAAGAAGAAAGGAGGAAACCAGTAGAGACAGTAGAAAGTTGGTTACAAAAGCACATATACTTAGATATCCATGAGATATTCTTCTCCAAATTTCCAATAATACTACAGGAGTGGCTCGTGCAGTTGACATTTAGAGGACATACTAACCAGAGTATCGGATCAGATCAGTGGACTCCATAACTAATTCGATAGCTGAAGCAAGTCAACAATACAGTATCAAGGGTTGTTGAATTCTGGATCGATAGTATCCTAGAGGGGTACATCACTGAGTTTGCGGTAGATACCAACAGTTCTTACAACGACGTGGAGAGATGATTTTTCAGGGGACCAAGGGGTAGGTTCATCTTGTCGCTGAGCCTGTAGATTAAGATGCTAGTGTGCAAAAAGGGTATGATTAAAATGACCTCCGATGAGTAGACAGATCGGTGTGCAGGGGTTGTAGGTATCGTATGGTTACAGATCCACTAGGAAAGATGCAGGGTAGATGGACATGAGTGACGATGAATTTCTAAGGGATTTGAGAAAGATTGTGGCACCTTGAGAAGTGGAACGATATTTCGGTGTCCTGATAAGAGGAGGAGGACTGAGGAAGAGTCCCCTGAGAGGAAAGAGTTCCCTTATTACAAAGAGGAAGATTCCCCTGAGAGGACCAGAAGGGAAGACTACGCAATAGGGCCATAGAGGACAGAGTTCCCTTATTACAAAGAGGAAGGCGGTGACTAGGATACCCTAGAAGAAGGGCGTATCATAAGCTATCACATACCTTCGACCTTGCATGCCACTTATCAATATAAAGGAAACACCACAAATAATTCACAGAGCTGTCCCATGTGTAGTGGAAAAAGTAGCGCATCAGTAAGTAGCAATAGTAGGAACACCGCAATGGCAGACGATACAAAGATGCCAAGTTTTGTAGGAATTGGTACGGAGGATCCTGAATAGTTTTGGTTTTTATGCGAAGCAGTGTGGACCGTGAAGCAGGTCCAAAATGAAGACATCAAAAAGGGGCAATTGGCGATGACCTTTCAGGGCCGTGCGCTAGACTGGTTCATAAAATATACTAAGGTTCCAGGAAAAACATTGGCAGAAATCAAAGCAGCGATGATTCCGGAATTTAAAAAACCCAAGTCAGAAGCACAGTACATTACCAAGCTCAAAGAGATTAGGAAATACCCGAATGAGCCAGTATGGGAGTTTGATCAGAGATACAAGACACTGATAGTGAAAGTCAGTTTTCCAATAAATTACCTGCAACATAAAGAGTGGTTTATCACCGGGCTGGTACCACATATTAGAGGACCATTGATGCAGCAGAAAGTTGCGGATCAATCCGAAGCATTAGAAATCATGATGAAGCTAGAGGCTTCGCTGATCAGAGAGACTGGGGCTGGAATCGATAATATTCAAGCACAACTGGCTACGTTGATGCTCCAATTGGAGGACATGAAGCAAGGGAAAAATAACCGCGCATAAATATGGTGCACTAGATGTAGGACGAAAGGCCATCATAAGGATAACTGTTCAGTGTTTCAGCAGTATTTGAATTTAGGGCGCCGAACTCCCTTCGCCAGGAAAGTCTACCAATTTTTCCCATTTTCCAAACTAGGGGGCATTGACTAGAGGACTGCATATACTTACAGAAGATGGTGTCGAAACTGAAAAATATGTATTGTAAATTCTATCGATCAGTGGGGCCCGATGAAAAGGATTGCAGAGCACACAATTTGTTGCAAGAACGGAACATGGACGCATACCTAGTAAAGGGAGAAGAGCAACAATTGGGATTGCAACAGCCGTAGTATGCCCAGCAACAACCGCAGTTTATGTAGATGCCGCAATTTGACCAAGGACAGTATGGGAAACTAGAGTATGGCGCACCGCAATATCCGCAACCACAGTACCATCAGCCACTGTATCAACAATACCCACAACTGCAGTATCAGCATCCACAGTACCAGTAGGTGCAGTATGGACCACCGCGCGGGGGATTTGGTGGAGGATTCTGGGGAGGACGTGGTGCTGGTGCTGGAAGGGGAGGAGCCACTGGAGGGGGCCGAGGACCTCCTACATGTTATAATTGTGGGCAACAAGAAAATTTCACAAGGGATTGCCCGATTCAGGCCTCGCAATGCATGTATTGTAGCGAAATAGACCATGTGGTAGAAGATTGCCCATAGCTCATCACCAAATGGAAAACGAAGAACCTGCCGACCCTGCCGAATCAAAACCAACCAGCGGTAGAAAAAATATTAGCAGAAGATAGGAGGCACTCCGTGGCAGTAGGAATAGTAACACGAGGAGGAGCAGTAATGGGAGTTGACAGACCACAGCCTATTGTTCGACCAGTAGGAAAGAAAAACGTTACATTTGACGCAGGGGCATAAAAAGACACCTTCCTAAAGGCCCAATAGGAGGTGCTGCGATGGATGAGGAACATACCTCTTCAAGAAGAAATCTATGATATGCCACTGACGTTCGACCGGACGAAGTTGCAGAGAAAGGACACTACCTTAAGAGCCTTGCTAGAGAGCTGCTTAGCGTTGGCACGAGATGAGGAGGCATTGGAGGATATATCCAGGCTATTGAGTCGACAGGAGGACGAAAGTCAGGAACCTAGGGTTAATCGCATACAAAAGAAAAGGAAGACGGGTAGAGAAATGAGGATGTCGGCACAAATCGGAGCGTTCGATGTCGACTCCATCATTTTGGATTTAGGATCAGATGTGAACATCGTGACAAAAAAAACATGGGAAACAATGGGAAAACCACAAATGACCTAGTTGCCAGTACAGCTGCGATTGGTAAACCAGAGCAAGGTCACCCCTCTTGGCCGAGTGTGTCAACTTCCCGTCGAAATCGAAGGACTTCGAACATATGCTGATTTCGATGTTATAGAAATAGTAGATAACACATGTATGTATCCAGCACTATTGGGAATCGACTGGGCGATGGAAAATCAGGCAATCATCAACTTCAAGAAGCGGATCATGTCATTTGAAGATCGAGAAATAAGGGTTGTCGCACCACTAGATCTTGCAGAAGGACAATGATATGTATAGCCTACCAAAGATGAAGATAGGGAAGGATGGGATAGCCTATATAATATTTCTGAAGATTACATCAATCCAAATGATGGAGGGGAGTTGGAATGGCACAGCCCTAGCTCAGCATCTTCAGACTCAGACGAGGCACTGGAAAATTGGCAAAATCGACTTCACGAAGTATCGTTTCGCAGATGTGCAAGGATTACACAGTCCGTGCATTCGGTGGCTATTGAGGAATGCACATTACCAACATACGAAGGGTTACCAAAATTGAGCTCCTTCTTAACAGAATTCGAAGGAAAGGTAGCGGAACCACAAAGACTCTTGGCCTTGGAGGAAGCCTTGAAGGCTACTCCTGCACACTGGTGGGAAGCGCATAAATCAAGGATATCAAATTGGCCACTATGTCGACGCCTCCTGGAGGTACGTTTTGGCGACACCACAACATGGAACGAACAAAGATATGATGTCCAGGGTAACCCAAATGAACATGTGAAGGCTTTTCAGCACCAATGGGCAGAGTGACCAGAGCAGGAGTGGGTGCATGTCTTCGTGCATACGTTGGATGAAGTACGACGGAGTTGGTATGTCGCAACAGAGCTGCGACTCGGTACACTTTCTTGGGATCAGTTAACACTTGGCTTTAGCCAAATGTTCTCCTTCTCAGATAAGAATCCCTTCATCCATAATGCACTTTAGATAAGTAACTATTAAATCGACGGAAATCCTAAATGTCAAGGATGTTGAAAAGCATCGGGATGAATCAATTATTACGAAAAGAGCAGACCTGTTGCATGAATTTCAGGACTTATTTCCGACAGGATCCTTAGAGAGACAAGACATTCACACCTCGACGGATGAGTTCAAAATAGATGAATATGCGATCGCAAGAAATTTGCGACCACAAACAGCATCCTCCAGCGTGAAGACCAAACCCTGCGATACGGTGTCGACAGTACAACACCACCTATTACCACAGTGTTTAAAAAAAAAACAACAACAATAATAGTAAATAAGGAAAGGGAGGTATCACACGAATCATAATAAATCACAAAAAGTGGGCTACATGATAGGCCCAAGATGGAAGATTCCACAATGAGTAATAGTCCACTCCAGTATTAAAGATGCTAAAAGCGACATTTATACCACACCGAACAATGTCAAGCCCAAGACACCAGGAGTTAATATCCAGCGCAAGTGATGGATTTGGCGAATCCCGATGAGAATCGACAATGATGGCCTCGAACGGATGGACATTGCCAACTACTATATAGAGGGAAATGGGGAAGCAGATCCAGTTACTGTAGTACTCTATAGCCAAATGGAAGTGTATGTGTCTAGCACCAGCACTGAAAGACCACAGGCCACACCAATTGTTCAGGAGCAACCCAAAGTCATGTCATCAATTCCACAAAAGAAGAAGAGAAGTGCGACGCAACCTCCCGATAGCGGTCGGGAGACAAAGAAAGCCACCTGGGCATCTACCCAGAACAAGAACGGTGCTGTAGGATCCCCCACTGTGGAAGAGGTGCAGGAGGGATACGATGGTCCCATGCTTTCAGAATATGTTCCGCCTTGACAGGTCGGGGCGCCTGGACTATGGATTAACAAAAATGACAGATACACCATTGCAGTTGCACCAGTACCTCCAGGGGTTAAGACGATTGGGGACATTACCACCAAGTTGTAGAGACTACAATACACTGACCACAACCTTGCTAATTTCAAAGAGTATGCAAAAGCCTATGAGGACGTTCCCCACACGGGTGGCCCAACCACGAAGGAACTGAGGGAATGGGCACAGGGATTGGCATGATCAGTGTTGCTTGGCATCACCCTTCTACCACATTTTGGGCGCCTGGAACAATTCAATGCATGTGTCAAGAAACTCCTTGCATGCTTCGATGACCGATCCCTGTGGCTGCATGAGAGTCTCCCAGTTACCGTCGACATTGTCGCCAGAATCATCGGCCTTCCACAAGATGGAGCTGACCCATCAAAATTTTTTTGGGGAAAGGATAATGATAAGAAAGTAGCCATGAAGTTGGATATAAAGTATGACGTATAGAAAGCTTCCCAAGGTTACCTGATCCACACCATTAACAACTGGGCGGTCTGATTCGCAGCAAACATACTAGCGGTCAAAGTAACAAGGAAAAATCGACCGGCACAATGCAATTCAGGGGTCATCACAGCAGCAGAACAATGTACCGCAGGGAAAAGGTTGAATTGGGCTCAATTCCTGCTGCATGAACTCACCGAGGACGCATATGATGCCCAGGAAAATGGATGGCCTTTCACATATTCATGGTTACTCCTCCTGATTGCCTTTAAAGCATGGAGGGAACTAGACGACTATCAAGGGGTAGACCTTGCGAAACCTCGAGTATGCAATGGTGTAAGGTACCAAAACTTGTGGGCAATGACCGATAAGGAGTGCCAGCTGGAGAATGTTATCCAGTTCTACATTTGGCTCGAGAGGATGCGGATGGACTTAATGATGATACCGCGGATCACACTGCAGGCTGTGACGAAGTATCAGTCCATTGCCAAGTTATCTGTTGAGATGCACACGATTTACCTTCAAGCACACGCAGATCCAACCAAGCAATGGATGAGAACACAATACAAGCTCACTGAAGCCGAGCTTGACAACATCATTGCCCACTAGCCTAAGGAATGGAAAGTCCCTGCAGATCCGAAGGAGATTGTAGCAGCACAGGTAGCCGATTGCCAACCAGAAGGAGGAACATGAGATCGATGCAAAGGATCAGACAGTCGGCTCTAGTCATGACGGGGCCTCTACAACTAACACCCCAACAGACCTAGATCTTGACCTTCAGCAAGAAGAACGATGAAAAAAGAACCGAATGGACTGCGATGACGGTAGTACAAGAGACAGCCTCACTGCACAGCAGGTCGATAGTCTATTGGATAGTATTACACAGATCATAGAGCACAACCGCCGAAAGGTTACAAAGCACTCCGCAGAAAATTTCCAGTATATAGGGGACTTGTTAAATACAGTGGCCAATACAATAATCAACATTCAGGTACCACACGACGATATCCAGCAAAACCTGTCGACTCCCAGAGTTGAGATAGAGGTAGACAAGCAGCAATGTATAGTTCAAGTCGACTCACACTCCTTCTTTACATGTGAGGAGAACAGCTTGAACCTGGAGCTCCGAAAGGATCCCCTGACAATGGTCGAATTCAACCTACTACCAATATTGACACTACATCGGGTCCAAGCGGCAGCAAGCACAGAAATCCAAGACAGTGAGGCTGCAATGCACAATAAGATGGTCAATTGCATGAAATGAATAATATGAAGTGAGATAGAGTCCAAGCAGCTTCGAGATGATTATACTGCAGTACGAGTTGCGTAGGTACAGGCCCTTGAGGATAAAGCGTAATTAGAGAAATCCCTGGCTGACAAGGAAGTAGTCATCATAGACCAGAACAGAGTGCTCAATGCAAAGGAAGAAATTGCAATGGAATGAACAAAGCTCAAAAGAGCGCTAACAAAGGCATGTGAAGCAGCAGTGATGGACATGGATGTTGAACCAGAAGCCCAGGCTGTTATGTTAGGAGTTGTTGTGAATGAGATCTAAAAGGAAAATGCAGAAATCCAAGCTTGGGTAACACCCAACATGCCGCTAGCAAAAATCCAGAGTCGACAGACAGCGATAGATGAGGCAGTGATGGAAATCCAAGAGTTGGAATAGGCTGCGTAGAAGGCAGCTGTAAGTCTTACAGAATTCTGGGACAGGTTGGTCGAAGATGACTAGTTAGTAGAACTAAAGAAGATGCATCACGAAGTTGAAGAGTAGCTAGAAACATGTAAAGGGTCATTTAAAATAATGCCCACCATGACCAGGATGACAAAGACCATGGAATTACAGAATATGAAGCAGTGAGCTGAGAAATCCCATGAAAGAAAGCAACGACGAGCGGCACATTTGGACGAACTTCAGACAAAAGCATAAGCATTGATAGCAAGCATGGTTCCAGAATTGAAACAGGTACAGGAGCGACTACAGGAAGTGCGAAAAAAAGTGAGTGACAACCCAACGGAATAGCAGGTGATGGAAAGTACACAGATCCGCGCATCAGTGAAGGAGATAGTCGACTGGATACAGATCACCTACAAAGACTTTCAAAAGAAGTATAACAAACCAGCAGTGTCCAGCTGAAGTGGCTCGGGACAAGCCACAAGTTTGTGTTGGGGGCCTGTTGGCATGGGATAGATCCACAGGAAGTGCAAAAGCTGACATGTGCGAAAGGGTCACTCAACGGAAGAAGGACCTTTCACCACTTTTTGCGAAGTATAAGTATTGTTATAGTTGATTTGGTCATATGGACCATCTTTTGTAAAATAATGTAAGCATATAAATAAAGCAATCTTGTAATCCTAAGCGCATCGATCGATTAAAGATTAATACGATCTTTTGAGTTGTGGTTGTACTTGCGATATCATGTTTTGAATATCTCCGCAATGGGTTTTTCCACAGATGTTAATGAATGAAGATGTTCGGTTGTGAATTCTGGTGTTATGCTATGATGCGATAATGGGTTATTTAAATGTTCTCAGTTGGTTTATGTGAAAACATGTTGTTGGTTAATGCTAATGTGTTTTGATACGAATAGTTGATTAGTGGACTATAGTGAATGTTGTAATATTTGGTTAATGCACACGTATCTTCTTTGTAACTGCGGAAGCTTGGTTCCTGCAGCACCCTTATCTACCTCGGGTGAGACCTCACCTACTTTGTAGGTGCTGCTGGGAAGGTAACTCCTTTCTAGGCCGGTGAATAAGGGGTTGTTGGTGTTGTTGATGATAGAGTGAACCCCTATTGAAATACCCTGTGTCAATAGTAGTGAAAGGATAAGGGACACCTTCAAGAAATGGAGAACCCAAAGGCAATAAATCCGAAGCATGGACCGCCATTGCTGTTAACACCCAAAAAGTGCTCACTAGCTCATTTCCTTATTCACATGACCCATTTGTCCACTTTTTCACCATTTGAGCCTCTAAAGCCAACATAAGGTCACCAAAAGACCTTGATACACCCCTTTTTCCACTCAAAAAGATTATTTTTCCTAAAAAAAAGCATAAAAAACCCTCAAAAAGAGTCCAAAATTCCCAAAAATATTAAAAAGGGAATAAAAATATTAATTTTATTCAAAAAAGGAAAAAGGAGGGAAAAGTACCTAAACCATGTTGGTCAATACCATTGGTTTCCACAAAACCACAAATGGTATTCCCCACCACCAAAACCTATAAAAAGGTGGTAGGGGCTCCTCATTTCACATCCATTCATATTCATATCCTCATGTTGCCAAAATCTCCCTTGAGCTTTTGGCCATTGTAGCAACCTTGGAGAAAGGACCCTTTGGAGTTTGGAGCTGCTCATCCTTGGAGCTACTCAACAACCTTCATCATTTGGAGGTATTATTATTACAAGCACTTGCTTGCCCCCATTTTCAATACAAAGTTATTTTTTCCATTTCTTGTTCTTGTTTTCAATTCAAAATTTTATTATGATATGCACATGCTAGTTTAGTTTTAGATTTAGATTTAGTTTATTGTTTTTGCTTAAATATTGAAACTGCTGCTACTAGTTAGCAGGTGACCATAGCACTAAGCTTGGTTGCAAAACCAAGCCAACAGTTTTTTGGCGACTCCATTGCTTTTGAATTTCTAGATCTCACTTTTGCTTTAGATATTAGTTTTTGATTGTATTAGTTAGTTTAATTCATAGATCGGCCACCCTAGACAGCAGATCCATTGATGTCCTAGATCTTGGCCCATTTTATTGCCATTAACAGCCCAAAATTTTTAATTTTCGGGTTCGTTTTTCGGCAACCGTGTATGGCTTTCGCCTCACAGCGTTTTGCCCAACAGTCACGCGGCTCATCGTGACTGCACGGCTCTTTTCCACGCGGTTCACCGCGGCTTCGCGGTCGATTAGCGCGTTGCACATCGTGGCTTTGCAGACCTTTTCCGCGCTGCACATCGCGATTGTGTGACGAAATCCCGCGCTGCACATCGCGGCTTCGCGGCTGAAACCCGCGCTGCCCATCGCGACTGTGCGACAGAAACCCGCGCGGTCCATCGCGGTTGTTCTGTCAAAACCCGCGATGCCAATTTTTTCATTCGGCCGATCCGTTTAAAAAATTAATTTTTTACTATATTTTCTGCCCACATAGCACATTTTTATAGTATTAAAATTCCTGCATATTTTACAGCCATAGAAAAATTTTACTATTTTGAATGCACTTTTGAAAAAGTCTTTTTAAAAATTTTCAGAAATTGAAAGAAGGATATATTTTGCATTTCATCTAGATTAAAATTTAGCTGTTTACTTCCTTGATATTTTGCCCATAGCAATTTTTGAAAAAGAAATCCATTTATTTCTTGGAAAAAGTTATACTATTTGCTTTCATATTTCAAAAAATCCTTTGTTTTTTGAATATTTTCTGCAAAGCATTTACTTTTTCAATTTCAGTTTAAATACCACATGTGCACCCACTCAAACACATAATTTAAACTGAGCCTTAAAATTTACCCTAACTTCAACCAACTTTTAACCCCACTTGGGGAACACTTAAAAGAACTTTGTAGATAGGTAGTATTGAGGGGATAGATGTTCCAATAACACCCCTCAGTTATTACATCTGAGACATAGTTGTTGTCCATTAGGGAACCAAAATCTCCTAGTATTTTTTGGCACGTTCATAACCAGTTTATCGGAAGGCCTCTCCCCTAGGGGGGTTGAAGTCGCGAGGATGGTTCCGGAAGCCTGAGTGGAATACTGAAATCCATTCAGTAACCGAAGGGCTACCATTCGCAGTTCTCGGGATATCCCTGTATGGGGATATTGCGGTAAAGGACCAAACGACAGATTTACCTTTTTTGGACATGTCATGAACGAAGTATCCTAGTTGCCATTCTTTAGGATTGATTACTCGGTGTCCCTCCCGGTAGGGGGATATCTAGCCGTTGACTCAACACTCAATATTGTCTGACTTGGATTTCATCACCTTGCAGAGAATATCGTTTGTTGGTTCACAATACTTTTAGTTAGGTGTTTGCATGATACAATCCACCTTTGGTCTAGTAGCACCTCTTTTTTCTAGAAGCTGTTTGCATGTTGGTACTCTGACCATTTGTTGCATCCCTCCACTTATTATAGCACAGCTGCTATAATAAGTGCCTTTTTGAGGTTGATTTTTTGGCCTGAGAGCCTTCATTTTCACTCCCCTTCTTACACCCTTGGTTGCATTAGGGTTTTGAGTTTTTTATACATTACCATTTTACACAATATATTTTGACACATAAACTTATTTCTCACCATTGAGAATTTTAGACGCTCTTGCCGTCTTCAGGGTGAACTCCCAGAGTTCAGTCTACTTGGCTCTCCACGTCACTGACGTAGAGACTTATCCCTTGACTCGACACATCGTCGGTCAACCATACGGTCATCCGATTCTGACACGTCTCACTTCACTTCTGATTCTGAGGCAGAATCCAAAAACCCCACTGCATTATTCCCAACCAACCTTATGGCTGGAACACCATTTGACCCAACTTTTACCAGCACCATAGGAGAGACGTCTACAGACCCTGCTACTGCGGTGCCATCCATGGCAACAACCACCCCCCTAGGTATGCCTAATATGGGCAACACTCCACCTTTAGGAATGCCCAACACAGGGCCACCTCCTGTTATAGGAATTCCCAACACAGGGCCACCACCTGTTATGGGTATGCCCAACATAGGGGTCACACCCCCTCTGATTACCACAACCCAGATTCCAGGAATCACCACTACTATTCCTAACCCCGGTGTAACCCATGTTGCACTCGGAAATGCTGGCCCATACCAGACCACAGCTATTGGAGGACACATACCTTCAATACCGAGCATACCCTTAGGCGCTACTGGACCCTTACATCAAACCACCATGACTAGTCATGTCCCAGTCACTACGCCACATCCATCTACTACCTTACCTTACATGGCGAGTCTGAACTTACCAGACTTAGCTAGGTTAACCAATGATCCTATCATACACGACCCTGCGTGGCCTTTGATGCCCACCAAAATCCCCTCCGACATCCCTAAGTTTGAGGGCAAGGCAAGTGAGGACCCCCAGAACCATATTATGTCCTTCCATCTATGGTGTTCTTCCAACTCTATAGTGGATGACTCTGTCCACCTCTGTCTGTTACAGCGCACCTTCACTGGCTTTGCAGCTAAGTGGTATATCGAGCAGCCCCATGGGACCCATGCCACCTTTACCTCCCTCGCCTCGACCTTCCTGCAGTTCTTCCAGTTACCTGTCCGCTATGATGCGGGAGTCGAGATCCTACTGTCTTGCAGACAGAACATGGCCACCCACATCACTGACCACATTCATGAGTGGCATAGATGTCGAAGCCTTTGCAAAATCAAGTTAGATGACCGTATCTTCTTAGATTGGTTTCTCATGTCCCTCCTCCCTCTCATTGCGAAGGATGTGGCATCCGAACGACCCCAGTCTGAAGAAGAGGCCATCCTCAAAGCCCAACAGTTTGACCTCATTTATGCCCAATCGAGTTATCTGTATACCATTATACCAGACGCCCCTCGGGGTGAGTCATCCCAACACGATGCGCCGGGGGCATCCCATGCCGCAGATGGCATCATTGGTCGTATGGCCTCGCATCCCCAACCCTTTTCCATTGCACATCCTAGCCATGGTCCCGACCTTTCGCGGGCTACATCTCAATCTGGAGCAACCAATTCATATGCTCCCATGGCACATCACCACCACACCCACGAACCTTCATGTCCACCTCAGTGCTTTGGTCATGCACCACCTGCATACGCCCTCCTAGCTGCACCTCAACTGATGTATTACCCACAGCAAGATGCGACAGCTAGCCCAACACCTCTAATAGCTCAGGGTTACCAACAACCCTAGCAGGTATCTGGTCCACTTCCAGCCCCACCGGTTTATTATCCACCACAACCTGCTCCCGCACCTGCGGCGAACCAAAATCCTCCCACTGCTCAAGGGAAAGTGTACACACAGCACAACCATCCCTAGCACCAAAAAAAACCAGCGCAACCAGGGTGGGCAACAGAACCGTGGAAGAGGACATAACCGTGGAAACAACCAACAACAACATCAAGGTCCTCCACCTCCCAATCCTCCGCAAAATAATAATGCTGCTCCTCCCAACCAGAATCCAGATCATAACCCCAGATAGCCCAAAACCAATAACCTCAGAACAAACCATCCTTGTTCTATTTGCAGGGTCTATGGCCATTACACACATGCTTTCCCACATTTGGAGCGAGCTCGGAAACTCTGAACTGACGATGCCCATCGTCAAGGGCAAGCAGCTCCTCAACCGCCACCCAACCCTCCACCACCACAACATCAACCTTTGGTGTTGCAAAATCACTTTCCAACCCAAGGCGTAGTGAACACTCAGCCGTTAGCTCCCCCTCAGAACAACGCGCCACCACAACAAATCACTTATGCCGCTCCTGATCAACCAATGTTCGATTCAGGTACTCACCACTTGTTGATGATGTCAACCATCGAGACCAACCTCCAAACCCGTCGGAACCAGTATGGCTCCACCTCTGAAGCCCCTCCTACCGACAAAAACACTAATGTTAATCCCACAGATCAAACGTTACGTATACCTCCGGCTCCACTTGATGGCGCTCCCAAAGCACCTCGCTTCCCACTTCGTCGCATCAATAATAACCCCAATGCTCGCGCTGCGATGAATTACAACATTGGCGATGGCTTAGCCCAATATCCTGCAGCCATGTCTGCTTTAGAAGTTTTAAAAAACTGTCCTTCATAGTGCAAGACTTTGCTCTCTGCTATTGGTGCTATTGACCCCAATGATTCACAACTGATGACATTCGATTCGGACCAGTCCGAACCACGACTGCCTTCCAGTTTAGCATTCCAAGTTTCCGTTTCCGTTCGGAATCTTGTCATCCATCGGTGCATTATCGATGAAGGGGCCTCTACATGCATCATGTCCACATTCGTTTGGCAGAAGTTGGGATCCCCTACTCTCCAGCAGTCCACCACTGTGTTGCGAGCCTACGACGGCCGTTCGGCTCAACCCCAAGGTCTCTTAGCTAATGTCCCCATCCAGCTGGAGGGTAAAACCGTGCTCATTGACATAGAGGTCATCAATGCCCAACTTGACTATAACCTCTTACTTGGCTGCAGCTACATGTATGCCATGCGGGCTGTTGCCTCATCCATTTTTTGCACCATGCAGTCCCCCCATGAGGGACGCATGGTCAAGGTTGACCAACTCACCTATTACGATCCCAAGGCCCCCGCTGCACCTGAAAATGTTCTCCCCATGGTTGAACAACCTGTTTGTGGTGCAACTACCTCATTTGTTTCTTCCGTGGGACCCGGACTTTACTCCGAGGTGCCAATGACCTCTACATTCCAGTCCATTCCACCACCGTCACTGGAAACCCACGTCGCAAACCTCTGTACTCTTTCACAGAATACACAAACACCCGGTAATCAACCCTCCTTGTTACCTAAACCACCATTGGTCCCTAGTCACATTGGGGTTACACCCATCCACACCATCCCCTTTCTATTCCCTCCTTCCGGCGTAGTAAGCACTCTGGTTATGGCTACCCTTAGTCTACCCGGGCTAACCTTGGGATTACCCGTGTGGTATATTTCACCTCCCGTTCCCCTGCTGACACCAAATGTCATCCTGCAACCGGTGCAACCCATTGTCACTTCCACCCAACCACCTTCCATCTCACGACTCCTTCGTCATCTACGAATCCCCCTCCTCTCATCAGACCCACTGGGGGCAGAGGCCCACAACCATACACTGCCGTACCTCCTCCCAAAGCAGTTAAACCTCCCCCCCTGTTTTGTGCTCCTCCTACATGCTCATTGTGTGATGAGTTAGGCCATCCAACCCATCAGTGTCCACAGTTACCTGCATTACAGGAACACATGCAAATGCTTGACGATGACCCCAACATCTAGGTTGTCAAACTCGACCCAAATCCCAAGCCTCATGATAAATCACTGCGTACCAACCACCCTTGTGCCATATGCGGTGTTTATGGTCACTACTCACATCACTGTCCTGATATCGTAGATTACAGAGCAGCATTGTATGAGTTGAATAACGTCGACTTAGAAATATCTCCTCCCCTCATCGAGGAGATCTACCCTCCCACATCATCCTCATCCGGAGAGATTAACACCATTTATATGATCTCTTCGACTACCACTACCTCATCACTTGATTTGACCACTCAAAGCTCCCGCAATGATAAAGAGACTCTAGAGGCTCCTACTGCCCCTAATAATCCCTTGGAAGACATGCACCATCGTTCATACTTCCTCCCGGAAGAGACCTCAACCACCACCGCTACCCAATTTGCGGTTGAGTCCAAAGATTTCCTTCCTAATAAAGTCGATTGGTTCAAGGACCCTATTCCTACTCCTGATACTTCCGAGGATAATAACATGGCCAATATTTCTCCCGTCATCCACATCGACATCTCTAACCCACCTGGCGCCTGTTATACCATTACATTAAAAGCCTCCCACAATGAGCACGAGATTGGAGAATACAAAAAACTGTTCCAAGAATTCATTGATGTCTTTACTTGGTCAGATACCGAAATGCCTGGCCTTGACCCCACCATTTATACGATCTCCACTGGATACCCCTCTGTCCGGTCGGCCCCTTCCATTGATCCCGTTCACACACATGTTCCACTCTGCTACGTTGGTTTCACCGATGGAGCAAGCCGTTGGTCCCCCAATCTGGCCTCCGCAGCTTGGGTAATATATTCCCCTTCACATGAGTTGATCCACATCGACGGAGTGTGTTTAGGTGCCGCCACCAACAACCAGGCTGAATATGATGCCGTGACCGGTCTCCTGGCCGCAGCTCTCCAAATGAGCATACATCACCTTAACGTTTTCCTGGATTCACAACTCCTTGTTTCCCAGCTCAACAATGATTACCACGTACGCAATCCCCTTCTTTTCAGAAAATTCTTGTGCACTAAACAAATGGTTAGACAATTTGAACCCATTTCATTTACACACGTCCCAAGGAACTTCAATAGTGTAGCGGACCATATGGCCAACAACATTTTAGATTGGCACACTAATCACATCATACCATAAACAAAATGTGCATCCACGTGCATAACATGTGCCTCCACAGGCATATACCAAAGCAAAATGTGCATCCACGTGCATAACATATCGCTCCACGGGCATAAACAAAAAATCACAATTTTGCATCCATGTGCATAACATGTGCCTCCACGGGCATACAGAAAATCAAACATGCCTCCACGGGCGAACATAAAGACAACAAGTGCATCCACGTGCATACATGACCATAAATCCAAACATATATATACATATATATAAACCATGATAGTCAACATGTCATAGGTTCCCTCAGCACCCAATATACAAAAAATACATCAGCCGTACAAAAAAGTGCTTCCCCATATGCTCATCAGCATTTGGGGGCAGATACAATATCATCTAGTCATCAAGATCCCTAAGCTCCTCTGGCTCCTCCTCCGCTGGCCCCGCCGGATCATGGCGAGCCCGAACTCTCCGCTCTGCTGGCCCCACTGGATCATCCCGTAGACGGATCCTCCTCTCAGCCGGCCCTGCCGGGTCATCCCGAACACCATCCCTGTGCTCTGCCACAAAAATCGTTGTCCTCAACAAGATCGACCACCACTCACGCGGCGCACCGAAGCAACGCTCCACGATGTCCTGGTCCAAGTCTCTCTAGCCATCCTCGCGGAGTCCGGCTAGGATCATGTCAAATGTCTGCCTGAAAACCTCTATGGCATCATCTCGAGGGCCAACCCCTCACCCACGAGCCACAAATCCTCCACCACGTGGAGGCGGTATTGCTGCAGGAGGTTGAGCAACCACCATCGCCCGCCCCCGATGAGCCACGTAGTCGGCCGGTGGTACAGGACCAACATCTGCACAATGCAAGTAATCCATCATATACATATCTAACTATAATCATAAACAAATCACATGATATAGTATAAAACAAACCACAAAACATACCGTCTAAATCCCAGGCCTGTCCCTGGGCTCGAGGCATCTCTGGGTCGCCTCGATAGTCCATGCCAGCATATGGGTAATCCTCAATCAGCAGGGGCATCTATTCCCACTGCTCATATACCTCCTCCTTAAAAAACCCATGGACACCACCACCACCGCGAGGCATCATATGCCCCCACCGTACCATGTGCGGCTCGCTCACCAGACCATCACGAATGGGCACCCGTGGTCGCAAGGTCGGCACCCGCTCGAAGAAAAAACAACATAGAAAGGAGGCATAACAGAACTCTCCTCCCTCTCGACTGACCTTGTCCAGATCTCTCCGGACACCAGCTAAGAACATCTGACCCCATGCATAATAGGGCCCCCAAAGCAAGAACCCCACCCGCCCCCCTTCATCCAGTCGTTACTGCTGGACCATTTTGCAAATGGGCCATCAACTTCCTTGATTGCAATCCCACATCAGCCAGCGGTCACAAACATATTATTGTGGCCGTAGATTATTTCACCAAGTGGGCACAGGCCATGCCAACTTACAATTGCACAGCCGAGACCGCAGCGCGGTTCTTTCTCAACCATGTTATTGCGCGTTTTGGAGTGCCCAAGCAACTTGTCTCAGACCACGGATCTCACTTCGAAGACGCCGTCTGGAAAGAACTATCAACCTTACTGAAATTTGAACACCATTTTTCCTCTGCTTACTACCCCCAAGGAAATGGCCAAGTCGAAGCAATAAACAAAATTTTGAAAACCATCCTCCAGCGCACTGTAGACAAACAAAAGTCAAATTGGCACCACATGCTCTTCCTGGCACTATGGGCATACCGCACGTCAACTAAAACCGCCACCGGTTTTACCCCTTTCCACTTAGTTCACGGTGTCGAATCCGTCCTCCCCATTGAGTGCCAGATTCCAACCCTACACATGGCTGTTGAACTCCTACCGGACACTGCCCCAATCGAGCAACGCTTACTACTCCTGGAGCAGGCCGATGAAGATCGGCGCACAGCCCTTCAAACCATGGAAGCATCCAAGAACCGATCCAAATTGAATTATGATAAACACGTCCACCCAAGAACTTTTTCTGAAGGATACCTTGTGCTTGCCTACGATCAGGCTCATGACAAAACCGGAAAAGGAAAGTTTGTATCCATGTGGCAAGGCCCATATATTATACACACTTGCCTCGGACAAGGGGCATACATTCTGACCGATTCAGAAGGCAACCCCCTCCGCAACCCACGCAACGGGTTGTACCTCAAGCGATTTTATCCATAGTAAACCGTATGGACACTACCATCCATGACTGACCTTCATGACAGTTCTTTCCTTTTCCAGTTTTCATCAGGTCCATTTTTTGACCATTTTTTGGACGCCCTCGTCACCTCGGTTTGCATGCCACATCGATCGTTGTCCATTTTTTGACGAGTCTTATATCATCGGATTCAATTTTCTGTGCTAGTGATGATGCTTGAGATCATTTCTCACTCCCACATCTAGATTTTTTGGGCATTTTTTCCATGCCCCCTCGTCGCCTCGGTTTGCGTGCCACATCGGTCGTCGTCCATTTTTGACGAGTCTTATATCGCCGAATTTAGTTTTCTGCGCTCTTGATGATGCTTGAGATCATTTCTCGCTCTCACCTCCATATTTCTTGAGCATTTTTTAAAATGTCACCCATCACCTCGGTTTGCGTGCCACAATGACCGTTGCCCCTTGTTCACAATCTTTATGTCACCGGATCTAGTATCCCACACAAATGATGACGCTTGAGACCTTTTCTCGCTCCCATCAATCCCTTTTTGTTCGGTATAGTTTTATCCCTTTTTTGGGCCGAGCAATCCCTTTTACGAAAAAGGCACTTAGGGAGTTTTTGTTAAGCTCTTTTCTGACTCCTAAAAACAATGAAAAGATCGCCAAGCAATCTTGCTTCCTTTCATGCTCGCTAAATGTATCTGAAAGGGCGTCTACCTGGTATAAGTTTACCCCTTTTCCGGACCTTGTAGACTAATTACGAAAAAGGAATACTCTAGTCACATTGGCTAGAAGAGTTCTCCATTTGCATCATTTTATGCTTTTTCGGGCCTTGGAGACTAACTTACGAAAAAGAACACCAATGGAGTCCACTTACCGCTTTCAGACTCTCTAAACATGAAAGCGACCACGAGCAATCACCATCCTGGGCTCATAAAACCAACAAGACAGTGATCATAACCACTACAGAGTCTTCTTATCGTTTTAAGACTCCTTAAAAATGAAAGCACCAATGAGCACGAATAGTCCTGGGCTCACAAAATCCACAGGACAGAACCATTTCAGAGCACACTTTTATCCCTTCTTGGAGCTCATTAAAACTACGAAGGACCCAATGGTGCTTCTTGGTGCCACAACAGATCACGTCTACTCATAGGGAAGCTTCCCCATTATGGTCGCCTTTGTTCAGAGTATTCTGCAGTATGTCACCTTGAGAATCCCTCGACAGCACCCATCAGCTTGACCCCCCCAGAGTCAATACATACCCTTTAGTCCTCAAAAGCAGTGATACCCACACCTGCAAGTCAATTCCTTACGCTGCCAGGTCAACCATGTCATCATGCTCTGAACAAAGGAAGTTTGAGTCTTCCCATATATGACCCCAGTTACTTCCCATCCCCACAAGTATGTCAGTCCTACCATCAGTACTACCACACTTCAGTTCTACACCTCGCGCTCCTATCAAGGAAACATCATTGCCTTGTTAGTTGCTGGTCTCCCTCTACCGACGAAAACAAAATTTATTCCAGAGGATAGACCTAGAGGTCCCTGTGTCTTGGACTCATCACCATTTATGATGAGTGCCTACGAATCATTTCGAGAAGAGTCCTCAGTGCCTCTCGAAATGGTTGTTTCTCACATGCTTGACTTCAACACCTTGATCATATCGTTGAGACTCGCACAGGGCATTGGTCCGTTCAGTTATTAGTCGAAGACCCCAGATACCATCTGACTCCTCCACATTTGAGAGTCTACCTATGGATACAACCAGCTATACTTTTTCTATAGATATCCGGGTTGCGCATGGCGACAGTATTCATAGGTACACCAGTTTTACACTCCCTCGAGTATACAGTTACATACACTTCCCAGAGATGGCTCACAGTCATTACGTCCCTACAGATGTTGAAACACCTTCAGTTTGAGCAATTCATCAGTTATTCCAGTGTATCAGTTATTAAGATCAGTCATGTCATGATCATGAGTACATCCCAAAATAATGTCCCCTTTGGACCATTATGATGTACCAGTATATTTTTTATGTATTAGATCCCCCTTCTTGGGACTAATTGTTATGTACATGTCTTGATACGAGCATGGGTATGCCCGCCTCGTCCATTATTAGAGATTATTCCTCATTCATATTGAGGCCATGTAATATTTTTTGTTTTTTGCAGCTTCCAAAGTCCGTGGATCCAATCTCCAAACGGTCTCTTCTCCTCCCCAAACCCCAGAAAAAAGACAAAAGAACTATGATGTCTATCGGCCATACGATGAGATCCTTCCCTCACACATCAGGGGGCAATCTGTTAACACCCAAAAAGTGCTCACTAGCTCATTTCCTTATTCACATGACCCATTTGTCCACTTTTTCACCATTTGAGCCTCTAAAGCCTGTTGATTAAGTTGTCATTGATGCCAACAGTGCCTGGCCATTGATGCCAACAGTTGCATCTTGGTGCCCCTTGTGGAGCCCCTGAGGGTTAGTATTTGTTTAGTGGTTGTCTGTGTCAGAGGATACCTTTTGACTTTGTCCAAGCCCAAGCTTGAAACCCTTGGAGGCCTTGGGACAATGCCAAAAGCCATGGCTACCCATCAACTTGGTTGAGTGACCCCTAAGGTGTTTCTATGATTCTCCAGTTGTTTTCCAGTACCACAACCTATGCCCTAATACCCTAGAATGTGTCCTTGGTGTGTTGCAATAGGACAAATGACCCTTTCAGTGGTCATTTGTGTTTTAATAAGGTCATGGTACTCTAGGAGAAGCCTAGGCACCCCCACATCTTGATGGTGTAATACACCCTTGATAGTTTAATGGAGAACACCCTTGGCATATGATATAACCCACACACTGGTTGCTTGATTGTTTATGATGGTTTGACTCTTGAGGTTTTGATGAAGCCCTTGAATTGGAAGCCCTAGTGGCTTGATGGGGCCCTAAAACCATTTCTAAATGGTAAGAATGTGTAACACAACACTAAAAATTAAATATTAAATATATAAAATAACGAAAATACATTTGACCCTTAAACCCATAAAATCCATTAAACCCTTGTCTCCACATTAAGATAAAGCATTAAAACATCTTTTAATAATTTAACAAATGATTTAAACCCTTATCATCAATTTAAAGTGGTTAAAACATTTTTTAAACAAATAAATAAAATATTAAAAAGTGACCCACATTAAGTTAAAGTGTTAAAATCTTTTAATAATTTAATATTTGTTTAAAAAAAAAAAAAATTCTACTTATCTTCCAACATTAATAAAATCAAATTTTAATAAACCTCACATCCCATCCAATGGGTCCAGCAAGGATTTAAACGGCTCCAAAATAAATTAAAATTAAAATTGGAAAGTCGGCCCATAAATTAAATTAAAAATTATATGTTGAAGGTCGGCTCCATATTTTTTGTTTTAAAAAAAACCACTATAAATAGCAGTCAAATGACATGTCATTTAGTGAGTGGAGATTTTCAGTGGAGCTCTGAAATTTTCGCGGGTACTGTAGTAGTCTGAAATTTTTTTTGGATGAGAAATTTGAATGAGCTGTTATATTCGCTGGAGGAGTGAGGGCTCGGAAGTTTGGTTTAGACTGAGAAATTTCGTTACTGTAGCAGCAACAGCAGTCTGGAATTTATTTTTTTGGTATGTGGAATAGTGTGGAGGAAAAGCTTTCAATTTCGTGGCAGCCACAATCAGACATCTCTTACAAAAATTCGGTGGACTATCAAAAGCTTATGGTATGTAAACATATTACTTTCCATGAAATATTCAGATCTATTATGTGAAAAAATTCAGTGGCAGCAGTAGAGGGTAAAGAGCAGATCCAAATTCTGGCAAGGGTTTATACAGACTGTTTTGCAAATCTTCTGGGTTAAATATAGTCCAACAGTCCCGAATTTGATGATTGAATGAACCGGCAAACACCTTTTCTAAGGAATATCGTTGGAGAAGGAGAGGCAAGTTTACTGTTTGAGGTTTGTGGGGTACAGTAGCAGCAGCAGAACTTGTATTTGGGTCTTGATAACCAATGATGAAAAAGTTCGCTAGCTGAGGCCAAACCTTAATGAAGGAGCAGATCCGAAATGTTATAGCTCTGTTTTTTGGTGAAATACAAACATAGAGATGGAGATTAGCAAGTGAGTAGCAGCATCTTTTCTGATCTTGGATGTACAGGATTGAGGCTGTTAATTTCTATCTTGTAAATTGTTTTGGTTCCATGCTCTAAAAATTCAGTGGGTATATGTTCAAATTACAGAGGTATGATTTTCAAACTACCAGAAGTCTGATTTTATTTTTGATTCTTATCAATTCGGTGGTCTATCTTCAAATTAGTGTGAACTATATTTCAAGCTTTTGGTATGACATAACTTGGTATTCTCTCCAGCAGAAAGATCTCAAATCCCTAGACCGAGACAGAGTTCAGTGATCAACAATTCCACCTTATTCTGAGTCTTTGCATCCTTCTCTCTGAGTTTTTGTTGGTATATAAGTCTGGGTTATGCCTCTATGATGTCAGAGAGGCCTGTTTGAATGATTGACAGCCCTAATGATAAATATTGCATGCTAAGGTTGAAGGTCACCTACCTTATGACTTGACATGAATGATGATCAGCAAACGAGCAGACTATTGACATTGATTAGCAGACCTTATGATGGGTATGTGGTCAAACATCTTGTGTTGGACAGACTTGGAATTGGAATACTTCTTGGTGATTTGAAGACATGTTGACATAGCATGAAGACAACAGTAATGGATTGAGTTGCATTTTGGATTGAGGTTGAAGCAATCACATGAAGCATACCAGGTACATAAGCAGCGTGGTACAGGTTTGACACAGGTTGCCTTATGTGCAGTGGGTCTAACTCAGATTGGTTGAGTTGTATGAGCAGTTGGTTTGACCCAGGTGGTCTAGTACACAGTTGGTTGAACTCATATTTATTGATTCGAATAATGTGAACAACAGATTGATTTATGCACATAGATTGATTGGTACAGCTAGCAGTGTTGCACAGTCATGGTGCAGTGGTTAGTGGACAGTTGATGAGGAATGGTCAATTGATGAGCATTGAAAGTGGTTTTGCAAGTTGTGCAGTGTGGTACAAGTGTTGGATAGCAAGTCTGCAGGATCAGTGCAGTTTGTGGTTCAATAGTTCAGTATCTATCTTCATATCAGGGTGGCAGGACGGGGCAAGGAAATTGAGGGAGCTAAGGCTTCCTTCAGGTTGTAGCCTGTAAACCAGGGGGTTGTAGCCTCCTTCCAGTTGTAGCTGGAGAATTGAAGTATTTGTAACAAAGGGGGTTGTTGCCTCCTTCCAGTTGTTGCTGGTAAATTATTATTATAAAGGCTTCCGTGGTTTTTCCCCCAGGACTTGGGTTTCCACGTAAAAATCTTGTGTACTGTGTTTTGCTATGCTTCCTATGTGATGATGATATGATGATAGGTAATGATGAGCTGTAATAGTTAATAATGCTGATGATATAATGATAATGTGGTAATACATTAATGAATGATGTATTGAAGAAGCAGTTGATGACTGTTAAAGTTGAAAAAGTGATAAAAATCTATACACACTGTTCACCCCCCCCCTCTCAGTGTGTTCGGTGTGTCCAACAATTGGTATCAGAGTGGGCCTTCACAGAAAGCCTTACCAGCTTGAGGGAGATCCTTGACACACCATGGGGTTCTCAGTGAATGGAGCACCATTGTTTTGTGGGACAAATTACTTGATTTGGAAAAGAAGAATGCAAGGTTATCTTGAAGCAGAAGGCAGTGGAGTATGGCAGTCAGTGCTTACTGGGTATGATCATCCGAAGAAAGTGAAAACAACAGCTCAGAAGGAAGCAAGGAAAAATAATTCAATGGCTATGGAAACCATTCTTGAAGGCTTATCAGATTCCATAAAAGAGAATATTGGAAAGTGCAACACTGCTAAGGAACTGTGGCTCAAAATAGAACATCTCTACTCCTCTAAGGAACATGAAGAAGAAGTTATGAAACTCATGACTGCAGATTTGACAGATCTCCAAAAGAAGAAAATAGGAAAGTGCAACTCAATTGAAGAATTGTCACTGAAGTTAGATCAAGTGTACTCCGTTGAAGAATAGAAAGCAGAAGACAAATCCATAGAAGGGTCAGTACAAGATCCAGGTAAGTATGAAGGTAAGTCTATTGAACACCCTATTTGTAACGTTTTTGAAGAAATATGTCTATCGAGTATAGAGGATAAGTGCTATTCAAAATTCATAGATTGTAATACATCAAAATGTGATGAATCTCATTGTTTCTTGATAAATGATGGAAATGAATGTTTAAACAATGATATTACTAATGCTTTGCAAAAGGTTGAGAAACTTTGTAAACATAACCAGGTATTACAAGAACAATTGGACAAATCTGAGAAGAGGAATCAAGAAGAATCTGAGAAAGCCACATAGACTATAATTGATCTAAATCTCCAAGTTGAAGAAGCTACCAGAATCAAAGAAGCCATATCCAACTCTCTGAAAGATCAACTTGAGAAGTCTGCTGTTGAAAATAAAAGATAATCAGAAGAAATTGACAAGCTCAGAAGACAGCTAGAAGATAAGGAGAAAGAATTGACTCGCAAGCTTCAGGACAAAGATAGTGAGATCAATATCTTACTTGAAAAAATGCAGAAGGAAAGATCCGCCAGTCAGAAAGAAGATCCAAGTGACAAAACGGGAATTCATTTCAATCATGAGATTGAAGAGAAAATAAGAAGAAAACAAGAAGATGAAATCAAATCCTTGAAGATAGAATTACGAAAGGTATGTCTGACGAATTTTGACTTTGAAAAGGAACTCTTAGAACTCAGAAAAGAAAATCAAGAAATAAAAGGACAGATGGAAGACAGTATTGTCATTGATCTGAAAGAACAGATAGAAGAAGTCAAGAAAATTGAAGAAGACCTAACAAGACAACTCCAAGAAAAGATAGAAATTTGTCAAAAGCAAGAATTGAAGATCCTCTCTCTAAAGGAAGATCTGAACAAGGCAGTTTCTCAGTTGAAGACAAATTCAAAGATTGAACAGAACATTGAAGAAAGTGAAAGTTCCAGGGAAAAAGAAGAAAAGGCTAATAGTTATACAGATATTTTCAGTAGATCCCATGATCAGCAAGATTCAAGGAAGAATAGAAACAGAGAACTTGCATCACAAAGAAGATCCTTTGCTCAGGGAGATCCCATGATGTTCAGTGGTCACTGCTACAAGTGTAACAACTATGGTCACAAAGCCATCCATTGTAGAACTCATGACAGAATAATTCCAGATATAAATCAAGGTATGTTTTCCGTTCAATGTTATAATTGTTATCATTATGGTCATTTTGCGAAACATTGCAGGATGTAGGGAGAAGTTAAAGTTTGGAGAAGAAAGCAAGTTCAACCGAATGTCATGAACAGTGATCAGCCTACCAAAGTATGGAAAATAAAGTCAGTAGATTGCACCAATGATCAAAACAAAAATGATGAAAATATTGGGAAAAACCCAATACCATTTTGAAGACTATCGATCAGTGTTATGAAGTGTAAAAGGAGCTATGTACTTGATTATCCTACAGTAGTTGGTTTCAGCATATAAGCAGCAGCAGTGCCCAGTGATAGGGGGAGCAGTATTGCTAAAGAAAGTTCTCGTTGCCATTGATGCAAAAAGGAAGAGAAGTTGTTGACAGGGGGAGCATGCCCTGAGGGGGAGCGTTACTTCAAGGTAGTACCCTTTGCCATTGATGCCAAAGGGGGAGAGAAGTTGTGAATAGGGGGATCCTATTCTTAGGGGGAGCCTGAGTGTTGTCATCATTGACAAAGGGGGAGATTGTTGATTAAGTTGTCATTGATTCCAACAGTGCCTGGCCATTGATGCCAACAGTTGCGTCTTTGTGCCCCTTGTGGAGCCCCTGAGGGTTAGTATTTGTTTAGTGGTTGTCTGTGTCAGAGGAGACCTTTTGACTTTGTCCAAGCCCAAGCTTGAATCCCTTGGAGGCCTTGGGACAATGCCAAAAGCCCTGGCTACCCATTAACTTGGTTGAGTGACCCCTAAGGTGTTTCTATGATTCTCCAGTTGTTTTCCAGTACCACAACCTATGCCCTAATACCCTAGAATGTGTCCTTGGTGTGTTGCAATAGGCCAAATGACCCTTTCAGTGGTCATTTGTGTTTTAATAAGGTCATGGTACTCTAGGAGAATCCTAGGCACCCCCACATCTTGATGGTGTTATACACCCTTGATAGTTTAATGGAGAACACCCTTGGCATATGATATAACCCACACACTAGTTGCTTGATTGTTTATGATGGTTTGACTCTTGAGGTTTTGATGAAGCCCTTGAATTGGAAGCCCTAGTGGCTTGATGGGGCCCTAAAACCATTTCTAAATGGTAAGAATGTGTAACTCAACACTAAAAATTAAATATTAAATATATAAAATAATGAAAATACATTTGACCGTTAAACCCATAAAATCCATTAAACCCTTGTCTCCACATTAAGATAAAGCATTAAAACATCTTTTAATAATTTAACAAATGATTTAAACCCTTATCATCAATTTAAAGTGGTTAAAACATTTTTTAAACAAATAAATAAAATATTAAAAAGTGACCCACATTAAGTTAAAGTGTTAAAATCTTTTAATAATTTAATATTTGTTTAAAAAAAAAAAAAATTCTACTTATCTTCCAACATTAATAAAATCAAATTTTAATAATCCTCACATCCCATCCAATGGGTCCAGCAAGGATTTAAATGGCTCCAAAATAAATTAAAATTAAAATTGGAAAGTCGGCCCATGAATTAAATTAAAAATTATATGTTGAAGGTCGGCTCCATATTTTTTGTTTTAAAAAAAACCACTATAAATAGCAGTCAAATGACATGTCATTTAGTGAGTGGAGATTTTCGGTGGAGCTCTGAAATTTTCTCGGGTACTGTAGCAGTCTGAAATTTTTTTGGATGAGAAATTTGAATGAGCTGTTATATTCGCTGGAGGAGTGAGGGCTCGAAAGTTTGGTTTAGATTGAGAAATTTCGTTACTGTAGCAGCAACAACAGTCTGGAATTTATTTTTTTGGTATGTGGAATAGTGTGGAGGAAAAGCTTTCAATTTCGTGGCAGCCACAATCAGACATCTCTTACAAAAATTTGGTGGACTATCAAAAGCTTAAGGTATGTAAACACATTACTTTCCATGAAATATTCAGATCTGTTATGTGAAAAAATTCAGTGGCAGCAGTAGAGGGTAAAGAGAAAATCCAAATTCTGGCAAGGGTTTATACAAACTATTTTGCAAATCTTCTGGGTTAAATACAGTCCAACAGTCCCGAATTTGATGACTGAATGAACCGGCAAACACCTTTTCTAAGGAATATCATTGGAGAAGGAGAGGCAAGTTTACTGTTTGAGGTTTGTGGGGTACAGTAGCAGCAGCAGAACTTGTATTTGGGTCTTGATAACCAATGATGAAAAAGCTCGCTAGCTGAGGCCAAACCTTAATGAAGGAGCAGATCCGAAATGTTATAGCTCTATTTTTTGGTGAAATACAAACATAGAGATGGAGATTAGCAAGTGAGTAGCAGCATCTTTTCTGATCTTGGATGTACAGGATTGAGGCTGTTAAGTTCTATCTTGTAAATTGTTTTGGTTCCATGCTCTAAAAATTCAGTGGGTATATGTTCAAATTACAGAGGTCTGATTTTCAAACTACCAGAAGTCTGATTTTATTTTTGATTCTTATCAATTCGGTGGTCTATCTTCAAATTAGTGTGAACTATATTTCAAGCTTTTGGTATGACATAACTTGGTCTTCTCTCCAGCAGAAAGATCTCAAAGCCCTAGACCGAGACAAAGTTCAGTGATCAGCAATTCCACCTTATTCTAAGTCTTTGCATCCTTCTCTCTGAGTTTTTGTTGGTATATAAGTCTGGGTTATGCCTCTATGATGTCAGAGAGGCCTGTTTGAATGATTGATAGCCCTAATGATAAATATTGCATGCTAAGGTTGGAGGTCACCTACCTTATGACTTGACATGAATGATGATCAACAAACGAGCAAACTATTGACATTGATTAGCAGACCTTATGATGGGTATGTGGTCAAACATCTTGTGTTGGGCAGACTTGGAATTGGAAGACTTCTTGGTGATTTGAAGACATGTTGACATAGCTTGAAAACAGCAGTAATGGATTGAGTTGCATTTTGGATTGAGGTTGAAGCAATCACATGAAGCATACCAGGTACATAAGCAGCGTGCTACAGGTTTGACACAGGTTGCCTTATGTGCAGTGGGTCTAACTCAGATTGGCTGAGTTGTATGAGCAGTTGGTTTGACCCAGGTGGTCTGGTACACAGTTGGTTGAACTCAGATTTATTGATTCGAATAATGTGAACAACAGATTGATTTATGCAGATAGATTGATTGGTACAGCTAGCAGTGTTGCACAGTCATGATGCAGTGGTTAGTGGACAGTTGATGAGGAATGGTCAGTTGATGAGCATTGAAAGTGGTTTTGCAAGTTGTGCAGTGTGGTACAAGTGTTGGATAGCAGGTCCACAGGATCAGTGCAGTTTGTGGTTCAATAGTTCAGTATCTATCTTCATATCAGGGTGGCAGGACGGGGCAAGGAAATTGAGGGAGCTAAGGCTTCCTTCAGGTTGTAGCCTCCTTCCAGTTGTAGCTGGAGAATTGAAGTCTTTGTAACAAAGGGGGTTGTTTCCTCCTTCCAGTTGTTGCTGGTAAATTATTATTATAAAGGCTTCCGTGGTTTTTCCCCTAGGACTTGGGTTTCCACGTAAAAATCTTGTGTACTGTGTTTTGCTATGCTTCCTATGTGATGATGATATGATGATAGGTAATGATGAGCTGTAATAGTTAATAATGCTAATGATATAATGATAATGTGGTAATACATTAATGAATGATGTATTGAAGAAGCAGTTGATGACTGTTAAAGTTGAAAAAGTGATAAAAAGCTATACACACTGTTCACCCCCCCCCCCCCCCTCAGTGTGTTCTGTGTGTCCAACAAAGCCAACATAAGGTCACCAAAAGACCTTGATACACCCCTTTTTCCACTCAAAAAGATTATTTTTCCTAAAAAAGCATAAAAAACCCTAAAAAAGGGTCCAAAATTCCCAAAAATATTAAAAAGGGAATAAAAATATTAATTTTATTCAAAAAAGGAAAAAGGAGGGAAAAGTACCTAAACCATGTTGGTCAATACCATTGGTTTCCACAAAACCACAAATGGTATTCCCCACCACCAAAACCTATAAAAAGGTGGTAGGGGCTCCTCATTTCACATCCATTCATATTCCTATCCTCATGCTGCCAAAATCTCCCTTGAGCTTTTGGCCATTGTAGCAACCTTGGAGAAAGGACCCTTTGGAGTTTGGAGCTGCTCATCCTTGGAGCTACTCAACAACCTTCATCATTTGGAGGTATTATTATTGCAAGCACTTGCTTGCCCCCATTTTCAATACAAAGTTATTTTTTCCATTTCTTGTTCTTGTTTTCAATTCAAAATTTTATTATGATATGCACATGCTAGTTTAGTTTTAGTTTTAGATTTAGTTTATTGTTTTTGCTTAAATATTGAAACTGCTGCTACTAGTTAGCAGGTTCCCATAGCACTAAGCTTGGTTGCAAAACCAAGCCAACAATTGCCACCAGGGGACAACCCCATTTACTTGACACATGCATATATCCAACCAAGAAGGGTCGACGCACCAACGGTTCACCTATTCAAGAACGCGCAATATGAACTACCTGTACCACCGATTTTTGGAGATGTGGAAATCTAGGGGAGCCTACTCGGTAAAGTGGAAACATGCAAGTTTCCAGACCACAATCTGCTCGAAGAAAAAGACCCAAGAGAGCCAAAGTTTCCTCGGTTTCAAGCTGACCAATACATGTGTCGTATGGAGGATGCAAAATCAGGAAAACCTATGGTCGTCCCATAGGACTGTGCTAATTAGCAGTTAGCGCCATCTGACTTGCTACATCTCCTTCGTCTACCACATTTTTAGCGCAGTCTCGAATGTACCGTGGTGGTGCACACTCTAATATCGTGCATGTTCCAGGGATTCCTGTGGCTTTACCAGAAGATTGACATCAACGTCGACTTCATATACAACATAACTCACCTCAGCAAGCAAGGCGATGACCCCAAAGATGATTCTGGAGGCAAAACAAAGGATAAATAAATTGCAAAGAAAATGAAAGATGAAAACAAGATAACAAAGGGAAAACGAGGCTTTATCATAGATGAAATTAAAGACAAATCCACAAAGTTCACTATCCAGTTGCTCGCAGGCAGGATTCTGCGAAAATGTAGACCGATGGAAGTGTCAGCCACATCGGTTCTTCTCGCTGCGAAGGCTAAATATGGACACCCATATAATTGGGCCAGTTATTTGTTGAATGAATTTTTGGAGGATGTCTGTGAAACCCAGGAGACGGGAAACGCGTTCCACTACACATGGTTGATGATCTTGATAGCGTTCATAGGTTGGAAGGAGCCCTAATATCAGCATAAACTTCCAATGATAACAGGGGATTGCCAAGCCACGAAGTACGCAAACATGTGGGAAAACGCGCAGCCGAAGCGTCAGTGCATAAATAATGAACAATTCCACACTTACTTTATCCAGTTATGCGATGTAATATTGCACACTCCGCGCATTTCAAAAGAGACGAAAACACTGTTTCTTCCGAAGATGATTTTTAAAGCTGATTTGCACTCTGTGTACTTCCAGCCAAAGGCCGAAAAAAAGAACCCAGTATGGTTACCTATGGACTACCAGTCGGACGCAACAAGGATTGAGCTAGCCATAGAAGACTGGCCACTAGAGTGGAAGGTGGATGCGCCCCTGGAAATCCACTCCACAACAGAAGAAGGCTCACAGAAACCTACACCAATTGATGAGGAGATAGGAATAGACACCAGTGAAGTACAAAAAGGCGAGAAGAGAAAGAATCCTGAAGGTGCAGGAACATAAAAAGGACCGAGGAAAAAGATGAATGCAACCAAGGAAAACCCAGAAGTATAGTTGCACGAAGGCGATTATGACTATGTCTCTTTGCACGTCAATGAGTACCTAGAGGAAGCCTTGCTACAAAAGATAGTAAGCAAGAAGAGGCACAAGCGCAGTTAATCCAAAACCTCTCAGAGCTAAAAATTATGGTTGCAAAGATTAAACAAGTCCAGCAGGACTTCGTTCGAGACTCTCATTCAGAAGGTAAGTCAGGGGAATATAGTAGACGAAGAAGAAGGCCACCGGTCGAAACAATGAAGCCCCACTTAGTAAGAATGCAACCACTCAGCATCATTTTTCCAAACGAGGAGATGGCTGAAGGTGTGAAGCAAGTAGAGCACCTCAACTTGAATATTGGTATGCTACCTCTTGAGGGGTTACACGATCTGCATCTGCAGGTCATCAAGGAAATAAGAGATAGAGACATCGTCTCTTACAACCAAAGTGTACATCTAGAGGAAATCTACAAACTACTCACAGAGGAGTGTGTGCAGAAGACTACAGAGTTAGCCAGGGCATAGTTAAAATAGAGAAGGCTCGAAGAGACAGTTGCTACTGTCTGTGAACAGATATTTGAGTGCGAAGTGCAGCCATAATTAGAGGACACAATTGTTCAGATTGGAAAGGTGGTGAGCGACCTAAAGGAAGAGATGGCCAATATGGAGATCACGCAAAAATAAGAGGTTACTAACCTCACAACCCAGTAGCGACCAAGTACACCACAAGAAAGCGGAGAAGAAAGAGTCATAGCACTCAGAGCTTCAGCAGAAAGTATCTCTGCCGAAATATCGAAGTGTCAACACTTGCTTAATGAAGCAACTCAGATATGGACCATGCTACAGGATGACCCCGCCATGCAACAAATTTAGGATGACGTGAACCAATGGCAGGCAGAGTTGGGTGCTATGAATGTAGCCATGAAGACCTTGCCGCCTAGGGAGAAACTCCAAAAGTTCACGTAGGTCAAGTACTTGACAAAAGTTCGATAAGGTACATAATACTATGGTACCTTATCATGGGAAGGGGTTAGTAAAATGATTAAAACAATGCATCATTATCGAGAAGAATATCCCAGAGAACTTATGCAAAGGGAAATTGATTTAGCATGCGGTTTAAAAGATAAAAAGGCAAGTATATTTACCATCCTCATTTTTTTCGTTGTTTCCCATTGTATCAAAATATTTCTTTCATTTATTTATTCTTATATTTTTTTTTACCGAGTCAGACATGATGCAGCTGATACATCGCAATGCGATGTGGTGCAATGGTCATAAATATCGCATCAAAAAGTTGGATGACGAGAAGAAAACATTTGATTGTGGGATAACTCCAGTTTTTCAAGTCACTAATGTTTCCTCTAGAAGTGACAGGGATCTTGAAGTATCTGAAAATAGGTATTATGGTTATTTGGAAGATATAATTGAGTGTGACTTTAATTCCTTTAAAATAGTTCTGTTTGAGGTCAAATGGTACAGGATACGAATGAATGAACATGATCCCGAAAGTATTGTTATCAAGCATGCCAATGGATTTACCACGGTTAATACAAGGGAACTTGAACTGGGTATAGAGCCTTCTGTTCCTCCAAGTCAATGTGAGCATGTCTTTTACTTAGAGGTTCCCAGTAAAGCAGTTTGGTCATACATTGTTAGATATGATCCAAGAGGAAGACTGGTCAAGTATAATGCAGAAGAAGAAGACAGTGTTGAAGAAGAAGGTGATGTAGATCAAGAGCAGTTGGTCATCGACGTAGATGTGTCGGATGAAGAATCCGATCAAGAAGTTGATCATCCAAATGATGTAGCAGACAATGACATAGCCATTGATGATATTGATGATGAATATATAACCAAAAATTATGTTGATGCTAATGCTGATATGAGCGATATTTTCAACAATAGTGATTATGAACCAGATGACCATACAGATGTTGAGTCAGATGAAGAAGAATAATAATGACATTGTAGCAATGTTGGACTCTAGGAGGTATGTGAGAACATATTTTTACATAATGTATTATGTTTAAATTATTTAGTATGTTACATAGTAATCATCGTCAATATCCTCATCCTCATCATCATCGTCGTCGCTTTTGTCGTCATGGTCATCTTCATCATCATCATCATCGTCGTCACTTTTGTCGTCATGGTCATATTCATCATCATCATCATCATCACCATCATCATCATCATCATCATCATCATCATCCTCATCGTCATCATCATCCTCGTCATGACCATCATCCTCATCCTCGTCATCATCATCATCCTCGTCCTCATCCTCATCCTCATCATCCTCATCCTCATCCTCATCCTCATCCTTGTCATCATCATCATCCTCGTCCTCATCCTCATCCTCATCATCATTGTCGTCATCATCATCATCATCATCGTCGTCGTCGTCGTCATCGATGTCGTTATCGTCATCGTCATCGTCATCATCATCATCTCCATAATCACCATCGTCATTGTCGTCTTCATTACCATAATCATCCTCATCCTTGTCATCATCATCATCTTTGTTGTCATCGTCGTCATCATCATCATCATCATCATCAACATCATCACCATCATCATGGTCATCTTCATCATCATCGTTTGATTCGTCCTCACCATCCTCATCCTCATCCTCATCCTCATCATCGCTATTGTCGTCATCATCATCATCATCGTCGTCGTTTTCGTCGTCATCACCATCATCATCATCATTATCATCCTCATCATCATCATCATCATCCTCATCATCATCGTCGTCATAGTCATCATCATCATCATCATCATCATCATCCTCATCCTCATCCTCATCCTCATCCTCGTCATCATCTGTAATACCTCCATTTTGACCATTGGGATATATTGGCTTTTAATGTAAATATTGTATACATGTGATGTATGTTTTCCTAGCGTGGAGCTTAAGGCCAAGGTCCGGCTAGTGTATGTTCGGATTTTATTTAAAAAGGCAAGTATTTGATATTATGATATCCATGTGCTATTCAACCACAGAACATTGTAAAATGGTGTAAATATTAATATTGCAATAAAATACCAAAAACGGGCTATGGAAGCAATTAATAATAAGGGGGCATGTGTATTCCACTAGGGAGTGGTGAGGGGGTTGTGGGGTTGAACCATATGATGCCAAATGTCATCTTGAGAACCCATTTGACTTTCCTTGTTGACATTTAATTCTGTTGTAAGGAAGTGGTTGAAGAAATCAATCCATGGCTTTAATGGAGCATGGGCAGCCTAGGAATTTGTATGGCAGGTATGGGATCTGTTTTCTTGACCCACAAGTCACTCTACCTCATGGGAATTCATTTCTCCTCATTACCAGTCCATTGTGGAACATCTAAGAATCAGTTTTCATCCATTACACATGCCCAACAGTGAGAAAAACCATAAAATGACAACTCTGAATTAAACCATGTTTTGAAGTGCCAAAAATGCCCAAAAAATCGTGTGGACAGTGAAATCCAATGGGGGATCTGTTGGAGGATCCTAGGTCAGCCTATCGACTAGGCTCTCCACTTGACCACTTGCAATATAAGTTGACAAGTTGTGTCGACCAGTCAGGCTATGTTGGTCGGTTGCGCTGACAATACCGTTATATAACTGAATGTAAACACATATATATAGGCTATTGAGCCAGTGTATGGGTTAACTATGATTTGTTCTATGTAGCGTTTTTCTCTTGCTAGTAATAAAGGCTTGTGCTTGTCTCTCTCTATCAGTATCTTGTCTCTTGTATATGTATCACTGTGCATGCTTGCTTATAATATATAATGTGTCTCTGGTAACTGCATGACCCGTGGGACTACATCTGGTAACTACATGACCCGTGGAAGCCCTCGTAGTTCCTGGACCGATGGAGATGAATTTCAGAAAGAAGGTGAAAGGGTGAGGCTCAATTGACCCTACTAGTTTGCTAACGAAGGATAAAGAAATCACAACTCATGGTTGTTCCTGCTTTCTTCAGGACACAAAAAGGATTTGTTAGTGGGGGAGATGTTGAGAGGACCCTTCGGGGCCTCAACTGTCATTGTTAACTATTAACTAATGGACGGTTGGAAGTGGTACAACTGCTCCAACTGACTTCATATTGTATAAATATTACCATGATGAATGAGAAAGGCGACCGAATGTTCAGTCCAATATGTGTTATCTTGATGGTTGATGTGTATGCTTATTCTCTGCTTGAATTTCCGTTTAATCACATAGATTACAATATGATCCATAGACCTGAACCTTGGGGCGAATTTGAGAGTGTTAGATACCCCGAAATCCATAGGAAAACCCATATTTGATAGCCCAAAAATACAATTACGGGACAGAGTTATTTGGCCATAGAATTGAATAAATCCAAGCGTGCATAATAGAGTAGAAGATAGAACAGAGGTTGGGATTCCTTGATAAACCCAGTGAAGGCTAGAATCTCAAGGATTTAGCAACTTGGACCTTTCTATGTGTTGACGCAACGTCTATTGATAGGGGTTCACTTTGCACTGTCGCCAACAAACACCAACCCAAACTCCCTTACACACTAGCCTGGAAAGGTTTAACCCTTTCCAGCAACACTTACAGAGCGAGTGAATTCTCACCCGAGATGGATAAGGGGGATGTAGGAACCATACTCATTTGCATCAAAAGTAATTATTAAACCCTCAGAGCATTAAACATATTGCAAACATTTGCATTCATCATCGAACAGAGACAAAGACAGAGATAAAACCATAATCGAACATCTTCATGCATTCATTAAAACCTACGGAATGACTTTTGCAGAAACAATCAATACATCATATCGCGGATACAAAACAGATCAAAATGATCGATGGAAAATATGGATCAACTTCTTCCCTTAGGCATACAATCCTACTCTTATTTATATGCTACTAAGCAGTTACAAAACGGTCCACATGACCAATTCTAACTAACTAACTACTTCCGTGATTCCGCATTCTCCACGAATGACCCTTTCTTCTGTGGATGGTCCCTTTCGCAGCTATCGGCTTCCGCACTTCCTCCGGACTAATCCCGTGCCAAAAGGCCCCCAACAGAAACTTTTGGCTTGCGCTCGAGCCACCTCAGCTGGACATCTCTGGTACTGTACTCATCCTTTGCTGTGATACACTTCTGAAGTTGTTCTTGCCGTCTAGAGCTTGCTATCGTGTACATATCAAACTCATCCTTCAGTCTCTAGTTCGTTGTCATGTACTTCTCAAATTCATCCTCTAGTCTCTGGGAACCTTGATCATATACCTCTTCTGCTCGGCTGGTGCACTTCATGCTTGTTCCATACTGAGGAAAAGTTCATCTATGCCACCAAGATATGAAACAGGCCAACTGCTTTGGCACATCTGTTTCGCACTTGAGACTACCTGCTACTGGGGCTAGCGAGCCTCCGCCCCTGGTGTTCTGGTGGTTGCAGGGACCACAAATATTCTAACTACTACCATGTTCTTAGACATCCTAGGTGATACCTCGTCTCTGTTCCTCCCGATTGTTTGCGCTACTTCCTTCGCTGGTTGTTCATGCACACTCATTGTTCTGGCCCTTAGCGCACCTGGAGTGCTGCCGCACGAAATGAAATGGATCATTTCCACAGCTTCCTTGGAATTACTCACTCAACTCTCTACCTTACCAACTTGCAGCATGGAGCTTACTCATTCCCGACTTATGGATACTACCATGCTCAACTAGCCTTCTGCGCCTGTATTTATGCTTGTTCCTCGTGTCCTTGACGCCGGATGCTGAAATCATTAGCCAAATCTCTTCGCATAACCATTGGATTTTGTCATCATACTTCTCCGTAGTATTCTGGTGAATTTGATCTGCAGCAATCATGCTCGGATTTGACTCCCCTGTGTTCAGCGTGCGAAGCATCGACGAGCAACCCGGCTGGCCATGCTTCCACTTTTTGTCATTATTGTTTTTTTTTTTTACTAGTTCAGTTTATCAACTGCTCTGCACCGGATCATGGTGATAGGGTATCAACCTATTCCCATCGACCATCTTAGGAAACAATACCCCCCCCATCCAAAATTTGTAGTTGCACCGCACCTCCGTCAGTGACAAAATTCATGATGTAGGGACCTAATCAATGCATTTGTAATTTACTTGGGTGTTTCGTGAACTTACTGTCATATAACAGAACTTTATCCCTGCACTGAAAGTGCTTTTGTTTAACATGGCAGTCGTGCCAAGCCTTCCGTCGGTCTTTCTCCACCTTCTAATGGAATCCTGCGATGAGCCGATCTTCGTTGAGCTGTATCAGTTGTGCTAAATGTTCCTCCAATGCTTCGTCATCACTCATTCTTGTAGCTGCTATGATGTGCACACTAGGTACAATATACTCCATCGGCATGACTGCTTTCGGTCCATAAATGAGCTTGAATGAAGTCTGGCCGGTCTGACATTTGCATGTCGTGCGATACGCCCAAAGTATCGACAGAATTTTTAAATCCCAATCATCTCGGTTAAAATTGCACACCTTGGTGAGTGCATGCTCCAATATCTTATTGAACACCTCAATTGTCCCATTCGCTTGAGGATGGTAGGGGGTACTCTTGTTGTGCTGGATCTGAAATTATTCTGTCATCGCTGCAATTGTCTAGTTAACAAAATGAGTTCCCTGGTCACTTAGAAAACTTTTGGGCACCCAAACCTGGTGACCACATTGTCAAACATAAATCTTGCTGCAGGTGCAGCTGAACAATCTCTCACTAGTGCAGCTTCTGCCCATCGCGTCAAATAGTTTGTTGCACTGATGATGTAGCATGACCATGTTCTTTTACCGGGTGGGTTGATGGGTCCCACGAAATCAACTTCCCACTTGTCGAAATCCTGCAGTTTTACCTAGGGTACAAGTGGAATTTTGTCCTTTCGTGATAGCTTCCCGATCTGTTGGCATACGTCGTAGCTCCTAGCGTAGTCCGTGGAATCTCCATGCATTTTTGGCCACCACAATCCTGCCCGAAGGATCTTCCTAGCAGTTTTCCATCCTCCATAGTGTCCCCCAACGATCCCGTCGTGAGCTTCCAATAAAATCCTCTCCTTCTCATGTGGAAGGACATATCGTCAAAGTATCTCATCTGGTCCCATCTTGTGCAATTTCCCTGCAATCAATTGAAAATATGCAGCTATGACAACTAGCTACTTCTTTTGAGTGGTATTGAATCCTGTCGGTGCCTCCCCTATCGCTAAAAACTAAATGATTTGTTCGTAATGGTCATCAACCATTCCAACTCTAAACAACTGAGCATCTGACAATCCTTCGTCAATGCTCCTTGGTTCTTCCCCGGACTCTATTCGTGACAGGTGGTCTGGTCCTACATTCAGTCATCTTGGATATACAATTATCTCAAAATGAAACTCTTGGAATAGTAGCAACCATCGACAGATTCCCCCCCCCCAACACAGGTTTGTTCACCAGGTATTTCAGTGCTGAATGATTGATGAACATTTTAAAGTTCCCCCCTAAGAGGTAGTGTCGGAATTTCTGCAAGGTGTAGCTAGGTTTTTCACCCTATCTTGTGCAAATGAGTACCTACTAAGGAGAAGGGCCTCCTTAGTAGAAGTTTAGTAAAACAGTAAATTTAAATAGTAAAACGATATGAGATCTAAGCTAACATGTGCATTAAGAAAAATAAGAGACAATGACAAGATAATAAAGATTTTCTTTTTGTATTACATTTACCTCAAATGTTGAGGTTGGTGGAGCTCTTGCAGTAGTCCAGGAGGGCTTCTTACGTGCTCCAATTTGTTCCTTCTCCTTCTCCAAGGTGTTTGGATAACGGGCCAAAAGGAGCACTCAAATGGGAAACTAGCTCAAATGGTAAGCTAGGGTTTCAAGAGTGATTTTGGCATAGTGAGGATAGGATATATTGTGGATGTGAAATGGGGAGCCTCCATCACCTATTTATAGGTTTTTAGTGGTGGAGTGTTGACCCATGGTTTTTGGTACCATATGGTTTAGGTAAATTGTATAGGGTTTTTGCTTCCTTTTTCCCTCTTTTTCCTCTTTTTTTATATTTTTTATTCCCTTTTATTTGATTTTGGGAATTTAGGGCCCCTTTTAGAGGGTTTTTTCTATTTTTGGAGGAAATTTAAATTATTTTGGGGGAACAAGGGGTTTTTTGGCCTTTTTGGTGGCTTTTTAATGGTTTTTTAAGGTTTTGGAGACAAATATGGTAGGAAATATAGACAAATGAGTCATGTGATGAGGTAGATGAGATGGTGAGTACTTTTTGAGTGTTAACAGATTGCCCCTTGATGTGTGAGGGCAGGAGCTCATCGTATGGCTGATAGACATCATAGGTCTTTTATGGTTTTCCTGGGGAGTGGAGAAGAGAAGAAATGAACTAGAGCCTGGAACAACGGTCCCGAACAAACTGCAAAAACTGAAAATACATGACCTCAATAATGAATGAGGAATAATCCCAATATATGGAAAAGGCGGGCATACCCATGCTCATATCAAGATATATAAAAAACAATGAGGCCCAAAAAAGGGAGCCTGAAAGATACATGGAGAACCACCGTGTACATCATAAGGGTCCAGAGGGGACACAAATCTGGGACATACTGTCGGGCTGACCATGTTTGATCTAAAGAACTAATACACTGGAATAACAATAGTGTTGCTGAGTGTGGTACCAGAGGAGCTGATGAGCTATGGGATCATAATGACGGGGAGTCATACTCGCAATGGTACACTGAACTGTAGCTGAACTGGGTACTCAAGGAAGCATATAAGTGGATGGCTTCTGAATACTGTCGCCAACGCAACCAGGATATCCACGGGAACATATAATTGGTTGTTCCAAAGTGACTCACCAATGTGCTAGAGTTGGGGGAAGTCTGGGGTCTTCAACAAATAACTGAAGGGATATATGCCTTGCACAAATCTCAACGATGCGATCAAGGTGTTGAAGTTGAGCATGTGAGAAACAACCATTCGGAGAGGCACTGATGACTCCACTCAAAATGGTCCATAGGCACTCACCACAGATGGTGATGATTCCAAGGTGCAGGGACCTTTGGGTCTATCCTCTGGAATAGATGGGCCGGCGTCGACATAGGGAGACCTGCAACGACCAAGGAAATGATGTTTCCTTGATAGGAGCACGAGGTGGATAACCGAAGTGTGAGAGTACTGATGGTAGGATTGACATACTGTGGAGGTGGGGAATAACTAGGAAAATAGAGTGGGTGGACTCAAACTTCCTTTGTTCAGAGTATGATGGCGGAGATGATCGGGCAGCATATGAAACTTACTAGTGGGAAGGGAATCATAGCTTTAAGGGACCAGGGATGGTGACTGGAAGGAGGGAGACTCTAAGGGTTGTAGATTGTAGAATACTCTGAACAAAGGAGACCTTATGGGGGGTGCTGCCGAGATGATGGATCATAGTGCTGAGGGGCACCAGTGGGGGCTTGAGAGGATACACGAGTTTGTGCGACCTACGGGTGGTAATATGGTTGAGGCACAATCGGAGAAGCGTAAGCAGAGGATGTGTGGCTGAATCACTGAGGTGGACATGAGGGTCCGTGGGAATGGTGGTTATGTGCCATGGGAGCATACGAATTGGTTGCTCCAGAGTGGGATGTATCCTGCGAAAGGTCGGGGCCATTACTAGTATGTGTTATGGAAAAGGGTTGGTTATGTAATGCAATACGGCCAATGATGCCATCAGCGGCATGGGATGCCCCTGGCACGTCATTTTGGGAGGAATCACCGTGGGGGTCGTCGGGTATAATGGTATATAGGTAACCAGACTGGGTGTAGATAACGTCAAACTATTGTGATTTTAGGATGGCTTCTTCCTCAGATTGGGGTCGCTCGGATGCCACATCCTTGGCAATGACGGGAATGAGAGATTTGAGAAACCAATCTAAGAAGATACGGTCATCTAACTTCCTTTTTCACAGGCTTCGGCGTTGACGCCACTCATGAATGTGGTTAGTGATGTGGGTGGCCGTATTCTGTCTGTAAGATAGTAGGATCTCAACTCCCGCGTCATAGAGGATAGGTAACTGAAAGAACTGCAGGAAGGTCGAGGTGAGGGAAGTAAAGGTGGCATGGGTCCCATGGGGCTGCTCGATGTACCACTTGGCTGCAAAGCCAGTGAGAGTTCGTTGTAATAGACGGATTCGGACAGAGTCATCCACTATGGAGTTAGAGGAACACCATAGATGGAAAGACATAATGTGGTTCTGGGGGTCTTCACCTGCCTTTCCCTCAAACTTAGGGATGTCTGAAGGGAGCTTGGTGGGCATGTGAGGCCATGTAGGATCGTGTCTGATGGGATCGTTAGTCAGTCTGGCCAGGTCAAGAAGGTTGAGACTAGCCATGAATGGCAAACTAGTAGAAGGATGTGACATGCCGGTGGTGGGGGCCGCGTTAGGGCCGATGCCCCCAAGTGTGAGAGCTGGGTTCAGGTTGGGGATTTTTTCCCCAGGTGGAGGAACGAAGGTGGTATGGGAGGGTCCTACGCTGCCAAGTGTAGTGTGAGTGACTAGTGGGATTGGGTTGGGTATGTTAGCCACTGGAATTGGCACAGTGACTGGAATGGTGGGTGTGGGCCCCATCGAGGGCATACTCAAAGCAGGTGTGGTGGTTGGGGTGGTTGTGGAAACTCCACCAAGGGTCCCTACAAAGAAAGGGTTGGAAGTCATGCCAGCCATGGAGCTGGTTGGTGCAGTAATAGTGGGGTTCTCAGACTCTGCCTTAGAATCAGATGTGAAATAAGGGGCGTCAGAGCCGGGGGACGGAGCTCTATGTCATCGATGAGTAGAGTCAAGTGATGAAGCTCGAGGTCTGTGATGAGTGGTATCAAGTGATGAAGCTCTACGTCTATTACGGGTGATGTTAAGTGAACCGTGCTGCGGGGGATCGCCCCGAAGGTGCCAAGAATGTCTCAAGGACTCAATGGCGACAGATGGTGTCAAGTGTCTGGGGGTTGTGTCAAGTGAAAAACAGCTCAAAAACCCTAATGCAAGCGAGTGTGTAGAAGGAGAGCACAAAAAATACGGCACTCAGGCCAACAACTGGCTCAAAACGCTTACTGTAATAGCTGTGCTACAATAAGCAAAGCATCAACAACAATGGTCAGAATACCAACAAGCAGCAGGTTTCCTAAAAAATAAAAATAGTGGACTCGCTAGACCAAAGGGAGGTAAGGGAGCATGCAAACACATATCTAAATAGTATTCTGACTCAACCAGACATATCCTTTTCAAGGTGATGAAATCCAAGTCAGACAATATGGATAGTAGAGCCGAGTGGCTAAAGATATCCCCCTACCGGGAGGGACACCAAGTAAGACAATCCTAGAAGAAAGGCAACTAAGATACCCCATTCATGACACATCTAGAAAGGTGAATCTGCATATCCGGTCCTATCACCGTGTGGGCCTAAAAGGAATCACCACACGCAGACCAATGAGTAGGTAGCTTTCGGTTACTGAATGGATTGTGGTATTCCACTCAGGCCTCTGGAACCAGTCTGGCTACTTCAACCCTCCTAAGGGAGAGGCCCTTTGATAAACTGGTTGTGACCGTGTCAAAAAATACTAGAGGATTTTGGTTCCCTAATGGACAACAACTATGTCTCAAGTGTAAGCGACCGAGGGGTGTTATTTGGATGCCTATCCCCCCTGTCCTACTTAATTACAATATTCTTATGTGTTCCCCAAGTGGGGTTAGAATGTTGGTTGTGTTAAGTATTATTTTAAGGCTCATTTGAATTAGGTGACAGAGTGTGTGCATGTGAGGTAATGAACCCAATCAAAAGTGCCACGCGTGGGAAAATTTTTAAACCATTAATAATGCAGAAATTTAACTTGCAATGCAAAATTTTCTTTTTTCAATGTAAATGCTTAAACTTAAAAAATTATCTAAATGGAACGGAAAGCAAACTGCATAAAAATGCAGTAGGTAACTGTGGCTGCAGACAGGACAGGTGGCTATGCAGGTGCAGAAAATATTGTAGAAAAATTCTGGGTAAAAAATGCAGAAAATAGATTGTGGGTCTGTGACTGAAATGTGCGGTTTGGGGTGCGACTGTAGGGATGAACTCTGCGATCGAATTGTGGCTCGGTCCCCGAAAGGCGCGGTTTGGGGCGCGACTGTAGGGTTGAACCCTGCGGTCAGATCGCGGGTCTGTGGTCAAGAGGCACGGTCTGGGGCACGGTTAAAGGGAGAAGAGTTGCGGTCAGATCGTGGGTTTACGGCCATAATGCATGCTTTGGAGAACAGCAAAGGGGCAGAAAGCCGTGGTTGGATCATAGGTCTGGGGATAAAATGCGCGGTCTGGAGTGCGGCAAAGGTGCAGAAACCTACGGTCTGGGCCGCGAAAAAGAGGTAGAAGGCTGCGCTCGGGTTGCGGAAAAATGACAGGAAGTTGCGGTCTGGGCCCCTGAAAAAGAGAAAATAGTTGTGATCTGGATCACGAAAAAATGGCCGAAATCTACGATCTGGTTCGCAGCTGCGAAGAATAGAACTGCGATCTGCGGCAGAAAACCCAACTGGCCGAAGCCACAGCCGAACAACGAAAACAAAAAAAATACTTGCAGAAAATAAAAACTTGTAAATTTTTAACTAGAAATTCAAAGGAACAATAGTGGAGTCGCCAAAACTTTAGCTAGTGTTTTCACCCTAGCTTGTGCAAATGAGCGCCTACTAAGGAGAAGGGCCTCCTTAGTAGCAGTTCAGTAAAACAGTAAATTTAAACAGTAAAATGATATGAGATCTAAGCTAACATGTGCATTAACAGAAATAAAAGACAATGACAATATAATAAAGATTTTCTTTTTGTATTACATTTACCTCAAATGTTGAGGTTGGTGGAGCTCTTGCAGTATTCCAGGAGGGCTGCTTCCGTGCTCCAATGTGTTCATTCTCCTTCTCCAAGGTGTTTGGATAATGGACCAAAAGGGGCACTCAAATGGGAAACTAGCTCAAATGGTAAGCTAGGGTTTCAAGAGTGATTTTGGCAAAGTGAGGATATGATAGATTTTGGATGTGAAATGGGGAGCCTCCATCACCTATTTATAGGTTTTTAGTGGTGGAGTGTTGACCCATGGTTTTTGGTACCATGTGGTTTAGGTAAATTGTATCGGGTTTTTGCTTCATTTTTCCCTCTTTTTCCTCTTTTTAATATTTTTTATTCCCTTTTATTTGATTTTTGGGAATTTAGGGCCCCTTTTAGAGGGTTTTTGCTATTTTTGGAGGAAATTTAAATTATTTTGGGGGGAAAAGGGGTTTTTTGGCCTTTTTGGTGGCTTTTTAATGGTTTTTAAAGGTTTTGGAGGCAAATATGGTAGGAAATATAGACAAATGAGTCATGTGATGAGGGAGATGAGATGGTGAGCACTTTTTGAGTGTTAACACAAGGCATAGACCATCGCCAACCCTTCCCTTTCCGTGGTTGTATAATTCTTCTCCGCAGTAGACAACTTCCTACTTACGAAGGCTATCGGGTGGTCGATGTCGCCTGCTCCTAGTTGGGCCAAGATAAATCCTAATGTGACTAGTGATGCATCGACGTGAACATGAAACTCCTTCATCCAATCTGGAAATGCGAGTATGGGTGTTGCGACCATCTTTGCCTTTAATATATCCAGACTCTTCTGACACCCTTTGTTCCATTCAAACTTAGCATCTTTCTTCAACAACTTCTCCATTGGCACCGTGATTGTTGCATATCTTATGATAAACTCTCTATAGTAGCCCATGTGTCCCAATGTCGCTCTCAGTTGCTTTACTGTCGTCGACAGTGGGAGCTCAAAAATGATTGCAATCTTCGCCGGGTATACCAGCATTCCTTCCCTGCAGACAATGTGCCCCAACAAAATTCCAAAATGAGCACAAATGATGCACTTTTTGAGGTTCAATGAAATTTGGTGCTGTCGACATCATTCCATCATTAGTCTTAATTTTGCGATGTGATCTTTGACCAATCCATATACTATCCAATCGTCCATATAGATGGCCAAAAACTTGTGAATATAATCTTTGAATGCAGAAACTACTAATATTGAAAAAATCGTTGGAGCATTCTTCATTCCAAATGGAATCACTATATACTGAAAGCATCCCCACTCTGTGATGGATGTATTCTTATGTCTATCTTCCTTTGCAATATTGATATGGTGATAGCCCGAAAACCCATCTGTAAATGAATATATTTCCTGACCTCCTACTCCTTCGAGCACCTCATCCGTGAATGGTGTCAGGAACGGATCATGTAGGCAAGCATCATTTAGCTTTCTCAAATCGACGCATATTCGGACTTCGTCGGACTTCTTATCCTGGGCCACCATCGGCCTGATCCACTCTAATTCTTCCACTGGTTCTATAATGTCGGCTTCTAGCATTCTTTCAATCTTAGCTTGCACCCGTTCCTTGTACCTTGGATTCAATCGATAGGGCCACTGCTTGACTGGCTTTGCATCAGGTTTCAAGGGGATCTTCATTTCACCTAAGTCCCCGAAAATTCCTTTCATCTCTGAGAATTTCTTTGGGAACAGATCTTGAAACTCATGCAATAGATCAGTCATTTTCGCAATAGTCGACTCATCCCAGTAGTCTCCAATACTTGTGAGCTTTGGATTCTCCTATGACCCAATGTTCACCTTCTTAATTTTTAATGGTTGCTGAAATCTGTAGGAAGGTATTCCTGGTGCCTCAACACTATGAATACCTTCTAATTCTAGCACATATATATCCCTCAGATCATCCTCATTGTCGGGATCTCCTATGATATTATAACACTCCATCAACATTTCTGGTGTCGCAATCCATTGAAGTTCTGTTGATGCCTCGGAGATCGCATCATCAATCAGAAAGGGATTCTCCCCGATAGATTATCCCAATTAGATTATCTACCGTTTGGTATAGGGAATCCGTCCGGTTAGCGGTTCCGGCAACCGTGGGTTTGGAGTTTTTATTTCAATTATACCGGTTGTGGCCCGATCCACCGTTCTTTTGATTTTATATTTTATAATGATATGCAAGTGCCTAGTCTAAATTTAATCTAAATGCAAAACTGGAAACAGATCTAAGTCTAAAACTGAAATAAACCTAACTATCCCTACAAGGAGCAAATTTAAAGCACGAGCAATGAGCTGTAGGAATCATATTAAAGAATAAACAGACAACCATTAAATCTTAAAGAGAAAGCTACAACAAAGATAAAAGATATCAAAAGATAACTTCTGATTAAATATAACACATTTCATTACTCATGAAAAAGAGAATCCATTTGCAAAGAGAGAAGCAAGATCATTTAATACAATGAAATAATTCAAGACAATAGTAAAGATCTCACAGCAAAGTATAACAGACACAGGAATAATCCACAATGCATCCAATCTCCATTCTCATGCAGAAACGTCCTCTCCGGGCTTTTATTAGAAGATTTTATTTTCTTAAAACATGTGCAAGACAGCTCATACAAGTCTAGAAAATAATTCCCTGCCAAAAAAAAGTCCTTTACATTCCTTCCTAACTTCTATTTATAATGTTACAAAATGCCCTTTGGGCTGCCACCTAGCCCTTTACACTTGTCACCTACAGGCTTTTCCCCAAATAACAGACAAAAATGTGACCTCCCCTTTTTACAGAAAATTATTTAAAAGGAAAAGGATAGTTGTCCTCTAACTCTGCGTTTTATACATATGACAGCCATAATACAAAAAATAGAATTAATGCTCTCAGCGCTTTCACTCCTGGGCATGCGCTTCAGTTGGAAGAGAGGCACCTAAACCAACTGTTGCTGCTGCTGCTGCTTGAAGAGAGGCACTCGAAACCCCTGCTGCTGCAGCTGCTACTTGGGAAGAAGGAATCGGGCCAGCTGGAATTTCTGCTACTGCTGGGAAAGAAGCATCCGGATTTGCTGTTGCTTCTGCCACTGTTGCTGCTTTCTTCTCCTCTTCTGCAATGTAACTATACCATATACCAGTGTCCCTTATGACTACATTTGCGGAAGCAGGGAGCAAAATTTTCTGAGAAGTCACATTTTTACTAAGCTCTGCTCCAATGCCTTGAATTTCTGTTACTGCAGCTTGATGCACTTCCTTAAGCAAATGGCTGTGGATTGATGACATTCCAATATAATGTTGGAGGTCATCAATGGCTAGGACATCAATCTTCTTCACATATTCAGTTTGGATGCCCAGCTCCTCTTTCAACTCAGACAAACGTTGTTCTTTGCCCGGGAAATCATCAAGGGACTGCGGGAAACTCAATTTGCACTTGTCATGCACTCCCTAGATTCTTTGATACAGACCGTTAATCCTATCTATTGTCCCTCGTACGCTGGTCATTAGCTTACTGCCACAGTTTCTACAGAATTCCAAAAGGGCTATGTCTTCATTAAAACCTTCTACAGATTTGAATGGGAGATGCGTGGGGAAATCCACCTTTCCTTCTCTCCATTCTATCTGGCTCAGGATATTTGCCTTAACCCGAGTATGCTTAGCTTTAATCCTATGGGCCTCTGCATTAACTTCTTTTAATCTGACCACCATGGCCGTGAGCTTGCAAACTCCATCAGTGATTAGCTCCTGAGTGTCATACATTTGCTTCAGGATGCTGCAAGACAGCTCATGGAAGGGAGACATGTCTATCATTCTGCCCTCAGCCTGCTCTAATTGCTCAGCTAATGCCAGCTTGTCTGCTTCTAGCTGGGACACTCTGGTTCCTGCATCGTTATTTTCTGCTTCTACAATCATCATCTGGACTGATAGTTGTTCCTTTTCTTCTTCTAGCTGGTTATACTTGTCTGATAGCTCTTTATGCTCATCAGACAGGCGATTATACCTGTTCACCATGAGATCCTTGTAGGCTTGCTCATTAGCCATAGTATGTTGTAGCATACGAGCTCTCCTCTTTGTCGATTCAATTTCTCTAACTATATCACCTACATTGTCCAGCGATGCTTTTGTAGTCTCTACAGCTGCGGATGCCATAGCTAAGGGAGCCTTATTTGTGCTTTGCATCACTGTGATCTCCCGGTGGGTGATGATATCTTCCTGGAAGAGTCTTTTGATCCTCTCTTCCGACTTAAGGACCATTGCCTTCCTCGTCTTATCATAGAAAAACTCATCCCATCTGGACACGGTATGTTCTTCCGATGGAGTGTATGGGACGATTGGGAGGTCTATAATGTCTATTTCTACTTCAGCTGGTGGGGTCTGGGCTATCTGAGCTGGATCTGTTCCCACATCTTGGGTACCAAATCCACCTGCCTGTGCTGCGTCTGCCTCCACATTTTGAGTGCCGGAGACACTTGCTTGAGGTGCGTCTATTTCCATATCCTAGGCACCGGATCCACCTGCTTGGGCATCTTCACCTGTCCTGAGTTCTTCTTCCGCTTTCCGCCCTACTTCATCTTGCTGTCTTCTTTCTTCTTCTTCAATTGGCGGTTGATTCTCATTTCCTTCCACCTGCCTTGTGTCTTCTACTTGCTTCTGCTGCTGGGCTTCCTCTACTTCTTTTTGTAGCCTCTCACTTTCTGCTTCTTGCTGCATTTTCGCCACTTCAACTTCCTGCTGCAATTTGGCAACTTCAACCTCTTGCAGTAACCTTGCTTCCTCTTTTAATCTGAGCTCTTCCTGGGCTCGGGCCTCATCTGCTTCCTTGCCTTTCTGCTGGCTAGTTTTTGGGGCCTTGGAAGAGCTAGAGCTTGCTCCAGTGCCTTGGCGATAGATTCGCAGCTCAGCCATGTTGCTAATGCCTCTGAATGCCTCCTCCTTGGCATCATAATAATGAGTGTACTTGAAATGGGCATAAATTTCCTTACAATGCTCAGCAACTTTTCCTCGCCTGTCATTCCTGTGGAAGATCACCTCACCGAAATGGAAGGCTTTCAGCTCCTGAACAAACTCCTCGGCTGAGGCAACCCCTGAGAATTTGTATGCTCCTATGCAGAAGGGCAAAGGCGGGAAAGAATCCTTATGCTGCTTGTTAAGTACTGCTCTAATTCCATCCAGGAAAATTTGTCTCACTGCCTCTTTAAGGACCACATAGTCAGTAGCATATCTCGGCAAAATGTATGGATCTTTAGTCCCTCCAAACATTCTGAGGTAGGTGCCTTGCTTTGAAAAATAAAAATCTCCATAATTTTCAAGGACTTCCATAGCATTCTCCGACAGGCAGTTGGGCTCTTCCTTGAATATCTGCTCATATAGGGGCATGATGAACCCCTCACAGATGAGCTTATAGCTGGGTTTGTAATTTTGAGCCCATAACATCCTGAAAGCGGTATAAACCGGGGTGTTGTCCTTATCCCACGTGCAGCCTAATTTGGGAAAAGATAACTTGGCCAAAACACAATCAATAAGATATGAGGACATGTAGAATTCTACCTTCTTTAAGGCCAGTCCTTCTCTTGCATCAACTACCATTGAGGCCAAACTGTCTGACAGGAGAGTAGCCCAGTCAAACACAGTTCCTTTGAATGCCACGAAGAGGATGATGGGAACCCACTGAATCTTGTACACGGTGCCATCGGGCATGCCGAAGATTCTACACAACATCAAGGCAATTAACCTGAAAGGAGGTCTTAGATTCTGCACATCATATTCGTCATTGCCTCTCTTCCTTAAGTGCTTGCCTGCGACCAATAATTTATTGGCCATTTCAACATTGTTCATCTGGCCCAGCCATTCATCAGTCAGAGCTTGCTGGGTGCAGGGAAATTTATAGGCTGCGGCAAGATATGGGGGTGGAATGAGGCAACGGCTATTTTCCCGCTGTCATGAATTACTCTTGTTTCCGCATTAGTATGTTGGAGTACCCACCCGATTACTTCAGAACATGGGAACAGTTCAGGGCGGGTAGAATCCCTGGCTATGCCTGAAGTTCTTATATTGAGATAAATCTGCTCCTCTTCTAGCAACATATCCGGGATATCTTGGTCCCGAATCATCCTGTAGATGTCACCCCAGCGGATTTCGGGAGGAATACCGGTGGTGCACCTAGTATCTTGGAACGTAGTCTCAGTCCTAAGTGGTGTTGGTTGTGGTTCTGTCATTTTAGCTTTCTTCCTACCACCTTTTGGCATCTTGACTTATCCCTACTAGCAGCCAAATATAAGTCATTATAAAATTGTATAACCTATTATAAGATATTTAACCAAAGAAGAATCACTTCAACATGCTAATGAGATATTTCAACAAACTATGAAGTTGCATGTTGCTTGTCAAGCACAATAAACCATTCCAAACAAGGAAAAATAGACTTAATCATCCTAATGAACAAAGTTTGGAATGTCCCCGAGAGGGCACGCATCCGACGCAAAACAACCTGCTTCCCATCTAGCTCTAGGAGAGAGGGTGTCTTCCATGGTTGTGGTTCAAATGGCAAATGGTAGGTTAGCTTAGGTTGAGATAAATTTAAGACGAAGCCAGGTATGGCCCTCCGCGTTGATGAACAGGCGAGGGGTTTCAGCCTAACTGCTATTGTTATTTATAATATTTGACGAGGCGCTCTATGGATGGCTCAGAATTTGAACGGGGTGGAGACACCTGGGATGTGGCTGGTGAATACTTGGGCGGTCAATCTGTGGTTTCAGCTGATAGGAACAAGACATTAACGGGGCTTGGCGACTTTAAACATAAAAAATAATGACGTACGCGACCAATGCCTATCGACTTTGACCTAGACGAAAAAAGAACAACCCAAAGGTAATATGACGTGTAAATAAGACAAAAAATAATGGTTAAAAATCCTACCTGGAAACGTGAAGGTGGCTGAATGAGGTGGATGCGGACGTGGACGAGTGAGCTGAGCTGGAGCAGTTGCGGCGAGGTCTCCAACGACGTCAGTTAATCGAAAAATCACAATGTGATCGGTCCAAACCCCAATCGTTTATTTAAATGAGTTGGGCACGTGCGACATTTAATATGGTGGGTGGCGCCATTAAAACACTTTTTAAAAGTTCATACCTTGTGGTCACATCGTTGTCTTGATATGCATGCACGACCACCACCCGCGGGATGGACTTATGAATTCCACCCGCCTTTGCGGAAGGTTATAGCGAAAGCTTCCGCCGTTTCGAAGGAAATTGGCGAACGGCTCCCGCAAACAAAAGTTTAAATTTTTTGGAAGGCGTTCCGCGGGATTTCAGGAGGATATAGCAAACGCTTCCGTAGTTTCGGGAGGGTTTCGCGAATACTTCCGCGCTCCCGCAGTCGTGGAAGGGAAACCCAAAACGTTCCGCAAAAGTTCAAGTCTTTCGGAAAGATAACGTGGAGGCTTTCGCTGTTTCGGGAGGTTCTCGCGAATGGCTTCCGCAACTTGAAAATTTTCTAACTCTTGGCCGGGCTTCGGGAATGCTCCCGTAGTTGCGGAAAGATTTCACAATTAGCTTCCGCAGTTGCGGAATGGATTGGCGAATGGCTCCGCTGTTTCGGAGAGATAAGTTGAAGGCTCCCGCAACTTGAGAAATTTCTAAGTCTCCACGGGGTTTCGGAAAGGTAACTTAAAGGCTTCCGCAGTTGCAGGAGGTTCTCGCGAATAGCTTCTGCAACTTCGAGACTTAATTTTTTTTTCAAAAAGACTAAGTCATTCGGCAACTCCCAGGAAAGATTGGCGAGTGACTTCTGCAGTTTCGGGAGGATAAGCTGAATGGTTCCACTGTTTCGGGTATCTTCTTGAATTCTCCCTCCGTTTCGGAAGGAATTCGCCAATAGCTTTCGCAACTTTTCAACACTAATTTTTTCGAGAGGTTTATGCAAATGATTCCTCCTTTTCGGGATGAAAAATCGAATACTTCCGCAACTTCGGGGAGATAGTCTGAAAAGCTCCGCATCTTCGGGAAGATTTCACGATTTCTATCCTTTGCAAGAAAACTTGGAAAATTTTAAAGCAAGATTTTCAGTTAAAAAACAAAGTAAAAAGTGGAAACGGCTTCTTAAGGCAGCCTTTATGAAAAATAAAAGGAGGGGCCCCAATATGTACAAAATTTTGGGGGGGATGCTGCTGCAACAACAAGTTCCATCGCTTGCTCTGTCGGTACTGCGCCAAATATTTTCTCGCGGATCACTTGTAGCACATTACAGATGAAGGGGTTTTCATCTTAGAAACAAAACGATTGGCTGAAGCCAATGGTGAGCTATTCCCAAGAGGTCGCCATGCATCGTAGTTCTGCTGCGACATACCAACTTTGCGGTACTTCATCCAACATGTGCACGAATGCATGTACCCACTCCTTCTTCACTCATGAACCCCATTGGTGTTGACATGCATTCAGATGTTCCTTCGGATCTCCTCTACTGTCATATTTCCTTCTACTATATCCTGTAGCTTCGTCGAACCTAATCTCCATGGGGTGTCAACATTGTGGCCAAGTTGTGATATTATACTTGTGTGCCACCCATAAGCACACAGGAGTAGCCTTCAAGGCTTCCTCCAAGGCCAATAGACACTGCGGCTCTGCCACTTTCTCCTCAAATTCAGTGAGAAACTTGCTCAAATTGGGAAATCCCTCTTATGTAGGTAGTGCACACTCCTCTGTGGCTACCCATCGCAGTGATTATGTGGTCTTTGCACACCTTGTGAATGATACTTCGTGTAACCGATTTTTCCAATTCTTGAGCACCTCATCTGAATCTAACGATGTGGAACTAACACTGCGCCATCCTAGTTCTCCATCTGCAGTAAGATTAATGTAATCCTCAGATATGTTGTATACACTATCCCATCCCTCTGTAAATTCATCTCTTTTCGGTTCAATGTATCGCTGCCCTTCCACTGGATCAAGAAGTGCGATAGCCCTTATCTCACAATTCTCAAATGACATCATCCGATTTTTGAAGTTGATAATGGATTGGTTGTCCATTTCCCAGTCTATCCCTAGCAGCATCGGATAGGGACTAGTGTTATCAACAATCTCTATAACATCGAAGTCAGCATATGTCCCGAGTCCCTCAATTTCAACTGGGAGATGACACACCCGACCAAGTGGAGTAACCTTACTCTAATTTGCTAAGCACAACTACACCGGCGACCAGGTAAACTACGGTTTTTCCATTGTTTCCCATGTCTTCTTGGTCAGAATGTTCACATCCGATCCCAGGTCCAAAATGATGGAGTCGACATAAAATGATCCAATTTATGCCGACATTCGCATCTCTCTCCCCGTCTTTCTCTTGTGTATGTGATTGACCTTTCTCTCCTCACGTGCATCCTCCCATCGATGAAACGAACTGGATATTTCTTCCAGTGCATCTGGGTCCTTTTCCAACTCCGAGAAACTCTCCAAGAAGGCCTTTAAAGTGTCATCCTTCCTCCGTGACTTCGTCGTGTTTAACTTTGGTGGCATATCGTAGATTTCTTCATGAAGAGGTAACTGCCTCCTCTGTCGCATTGCCTCTTGTGCCTTCAAAAAGATATCCCTTTTGATCTCTGCATCAAAGGTGACATGCTTCCGTATTATTGGTCAGACGGTAGCTTGTGACCTGTCAGCTCCCATCACAGCTCCTCCTCGTGTCACGACTCCAACAGTCACTTTGTGTTTCCGAAACTCCGTCGATATCATCTGTACAGTCGATGGCGTATTCTAATTTTGGTTCTGTGGAGGTGGTGGCAAATTCTTGGTCTGTTGTTTCGTGGTTAGCTGCAGACAATATTCAACTCCATGATACATAGCGCTGCAATAAGTGCACTGCGGATCCAGCTTTGGAAAATCCCTCTAATAATGCCCCTGCTGCCCACAATTATAACATACAATCGGCCCTCGACCTCGTCCAACAGGTCCTCCACATCCGACGCTAGCACCTCGACCTCCATGGAATCCTCCTCTAAAACCTTCGCGGGTGGCCCATATTGTGGTTTCCCATACTGCGGCTGATAATATGGTGGCTGCCCATACTGCGGTTGGCCATACTGTGGTGGCAGATACTATGGTGGCGGATAATGCAGTGCCAGATACTGTGGTTTCCCATACTTCCCTTGATCATACTGCTGTGGTTGGAAATTATAGTGAGCCATCGGCTGATTATCTTATTGTTGTTGCTGACTCGGTGGATTTTCTTCTCTCATCATGAAGTATGTAGCCACGGTCCTTTCCTGGAGTAGGCCATACGCTCTGCAGTTGTTCTCATCATGGCCAACCGATTTACAGAACTTGCAATAAATTTCTCTGGTTTCGACACTATCTTCTGCAGATACACACACTCTTTTGTTCGATGGTCTCTCATCTGGCAGACACGACACCATGACATCCATCCCTGACTGAGGGGATTTGGTTCACTTGATTGCAGATATTCTCAAAATTTTGGGCACTGATCTTTGTGGTGACCCTCTGTCCTACACCTAGTGCACCAAACGTCCTCATGGGCCTCTTTTCCTTTCTTCATGTCCTGGAGCTGGATTGTCAAGTTTTCCAACTGCGCTTGTATCCGATCCATGCCCAAACCCGTTTCGTCGATTGGTGAATCCTCCAGCTTCATCGCAATCTCCAGTGCTTCGGCCTGTGTTGCTACCTTTTGTTGCATTAGTGGTCTGCGGATGTGTGGCACCAATCCTGCCATAAACCACTCTTTGTGCTGCATATCATTTATTTTGAAACTCACCTTGCTATCAACGTCTTGTACCATTGATCAAATTCCCACACTGGCTCATTTAAGAATTGCTTAATCTCTTTGAGCTCGGTAACATACTGTGACTCCGACTTTGGCTTTTTAAATTCATCGACAATTGCTACTTTGATCTGTGCTAACGGATTGGCCAGTGTTCCCGTTGGAACCTTTGTAAACTTCATGAACCAGTCTAACGCCTGGCCCCTAAGGGTCGTCGCTAGTTGTCCCTTTTTTATATCCTCATCCTAGACCCGCTTCACAGTTCAGACTGCTTCGCATAGGAATCAATATTGTTCGGGATCGTCGGTCCCGTTCCCCAGGAAAGTGGGAATCTTTGTATCGTTTTCCATCCTAACGTTCCTACTACTATTGTTTACTGAAATGCTACTTTTATTGCTGAACGTAGGGAAACTCTGCAAGTAGTTTGTGTTTCTTACTATAAAATTCTGATTAGTGTGCGCGGTTGAAGGTATGTTGTCACTTGCGGTCTGTTCCTCTTCTACTTCTGGGGTATCTTGGTTATCGTCTTCTTTGCAATAAGGTTGCTTCCTCCCTTGTGGTCCTGTTTCACAGTCTTCTGTTCTGGTTCTCTCAAGAGAATCTCTCTCAGTCCTCCTCTTCTTCTCAGGACACCGGAATATCACCCCACTCCTTAAGGTACCACACTCTTGATTAGCCTCCCTTAGAAACTCATCATTTCTCATGTCCATCTACCCCACATCTTTCTATTAGATCTACATTCACGCGATACCCTCAACCTCCGCACACTAATTTTTCTACTCATCAGAAGTCATCCTCAATATTCCTTTTTCGCAGACGAGCATCTTAATCCACAGTTTTAGCAACAGTAAGAATCTTCCCCTCGGCCCCTTGAAGAAGTTCCTCTCCACGTCGTTATACTACTTGATGGTATCTACCGCGAACTCAATAATGTATCCATCGAGGATACTATCCACCCAGAAATCAACAGCCCTTGATACTTTGTTGTCGACTTGTTTAAGCTTTCGGATCAGTTATGGAGTCCAACGATCAGGTTCAGTCTTCTGGCAGTGATTTTTCTGAAATGTCAACTGTGCTAGCCACTCGTGCAACAACACTGTGAATTAACAGAATAATATCTCGTGGATATCTGAATAAATATACTTCTGCATCCAATTGGTCACTATATGTCTAGGGTTTCGCTTTTCACCTTCTGCAAATTCCTTTTCCTTCTTATCAAAACACTCTTGGATCTATGGTTTCGTTGGATGCCAAAGCATATCCTCTTCTTTTCGTCTTCAAGATCCTGGAAACGGAACCATTTTTTGATGCAGCGTCTATCGACAAGGATTCACTTCGCACTATCTCCAACAAACACCAACCCAAACTCCCTTACACACTGGCCCATAAAGGTTTAACCCTTTCCAACAACACTCGCAGAGCGAGTGAAGTCTCACCCGAGATGGATAAGGGGGTTGCAGTAACCAAGTTTCCGCAGTGGAGTTGAGGACATTCATCAAACACACATTATAGTCGCAGAAACCAGAGATGTTATCCTTCACATTATACTAACAACCCATCATCCACATATTCAACCATTCATAGATTCAACATATAATAAACATTTGCAACAACATAATCAACCTACTGATTCGCATCAAAAGTAATTATTAAACCCTCATAGCATTAAACATATTGCAAACATTTGTATTCATCATCGAACAAAGACAAAGACAGAGATAGAACCATAATTAAACATCTTCATGCATTCATTAAAACCTGCGGAATGACCTTCACAGAAACAGTCAATACATCATATCGTGGATACAAAACAGATCAAAATGATCGATGGAAAAGATGGATCAACTTCTTCCCTTAGGCTTACAATCCTACTCTTATTTATATGCTACTAAGCAGTTACAAAACGGTCCACATGACCAATTCTAACTAACTAACTACTTTTGTGCTTCCACATTCTCCGTGAATGACCCTTTCTTCCGCGGATGGTCCCTTTCACAGTTTTCGGCTTCCACACTTCCTATGGACTAATCCCGTGCCAACACTATGCCTACCCTAAAGAGCACTGAATGGAAGGGGCGCCTGAGGGATTGTGCAACAGAGAAGGAGACCTTCCTTATGTTGTGTGTGGTAGGTATTGTGGGTGCCAATGTTGTTTGAGTTTAGCTTGAGATGCCTGTAGCTCTGTGGTTGAGCTCACTGGCTTAGCATCTTCCTCCTTGTCTCTTGCATGCTTGAAAAACCCAACTGTGTGTTGTCTTAGCATGATTGTTGGTGTGAAACCATGGCTGTGAGTGAGCCCATTTAGTTCCTCCTTAGTGGATACACAACCCAGCTCGGGGGTGGTCTCTCAGCTGAAATAATACAGGCTGGACAGAGACCTATGGTTGGGTGGAATGTTGCTCTCACATAGCCAGTTGCTTGGACAGTTTCATCTTAAAGATAAGTATTATCGATGTGTTTTTAATTCTGAAATGTTTTAATTAATGATGGATTTTATGATTATATGTTGAATTCATGATGCACTTGTGTGTGGATGATGTTTATTTCCGTTGTGTTTATTTGAGTATGAATCTACACACAGGAGTTTTCATTTATCATAAATTCATTAGTGATGAATGGGGCTGAGTTTCCCAAATAATCCTAGAATATTAGTCATGTTCCCTTCCTGGCATCAGATGGAGGGAAGGGTATGTGACATCATCATCATCCTCGTCATCACCATCATCCTCATCCTCGTCATCATCATCATCCTCGTCCTCATCCTCATCCTCATCATCCTCATCCTTGTCCTCATCCTCATCCTCATCCTCTTCATCATCATCATCCTCGTCCTCATCCTCATCCTCATCATCCTCATCATCACCATCATCATCATCATCATCGTCATCATCATCATCATCATCATCATCATCATCATCATCATCTCCACCATCATCATCGTCGTCGTCGTCGTTGTCATCGTCATCACCATCATCATCATCATCCTCATCCTCATCATCCTCATCCTCATCATCCTCATCGTAGTCGTTGTCTTCATCATCATCATCATCACCATCATCATCGTCATCTTCATCATCATCGTTTAATTCGTCATCAACATCATCATCATCATCATCCTCATCATCATCATCATCCTCATCCTCCTCCTCCTCATCATTCTCGTTCTCATCCTCATCCTCATCCTCATCATCATCGTCGTCATCATCATCATCATCATCATCATCATCATCGTCGTCGTTGTCGCCATTGTCGTCATTGTCATCATCATCATCTTCATCATCATCATCATCGTTATTGTCATCGTCGTCGTCATCACCATCACCATCATCATCATCATCCTCATCGTCATCATCATAACCACATAAGAACCATAACATCATTGTTTTCGTCATTGTCATCATAGTGACGTTATGGTGCTTATGTCGTTATAGCGACGATCGTCGGGGGTCGGAACATTTTTTTCCAATTTTTTTATGATGTAGGTATAGATATATATTCATTATAAGTTATTAATATTAACCTCATAGTAATTAATTATATTATTCAATGTAATTAAAAAAATTGAACTAGTTTCCCCTTATCAAAACTATAATAATACACCCAAATTAGCATTATGGAAACCATTAAAATCATGCAATTTGGTTGTCTTTGGCTAGCAAGCATGAATAGAGAGTATCTACTTTTCTAAAGTCACCTAAGACTCAAACTTAACCCCAACCACCATTGTGCAAGCACAAACACTAATATGTTAATTGGTAGAACTTGAACCTTGGTAATCTTGGTGAGGCTATATTAACATAGTGAATTAAAAATTTAACAAACTCATTATTTTTTGTAAATTTTGATTTTTTTTTTCAAAAATTTTGGATTTTCTTAAAATTAATCAAAACTCTTAAATGAAAAGTTTTATAATCAAAATTCTCATCTATCAAATAGAATTATATTTTTTTTTTATAAAAATCTAAACTAATTTGAAAAAAAATCATTTATCTACTATTTAACTTAATGGAAATTATTTTTACATAAAATATAAATAAAAAATAAAATATAACTAAAAATATATATATATGTAATTGTGAGAAAAATTTAGTTTGATTTGACTTATGAATAAGATAATAATGATAGGTGACATCACTTAACCACTAAGACACGAAATGACATCAACAATTCACATGTTGTTATTCCACTATTCTACATAATAATTAGTACATACAAATGACCATTACATTTTCAAGTGGAGCTATGCTGAACGGTATTCATCATATTTATATACACACTTAAAATCTCTTATATACCTGACCTTTTGTGTTTTATAAAACATCCAAAGCCTTTATTATTATTAATATTAATTAATTATATAGACATTTAAATGGTTTGTAATATACTACTAAATATTATATGATGTTGTAACTTTAGAGTACTAGTATATAATCACATCCCTATAAGAGTATATAAATTTCTGGGATATATATTTGTGTGTGTCAGGCTTGGAGATCATCTGCAATTGCCTGATGCTGTCTTGTGATGAAAGAAATTGAAAGACCACTTTCTCCTTCTCTCTTATGATGAGAGAAATTGGGATTGTGAAACCATGTCTATTATTGATGAGCATCTAGTTCGTGTAGTATGTACTGCCCAGTGGCCTTTGATCAATCAAATCTATAATCATTGTGGAAGAATACTCAACATGACATGAAAAATGATCATTTTAGTGCCACCGCATTCTTCCATTCTTTCTTTGACAGAACACTGATATCATTTTAATGCCGCCACATTCTTCCATTCTTTCTTTGACAATATTGCCCATTTTCTCTGAATCATTTTAGAAAATGAAGAGATTCAAGCACCTTCTTCATTTATGATCCATTTTGGCAGTGAGTATGATTCAAAATTCCATTTGGGTTCTCACGGATCCTATAAATCTCGTTTGGGTACTCCAGTATCCATTCTGTGACAGTTTACTGTTCTCCTATTTAGTTTGAAAAGAGAAAGGGCCAATATGAGAATAAAAAGGGCGATACAGTGGAGGTTTCAAGTGATGAGGAAAGTTTCAACACTGGGGGTGAAAGTAGTGTTTTTATTGAGCTCTAACCTACCTCATTCAACTCATTTGTTGTTTGGTTTCAACTTTCACTTTTAGAATCAATGGTTTAACTTTGGATGAATTGTTGTTGGCATGGCTTATGCCCTTTGTGCTTGAGGCGTTAATGGTTTGAGATCACCCTTTTCTCTGTGTTGTGGCTTGATTTTTTTCAATTCAAAGTAGTTCACATTCATGGTGTACTTATAAGCTTTCCTTTTATCTCTATATGTAAGCTCATTGTCAATACACGAAGAGGCTAAACCTCAAGTTCCTCTTGGCACACTTTGTTGTGCCATATATTTCCATTTTGAGTTTGATTTTGCATTGTTCATGGTTGAGGAGGTGACACACTAGACTTGTGCATGATCAATCTTTGAATTTGATGGATCCTACATCTAAGCAATACCCTCCAAGCTACTACAAACAAAGTGTTGTGACCAAGGTATTCTCTAAATATGGAACTCAACCTTGAATGGATTTTCTTCTTTGCATTGCTTGTGTGGTAATAGTTTGTAGTGGTTGTATGGTGATGAACTTCGTGCATTGTTATTCCCTTTTACACTTTCATTTTCACATTTATTTGCCTATTCAAGTTGTGTTCAAAGGACCCTATTCTTAGGGTTATACCCTTGAATTGTTGGATTGTGTTAGAAGCTATTGCAAAAAACAAACAAGCTTAACTCCTTGCATATCAATCTTATATTTAAGTAAGGTAACAATACCAAAATAATAAATTACATAGGCATGTGGCCATAGTTTTGGTGGATACCCTTTGAGGGTATAATGTGACCTTAATAAGCCCAGTGTGACCTAGACATATGGTAATACCCTTTGGGTGATATTGTGATTTAAAAATTGGTCTATTGAATTAAACAAACAAAGTTCAAACCCTTGCCACCTCGATGTGGAATTATATGTGAAGTGGATCAAACCATTATTACCTAGTGTACCCACTGTAATATGTATGCAACTCAAATGTATTTGCCTCTCATTTTGACTTCCTCTTTGTCCAATACTCTCTCTAAACCACTTGATTGATGTCTATTTTCTTTATTTTCCAACACGAGGAGCATAGGACATGAGGAGAATGCAAGGAGCAGAGGACGCGAGCTAGACTACGTGACAGGATTAATCGTGGTGCTGAGAGGATTCGAACGATAGTCTTTTGGACGGGAAAGGCCCAGGTTCAAAAATTGTCTATTTGAAGTTGTGGGTTGGTTTGGCTCTTGCTGGAGTCGTCTATTAGGTCAAGGTCTCTACTGCTCGATGTTAATATCCTAGTGGGAAGCCTTCACTAACATCTTGTGGTTTTGGTGTAACAGTTCGTAACATTATTAGAGCTCTTTCCTCGACACTAGGTTCTTCAAAACGAGTCATCTTGGAATTTTCGCTATAAATTGTTTTATATAAGGATTCAAAGAGAAAGATTAAAAACCCACTTCTGAAATAGGCTGAGATATCTTTGGTTTGAAATTCAGGAACGGAGACTACACAGGTTCGAATATATTGGCCTCATAATATAGGGTTTTTGACTAGTCCAAAAACTAGTCTAAAACAAGTGTTCTAGGAAGAAAGGTCATATATCGGGAATGCAAGGTCCAAATTGAGTGAGATAAGTTGCATCAAAAAGTGGAAAGACAAAAGTATCTGTGGTAGAAGTTTCAAACTCAGATCCAAAATATTGGACATGTGGTTGTCCGTACAAGTTAGATATTCTGAAATGACAAAAAATAAGAAGTCTTGGGAGATTCACAATATCTTTCTATTGGCATATCATAATTAGGTCAGACCTGCGGAATCAGAAAGAGGACACATAATAGTACAACAGGATGGAGTTTTAGACCCAGAGGAGCCGAAAGTTGAAGTTTATCTTAGTTTCAAGTCGAATATAAAACAATCTTCCAATTAGGGTTTGAAAAGGTATGCCATTTTTAATTTTGATTAAATTTGAGTAGAAGGATCTAATTGTGGGGACACATAAGGTTTTATATCTATTTATATTGTTCAAAATGCCACCAAAAGGAAGTATAAATTCTCACACTCCAACCAAACCATCTGAGGATCCATCCTCGATGTATGATGAAAGGGAAGACCTCTCTTTTTGAGTGTCCCAGTTGGAAGATATGATTAAAGGGTCCATGAAAAAATTGGATTTGGATCATTTAGAGGGGAAGTTGAATAAAATGGAGGAAAATATGAAGGGTTCGGTGAGGATAGTTGATTTACTCAATTTAGAAGAGAAGTTGAACAATATTGCTAATCTCATTCAAAATTCAAGGGATACTCTTCCTACAGGTGATGTGGTGTTCCAGGATACTATGGAGGATAAAGATAATTCTCATGTTGAGAAACCTTCCATGAATAAGAATATTCCAAGAGGAAATTATTTTGGTAATGGAAGTCATCAGGGGTGGTCACCAAGGGGTACCCAACTTCCCAATATTGACATGAGAAAGTTTGATGGAAATGATCCAATAACATGGATATTCCAAATGGAGCAATTCTTTGATCTACACCAGGTTCCAACTTTGCAAAAGGTAACTATTGCATCATTATATTTAGAGCCTGATCAATTTGTATGGTATCAATGGCTCTCTGACCGTAAAAAGGACTCTATTATATCTTGGTCTATATTCACCAAAGAATTGATTGCACATTATGGGGATATTAATAGAAATACCTTCTTTAGCCAGTTAATAAGTCTCAAGCAAAAAGGTCCAGTTGCAGAGCACATCAAATAGTTTCAGAAGATAAGTGTTAGAGTGAATAATATTTCAGAAGATAATCTATTGGATCTCTTCTTTGGCACCTTGAATGATAACATTCAACTTGAGGTGTGCCTCTTTGAACCACCATCCTTGGAGAAGGCCTTCATGATGGCAAGGAAGGTTGAAAGTAAAAATATGACGATGGCTACTAGAAAGAGCACCTTCAACACATACCTAGAGAATACTGTTACTTCTTCTAACCCACCTCCTCAAAGGTTGACACCTCAAAAAATAGAGGAAAGAAGAGCAAAAGGCCTATGTTTTAATTGTGATATAAAGTATAGTAAGGGACATTAGTGTGGTGAGAAGAAATTATTTTACATAGAATGTGAAGAGGAGGAACCAAAAGAACAAGAACCATCTCCAGATGAATAAATAGAAGATACTACTTCAGAAGAGATTAATCCCACCATATCATGTCATGCATTGGTTGGAATTAGCAATCCTCAAACTCTCAAGATCGAAGGATTTATCAAAAATAAAAAGGTAACAGTGTTGATTGATTCTGGTAGTACTCATAATTTCATTCACTATAAATTAACAAAATATCTCAATTGCTTTGCACATCTAGCCCAGAGTCTCGACTGCGGAGCGTGGTGGGATGTTAAGATCCTAGTGGGAGGCCTTCACTAACATCTTGTGGTTTTGGTGTAACGGTTTGTATCATATAAATAGACCATCCATTTCCAATGGACAACTCTTCACTAGCTCATTGACTTTTCTCTTGGTTCCAGTGGCTAGCTGAACCAACCATGATTTATTTTATTAAAAGCACAAAGCGTAAGCACTCTAGGAGTGATGTAACTATAAGTAGAGCCAAGTTCAATCAAATAGACATATGTTGCTTGGATATATTACCTTCAAATTCAACCATAGTTTATATTTGGTTTGCTTAATGGTCCTCTAGCGTTGCATAAATTATGGGAACAGTCTTTGATACCTGTCCCACAGTTTCAACTTCTTGGACAAAGTAAACTTTAATTCACCATTAAATGTAGGTGGCTTTACCTTCCTAAAATATCCATGAGATTTATTCTTGGATGACCTCTTTTTCTTTTTCCCATGAAAAAAGAGGACCCTGAACCTTTAATGGAGTCTCCAATATCAAAGGACTCACTAGAAGCAATTTCTGGAGTACATAACCTTCCTCTAGATTCCCTTCTCAAACTATGGGACTTCTTTCTCTTTGACCCGATTCTTAACTGTTGTCTTGAGTTAAAATTATTCTAAATATCAGTTAGGCTTTGGAGAATAGCTGCATTCAATTGGTTTTTCTCTTCTTGGGCCCTAATCAAATTCTCATTTTCTGCTTGACAACTCTATAGCTCCACTCTTAGGCTCCTCATGGTTTTTTCAATATTCAGGGGAGTTACTTGATTTCTCTTTCCATTGGACTTTGTCTTTGCATTAACAACTTGAATATTTTCCCGCATGGAATCTATTTTAACTACCCAGAGATCCTGGGCATCTTCAATGATAATGGGATTTTAGGATTAACAGAACTAAGAATTCCAACTTGCACAATATTGAGTGTTGTCCCCGATGGGATATTGAATCTATAAAAGTGTTCATATGAACATGTTTATTAGCTTCATTACATTCTAATAAAATCATAAAATAATTCCATACATTATGGAAATTCATTCATATTGATAATTTAGGTCGAGTTATGGCTATCAACACTTTCTGATCGATTCATCTGAATCGACCCTTCAGAATCTGACTATGCACATTTATGCCTTTCGAAGTCGTCGAATTTTCCCAATTCTGCTCTTTCTAGCACCAAAAAGTCAAGGTGATAAACTCTGTTCATTTCCTACCAAATCCTTTGCAGTGATGGGTCTAAGTCATCCCTCTTATTTGAACCAATGGTTCAGATCAACATATTGGGAGAGCACAGTTAGATCCTAGCCATTCATGGGACTTCCTTCCCTTTACCATCAATTAATTCTGGATAACGGTGAATAAGTTAATGGGTTAGTGGTAAATAGTTTCTAGGTAACTAACAGGTAGCTTTAGGGATAATGAAAAGAAGTTTCCATCAACGATAAGGGGTCTACCATCCCCATGTATCATCCCTTCACCAACTATGATTCCTTTTATACCCCAAGAATCTAACTTAGATTTAATAATCCAATCAAATATGATTGGCTATTGGACCTCATTCATCGACTCTTCTTCCCGTGCGACCCTATAGAAACTCCAATGCAGAACTCTAATTTCTTAACGTGTGTCCTCCATCAGGGTTTTCCTTCGAACTTTCTCTTTGTGTTACCTTAATATAGTTGTGATACAAAACTCTAAAATGTCGACACGTGTCCTCTTTTGAAATTTTCCATCAAACCTTTTGTCTGTGACACCGTTAAAGAACTTTGAAGCATAACTCCAAAACATTAACACATGTACTTTCGAGACCTCACCATCAGGTCTCTTCATCGGAGCTTCCTTTCATGACACCTTAGGACAAATCCAATGTAGAACCCTGACACACATGGACACGTGTCCTATCAAGATTCTCCATCACAGTTTCCCTTCGGCTCTTAAATGTTGGGACTTCCTTCATACATCCTCGTTTGTTGCTCTGATATGGGAACCCTAAAGGCCACTCTGCTTCTTCCACATGTCCATATCCAATATGTTGTAGGACCAAACATTTTGGGGATTCTCTCGAATATCCTCATTGACACCTTCGATACTGGAGATCCGATATCCAAGCATATTCTAGCACTTGTCACCATACTAGTTTTCGACTATCGGACCTTCCTCATGAATACTTGTCTTTAACTCCAACAAGTGACATCCTATGCTCAATCTCTTACTACCACATGCAACAACTCCCAATTGCATTTTAGGCAAAAATTCTCAAGGTTCCTCATGAGTGCCTCTCATCCCAACTGTAATTTCGAACTCTAACAACCACTCGGCTTTGATACCACTTTGTAACAACCTCGTCCATTAGCCGAACAACATAGAGGGGGATATGAACTGATTATGGATTCTTAATTAAGACCAAAGGCCATGTACAAATTTATATTGAGTATAATAGTGTGCATAAGCATAATAATAAACACGACAAAATTTAACTCAATCCACACACATAACACATGCATTTACCAACATAATATAACATAGGCATAATAATAACTCATTGTTCATCAATCAACAACATTTCATATTCAAACATGAGAAATACTTATATGGAACGATGATACAAGCAATTGGCTATGTAAGTGCAATTTTCCACCCAACCGTAGGTACTCTGTCTAGCATATACTATTCTACTGAGGGTCCATCCCCAACCTGGGTTATGAGTCCACCAGGGAAAATGAAACACCTACAGGTTTCTATATCTTGACCCACAACCCATTCCACTCTCTGTGCCAAGACAAAGGCTCACATAGAGCTGTACAATAGCCTCAAACAACTAACATATCCTTGGCTCCACAATACCTTCCCCACACAACACTTTCCAGTATCAGGAATCCCCTTCACTAATCTAGGTCCCTCGATCAATCCATATTTCCAATTTCTTCTAGTGTGTGCAGAGAAAGAGTCCAACCAATTGCATCACATTGGGGATTTACCTGTAGCGTTGATTCATGGATTCTTGGGAATGTATGAGTAGCACAACTCACGTTGTCGATATCAAACCTCAAGACTCACTTACATCTCTCTCTCTCTCTCTAGATTGAGATTACAGGGTAGAAAATTTTTTGGTGTTGGGACAAATCTATGAAAACGCAAGAGGGTAGGAGTGTCTGATGCGTGAGGGTAAGTCGACGAGTGTTTACGCATGGTAAAATGACATGTGTGCAAAGTGAATTAGGCGATGGTCCCCACATATCCCCACGTAATGTGATTATCGGTGGTTCTCATTGGACTAATCTCAGCGATGGTGTCAGGGTATATCTCGATGTCTGCGAGGGTGTGCAAGTCTCAGGAGAGTCTGGGTGAGGGTGAAATTCTAAGGGGAGCGTAATTCTAGGAGATTCTAGGAAAACAGATATGTGAGAGGGAAGTTCAATGACTTTGAATCCCTAGGTAGGTTAGAGGGGAAAGCAATAGGATCCCCTGACATAACTTCTAATCATGATAAATAGAACTTTCGTAACTATCCCCAAAGCAGTTTCATCCCCATGTTTCCTTAACTACATGAAGGGTCTTCTTCCACCCACCTCACTAAAAAAATTAAAATGATTGGGTGAAATAGTAAAAGGTAGTAATTGGATCATTAAAGGACCTCAACAGCAATTGGATTGGCTCTATGGATGACACTTGGAAATTAAGGATTCAACCCCCCATATGCCCCCTTTCCTCTTCCCCTCTAGTGGAATTATAGCCCCTTTGGTGCACCTTACACAACCATCTTGGTCTATTCATATTATTTATCAACACAATATTTACATATAATTCAGATTAGGTTTAAAATCTGCTCGCATAGTCCAAATAAGAAAACATTTACATGTCGATGGATTTAATATATATCCCAAGGGTTAAACTGGGAGTATTATAGATGCAAAAGATACACTTCTTCAAGTTAAGAGAAATTTGAAGTGGGAAAAAGTGATCAAACATCAACCTCAATAAATTAACATGTTCCTTCAACATACTATAAATCATCAAGTCATACATATAGACTTCCAAATCGAGCTTGATTAATCTCAACATAAGATTATGCCACTAGTATAAAAACCATATTCTATCTCTTCCCCGATAACAAAAACAAGAGGGAAAGCATTGCTTTTGCTAATCACCCTTTGTTTCTCCAAAATATAGATCATTTAAACCATTTTGTTGCATATATCCCTTTTATCCCTAGATCTTATATTTCTAGGCCATGATGGCGATAGTATCGAGGTTGGTTCGAGTACATGTCATACATGTATAGGGCATGCACAGTTCTCACTAATTCTACATCGTTCTTTCCATTTTTAGGGTTTTGAGAGGTGATTGCAGTTTCAAGACTAAAGTGTGGTCCATTGAACATTTCCTTAAGGAAACCCCTAAGGACTCCTCTTGGATTAGAGAAAAAACATGACCTAGTGATAAATTACTAGAAAAAAAATAGAAAATAGTCATATATTCTTCATAACGATAATTAACCTTTTATCTCCATCAAATAACCAGTCATACTATTTATGGGGAGTGTCGGCCACTTAAATGAAGCATTTAGTATATTTAAGTGGGAACATGAACAATACATTTTTAATCCATGTATAAAGAAAGTTTCTTTTACTAATTAATCCTCCACTTAAATGAAGCATTTAGTTTATTTAAGTGGGAACATGAACAATACCTTTTTAATCCATGTATAAAGAAAGTTTCTTTTACTTATTAATCCTCCACTTAAATGAAGCATTTAGTTGATTTAAGTGGGAACATGAACAATACATTTTTAATCCATATATAAAGAAAGTTTTTTTTACTAATTAAACCTAAACAAGTAATGATTATCACTTAATTAAACTTAAACCAACATAGATCCATCTTAAATCTATCTATTAAGCACCAATGAATCCAATTTTTCTTATGTCTAAATAAATCATTTTTACAAAGTAAAATAATTATAATAAAAGATAGAAAATAAGCATTAATCAAGTATATACATAATTATTAATTCAAACTCAAAAGTAACTGAGTAGCCTATGTATTTTAAGTTTTGGACTTAAATTATCATTAATACATCAATGTTAAACTTAATTATACTTATTAATTATATTTATAATTTTAAAAGAATAACCTTCAATTAATGACCAAAAAAGAAAGTGTACATACTATTACAAAACTGGTCTATCCCAGACAAAAACCAACTATTATCTCGAGACCCAATTCTCCCATTACGACAACATTAATACACTTATACTAATCAATTATATTTATAATTTTAAAAGAATCTAAATTGAAAGGCAATCAACCTTTGTATCTCAACTAAAGAACCAACCACACAGTCTATGGGGTATGTTGCCACTTAAATGGCCATTCACGATATTTCAAAGACAACATGAACAATACACTGTACCAAAAAAAAGAAGTGGGTAACATTACTTTGGTAGTTTTATATTAATGGAATAAAAGGAGAAAAAATTAAAACTAAAGATTGTTATAGTAAATGAAGTTTCTATATATAGAAAGAGTAAGTTAACATTAAAGATTCTGCTGGAAAAAAAAGTTAACATCAAAGATTATCATTTGAAAGACAAAGTCAGTCAAAGTAAGTTAACATTGGAATTTGGAACATTAATGCCATCAACGTACCATTTTATATTTTTATTTTTTAAAAATGTAAATTTATGAAATTTTATTTATTAGAAAACAAAAACCTAACTATTTCATTTTGTAAAAGAAAAGAAAAAAGCTCATCCCTTCACCTCCACCTACCTCGAAAAATCTAACCTGGTTGATAGTGTGAATGTATTTAAATATGGGTAGTGGTTATTAAAATTCATAGTAAAAAAATCTAACCTTCCCGAACTCGTTGATAGTGTCAAACAATTTGAATGTATTTAAATATGGGTCGTGGAATAAGTTTAAAAGCAAATCACAAAGGTTCCATCGGTACACTCATTTGACTGAGATTCACTTGATCTGTCTTTCTCAGAGCGCGGGTGCGGGCGCCGCTGTGTGGGGGGGGTGGGAGCAGTCCAGCATGGATGAATATGAAAAGCTTGATAAGATTGGGGAGGGCACATATGGGAAGGTGTACAAGGCCAGGAACAAGACCACCGGCCAAATAGTTGCTCTCAAGAAATGTCGCATTAATTTGGATGAGCAAGGCATTCCGCCTTCTTCACTTCGTGAAATCTCGCTTCTCAAGTTGCTCTGCAACGGTTCATATGTTGTTCGGTTAGTTCTTAGCTCTCTGCCTATGAATCTCAGACTTTGCATGCTTTGAAATTTGAAGTGTTTTTGTTCAATGTCTCAGAGCATTTGAATATTGATTTTATTTAAACTTGAAGTACAGTTCCTTACTAAGCTCGAACGTGATTTAATCATAGTCAAATTACAATATAATTTTACTCTTTCTGTTCAGTAACACTTGGACTGGAATTTTTAGGTTGCTTTCTGTGGAGCTTGTGGTCAAGAAACAAAAACGACTTCTTTTCCTGGTATTTGAGTATTTCGACACAGATTTGAAGAAATTGATACATTTTTATCGATATAACGCCAATCCTGTTACTCTACCACCAAAAACTATTCAGGTATCTTTTTCACTATTGTACTTTCATTCTCAATATTGCATTCTGCACTCAGTTTATCAAAGCAAAGGCTCTGATTTTTTTCATGCGGTTTTCGGTGTACAGAGTTTCATGTATCAACTGTGCAAAGGAGTAGTTCATTTTCACAGCCATGGAGTGCTGCATAGGTGATGCTTTATGATATATATTCATATATTTTTCATTTCATTTTTCTGTTCTTTTACACTATCTTATAACATAGCATATTTGCTGTAAATTTGAGGTTTCTGTGAGCTCAAAATACTTGTTTCACAAATAAACAACATAGGTACATGGTATTGAATTGGATTTGATTATTTTCAGGGATTTAAAGCCACAGAATCTGTTGGTGGACATGAATAATAAAGGGCTACTTAAAATTGGAGATCTGGGTCTTGGAAGATCTTTTGCTGTGCCCTTGAAGAGTTACTCTCATGAGGTAATTTATCTGTAAAATCTTAGTCATCTAACGAAGCAGGACTCATTTGATTTATCACGCTTTAATGTATGTTCTAACGTGTTGTTAACTATGTTTGCAGATTGCTACCCTATGGTATAGGGCTCCAGAGGTATTGTTGGGATCGACCCACTATTCCACTCCTGTAGACATTTGGTCTGTTGGATGCATTTTCGGTGAGTCTGGCATTAGCAAAAAATATTTAGAAATGTGTTTTCACTCTTAATTCTTTTAAAATCTCACTCCTTTAATTTGGAACTTGATATCCACTTCTTTCTCTTCATTATTTAGCCGAAATGGTGACAACAAAGCCAATTTTCCCTGGAGATTCAGAAATAGACACACTACTCCGTATTTTCAGGTATGGTTACAAGGCGAATGAGAAAACTTGTGTAAGAACTAACTCAGTAACTCACATACAGTATACTAAATTAATTTGCAATTGTGATTGAAAGGTTGCTAGGAAGCCCAACTGAAAAAAAGTGGCCAGGAGTAAAAAGTCTCAGAGACTGGCATCCCTATCCTCAGTGGAAGCCGATGAATCTGGCTTCAGTATTTCCAAATTTATCGTTTAGCGGCCTCGATCTTCTCAGTGTATGTTCTTCTTTTTCTCTTAAGCATGGCATTTTTATTTTTATTTCCCTTGAAAAGATCAAGATACTTACAAAGTTAAATGTGGATTACAGAAAATGTTGGAGTACAATCCAGGAAAGAGGATTTCAGCAAAGGAGGCCCTGGATCACCCTTACTTTGATGATCTAGACAAGTCCCAGTTCTGAGTTTTCCCTTTTTGATACCAGAGCCCTTAAGTCTACATATCAAGATAACTATTTTTTGCTGATGTGGAAACATTACTAAGTATAGTGAAGTTTCAATTTTGCTAGGGATTGATGTCTAACTAATTGCAATATCAAACTGACCTTGCGAACTTTGGATTATATTGTATTTTTTTTATATTTATAGCATAAGCTTTGGATCATTTGTTCAGCTGTGGAAACATTACTAAGTACAGTGAAGTAGTATTTCAATTTTGCTAGGGATTGATGTCTAACTGATTGCAATATCAAACTGATCTTGAGAATTTTGGATTATATTGTATTATTTTGATCTTAGTAGCATAAGCTTTGGGTTATTTGTTCAGCTGTGGAAACATTACTAAGTATAGTGAAGTAGTGTTTTAATTTTGCTAGGGATTGATGTCTAACTAATTGCAATATCAAACTGATCTTGCGAATTTTGGATTATATTATATTCTTTTGATCTTAGTAGCATAAGCTTTGGGTCATTTGTTCAGCTGTGAAAACATTACGAAGTATAGTGGAGTAGTGTTTCAATTTTGCTAGGGATTGATGTCTAATTGATTGCAATATCAAACTGATCTTGCAAACTTTGTATTTTTTTTTATCTTAGTAGCATAGGCTTTGGGTCATTTGTTCAGTTGTGGAAACATTATTAAGTATAGTGAAGTAGTGTTTCAATTTTGCTAGGGATTGATGTCTAACTAATTGCAATATCAAACTGATCTTGCGAACTTTGAATTATATTGTATTCTTTTGATCTGAGTAGCATAAGCTTTTTGTTATTTGTTCAGTTTAATCTATTTCAACAATCAATTGATTTTTATTAATTTATACCATGTGATTACGTATTATATATTTAATGTATACCATGTGAATATGTTAGTAAGCAAATAAATGTTACAAACTGTTAGTTTTATTATATTCAGTATTTCATTCACTTGTTCTTGTAATTGTACGAACAAGCTTTGGTACATTTGATCAATCTTATCTGTTTTAACAAGCAAATGCTTTTATTATTAATTTAAAACTGTTTTATTTAACTTAATTAAAATAATTTAAAATTGTTTTATTTAACTTAAACAAATTTAAAACTGTCTTATTTAATTTAAACAAAATTGTATTTATTTTAATATTCCAAAGTTTTCAAATATTATATACCAATAAAATTACTTAAAAAAGCTTTGGCATACCTTGCTGAAATTTAAAAAATGTAAAGATTTGACATATACTTTTTATGATTAGTCATTTCATTCATGAGTAATATTCTCCACACTTTAAAAGCCAATAATCTATAGCAAGTTTCTACATTACCCAATAATTTTCTCTATCAATAACTTACATTACATGCAATTCAAATTGATTAATAAAGCATGTATATCTTATAGGGATTTGATCCACATGTTTGTTTATAATAAACCTTGTAACCATAACTCAAACTCTAGATCTTGAACAAGTCTCCATTATCGGATAATTTTCTCTATTGATAGTTTACATTACATGCAAATGGAAGTGATTAATAAATTACTCCACATGTATACCTTATAGGGGTTTGATGCACAATGTCTGTTTATAATATACATTGTAACTATAACACAAACTCTAGAGCCTAAACAAGTTTCCAAGGAAACTTAAATAGATGAGCCTTTTGGTTGCAAAAAGGAATTCTAAATAGAGGAGGCAGTTTTCTGTATCATTGGAATCGAGATTGCTTCCCTAAGGATTGAATATTACCTTCATATGATAGATGACATCTCCAAATGAAAAAGGGTAGTTGCAACATATGAATTTGGAGTAGTTCCTGTGGAAGAATATTGACAAATTATTAGCAATCACAGGGAATGATGGATAGAGCAATTAGATGCCCATGGGATGAAGTGGGAGCAATGGAGAGGATATAGGAAACAAATCATGGTGTTAACATCCCAGTCACAGAAGTTAAAGAAAGAAAAGAAAATAATGTTTGACTTGGCCCAGTCTGTTTTCGCTTGCACAACTCCATCACTAGTATATGCAGTTTTCCTTTAGGAAATATATTTCATTTTCAAGCTTAATGATGTAGCAAAAGGTGAGCCCTATGCTCTTGACAACATGGATAATTTTAAGAACCCCTCCTAAATTTACATGTAAAATAAATGTGCGAGATTTTTCTAGGGAGAAAATAGTTTTTTTTTTCATTTTTCTCATTAATATACGAGAGGCTATTCATTTTGGATTTTTTTTTCTAATAAATATTGGACGAATATATTTTATCTGAAAATACCCTTTCCACTCTCACAATATTCTTTTGTCTCATGAATACATATGGAACCCTAACCACTTTGTTGGGGATGACCAATCTAAAGCCTGTATCTCTTTTATGAATGGTCAAATCCAGTGTGAACATGCTCAGTTCACTATCACCATGAATAATCAAATTTATCGCTTAATGGCGAGAGAATGATATCATAGTACGCAAGTTATTATTGAGCTCCATCACTGGATGATTGCAAAACCTGCTCGATTTCCAACATTCTTTGATAACCAAAATAACACAGTGTCCTACTGAATTAAGTGTGCTCAATATATGAAGAAAGATTCTTTAAGGGCTAGTAAGATCATACGGGATATCTCTACATAAGAGGTAAAAAGGGGGGAAGCTTTTTGCTTTCCTAATTTTGTGGAAGCATTGGAAAGATTTGTCAAGTATACTGAGTGCATCTAGAATTGTTGAAACCATTGGATTGGGCTTAAGTTTTTCTTTCTTTCGATCTGGATGCCTAACCTTCAATATCAATTTGATTATTTAATGAGTAGTAAGCATGAAACTCAATATTTCAAATAAATGGAGAAGAATGGTGGATACTACATAGTTACAGAGCTAGGTTCAATTGCATATAGTCTTAGTACTCCCCATCATAAATATTCATACCCATCCGACTTTGACTAACAATATGAGTTACATGAGGACATGCAACACTCTTATTTGGGGGTAGATGTTGGGCTCTTTATTTGCTCTCTTCCACGCACCATTTCTCTTACCTTTTTACCCTTTTTGACATGCCTAATGATTCATTTTGGTCTCATTATGATTCGCCATGATGTATTTTATCTAAGGTATGTTATTTCCCATATGCTATGTTGGTTTAATGAATTATGTTAAGTATTTGGAGGAAAATTCCAATTATATGCCTACATATGAAAATCGTGTGCATGCAAAAAGATGTTATTCTAGAGTTATTGCAGGGATGTTATTTTCAATTAGGAATTGTGTTTCTTGAGTTGAATGCATGTGTTGTTACACTAAATTTCAAGCTTGTTGTTACTCTGGCTTTCAAGCGTGAAGTTATTCCAACAAGGAAGAGCTTATAATTATTCTTTCCATGTTGTAGCAGCATTGTTTCTCTTCGCATCCAACACCAAACCTTCTACTCCAACATACAAAAGTCGTGATCCTCTATTATCTAATTTTAGTAATTGAAGATTTGGAAGATTACTACAAAATCTTAAGGAATCCAAATATGGTTGTCCAAAATGATTTGTTCTCAGCGTGAATGTATTATGTTATAATTTGGGAATGAAAGCTATGTGTACTTTCCCCAAGTAGTTATTTCATTGGAACCACTTGAGAATCGATAGATTCTCAAGATTGTTCCCAAATATCAATATTACTTTTCGACACCCATGCTATGTATGAAAAAAAAAAGAATATCTTTGAGAGAGGAGGTTATAATTTGATCAATTAAATTTTGTAAAGAACTGTGCACAGACTTGGAGACAATATTTTATTAATGAAAATATTCAGTTGATTTTGCAATATTGTGTGAGCTAGTGTTTTGAGTTTTCTTCAAGCACTCTATTATAGGAAGAGGGCCCACTCTTATGTAATAGGTGTTGAAATTTTTTTCTTTGTTAGTTTAGATGTGTGTGTGTGTGAGCATTTGCATTGAAGTTAATTTTATGTTACTATTAGTTTGTTTTTATTGATCATTTGTTGTTACTGTTATTCATTGAATTCTAGTAGATTGCAATTCCACTATGAGTTTAATTTCAGCCTTTCCATTTCTTGTTAAATTGTGTGATTCAACAAGATTTGGTTTTATGATTTCTCTTATTGTAATACACTTCATAATGAGATAGGCAATGTTGAAAGGGAGCTTGTAGCCTACATACATTTTTCCCAATAAATTGAAATAATAATTGATCATTCGGTTTATAATTAATTTTTTGGTAAATTGATTGTTTGGAAAAGAACACTTAAATTCACCAACAAGTCTTACAACCAAGACATCCCAGTGGTTTTCTTAGTGGAACTTATCTCATTGGGTTTCATGCATTTTCATTCCATTTTTGTGATGGCTATGTGTGAACTCTCATCCAAGTATAAGGCATGCATAAGAGGTGATCGTCTATTTTCTTTCTCAAATATGTTCATATAGAAACCATATTTCATGACCATGAGGATATATTTATGTTTATTTTATTTTATTGTTTATTTTTAGTTTCACATCATGTCTAGTTATTATAGTTATAGATTATAGTCTTTTGTGTGGACTTAATCCTTTCCATATCCAAGACACCTTCTTCCTACCACCTATCCTTAGTAACAACACTTAAAAATCAACCAAACAATTATCAATACTTATGCATATAATCTATCAATTACAACAATTGAAACAACCCATGATGTTATCAATTGTTAACACAATTGTCAACACACTGTTAGTGCACATAAATATTAAAAGTTGTAAATGAAGTTCCAACCAATTATTCTTGATCATCCATTTCATTCAATATATTTCTAATATAAAATTACCTTAATTCAAGGTAAGGTATTAGGTGTAAGTATTAATAATCTTCATGATTTCCTAGTAATTTATGCATATATATTCAATGCCTTCACATAGTGAGTTCATACTTTCTTTCTATTTTTGTTTTGTTTGGAACTCATTCCCTCGGTGTTAATCATCTTTACTATTGTAGCATCATATGTGTTTGTGCATGTGTATTTTAATAATTTCGAAAATATCTATATGCCCAAGGCTTATGCCTTTATTATATCCTCATCCTTAGAGTTTTCAACCACGTTAAAAAATCACATGCCTAGTTATCCTTATCTTAATAGGTTCGGTGTCATACTCAAAATCAAATAACTGATTATGTTGTTCACATGAAAATGGAAAAACTCAATCGGCTAGATGATTGTTCATCTACTTTTTCTCTATTTAAATCCATCAATAAAGATAGTTTTACTTCATCACCAATGGATTACTAGTTTTCTTACATTATACCATTCAAGGTATATACCAATATGAATATAACATTAGATCATTTTATAATACCTCACATACAACCACAAGACATAAAACTAAATTACTACACTTTGTACTACTTTTTACCTTTTATTCATGCTCAAGTTCATATTTCTTTAACGACCCTTCATTAGTCATTAAAATTATAGCACCATACATGCATATTGTAATATACATACTATAATAAATAGAGTAATTATTGTTGCCAAGAATTATTTATAAAAGTGAAACCATATATTGTGTTTGGAGTTAACTTTGTTATTTCTCAATCTTAATCTAAAGTCAAATGTAATATAAGATTATTTCAAAACTATCCTAACTCTGGATAACTATTTTGTCTTTATTATTTATTACTATACATTGTATTTATTATTCATTACATCGATAGGTGTTTATATCTTAGAATTTGGGGTGGACTAGCATTTATGTTTTTCCTAGATTGTATGAGAAAAAGACAAGTGTACTGCCCAAATTGATTTTATGGCAGTCGTTACAAATTTGAAATAAAAATTATATAAGAAAAACTAATATAAAAAATAATTGGTAGTTGATGCATGGATAACTCTTAGTTGATGCATGGATAACTAATGGCTAGTGGCATACAACCCGATTAACTAGAACAAATAATATATAACTTATTTTTGGCACTTAATTTATAACCTATCGGTGTTCACCAGCCACAAGTTAGGTGGTTGTGCTAGTTACTATACATCCGTGTTTGAAGACTATACGTAAAGGGTTCTAATCAACAAATACAACATACATAAGATACCTTGAGGCATTCAATAAATAACTTTAAATGAATACAATTTAAATCCTCATGATAACAATAGCAATAGGCCTATTCAAGAATAACATCACAATTCTTGACATATTGTTTGAGGAGAGGGACCTAGGGTTTCCTTTCCTCTTTTTCTATTGTGCAAGGTTTCATGTGTAGTGTCATGGGTCAGTCACTATGACTGTTACTTATGGTGGGAAGCCTGATATGCCTGGTGGTTTGTCAGTCTTGTTGGATGTGCCAGGAGTGGATTTTTAGGTTACTGAGGACCCTTTGTTTTGTGGGTATCCTTCCTCGGATAGTTCAGGGGGGAGGATTCTGAAGGTTTAGATTAACCTCCTGTTGGAATAGAGCAGTGCTTCCCTCAGGGTGGGGGTGGAATCTCTCGTAGTTGAGGGGAGTTAGCTCGTCAAATTCATTCATTGAAGGCGCATAAGCCCCCGTCTGAAGGGGTTTTCATGACTTTTGGCAAAGATGTGCAGCTCGACAAGGTCCTCAATATTTCGTCAAGGGAAATCGTTGGGAAAATATGTTTCTTGACCTTAAGCAGGAATGCTTTGATGGATTGGGTTTTGGTTCATTGGAATCCTTTACTCAACTATTGTCACGGGTTTCATATGTTGGTCAATAACTGGATTGTTTTTCATTTTGTGGAAGAAGCTCATGGTACTCAAATATTGGAGTGTATTTGGGTGGTAGGTCGGGGCTCCCTCTTCCTGAAGCATCAACATATCGAGTTTAACCCTATTTCAAAGAAATTTTAGGGGAATCATTTTTGGATGCTCCTTAAGGGTTTTCCATTGGAGTTATGGTCTTCGGACATTTTTGTGTCTATTGCTAACAAGGTTGGTCGATTCATATATTTTGATGAAAAATCCCTTTTCTTTGAAGACAAGCGCATTGCCTGCGTACTTACTAAAATGGGTGTTGAGATATGCCTTCTCGATGTTTTGACAATACAGTGGGGGGATAAACTGATTATAAAATCTTTGGATTGTTGGAAAACCCTCTTTCGATGCCATGGATGTGGGGTAGCTGGATATCTGAAACATGAATGTCACTCTACACAAATAAATGGTTTGACTAGTTTTCTAGATTCGTTGAGTTCAGGACCGAGGTGTCACATTGGGATCCTGCGTCGGGACCTACTATTTAGGGATGTGAGATTTATCGTACACCTTCACCGGAAGGTTCAGCATCTTTCACAAGTAAGTTAAAAGCATTATTTCCTACCTTTTATGGTACCCTTACTCATCCGGATTTGTTGAGACTTGTTGAAGCTTAATGTGATGGTATTTCCTCCAGATCGAGGGTTGAGTCTTTTGCCCCGCCCTATGTGTTGGTTCAGGTTGTTGTTGTAAGCGCGAGTCTGGGATTTTCCCAAGCTGATGGGATTGTGGGGTCTCCTCTCACTTGACGTGAAAATATCTTGTTGGAATATGACTCACAGATTCTGTAGGACAATGAATTAACCCTTCTTAGTTTGGGGATTGATAATAATTTTGTGTCTGATAGCATGGGGCAATTGGTGGGTGTTTCCCCACATATGGTTAATGGTTGTTTTCTGCAGGAACCCTTGTTGGTATATACTAAGGAGTCCATTGGGTCCTATACTATGGATACCAGTAACCCCAATGTTACTATCCGTAAGAAAATTGGGGGCAGACGCAAGAAGGCACTTGCGAGGGCCTCTTTGCAGGTCCTGGTGAAACGGAATGGGATGGAATTCTCACCGATGAATTTCGGTGAGCTCAGGATTCACTGTATGGATTTCCTAATAACTTTGGGCCTCTTAGAGTATATTCGGCCAACTTATTGGTTCCCACATGATTATTTTGTCACTGAATGTGAGAGGGGTGGGGGGCTCCCCTAAACTGTGTTCCCTTAGGTGTTTGGTACAACTTGTTTCTCCATATATTTTTTATGTTTCAAGAAACTATGGTATCGGGTGATAAGACCCAAGATTTTCTTTGGAAGGTTCTCCCCTCTTGGGACTATTCTACTATTGTTGCAGATGGTCTCTAGGGTGGACTTATATCTGCATGGAACCCTTTGAAGTTCAAATTTTGTCCCTATAAAACCATTGAGGGCATTCTCTTTATTGGCCACTCTAGGGATTTGGATTTACCTCCGAGTGTTTTAAATTGTTACGGCCCATTTACTGATCGTAAGTCTTTCTGGGATAAGATTGATTTATGTGTATTATTGGATTTATCTTCCCTTATTGTTGTAGGTGAATTAAAATTCATGACCTCAACTCGTGAGTCTTGGTGCCTAACTACTAGGATTGACCCATTGCATGGTTGGTTCAAGAATTTCATTATTAACAATGGTTTGGTGGATATTGAACCATCTCCATTTGCTCCAACATGGAGTAATGGACGAATTGAGGGGGCTATTGTCAAGAAGTATTTGGATGGGTTTCTATTGGAAGAAGAATTTATTGGATCTCTAGATTTGTGCAAGTCATGGATTGATGTTGGTTCTTGTTCTAACCATAAGTTGTCTGTTTTGAGACTAGAAAAAGGCAGGTTTATATAGGTTTCCCTTTAAATTTTGTAGGGTTTGGTCAGAAGAAGCAGAATTCAATGATCTTTTTAGGACTCATTGGCTTACAACTTACTCTAGTGGGTCAGAATCGATGATGTTGCGGCTTCCTAGATTCCTACAGTCACTGAAGGACCTGATTATCCCTTCGATAAAAAAAATAAGAAGTTTTTGCACAGGAAGGCTCTACTTAGAGTTGAGGCTCAGATTGTAAATTATCATTCTTCGGTGGTGCCAAGATGTGTCTTAAGTTTGCAGCGGGATACTATCACTCATTTGGTGAATGAAAGAACATCATTACTCTATGCAAAAGAGGAGTATTGGTGACTTAAGAGCAAGGCTCTGTGGCTTTCTTTGCGGGATCGAAATATGAAATTCTTTCATTCATATGCTAATCAGCGGAGGAGGAATAATGCAATTTTGTTGGTAAAGGATCATGAGGGTATTTCACATACTTCTCAACCTGCCTTTGAGAAGGCTTCCTCAAGATATTTTTTCAATCTTTTTAAAAAACCTGTGGTCAATAACCTTAATTCTCAACCTTTTGTGATTCATGTGATGCCTCGTATCTTTTCGGACGAGGATTCTGCGGAGATTGGGAATCCAGTTATTCTGCTTGAGGTTGAAATTATTTTGAAGCACATGCTGAAGGACAAGAGTCTCGGGCCTGATGGTTGGACAACTAATTTTTATCTGTAGTTTTTTTATCTAATGGAGCTTGAATTAGTTCATTTAGTGGATGAATCCATGTGCTCGGGTTTTGTTTCCGGTGGGGTAAAAGCTACCTTTGTAGCACTTATCCCCAAGATTTCAAATCCTCTTACTTTTTAGGATTATCTCCCTATATTGTTGTGCAATCTATTATACAAGATAATTTCCAAGGTTGTGGCTAATAGACTGAAGGATGGTTTATCTAGATGGATTTCCATAGCACAATTCGACTTCCTTCACCAGAGACAGATTTTCGATGCCATTGGGGTCGCATAGGAGAATATCCATTCGGCGAAGGTCAATCACATCAAATCGGTGTTTCTAAATCTTGATTTGGTCAAGGAATATGATATGTTTGACTGGTCCATTCGGCATTTGATCCTTATTAATGCAAGATTAAGCTTTGAAGTCGCCAAGTGGATGTGGGTTGTGTTACTTCTTCGAACTTTGTTATTCTGATTAATGGAAATCCTACTGATTTTTCAGTATCTCTCATGGCTTGAGGTAGGGTTTCTCATTATCCCCACTCTTGTTCCTTATGATTATTGAGTGTTTGAGCCAGTTGCTTGGTCAAGAAAGATTGTATGGCAAGTTCAAGGGTATAAAGGTGTCCCCATTGTAGTATATTACCCACCTACTTTTTGTGGATTGTAATGTCCCCATTTTGACCCCCTTTGTATTAAATCGTAAATGATGTAAATATTGTTGTTTGATCATGGTGAGGAGCTCAAGGCCAAGGCCCCACCATTGATTTAGCATTTTATGTATCGGCAATTAAAAAAATAGATGCCTATGGTTCTTGTGCTAGATAGGAACAATGTAAATAAGACATCATGTAAATACAGATTTTAATGAAAAACCCACAACTAGCTATGCAATGCAACAAAGAGATGGGGCACGATTCTACAAGGAATAGGGAGGGAAATTATTCAAACCCTTGAGCCAATGGTGTTAATCCATGTGTCAATGAAAAAAACCCATAAACCACCAACTACCCATTTTGGGTTATGCACCCAATCATTTAATTCTTCCAAGAGTTGGTTGAGGCAGTTAATGCCTTGGGAATGAAGAGGTATGGCAGCCAATTTCGTGTATGGGCAAGCCATCAACCTGGGAAATTGTATTTTGTCTCCTTGGGAAAGAAAACACCCACGAAATGGTGCCCAAAGACATTATGAAACAGTCAGTCTTTCCTCTCTCACACAGTCTGAACTACTGGGTCTTTCCCCATCACGTTTTTCACCATTTTTCCTGCATTTCCATGCCTGGGAGCTCATTTTTGCATATACAGTAGCTGGGAGAGAAGGGCCACGACTTGGGATTGTGATGGAGGTCGTTTTTGCCCCAAAATACCCATGGGTGTTTTTCTGAAAATGGTTTTTGCTCTCCAGGGTTGAATCCCCAATTGCCATTTCGTTTTTGGGTCTTCCCACATTTTTCTGGGCTGGTAGAATCCCCATCTTTGGGCATCTCACTGTAAAAACGTTTCTTCATGCCCGACACTTATACCTTTGTTGTTATGTGCATCCCTGTTTTGGTTTGAATCTATGAGCAAAATATTTGGAGTGGTAGTGGACAGAATTGGCTTGATAAACCTAGTGGGGGAAATAACCTCTCCAGAAGATCAAGAGGGATGGCTACTTTTCTATGCACACCCTGAGGGCACTAGATGGGGAAGGTATGGCTTGAGGGACTGTATAGCAGTGAAAAGAGTAGTCCCTTGTGATGGGTGTGTAGGTATTGTGGGTGCCAAGCTAGATAGATCTTGTAAGGTTATCCCTGGCTCTGTGCTTGAGCTCACTAGCCTAGCAATCCTTCCTCTCCATTTCCTAGCAGCCTGATAAACCCAATTGTAGATTGGCTTGGCTCATCTTGGTGTATGCTTGGCTATGTGTAAGTCTGTTGTTCCTTGATTCCTTGTAGAGATCATGCCCAGCTCGAGGGTGGGAGTGTGTTGAGATACTAATGATCACAACTGGCCTATGGTTGGGTGGAACGTTGCAGATGCATAGCTGGTTGCTTGGGACTACTTTGTTAAGATAAGTATTCTCTTTTATAAATTCTGCAATGTCTTTATTTAATGGTTGTCACAGAAATGTTGAATGTATGATGGATGTGTAATTAGAATTACTTTCGTTGTGTTTTTCTTATAATTATACATTCCCATATGAACTTTTATAATATGTGAATGCTTATTGAGAGTTCATGGGGCTAGATGTCCGGATTTAATATCACAATCCTCTCCATCATGCTGGTATGATAGGAGGGGACATTACATGGATGATGTGTTATTATTGGGTATTGGTCATTTGTGACAATGGCAGGTTTTCACTCTTAATTCTTTCAAAATATCACTCTTTTATTTGGAATTTGATATCCACTTCTTTTTCTTCATTATTTATCCAAAATGGTGACAACAAAGCCAATTTTCCTTGGAGATTCATAAATAGGCACACTATTCTGTATTTTCAGATATTGTTACAAAGCGAATGAGAAAACTTGTGTAAGAACTAATTCAGTAACTCATATAGTAAACTAAATTAATTTGCATTTGTGATTGAAAGATTGCCAGGAATCCCAACTGAAGAAATGTGGCCAAGAGTAAAATGTCTAAGAGACTGGAATACCTATCCTCAATGGAAGCCTATGAAACTGGCTTTAGTATTTCCAAATTTATCTCTTAGTGGTCTCGATCTTCTTAGTGTATGTTCTTCTTTTTCTCTCAAGAAAGGCATTTTTATTTTTATTTTTATTTTTATTGCCCTTTAAAAGATCAATATACTTACAAAGTTAAATGTGGATTACAGAAAATGTTGGAGTACAATTTAGGAAAGAGGATTTCAGCAAAGGAGGCCCTGGATCACCCTTACTTTGATGATCTAGACAAGTCCCAATTCTGAGTTTTCCCTTTTTGATACCAGAGCCCTGTTGATGCCTCAAAATTCACAGCACCGATAGTTAGGGATTATCCCTGGTAAGCAAGCCCAATTAGATAATTGACCGTTTGGTATGGGGAATCCGTCTAGTTAACGGCCTGGCTATCGTATGTGATTTAAAGATTTTTTTTCACTGGTTGCGGCCAGATCCACCGTTTATGTATTGTAAACTTAAATATGATATGCAAGTGCTCTATCTAAATGCATGTAATCAAAACAAATCTAGTCTGAAACTATCTAAACTAATTAATCTATCCCTGCAGGGAGCAAATCTGAAATATGAGCAACATACTGGAAATGTACCTAATAATGTCACAGATAGTTGTTTGAAATATTTTAGGCACAATTACAACAAAATATAAAAGATAACAGAGATAGCTCTGATGTGATTAAAACATTTCATTACTCACTAAGCACATGGATATTTCCATAGGAAATAAGAGAATTCATAACCAAGAAATAATTCAGACAGGTTAAGAACGATCTCACAATATGCACGAATGATGCAGAAATAATTCAACAGAACATTCAACACATCCCCAAGAAAAAACGCAGTGCTGCTTTCCCAGGTAAATAGGTCCTTCTTTATTCATGTAGAAAAATAGTTCTCGTACAAGACAATCCAGTCCTTTCACCTTCCAAAATTCCTTTCCTTCTATTTATAACTTTACAAAATTGTCTCTAGTGTCCCCTCACATACCCTAACCCTAGGGAATCACAAAAGTTTGTCTTCTAGTATTCACATAAAACAAAATTAGTTTCCATCTATTTTTTAATGTTTATACAATGAATCATCTTTCAGTTGTCTTTAAAATATTTTTACAATATAAAATCAGCTTTCAGCTGGCTTTTCCAACTTACAATAATGTGGCTGTGCGTAGGATTCATCATCTTTAGGGAGATTTCATGCTTATATAAATCTTCTGCAATACCTTTTACTCCTGTTGTGGTTTCCTGGGAGATGTCTTCTAAAAAGTAGGCATGGATGGAAGATTGCCCAATTAACCAATGGAGGTCCTCCGCTGTCAGGACATCTATCCCTTTTATGTAGAATATGTCTATGTCCAGCTCGCCCTGCAGTTCCGCCAATCACTGGTCTCGGACAGGGAAATCTTCCACGATCTAAGGGAAAACCATCTAGAATTTCTCGTGGGTTTCCCGGATTTTCTAGTAGAAGTCATCACACTGCCCAACGGTTTTATGGATTACAGAGTTTATTTTTACACTGTAGCCTCTACTGAACTCGATGAGGCCCGCATCTAGATGAAAATCAGCCAAGGACTTGAGAGGTAGGTTCCTCGGGAATCCTGATTTTCCTTCCCTCCATTCAATTTTTTTCCTGATTTCCTCTATGGTGCGCGCACACTTTCTCCTGAGTTTTAGAGCCTCAGTATCGATTTCTCTCATCCTTGAAATCATCGCCTTCATCTTGCATATTTCTTTAGTAATGAGTTCTTGTGATCGGTAAATTTTCTTTTGTAAGTCACATGCGTGCTCATGGAAAGGAGCTAAGTCTTTCCTTTTCTCATTTGCAGCTTTCAATTACCCCATCAGAAACTCCTTTTCTTCTCGCACCCTTCCAAATTGATATTTGTAGTGCTCAATCTGTTGCCTATTGTTAGTCCTGTCTTCTTCTAACTTCTTGACGCAAGTCTCTAGGTCTTTCCTCTCACCTTCTTTGATTACTAATTGCACATTCAGTGCGTCTCTTTCAGCTTCAAACTTTTGGCTCTCTTCCGCTATTCTTTCATGTTCGGACAGGAGGGCATTGTGCTTCATTTTCAGCTCCTTACCTTGTTGTACCTCCTTCATCAAATTTTCCTTCACTTTGAAGAGATTTTCTTTCCCCTTTTTCACATCTTCTACCAGTTGGTTGACATTGTCGGCATTTCCCTGAGCCATAGCCACGTTGGCTGCTGTCGCAAACTCAGGGTCCTTGTTAGTCCCATTAAAGATTGGGAATTCTGTTATTGTGACTCCATCTTGGTAGTTTGGGCATTTCATTCTCTTTTCCAATATCCTCACGATAGACTTCTTATTCTTGTCAAAAAAGATCGAATCGAGCTTTGCCACTTTATGCTGCTTTGAAGGAGTGAATGGGGTGAGAGCGAGTTCCTAAGGTGAGACATGTCCTTCAGTGGTTGCCTCTGTTGGGTTTGTCTTTGATACATCTATGTCCATATCTTGTGCGCTTGAGCTTCCCTGTTCCACAACTTCCTTGGACTTTTCTTCTTCTTCCTTTTTCCTTTGCAATTCTGCCGCTTCCTTTTTCTCTCTTTCCTTTATTTCCTGCAACATTTCAGCCTCTTCTTTTCTTATTCTTTCAGCTTCTTCCTTCTGAAATCTATCAGCTTCCTCTTTATGAACCTCTCTGCTTGCTCCCGTTGAATTTTGGCAGCCTTTGCATCCTGCCATCGTTTTTCTGCTTCTTCCTTTTGAAACCTCTCAGTTCTTCCTTTTGAAGTTTTTTTGCCTCTTCCCTTCTCTTCTTTTCAGTTTCCTCTAACTGCATAGCCAAAACATCCTGGCGCTACTTCTCTTCTTCCTCCTTCTTCTTTAACCTAGCTCCTTTAGCAGTTTTGGAACTGGAACCAGCTCCACTTTTGGGGCGGTAGCACTTGCCTAGCTCAGTCATGTCCTTGGCACTTCGAAAGAATGCTTCATCTTTATCGAAAAGATGAGCGTAATCATAAGTGACCTTGCAGGTAGTACAGTGAGTAGCAACTTTTCCTTCATGCCTTCTGAAAATCTTTGTTCCAAAATGGAAGGATTCTAAGTCTTGAGCAAACTTTGTACCATATTTTTCCTTGGGGACCTAGTATGCTCCAATGGTAAAAGGCATTGGCGGGTATGCAACCTTCTTCTTGTCATGGAGCACCTTACTAACTCGATCGATAAAGAGTTGCCTCACAACTTCTTTATGCACAACGTAGTCTATGGCATACTGGGGTAACAAAGATGGTGGTCGACTTCCTCCACTCATTCTGATATACGTCCCCTCAGAAGAGAAGTAATAATCTCTGAATGCTTTTATGATTGGCATAGCATTCTCCGACAGAAAGTTTGGTTCTTCTTGGAAAATCAACTGATATAGTGGCATAATGAACTTCTCACAAATACGGGCATAATGACTTGCATACTTGTGGGCCCAAGTCATCTGATAGGCCACATGGAGGGGAGACTCTTTACGGTTCCAGATGCATCCCAAATCAAGGAACGGGTGCTTGAAGAATAAGCAGTCCACCAAATAAGAGGACATGAAGAAATCAGCTTTCTTTTGTGTTAATCCCCCCTGAGCTAGACACAGACATAGCCTACATAGCAAATTCGCAGAGTTAGCACTTTGCAGCGCTTTATCTCCGCAGCACTGTAACTTCACAGCGCTGGTTCTTCGCAGCGCTATAACTTCTACTTTGCTGATGTTGCGCTGTGCTGTAACTTTGCAACTCCTAAAACTGACTTGTCCAAAATTGTCTTAACTTGGGTCGTGCCCAACAAAAATTTAAAAATATATATATATTTTATTTTTAGACCAGAGGTTGGCTTCAATTGAAAGTCACTAACTTAGGAAGAATAAGATGAAGAGTACCTTAAAGAAGAGGAGAATGTTCTCACTGGTGTTAGTAGCACAATATTAATGACAACCATATTGTATGAATCTTTGACTTCTTGTTGCACTTGAATTGTGTGCATTTTGCATTTCTGATAACTCTAGTTTTATCCTTCTTTTAAAATTGTCTCTCTTTGTGTTGCCACTATACAATTCATGTTGTTTTTTCCAATGGTTATTGCATCACAGTATTTGCATGTTTAAACCAAATCAAAGAAAGGCAGATGCAATTCTATCGTTTCGACATGACATCAAAACCTATGTGACGTGGTATGAAACCATAATTATAATACATATGTTGGTGTCATCTTTTCAACAATTAAATTGTCTAGATATTACCTTTATTTATGCCTTGCTTGAAGAATCAGATATATATGTTATGTTGGCAACTTGGTTTTATAAGAATAGCTTTCAACATAAGTAGTAAGGTAGGATTTTGGATAGAAAAACTCCATAATGTATGACCAACCTTATTTCATGGTTGCACAATACACTCATAGCAGAATGAGAAATTGTCTACTTTCTCCCGTCTTTTCATTCCTAATCCCCGCAGTTGCATTTTGTGCTTTATTTGTTTCTCTAAAGTTTTTATTTTATTTTAGAAACCGTATAAAATTTACATTGGCTATAAACGGATAGACGGTGCTTATGGAATGCAAGATGCATTTTCAAAATTCCTTCAAATAATATTTTTGTTTTGGCTGAAAGTAATGATATTTTTGTTGTGACTGAAATTATAGCGGTTCAAAGTCCGTGGATGATACATGTATAATTTTTTGACTTCTAATTTATTTTCTTTTCTTATGAAACTAAGTACTCTGAATTGGATATTTATGGTAAATAGCCAATTACCATAAGATATTGGCCTTTGCAGATTGGGTTGTCATCATAGACAATTTTAGTTATATTTAATATTCATTTTTTGCTAACTTATTTTAATATCTTTATTGGCTAGGTTTGAAAATTTATTTACAAATTACTTAAACCATCGATTTCTAAATGTAATTTTATAATCTATATAAATGATTATTGGTTGCCAATCCATGTAAATGATTATTTCCACATCCTTGAAAAAAGCATCAGTTTGCTCTCTTCCATGTTTTGTTACCAAGTAAACTATCTTTATCTTTGGGCTTTACACAGGGTGGTAGCTTGCTTTGCAAGGTAGTTTACTCTTAATGTGGGAAATATCCTCTAATATTTATATCTTTCCTTTGATCTCCTTTTATTAAGTATATCCATCAAATCATTTCAATCCTCAAGTTGAGGGGCCTAGGTTTTTATATGCCCATTTAATGTTTTGTTTGTTCTTTAGATGAACTGCTCAATCAACAACCAGATTTGCTCTGCTTAATTAAGATCCTTTTTTATAATGGTGGAAATTATTGCTTTAGCTTCCCCAAGTAAATAGTTGGATCTCTAATTATTGTTGATTTATACTCCCTATTTTTATAATGTTAATGATAATTTTTGAATCCTCAAGACTAGAGGTTTTATAACCTTTCAATATGGATCCTTATACCTATTATAAAACCTTCTATCTCAGCCATGCGTTTAGAAGTAATTACATTGTATTTGATATAAACCTGCAAATGATTCCTTGAGATTGGCCCTAATCATAGCTTTATAGACACAGAACATGACATGGCCATATAGGCAGATTTTCCCTCTATTATAGTAGAAAGAAACACCACATCAAACATGACATGGCCATATAGACAAAGATTGAAATCATGTTTCTTAAGTAAAACATGAATACAATAATGTTTCTTAAGTAAATCAGTTCTAGTGAATTGAATTTTATTTGACATTTTTTCCACAGTTGCTCCCATAATGCAGTTCCTCAGCTTGTGGTTGATTGTATCTTTCATTTAAGATTGTATATTTTTTAGTTTTATGCACATGGAAATGCAGTATTGAAATTGATGTCAATGATTTCTTTAACTTTCCTTCATGGTATTGCAAGTTGATCCCAAGACAAGAAACTACTTTCCAATTGTATCTTTTGATTAGTTTTGGCTATTGAGAGAGAAGTTGATACCAATAAATGAGATAGTGGAGGATTTGCCTCTCAACTTGGAGTTGGGGACTATTAGTTTGATGAAGTGGCAACTTTTTCTACAGATTGATCAGTTATTTTAAATTCACCATTCATGTGATAGTATGTTGGAGGGGGAGGCAGATGAGTTGAAGGTATTCTTTTGTTCCCAAAACCAGGAAAAGAAAAGTGCTTATTAAAATATCATTTCCTGAAACAGCTTAAGTTCTTTTAATGAAAGGTTTCAAACTCTTGAGGTTTTCTTCTTTCCACCTCTTATAATCAACAAATAGGTTGCATCTCATTTTACTTTGGGCATACCTTGTTAAGGTCAAAACTTATTATTTGTTTATGTTTCAGAGGGTCTTCTTGGAGGGGAATCCATACCTCCTTGGAATCACAATGGTTGTTTCATTGCTTCATTCCATCTTTGCTTTTTTATCGTAAATTGGGCCTTTTGATTACTTGCTTTTCAATATGGGTTTATTCAATTGTATTAGCTATATTTTATTATTTGTTAATGACCCTTTTTGTGATATGTTTCCTATTTATTAAAGATATTCAATTTTGGAACAAGAACAAGTCAATGGAGGGATTGTCTTTTAAATCAGTTGCTGTGAGCTTTATTTGCCAACTTATAGTTTTTCTCTACTTACTTGACAATGAGACATATTGGATTATCATTGCTAGTTCAGGCGTTGGATGTTGCATTGAATTTTGGAATATTGGGAACGCCATGGATATTGAGGTATTGCATTTTGTGTACCGAGAACTTTATTTTTGTCTACTTTAAGCTACTTTGTTTTAGATTTTATAACATACCGATTTTTCAATTAGTTTTATCATAAGCAATAACCAATAGGATTACAATTATTTTTATCTGAAACAATGGCAATTGGATATTTATTTTTAGTTTTTATTATCGGAAACAATGCCAATAGTGTTATTCTTGTTAATCTTTCTCAAAGATTGCTTGCTCTTATACATACATATATACATAAATGTTTGTATGTATCTTAGTTATATATGTATTAGTTCATAAATAAAAATGATTAACAATAATATGTTTTAACTGTTCCAATTATAAAATAAGGTGGGAAACAACTTTTCCCTATGGGAAGATGACTAGAGGAAAAGTTAAATGTGATGCATGCATGCTTGTTTGTAGCTATGAAGCAAATTATTTTCATGACATGATCCAATCGTGCTCGAGTCACACTCCCCTTGTTATGGGATAGAGAAATTGGTCAGCTTGGAAGAATATATTGGGAGCTATTATAGGGTGAAACAATACATTCCAGGCATCGTTGGCAAGAAGTTAATGGATTCTTCGACCTTCTAGTTTTAGGGCATTAAAAAGTATAAGTGAAAGGACGATAATGGATATGCACAACGTTCAACTTTGTGACGACATTGACTAAGGGAGGCTTCTTTTTCAAAGTTGAGGAATTTATAATTAGCTACACAACACCAAGTACTATAGAAATTTTGTATTGTGTACTAGGTAGAAAGGAATTATATTTTTCAGGTCTCTTGAGATTTTAACCCAAATTCTGAAATTGTTCTTATGTTTTCAATGCATAGTTGGTTGCTTTTGGAATATTTAAACGTATTGAATGCTTTGTTGTTGGCTTTACAAAGACCTTAGTGCTCAAGTCGTGTTGTAGTCCATAATTTAGGAACTAATAGAGTATGTACAGATCAAATTGATATTAAAATAGGCTGATGGTTTTTACTAGACATCAATATTGTGGCATTGATGAAAGGAAATATTGTGGAATTTCATCCTATGCAACCAAACAAATCTTAATGGAATTTCATCCAATGACCAACTGTCTACTTATTAATATATAGGCCATATTTGATAAGTTTGAGTTTGTGATGTTGTTGTTGCTTGAATGGTTGTATGCCAAAATAGATCAACTTTATGTTTTCAAAAGAATTTGTATGTACTAGGCACCTCTTCTTTTAACTAGCTACTTGGTTTTTTTTCTACTTTCGATAGTGTAAGTATAGTAGCTGAGAAAGTGGATAAACATGGCTTGGAACATTTCTCTCATTGCTATAAACTATAAAGTGCAATTTTGAATGTTGAAATTGGTAGTTATAATTACAAATGATGCAATATAGGTGTTAATATTGCCCCTCCCCAATTCTTAAAGGGTACTAGCTCAATGGAAGAGCACCTGCCTTATAGGTAGGAGGTTGGTGGTTTTATTTCTCCATGCCCTACCATAAATAAATAAATGATATTATATTAACGGTAAGCCGTTTTTTTATACAAGGTGGGTTTCAAACCATCTTTATATGTTGCTACAAGGGAGGTTCCACACTGCCTTTGTAAGTTTCTATGAGGGGGGTTTATAACTGCCCCCATAAGAGTATATGAGGGGGGTTTTAAACTTCCCTAGTAGGTCTCTATGATGAGGGTTTTCAACCACCTTCATAGGTTTATATGAAAAGGTTTCATAAATGCCCCCATATGTTGAAATGAGGGGGGTTCATAACTGTCCCTATATGCATTTACGAGGGGGTTCTAAACTAGCCTTGTATGTTTCTATGAGGGGGATTCGTAACCGTCCTTGTATGCTACTATGAGAACCATTCTAAACCACCTTTGTATGTTGCTACGAGGGGGTTTAAAAAAATCCCTTGTATGTTTCTATGATGGAGGTTCCAAACCGCCCTTGTAGGATTTTAAGAGGGGGGTTCAGAACCTCCCTTGTAGTTTTGTAAGGGGGGGTTCAAAACCGCCCCCATAGGTTTGTATGAGGAGGTTTAAGAGGGGGGTTCAAAACCTCCCCTGTAGGTATCTAAGAGGGGGGTTTAGAATTGCCCCCAAAAGTCACCTTTGGGGGCGGTTTTAGATTTCTTCCAAAACCTCCCTTGAAGGACCAAAATTTTAGCATCAGTGCTATTAGGGGTGGTTTTGTCAAGACCGCCTCTAAATCCAAAACCGCCCCCAAAAGTGACTTTTGGGGGCTCAAGAAAACCCCCCTAAAAGTCAAAATTGTTGTATTGATTGGAACAAGTAGCGAAGAAGCAAGAGGAAATCAAAACAAGTATGTAGGAACAATTAACTACATTGCGACAAGAGGTAGAAGCAACCAAAGTTACAATAAGAGGATCTAGAGAAGAGCGTGCAAGGAATTTGAAACCAAGGGAGATGGTGCCTCATCCACTAGTTACATCAACAATAGAGAGAACTGTGAATATATCAGTAGGAGGTATTGAGTTCCCTTCACAGGAACTACAAGAAAGCGCAGTAGTGGTAATTTTTGTTAATCTAATTCTTCATGAAATTCTAGATGAAGATCTTTATATGTTGCAGACAGGGGTAGCAAGGGAAATTCAATTGCGCGTAGCTTCAATGCTAACTGCGAAGGATGATGGAATAATAGCAAAGATGGTATTGCAGCAAGAAAATGAAAGGTTGCACAAAGAGTAACAAGAAGTATAGATAGAAAAAGAAGAAGCAAAAAGAGGAAATAAGAGGCAGTTTAGGAAAATGAAAAGCTACAGCAAGCACTGGAAAGGCTGGACAATGCAATTCTAGATGACCAACTAAAGGTGGGCATACCAATTGAAGAAAAAGTTATGAAAATAGGACAAGTGATCAAAGGGTTCCAAGCAAAGATTGTGGATCTGGAAGCAAGGGAAAATCCGAGTACACCATCAGAGAAAAGATAAGAGAGCGAGCAATGAGCTAGCACAACTGTCACAGTGGAAAACATCAATACCCTGAAGGAGGGGTGTACAAAGCTATGTGAAGAGAGTATGCACGTCCGGACACAGTTGCTGGAGGATACGGAGCTACAAATAATATAGCACAATATATGAGAAGCACAAGAAAAGGCACATAAGATGAAAGAAGAAATGAACACTTTGTCGGCAACAGAGAAGGTAACTGCACTGATTGAAAATAGGAAACAAATGCAAGAGATTAGCCAATTGAGGGTTGAGTAGCAGAACATCATGCAGAAACTAGAGGGACTGTAGGATGAAGTGTACAAAGTCATATAGGATCTCGTTGCAATCCAAAATTCATCAAGAAAATGATCATTGAAATGGAGTTGCAACTGGAAATGTCACTCAATGCATAGATAGTGGAAGACATCATACAACAAGAAAATCAGACAAAAGAGCAAGTTGTGAAGGCCAGGGAAACACTACAGAAGTTGACAAAGACGGTAGCGGCGATGCAAAAGGAGTCATGAAGTGATGTGCATCAGAAATCATGTGTGGCTATCATGAAGGAAATAGATGGCCAAAATTTTGAAAGGAGAGTGAATCAGTATCAAATCTCAAAGTATGGATAGACAACATAAAGCAATCGTTTTGAGATAAGGTGGAGTACGTCCGATGGACTATATAGGAGGAAGCAGAAGGTATACTGGAGCATTCAAGTTTCTTTTTGTTCCTTTTGAAGAGTTGATGTTGCAATGTTGGGCATAAGAATGTAGTGCCAAGATGTGAAGCAGAGGTTCTGAGGAGCAAAAATAGGAAGGCAATATAGGAAGCAAACCCGCTATAAGATGAGAGCCAAAGCATGTATGTTGCAGAAATTCATGGCCATGCTAAAAAGACAAGAGACAATATAGAAAGAATTCTAATGTGTACTAAGGGTTGCTTCAGGAAGGAGCAATTGGAGCAACCAAAATAATATTGACCATCGGGTCGGCAAGAGGAGAGTCCTGAAGGTCACAAGCTCAGACACCATTGATAATGCGAAGGCCAAGATCCAGGATTTTGAGGCACGTCTAGTAGGTGGGACGAAATTGTTTTGTTAATTCAAGTGATGGTTGGAACTCTACTTCGGTCAAGCTTAAGAACACAGTTACCAAAGACTAAGAAATGTGGTTCTAAAGGTGTTATACAGTAGTACTCAAGCTACTATACTGAATATTTATAGTCAAAGAGGATCGCACAACAAATAAATTTGCTCGGGACGAGCAACAGGTGAGTGTTGGGGGCCTATTGGAGTGGGTTTTGGACTTGTCTTGGAATTCGCACGCCAGAGATGGACCATCAGACAATTCAACATTTGGACCAAAACTATGCAAAAGGCGGAAGTTAGTTAGGAGTTGTGTCCACTTTGTAATAGGCTCAACCCATGTTTTGATGTATAAATATGTAAGAAATTTACTTGGGTAAGGGAGGAGCTAGAGTTAGTAGATGTAATACCCCTACCCTGCCTTAATAATTATTGGCCTCAATGTAAATATTGTGTTTATGCAATGTGTGTTAATCCTAGTGTGGAGCTCAAGGCCAAGGCCCCACTAGTGGATGATTAAGGTTTATTTTCATAGGAAAGTATTTGACAGTGAAACTATGCATGTGCTATTAAGCCATGAAATTTTGTAATGGATGTAAATGTTTAATATTACAATGAAATACCCAAAACTGGCTACCTGAGGCAGCTAATGAGAAGGGGGTGAAGGTATCCACTAGGGAGAGGTGAGGGGGTCATGGGATGGTGACCCGTCTTGCCACTTGGGCAGGAGTAACCAATTTGATTCCCTGTACGGGTACAGATTCGGTTATAGAATTTGGAGAAGGAAAGCCCCACGAAGAATATTCACAGGAGATAAAAACGGCGCTGAGATCTGAGTCGGGGTTGGCATTTGATTCATTCATTTTGTTTGTAGTCCCGACATTGGCGCATTCATGTCGTGGGGAAGAGATCTTGAAACGCAGAGGTGAGCCAAAGGAAGGGAGCTGAATAGTAGAATCCTGAAGGCGAGTCGAAAGGGGATTACAGGGCATGCAAAGCCAGAGAAAGCTACGTGAAGCCTGAAAATCTGTGAGCAGAGAGTTGAGTTGCGGGACAGAGTTTAGTCCGCAACCCTGGAATGAACCAGCTTGTTTATTTGATGTAAAAGATAGGGTTTAAGGTGGGAATGCTTGATAAACCTAGTGAAGACTATGATCTCCTAGAACTAGCAGTTGGACCTTCTTATGCCTACCCTGAATAGCACTGGAAGGGAAGCGGTCTTGAGGGATTGTGTAGCAGAGAAGTGGGCCTTCCTTGTGTTGGGTGAGGTGGATAATGTGGGTGCCTTGTCTGCTAAGTGATTGAGATGTCTGCAGCTCTGTGGTTGAGCTCACTAGCTTAGAAATATCCTCCCTATTACCCTGTATTACTGATAAACCAAACTCCAGGTTGGCTTAGCGTGTGTATGCTTGACAAACCCAACTGCAGGGTGGCTTAGCATGAGTATGTTTTCGGGATTGCTTGATAAACCCGGCTATAAGTTGGCTTAGCATTGGAAGTGGATCTTGACTGTTAGAGAGCCTTCCTAGCCCTCCTTAGTGAATACATATCCCATCTCAGGGGTGGTCTCTCAGCTGAAAGAGTATATGTTGGACAGATACCTAAGGTTGGGTGGAACATTGCTCTCACTTATCCAGTTGTTGGGGCAACTTCAAGATACAAAGATAAGTATTATGTGGAATGAATTCAATGTTGTTTCATGTATTATTATTTATGATGTTTTGCTTAAGCTATTGAATGAATGTTATATGGATGGGAATAATAGGTAGACCATGTGTAAGTCTGAGTGAAAGGTTTAGTATAGGTTGAATACTTCATTCAGTTGCATGAGTTTAATGCATTGCTAATATTACATGTGTTAGATGTATCGTTATCCTTAACTTATTCTATTATGTGTTTTGTTATGAGATACTGAACCTTGTAATGGACTGCTTAACCTCACTTAATCATGGGGATGGTTATGTGGCCTAAAGTATTCCTAGACCGCTCTGTGGGATAGAGGGAAGATGGGTTATGATAGGGGATAAGTAGAGACCTGTTAAAGGTTGGAAGGAACCTTACAAGGTTTATAGACAAAAATTCAGAGGAGAAAAGGAGGAGGTTAGACACTTCAGTAGGGTCGGGGGTTCTACCATTAGATAGAGCTCTCCAAGAGATTTCCACTGGTACCAACCTTGCCACATTTGGACCTCGGATGAGGAAGTTATACCCCTTAGAAGTTTGCATTGGAAAACTGCAGGAACAGAGAAGTTGGACTTCCGCAAAGCGGATTGCAGATTACGGAAGGGGAAGTTCCCATAAGTTTGAAGTTGGGCTTCCGCAATTCCAATTTCCGTAATGCAAATTTCAGATTGCGGAAGGGGAAGTTTTCAGGAAATTGGAAGTTGGACTTCCGCATTTCCGACTTCCGCAATGCGGATTGTGGATTGTGGAAGGGGAAGTTTTTCGAAAATTAGAAGTTGGACTTCTACATTTCCGACTTCCGTAATGCGGATTGCGAAAGGGGAATTTTTCCGAAATTTGGAAGTTGGATTTCCACATTTCCAACTTCCGCAATGCGGATTGTGGATTGCGGAAAGGCGCAATTTCGGACTACGGATTGTGGAAAGATGCAATGTGGATTGTGGACTACGGAAAGGTGCAGTTGCGGATTGCAGAAAGACGCAATGCGGATTGCATATTGCGGAAAAGCGCGATTGCAGATTGCAGATTGCGGAAAGACGCAATGCGAATTGCAGATTATGGAAAGGCACAATATCGAATTGCAGAAAGATGCCATGCAGACTGCAGATCGCAATGAGGGATTGGGGATTTGAGTCCATTGCGGCTATGTGTAGTTTTGGAAGTAAAAGAAGAAAAAAGTAACATCGGATATTCGGTGGCCTTGGAAGGCCACACAGGAGGTCTGGGGATGTCACAAAGTGGTATCAGAGCTTCAGTTACAACAATGGGGTTGTTAGGGCTGAACCATGGAAGGAAACATCGTGGCACTGTTTTAACCTAACAGAACTCTTGTTTATTAATGGTTTAATGAGTAATTTCCAGATTGTATGGATGTTTCAAGTTCTATGTTATCTAATAAACATTTATATCATGCACAGTGATTGCAGCTGGTATTGTTGAAGTGTACAGCAAGGTTGTGTGTCAGAAAGAAAGAATGGTGACCGTTAATGATGCAAAAAACCCCTATGAACCGGAAGAGGATGTGCTGGGGGAAAACGTACAGGAAGAGCACATTGAAACAACATCTAATGGAAGAAGGGAGCGGCTGAATCCCCAGTACTTGGTTGATACCATGGTAAGATTTAATGAGAGGCTGATAAAGGCGCAAGAAGAGCAACACCAGCTCAATGCGGCCATTCTATAGAGCCTCATTAACATGCATCAGAAAGTAAACATGGGGTCCAATCCAAGAAATATGGGCCGAGAAGAAAGGAATGCAATTATCCATTCTAGAGGTTGTTCTAGGCAGAGGAATCCAAGCCACAAAAGGAGTGCTGTGAGTAGAAGGCACATGAAATCCTCTTCGGTATCTCCTTCCAGCATGTCAGAACACTCCAGAGACTCTCAAAGAATTCCAAGACACACTTACAATCGAACTGAGAAAAGAAGGAGGTTCAAAGGGATCCCACAAGGAGAATTTAGGAAAGCAAGAGCTCCTACCTTTGATGGAGAAAGCAAGACATGCCAAGAGGAAGAGGCATGGATTCTTGGAATGAAAAAGTACTTCAAAATGCATGATTATTCAGAAAGTGAGAAGGCTAGAGTTGTCATTTAGAATCTAAATGGCATAGCTTCCATTTGGTTGGAACATCTCATGAAGGTAAAGAGAACCAGTGAAAGAGGACCAGCTAGGAGTGGTTTAAAAGATACTTTAAGGAGAAATATTTATTAGCTAGGTATTATGACAACAAGAGAAAGAAGTTCAATGAACTCAGGTTGGGGCAAAATTCCATGGAGGAACATGTTCATAATTTCTTGAAATTATTAAGGTATGTAGACTACATCAAGAATGAAAGGGTGAATATTCAGTGTTTCCTTGGAAGCCTACCACAGAACTACAGGGATAGAATTGAGTTTGTCCATCCACCAAGTTTGGACAAAGCCATTAGGATGGCCATGCTCTTTTATAATCAGAATAAAGGGAAGACAGATACTCAACCAGCATGGAAAGGAAATCCCAAAGGAGGATTTGAACCAAGGAGAAGTGGCTTCAAACCACCTTTCAAGAATCAGTCCAGAAACTTTTCATAGAAATAGCTAGTAGGAAGTGGGTTCAAACCAGCTATAACAGCAAAGAAAACATCAAAAGGACCACTTCGGTGTTGGCATTGTGGAGACAACCACATTCTTAGAGACTGCCCAAATTGAAGAGGGAATCCCCGAAGCTTGCAAAACTTGGGAGAAGCAACCACAGTAGAAGATATGGCCAGAGCCACACCTCGAATTTATGCAGCATTGGATGATCACCAGGAAGACCACCAATCAGTAGTGGTAGAAGTTGAAGGCAAGATTGTTAATCAATCTATTTCTATTTTAATTGATCCAGGATCCACTTATAGTTATGTGTCCCCTAAAGTGGTTGAAAGTTGTTCACTTGGTAAAGTGAAACATAGTAAGTCTTGGTTAGTTCAACTAGCCACTGGGACTAAGAGAAAGGTGAGTGAATTAGTGGTGGAATGTCATGTAGAACTGAATGGACTTCCCACCAAGGTAAACTTGAATGTACTACCCTTAGGATCCTATGATGCCCTGATATGCATGGGTTGGAGAAGCATAGAGCCAAGCTTGATTACTACAAGAAGGTTCTTGAGTGTATTGATGAGGAAGGAAGACCAAGGTTGGTTAAAGGAATTCGGAAACAAGTTTTAGTAAGGCAGATTTCAGCCTTACAGTTGAGAAAGTTCTATAAAAAGGGTTTTCAATTATATGTTGTGAATATATCATATTCAGCGGAAGATAAAGGGACAAAGTTAGAAGTCTTTCGGGTATTGCAGGAGTTCCAGGATGTATTTCCAAAGGAAGTGCCAGGACTACCACCCAAGAGAGACATCGATTTCTCCATTAACCTTGTTCCAGGAGCAACACCAAGCTCCAAAGCACCTTATAGAATGAGCACACCTGAGCGGATAGAATTAAAGATGCAGCTGTAAGAATTAATGGACAAAGAGTATATCAAACCGAGTGTATCCCCTTGGGGTGCACTTGTGTTGTTTGTTAAGAAGAAGGATGGGACTTTAAGGCTATGTATAGATTACAGGCAGCTAAATAAGGTAACAATCAGGAACAAGTATCCATTGCCAAGAATTGATGACTTGTTTGACCATATGAAGGAAGCTAAAGTATTTTCCAAGATTGACTTGAGGTCTGGATACCATCAAGTGAGGATAAAGGATGAAGACATTCACAAAACAACGTTACGAACTATATATGGACACTATGAGTTCACTGTGGTGCCATTTGGTCTAACCAATGCACCTGCTACTTTCATGTGTCTTATGAACAATGTCTTCAGCAAATACTTGGATAAGTTTGTAATTGTATTCTTGGATGACATTCTGGTGTATTCAAAGAATGAAGAAGAGCATACTAAAAATTTGAGAATGGTACTGCAAGTCCTTAGAGAACATCAGTTGTATGAAAAGATAAGAAAGTGTGACTTTTATCAGCAGAAGGTACAGTATTTGGGTCATATTATTTCAGCAGAAGGTATTGCAGTAGATCCAGAGAAGATTGAGGCCATAATGGATTGGCCTACTCCGAGAAATGTTGTAGATGTAAGATCTTATATGGGCCTTGCAGGTTACTACAAAAGATTCATAGAAATTTTCTCCAAGATAGCTCACCCAATTACATCATTACAAAGGAAGGAAGTCAAATTTATATGGTCTAAGAAGTGTGAAAGGAGTTTTCAGAAGTTGAAATAACTACTTACCAGTGCTCTTGTTTTAAATATTGCAGATCCAAATAAAGACTTTGTGGTGTGTGCAAATGCTTGCATGGAAGGATTGGGTGGAGTACTCAAGCAAGAAGGATTTGTAATTGGCTATGAGTTAAGGAATATGAAATATCATGAAAGGAACTATGTCACACATGACCTAGAGCTAGCAGCCATAGTGCATGCTCTCAAGAAATGAAGGCATTATCTTTTGGGAAGAAGATTTGAACTCAGGACAGACCGCATGAGTTTAAAATATTTATTTGACTAGCCAAATCTAAATGGTAGACAGACCAGGTGGATGGAATTTATCTATGAGTTTGATCTGGAAATTAAGCATGTCAAAGGAAAGGAGAATAAGGTTGTTGATGCGCTCAGCAGGAAATTTCATGTTGCGGCAATAAGAGTCTGTAAATCAGATTTGAAAGCAAGGATCATTGAAGTTCAAGCTAGTGATGAAGCTTACCTACAGATCAAAGAGAAGTTACAGCATGGAAAGGTGGATAACAAGTGTGCAGGATATCATATTGGAGAAGATGATGTCCTTATGTACCAATATGCCAGACTGTACATTCCAAACTGTGCATAATTAAAGTAGCTTGTGTTGGGCGAGATACAGCAAAAGCCATATTCTGGTCACCTAAGGTATCAGGAAACTATAACCGCAGCAAAGAAACAATACTCTTGGCATGGGATGAAGAAGGACATAGCAGAGTGTATTGCTAGATGTTAAAAGTGTCAGCAGGTCAAGGCAGAGCATCAACATCTAGCGGGATTGTTGTATCCATTTCCCATTCCAGAGTGGGAATGGGAAGTGATTTCTATGGACTTTATAATAGGTTTTCCCATGACTGTGAAGAAACATGATTCCATTATGGTTGTATCGGACAAGCTATCAAAATTATTTCACTTTATTCCAATTAAGTCTACTTACAAGGCCAATGACATTCTGTTTCGTGAACAATCTACCGAGAGCAGACTCAAGGCCCGATTTCCCTAGCTTAATGTAAGTCTAGAACAAATAGGACAGGACATAAAATACTTTCCTAGATCATATAGAAGTACAAATGTAAGAGTAGATTGTTTACCTTAGATTTGTAGATCCCTTTCTCCTTCGTTGATCCAATGCTCCAGCGCTGCCAGATTGCGAGTAGCTAAACCCTGTCAAACATGTAATAGACCATGAGAAGTGAAAGCATATATCTCATATGACAGATCTAAGTTAAGAGTTAAGGAGGAAAACTCTAAACATTATCAAAGAGTCAACATTTATGGAAAGCAATTATATTAACTGTATTGAAGAGAGGAGAAGTACAATGGAAAAGAGGATTACAACCATTGCCTTAACGTTGCAAACTCCTTCCGACAAGCCATGCCAAAGCTCCTAGAGAGAAGTGGATGTTCCCCAAGCTAGAGTGTTAGATCTATTGGGCTTAGTTTCACCAGCATAAGAGTACCATAGACTTCCTCCCCTTGGGATGGGAGTGAGCTTCATTTAAATAGGACTAAGTGGATAGGATATGGATAGGATAGGTTGAGATATGAGAGGAGAGGCTTAAGGCATCCTTCCAAAATGATAGGAATCAAATGCCAGCTCTTCCAAGAGGTCAGGGATAGGGTCCCAAGTTAGCAAGCTTCGAGAAGAAGCTTGAAGAAGATATTTTTTCCATTTAACTGACTTCGTCGCACCCTACAATGGAGCAAGTTGCAACGTCGCATGTTGCATGAGTGAAACCTGTGGCGACCTGTCAAAACCTAGTACAAATGGGTACAAATCCTTCCAGGTTAATCACTCAATCAAGGTAACTCTAGGGGTGTATACACTGAAACTCATGATGGGAATATTTTAGGTGTAACAAAATGCCCCCCAAAGCACGAAGTTGTTTGAAAATAGACAGGTGAAATGCTTTGATAGAAGGAATGGAAATGGACTTGTCGGACGAAGGACGCTATTGCAGTACAACTTGACACTGAGTACACAGTCTCAAATGACTCACAACATGGTTTTCGACCAATAAAATGCAGATCCATGGTAGTAATAACCAACTGAACACAATCATGGCTACTAGACACAAGCGTAGATCCATGATGAGATGATAACACAGCCACGACCAATACAAATGTGGATCCGTGTAATATGACTCAATACAAACTCCATCGCAACCTGGGTAAAATATGATTGCCCGGGGTCTTCAAGCCAAACCCGAAATGATACGGGTCTAACCATGTGATTACAAATGTCTTGATGTCAAACATGGTAGAAACCGCTTGATTACCGGTCATTGATGTAAACCGTTAACAAGCGCGAGGGAGATCACCATTAATGTCAATGATTCCCAAGGTATCACAATACATATCACCAAGCATGAATAAGTGAGTTGAAGTCGAATGCAAGATGAAATCTTTCAATCAAGAGCCAATGATGTAGACTCATGTTGAAAGTGAGGTAACCTGTGATTGAGGCATGCAGGACCAAGGTACTTGGTTGGTTTCCAAATTCGATCCTCAGAAGATGAGATGAAGTCGACAAGGATGAATCCGTTGAAGGAGGGCCATGATGAATCCCCAATCAATCGACACGAAACATGACAAAATATGTGTAGAGTAGATCAAACGGTGTAGTAACATGCAAGACTGACTCAGAGTAGACCGACAAAGTGACGGGCATACTGAATGCAGATGATAAATGGTGGACGTATTCTTGAGCATGGGCATGGCGTGACTTGGTAGTTGTTAAGATCCTAGTGGGCGGCCTTCACTAACATCTCGAGGTTGTGGTGTAACGGTTCGTATCATTTGGTATCAGAGCCTCCACCCAGGTTCAAGTCACAGAACGGGTGGCAACGTCGGCATTGCAGTGTTCGCCTGAGGCTCGTACGGCTCAAAGGGGACACCACCGTACGGGTGCACATCCAGCCCAGAGTCTGGACTGCAGAGCGTGGTGGGATGTTAAGATCCTAGTGGGCGGCCTTCACTGACATCTCGAGGTTTTGGTGTAATGGTTCGTATCAACAGTATTGACATGACGAGTACGACACTAACTCCTAATGCCACTGAAGAGGGGAGATTTCTTTGAATAACTCAAAGGAGTAACAAGACTCAGGAAGTAGGTAAAACTCGAGGACAAATGGATGATCCAAGTACAGTATGCAAATGCAGATGAGTGCCATGTTCAAGAACGACTATGTACTGCCACTGGTAAAGTGTGTAACATAAAAGCTTTCATTTTTCCCCATCATGAATGATGAGTGCCTCATGTGTTTTTTACAAACTTGATGAGGGTAACCAGATGCTTGGTATAGCTCATCTCATAGATGAGTCCAATCCCAAATATTTTTTGAACCTGGGATAGGAGGGGTTCGTCCCATGGCCGGCCCTTCAATGTAAGAGTTTAACGAGTCCATAGAAGGTAAAATCGGTCATCATTTCATATTTAGAGAGTCTAAAAAGAACTAAAGAAGACTCCAACGGTCCTTTTTGTAAAGTTAGCCTCATCGCCCGAAAAAGGGTAAAACAACACGGGAGAGGACTCTTCCAGTCATGATTGGTTGGAGTATACCTTTTTCGTAAGTAGTGCCCCCTGGTCCGAAAAAGGGGTAAACTATCACCAGGAAGACAACCATTCAAATACTTTTACAAGTGTGAATGCGACAAGTTCGCTTGGCAATATTTTCATTTTTTGAGAGCCTAAAAAGAGCTTAAAGGTAGACTCTGGGGGATATCCTTTTCCGTAGGAGTTTAACAAGCCCAGAAAAGTGATAAATCGCAACTCGCTACTTATTCTCATAGTTTTAAGAGCACAAGAACAAACGAAGAGTAAGCTCATCATCATAAAATAATTACAATCTAACCATTGCAAAATAATGACAAAACATTCAAGGGAGAGTTCATACCAGAGATGACCGTTGTAATGTGAGAAACAGCACAAAATACCACTTAACAACCCCTACACACTTGGAAACTAGGTCAAATAGTCAACTGATATTCCAAATATGATTAAAGGTGATCAAAACTATAGCAAATGACCTCAAAGCATCAAATATTTGAAAAGGGAATATTCTATTTCATTTATAAATAGAAAAATGGGTCAAATATAGTCACCATTGTTTCATTTTCCAATTTGGGAGAAGAAGTGCCAATTTGAAGCCAAGATTTCATTCATCGATTCTAGGAGCTACGAGCCACCATTTCATCCACCGTTTGGAGTAGGTAATCCTAAACTTCATCCAACAAAATTGTAGTGGATTACATTTTGATTTTAGGTCCATTTTTTAGGTTTTATGATGGATTTATGGAGGGCTATTGCGCCCTCAGCTCATCGCAATTTGGCCTTTCGGGAACTACGACGAGACCTACTCGGCGCAAGTCCCGAAAATGTGGAGTGCGACGTCATCGCACTGTGTGTAATAGCACAATGCGATGGTGGAAACGCATATCCCAACCATCAAATTAAACCCAAAAGGTGGACTTCCAATGGTTGAAGTGAGGTCTAACAATGTTTAAATGCCCACTTTGGCAGGTTGATAGCAAGCAAAGATGGTATTAGAGTGGCGGGAAGGAGAACACGAGGTGTAAGATGTACAAGCTGTCAACGATCCACAATTCATGAATGCTTTGAGAAATTGTGGTTTTCTCAAGTTCTTTGAGATTCAGGGCATGAGGGCCCAAATCCCGTTGCTGATACACATGCTCTGGTGTTGGGATGTGGCCCAGCAACACTTTGTGATCGGTGAGCACATCCTCACTATAGATGTTGAGGACATCTATTTTCTTACTGGTCTGTCTCGGAGAGGGGACCCTGTGGTTCTCACCGGATCATGAGCTAGTGATCGCACTGTTGATGACATGGTGATGCAGCATTGTACTGCTCATGCTCTATCCTCTAGTGGGAAGATTCCCATTAGGGATGTTGTAAACTGCCCATTCCGTGCCATATTGTTTACTATTACTAGAGTGGTGGGGAGCCAAGCCCCACACATGTCCACTCGGACTCAGATGCTCTATGCGGAGGAGTGTATGTCCCCCACGATCTTCAACTGGTGTGAGGCTCTCCTTACCAACATCCGAGCTCAATTGACCAAGTGTCAGTGAGGAGAGCTCAAGCAGTTTGAGTACGGATCGATCGTGATATCATTCCTCTTGGAGTGGATCCCTCTCTTGCGCCCACAGATATGACTGGATGACAGGGATCCTAGGGATCCACACATGCTCAGGTGGGCAGAAGTGATGGCCCGTCATGATGGGGGCCCTATCATCAGCTTTGGTATCGATTTCTTCAGCTGGCTGGAAGGCCAGTTGCTCATGGTTGAGGACTACCCGTACGGAGGTATGGATTTCAGGGAGGATCCCGACTTAGTGCTGCGCGAGGGTACAGCATGGGGAGACATTGGTAAGAACAAAACCCTTATATTTTTTAAGTTTTGTATCTTTATGATTTTTTTTTTTTATGCAGTCCTAACAAGTATATGACATGTGTGTGCAAATGTGGGTCCCATACGGCCCGTAGGGGTTTCTCTTCTGGCAAGGAGAGACAGATATGGGGAAGCAGTTGCGCCCCCAGGTGCTCATGCTCCCATTGTAGAGATGGAGGATGTGTACAGGAACTTGTCCTAGCTGACAGTGGATGTTCCCGAGCCAGCGATAGATGACTTACCGAGACCTATGCATAGGTTCGGAGTTGGAACGTCTATACGCTTCAACGCCTTACTCCGCAAGGTAGCGAGGATAGTGGAGTGCTTCCATTCTCAGCAACAGATAGTTGTACGCCCTAGGGGTGTACGAGCCAGGCGTCAGGCCTAATGATATTATTATACTTGTACTGAGAGCTTAGAGGCCTCAGATTTTGTACTACTAAAAGCTACGAGGCTTCATATTTTGTAGAGACTTACTGAAATCCATCATGCTTCAGATTTTTGTACCAGCACTACTTTTGATTATATATATATATAGACATTCCTGGCGGTTTATACATTATGTGTTTATAGAAATGAGGAATGATGTGATCTTGTTCATATGCTATGCTTTTTATACAATGCATTATTTACATGTCGTGAATGCTTTTACATATTATGAATATTATGTGTGTGCGATGTACCAATCTAAAATGAAGTTGGTCATTGAGTCAGCAACTATGTTTAAATCTGATGGAATGTGCAGGTATTGAATGGATTCAAATGACCTTTCCAGGAGATGTACTTGTCTGGAGAGACAGAGTAGGGTGGGATCATGGATAGCGTAGAACCGGTTAAGATGGGAAACCACTAATTGAGAATCCATATGGATGACAATGTGGTCCATTCCCAAAGAAGTAGCATCGGTTAGGGTCCCAATTACCGCCTAATATTCTACGGCATTGTTGATTGCAAACCCAAGACAACTTCCACCTGAGCTGATGAGCTCACCTGTTGGGGAATACAGTACCCGGGTTGCCGAAGCAAGGTTATGGGTGTGCCGGTTGGTGCTGTCCGTGAATCCGTAGCATGTTGCCATCTACACACGCAGACAGGACATGGTATAAGAAGCGGAAAGAAGATCGAGAGACACTAAAAAAAAATGCGTCACACCACACAAAAACACACACACACCATGTACAGTATATATAATAAAGTCTATGCATTACAGGTTCAGGCATAGTGCCTCTTCAAGTAAAGCCCATTACAGGGTTCACCCAAATATATTCTGTCATAATCTTCAAGCTCGTAAGCTCCCTTTTCCAAAACATGTTTGACAATGTAAGGTCCGTGCCACATGGACTCGAACTTTCCTACTCTAGCTTGTCATGCTTCTGGTCGTATGTGAGGACCAGGTCACCCTCGTTGAAGATACAGGGTTCTACTGACTTGTCGTACTGAGCTTTGATGCGTTTCTTATGTGCTTCGTTAGCAAGAGCAACATCTCGGCGGGAATCGTCAAGTTTTTCTAAGTACAGGAAACGTTCTTCCTCGGCAGTAGTGTTAGGAAGAAGTTCGACAGCGAGTTGTAGAGATGAAATTTCGCACTCTATGGCAAGGACAGCCTCCAATCCATACACCAATTGGAAAGGAGTAAAACCTATGGCGGTTTTAACGGAAGTTCTGTAGGCCCATAATGTTGAAAAGAGCATATTATGCCAGTTGGACTTATGCATACCTACCATCCTTTGGACCATAGTTTTCAATACCTTGTTAATGGCCTCGACCTGTCCATTGGACTGTGGGTAGTAGGGTGTTGAGTTTTCATGGCGAAAACCCAATCTATCGCTCAGTTCATCAACCATATGGTTCTGAAAGTGAGAACCATGATCGGTAACTATCGCCTAAGGAACTCCTAATCGTGCTATTACATGATTGAACATGAAGAGTGCGGTGGTTTTTCCGTCGATTTGGTATGTAGGCATTGCCTCAACCCACATTTTGAAGTAATCCAAACCTATGATGATGTAACTATGCCCCCCGGCCGAGGTAGGCTTACAATGCATAAAATCGATGCCCCATTTTGCGAAGGGGCCCACAGAAATAACCGGGTGTAACAGGGCGGGATGGGTGTGCTTCTTTTTATGGAAGTGTTGACATGGAGGACATCTCTTTATGGCCTCAATACAATCTTTGAAGATAGTAGGCCAATAATATCCTGCATTCAAAATCTTCTAGGCTATAGCCATCCCAAAGAGGTGACCGCCACACGCCCCAGCGTGACCGTCATTCAGAACTCATTCAGCCTCATCGTGGGTTAGACAACGTCGAAGAATTGAATCGACGCCACGGCGGTACAAAGTATCACTGATGATCAGGTAATACTTCGCATGGTGATGTATTCTGCGACGGTCGTCGCGAGAGAGTTGAGCGTTGAAGCATTGGGTTTGAAGATATAATGAGATATCTCCCATACCACGGATCAGTTGTACTAATGAGAAACAATGATTCATCCAGAAAAGAGTCATTGTGCTCAACTTCTACATCAGGACGGGGAAGGTCACAAATAAGCTCAGCAAACACCAAGGACTTTTTAGACTTAGCTTTCTCAAAAAGAAGGTCGAATTCTTGCAGTATCACAATCCAGCGTGAATACTTTCCCCCAAGTACTTGACGTGTCAGTACGTGGTACATGGGGTTCGAGTCTGCAATGATAGTGGTGGTCTGGAGCAAGATATAGTGCTGAAACTTTTGGACGGCGATGACCATCGCGAAAGCAAGTTTTTCGACATGTGAATATCTAGTTTTAGTGTTGGTAAGACCCTTACTCGCATAGTATATTACATGTTCCTAGGCGTTTTGATCCTCCTGTACCAAGACCATAGCGATAGTGGCAGTAGAAGCAGCGAGATACAAGATGTAATCTCGGTAATAGTTGGGTGGTTGGAGCACGGGGGCATGCGTGATGGCATGTTTGATGTTGTCAAAGGATTTTTTAGCTTGATCATCCCAAATGAATGGGACATCCTTTTTAAGTAGCTTCATATACCCCTGAATCTTCTCTGCAAAGTTACAAACAAAATTCCTTAAATAAGTCACCTTCCCTTGGATACTTTGAAGTTCCATCACATTAGTCAGAGGTGGTAGGTTAACAATGGCCTCCATCTTTAAGGGATCAATACGGATCCCATCCTTCGAGACAATAAACCCTAAGAGGTGTCCAGAAACTACGCAAAAGATACACTTATGAGGATTCAAACGGATATTGTACCATCTGCATCTGAGGAAAATGGTCGTCAGATGATCCATGTGGAACTCATGCTGCTTTGAATGAGCAGGGAGATCGTCCAGGTAAGGTTCCACAAAGTCCTTAATGTCATGGAAGGCATACGACATAGCTCGTTGGAACGTGGTGCCAACGTTTTTAAGGCCAAATGGGATTTTACGGTATGCAAACGTCCCCCAAGGACAGATGAAATCCATCTTATGTTGGTCGGCTGGGTTGATCTCAATCTGGTTGTAACCGGAGAAGTCATCCATGAATGAAAAGATGATGCTCCTGGCACAATTGTCGATGATCTGGTCGATGAACGGAGTCGGATAGTTATCCTTTGGACAAGCCTTATTAAGGTCCCAATAATTGACACATACACGAATGGTACCCTACTTTTTGTTTACAGGGATGACGTTTGAGACCCAATCCATCAACGGGATAGGGTAGATGAAGCCAGCCTTTAAGAGTTTTTCAATCTCTGCCTTGCTCGCTGCAGTCTTCCGGGGGTGTACCGGTCACAACTTTTGACGTACAGGTTTGATGTTGGGATAGGTTTTTATTTCGTGAGAAACAATCGCGGGGTCTATCCCAGGCATCTCCTCATAGGACCAAGAGAATACGTCTCAAAATCGCTTGAATAAGACCACACCAATAGTTATTTCTTCAGGGGAACACTTCTTGCCTATGCGAATGTGTTCCACTACACTAGGTTTCACCGAAATGTCTACCTGGGTGGTAGGCTCAATGTTGGCCAGGTTTCCCTCAGAGTTTGAAAGACATGTAAGTATGGGAGAATGAGGGAGCGGGTAGATATCCGTTGAAAATATGGTGCTAATGTTGTCTTCTATGTACTCCAAAGGTGGAAGAAAATACAACCTATGGTGGAGGTCATCCCACAGACCATCATCAACATTCATAACTTCCATGATGGACTCATCTGAATGAAAATTCTAAAGTAAGAGATCAGGTGGAGATGATGCCTGTTGTAGAGAACAGGGTGGGGAGGCCAAAGTTAAGTGGTCCTCCGGTGCTGATTGGATAGCCTAGTAAATATGTTCAGCAGGCGAAAGAGGCATCGCATCTCCAATCAGGTGTGTTGTGGCTTCATCAGGTACAAGCCAAGTATCAGTGGAGTGAGATGAAATCTCTCCGGAGATCATGTTCACCGAGGCAACATGATTAGAGGGGTCTGAAGTGGAAAAAACACCCATGAGAGATGAATATTTCAAAAGGCCAACACTTATACTCTCATACTGTTTTGACGTTTGTCCAATGGAAGGAACATGGTCACCAGGATGAGTAGTAGCGTCCGATGTGCAAAAATCTAATTGGTCGATGGTAACAATTCGTTCTTGATGGGGGAATTGTAATACGCAGAAGACTGAAGAGGCCACCGCTTGCATGACGTAAAACCAATTGTGACCAAGCAAGAGATTATAATCTATTGGGGCGGAGACCACTTCCACATTGATGGTTACGGTATTTTCACCTAACTCGACTGCGAGAGCTTGTAAGAGCCCATGAGGTTGAAAGCCACGTTCGTCGAATTCTTTCAACGTAGTAGGAGAACGATTCAATTCGGGAGAGCCGATGGCTCTCCAATAAGCGATCGACATGACAGAAGTAGAGGTGCCTTCGTCCAAAAGGGTACGATGGACAATTTTCCCAGCAATGTTTGCAGCTACGGAATGCGAGTTGATGGGAAATCCTCGGCTTGAAGTAGTCTAGTCGGAACATGATGGTATTCTAAGAATCAAGGTCAACCGCACCGATTGCTGCAAGGAGAGTTTTGCGTTGATTGGGAAAATTCTACAAAACTTCCAACGTGGACATGGCGTAAGGGTCTTGTGCCAAGTCTTCTACAATATTGTAATTATGTGTTGCCCGAGCATTAGGATTGAAAACAACTTTTCTAATCGTGCTCTTGGGAGGTTGCAATATCAAATCTAAGGATGGCTTCTCAATGGTGAGAGAAGTTGATGGTACAGTGACATCAGGTAAGGAGTCAGAAGTTTTTTTGGTATCACTTCCAACAAGTGCCTTCGAAGGGACCGGGTCATATGATCGCGAACAAGTGTTCAAATTGATCGTCTCGTTATGCACCATGAGAACATGCACGGTATTGGATGGCTCCCCCTGGGCTGGGGGGGTTGAGAAATCATATGTTGGTTTTGAGCGAGAAACGGTTCGTTGAGGACTGCGGGAGTGGGTTTACCCCTAAGAATCTTTTGGACTTCGTCTCTATGGGGACACTCTTTAGAGAAGTGATCATCTCCACATAGTAAACAAGGATACTTTAGCTTCCGCTTCTGTTTGGTGTTAGGAGTGCTCTTTTGTTCCTGCTGGGTAGAAGATTTCTTAGGTTTTCCCTTGTTTTTCTTCTTACTACCGGACTTCTGAGGTGAAGCTGATGAGACAGAATTTACTTCTTCAGTAGCAGCAGGAGTGGATGACTTGGTGGTGCTGAGACCAGGCTGTGTTGGTGATGGGGAGGAACCCTGGTGGTGCGAAGAACCAACAGTTTGATGAGGATGCTAGGTGTGAAGGGATCCAATGATGCCATCGGCTTGGGGTCCCTTGAGTGGTTTCGCGGGGTCGTTAGCGTCACGGGGTGCGTCAGGAAGAATATCAAACAATGTGCCGGATTGAGTATAAACTAAGTCTAGCACATGGGCATGCGCGATGGCTTGTTCTTCAGTGATAGCACCTCCCATGGCAACATCTCATGCTATGACAGGGATGAGGGACTTCGTAAACCAGTCTCCTAGGAGTTGGTCTGGGATAGGAGCTTTAATGAGACGATGTCTCCTTCGCCACTCATGAATATGATCAGAAATGTGATTGGCGGTATTCTGACGGAGCGAGGTTAAAAGCTCGGGTACCAGTTTCATACCATATAGGCAGCTGGAAATGAGTCAAAAAGTTCATGGCAAGAGAACTAAAATCAAGAAAAGAGTGGGGTGGTATCTCGATATACCACTTGGCAGTTGAACCGATGAGAGTCCTTTGAAACAATCTAAGACGGATCGAGTCGTCTATTAAGGAATTATATGAACACCATAAACAGTATATGTCATCACGTGGTTTTTAGGATCTTCACCTGGCTTTCCATCCAATTTCAAGATATGAGATGGAAGTTTCACCGGAATAGGTGGCCAATTAATTCTGTGGTAAATGGGGTTGTTGGTTAAACGAGATAGGTCAGGTAGGTCCAAGGTAGCCAGAAAGGGTAGCTATGGATTAGGCTACGCGTATTAATAGTAAGGATAAGGTGTGTAAGGACCATTATGACCATAGGGTGTACCAGGAGGAAACTGACCATAGGGGGGTGTGCTGCCCGGACTGTAAGGGGGTCCTCCACCATAAGGTGGTCCATTCCAATAAGGTGGGGGTCCACCTCCACCACCGGGAGGAGGTGGAGGTCCGCCGCCACCACTGGGAGGAGGTGGGGGTCCATAACCATAATAAGGTGGCTCGCCACCGCCTCCACCTGGAGGGGGTGGTGGACCACCTCCGCTACCAGAAGGATGGGGGCCCCCACCACCTTCGCCACCGGAAGGATGAGGGTCTCCACCACCACCACCGCCACCATATTAATTATATCCAACACCGCCTCTGCATGGAGGGGGGTGATGGACCACCTCCATCGCCCAAAGGGAAATGTCCTCCTCCACCATAATAGGGTGGTCCTCCGCCTGGGGGGGGTGGACCAATCCTGCCACCGCCGAAATGGTGGGGGCCGTTGTTGGTAAAATGAGTTGGACCTCCACCAGAAGGGAGAGGTCTACCTCCTCCAAATTTAGGTGGGGGCTCACCGCCTCCAGCAAGAGGTGGGAGGGGACCGATCGGGGGTGGTGGTGCTTGAGGGATAGTTGGTTGGGGTCCATGCTGTAAAATGGGTTGTTTCCCCCATAGAGTGTAGGGATTTCCAGGATAGGGTATCCCGTATGGTGCATTTCCGGGATTAGATTAGCCTGGAGCAATGTTAACAGAAACTTGATACGCTTGACTCCATGAGGGTTGAGTTACATTGGATGGCCCCCCAACATGAGATAATCCCATGGTGGATGGTCTAGCAGGTTAGGGAGGTCCAACGAGAGGTCCGTTGGGGATTCCACCGCCTATGTTTTGGTTAGGAAACTGGGGTTGCCCCCCAGCCACAATAAGCTGACCACTATTCAAAGGTTGAACCAACATAAGTTTTTTATTAGCTACCATAGTAATAACGTTACCAATGAGATAATCTGGGGGAATAGATTATCCTCCCCTTGAATTTTGAGGTGGGGGAGGAGCTGGTAAATTAACCGTGGTAGTAACAGGTGTGTTGGATTTTTGTCCTTCAACTGGTTGGTTCACTTGAGGTGCAAGACTGAACTCTTGCAAGGGTTGACCAATCTCATTAATGGTTAGGTTGTGGAGGGATGGTTCAGGTGAACCAAAAGATATCGGATGAACTGAGGTATCTCTATACCCAAGTTATTGCTTGAGACTTTGTCTTCGAAGTTCATCACCCCTAACACATAATCATTCTAGACGATCATGAATAGGGCCGAAAATCTCAGCGGGGTCAGGCCTGTAGAAGGGTCTAGAGAGTTCTAGAGTAGTCCAGTTGGGTGGGGATGCGATGGAAAAATGAGCCACTGGGTGACCGATAGAAGATGTCCAATAGGCTGCAGCTAGATCAACAGCTGCTGTGGGGTCATCCTAGGGTTGATTTATCCATTCCAACGATCCAGGCTCTCCTAGCATAACTGTTGGGAGGGTATCGTCTTGTGAAGTAGAAATGTCCACCTCTTCACCCTGTGGGGGGTTGGAGGTGGAAGAATCTGGTGGAATTGAGGGAAACAAAAATCCCCCAACATTCAAGGTGGGGTTTTCAACTTCAATAACTACGACCGTGTTACGCTGATCCATTCTTACCCTCGAAATAACCTCCAGATTAAGGGGATATTCGAGTGATAAGTTCAAGATCCTACAGGATCTTCTCCAAGGAAAATCCTCCAGAGCGTCAGGAAAATTAGCCAGGGTGGCTGAAACAACGTTTCTCCTAAGGGTATGCTACAAAAGAAAAGCAGTCCAGAAAAACCTACTCAAACTAAGGCAACAAGAAGACTTATGTGACAGAGTGGATTCAAAGTCTGGAACCTCACGGGATTATCAAGGCATCGCAAACCGCGATATACTACAGGGTCCAACAATATGATGCGACAAGGAGGATTGGGACCATACCCTTGCCAGCATACCCGATTACCTGGACAATACGTGCGTGCTAATCTCCCTGAGTGTTGTTCTTGGTGTATTGCTTTGCCAAGATGGCCAAATGGTTAACTCAGTTGGTTTTAGGAATCCTAATGGTGTCTCCCGATATACGCAAGGCACGTGGGAGCTCAAATCCGCAATGGTGTTGTCTAATGCACAACCGCTCGGCAAGAGACCTTCTAATATACTACTGAGTACATGATACACCCTTCGATATATGCCAAGTACAGATTATGGTACTTGGTGGGTACGTGAAGGAGCTCGATATACCGATAAGTACATGGAAGACTACAATACCCCTGGGATATAGTGCTGGAAAATAATGAAAGCTGCCATGCTTAATGACATCGGAACACATCTTTAACTTACACACAAGTTTCTAAATATTTTACCCTAGTTCTACCGTTAATTTTATATGGACAGTCAGGTGAATGCATGAGGTGAGTACATAATCGGAAACATAATGCAAGCCCTAGCTACATGCAAAAAGTATGCTTTTCTTTCGATGAATGCTACCTATGGGAAGGAGAAATCTTCTTTTTCTTTCCAACAATTTTGCCAAAGCAATGCAATGTAACACAATTCCAACTCTACGAAAAGTGATATTGAAACATTCTTTTCCTTTTTCAACGAAACACAAAAATCACAACACTGCTAATCCAAATCACAACATTTTTTCCTTTTCTTTTTCTTTTCAAAGCAAAATGACACTAGGTAATGAAAAGAGAGGATTCTAAGATGGAGTATGCAAGCTTTTCAATTTCACTTTCAGTGACCTAAAAGTAATAAGAATTAAAAATGCATCTATCTTTTAGCATGGAACTAATTTTGCAAAAACTGAAACATGCTTTGAGTCTTTCAAGAAGATGAGGGATTCATAATTCAAGAAAAACGCAACTGATCACACATTCATTCAATTTTTCTAAAGAATGCATAAGCAAAACATTCCAATGCACAAACAATTTTCTTCAACAATGCTTGAGAAATGATGGGAAAGAAGCACTTTTAAATTTTCACTGGATGCATCAAAATATTAACTTGATAACAACTACGCTTTCAAATGTGAATGACTAAAAAGAAAACACTACTTGCAGCACTCAGTACACTCAGAAAACTCAAGAAAAGACAAGCACTCAGTCATACTGGAAGACATGCAAGACTCAAAATTAGATAGTAGCAAGAAAACCAAGCAAGCCAAGTTCAAAAGATAATGCAAACGAGGTCTGGGAGCTGATCTAATGAAGTAACCAGATCAGTTAATGGAGAGGAGGGAATGCAAGGGTGAGTGGATGAAGGTGGAGGAGACAAAAGTGTCCACCACTACCGGTTCTCAAACTTGTCCAAAGCGGAACCCAAAACCAATCCAAACTAAGCCAAACACTCAACACACAAATCAAAGATGGGATCTCTGGCTGGATTTTGCAGCACAGAGTGAGTTCATACAGCAAACCAAAGCTCAAATCAACAAATGGAGAGGGGATAGTTGCATGCCAAATTCGACAAATCGGCGCACTCTGTGTTTGCACACAGTGCGGCGTCGTAGTTCACCAATGCGGGAAGTGCGACAGTGTCACAGTATACCAATGAAAGGACTGTGACGAGTGGCTAATAGACAAAGAACAGAGACCATAAAAGACACAGTGTCACTCTGTTTTCACTAACCAGGTGCGACAAGGGAGATCTAAGTTCTGAAATGGATCAGATCTCCAAGCAATGAACTATGAAATGGTTTGGAAATGAGTAGTATAAACTCAGAGGAAGTAGATCAGAGTCTTCGATATGAAGATCTGATCGTAAAATTGACTCAAGAAGCAAGTGACAAATAAAAGGCTTGTGTCAAGCAATCAACTAAAAATGACTCCCAGATTGACAACTATTAAGACAAAATGAACCTTCCCCAGTATGGTCACCAGATTTGTTTCGCAGACAATCTACCGAGAGCGGACTCAAGGCTTGATCTCCCTAGCTTAATGTAAGTCTAGAACAAATAGGACAGAACATAAAATACTTTCCTAGATCGTATAGAAGTACAAATGTAAGAGTAGATCATTTACCTTAGATTTGTAGATCCCTTTCTCCTTCATTGATCCAATGCTCCAGCGCTGCCAGATTGCGAGTAGCTAAGCCCCGTCGAACATGTAACAGACCACGAAAAGTGAAAGCATATATCTCATATGACAGATCTACGTTAAGAGTTAAGGAGGAAAACTCTAAACATTATCAAAGAGACAACATTTATGGAAAGCAATTATATTAACTGTATTGAAAAGAGGAGAAGTATAATAGAAAAGAGGATTACAACCATTGCCTTAACGCTGCAAACTCCTTCCGAAAAGCCATGCCAAAGCTCCTAGAGAGAAGTGGATGTTCCCCAAGCTAGAGTGTTAGATATATTGGGCTTAGTTTCACTAGCATAAGAGTACCATAGACTTCCTCCCCTTGGGATGGGAGTGAGCTTCATTTAAATAGGACTAGGTGGATAGGATATGGATAGGACAGGTTGAGATATGATAGGAGAGGCTTAAGGGATCCTTCCAAAATGATAGGAATCGAATGAGCTCTTCCAAGAGGTCAAGGATAGGGTCCCAAGTCAGCAAGCTTCGAGAAGAAGCTCGAAGAAGCTATTTTTTCCATTTAACTGACTTCATCGCACCCTACAATGGAGCAAGTTGCGATGTTGCATGTTGCATGAGTGTAACCTAGTACAAATGGGTACAAATCCTTCCAAGTTAATCACTCAATCAAGATAACTCTAGGGGTGTATACACTGAAACTCATGATGGGAAGATTTTAGGTGTAACACATTCCAAATATCTTCATGAGAGAGATATTCAGGTTGCATGGATTGCCCAAGGCAATAGTTTCAGATAGACACAAAATTCACTTCCAATTTTTGGAAAGGGTTATTTCAAGAGTTGGGAACTAAGTTGAATTTCAGTACAGCCTATCATCCTCAAACAGATGGTTAGACTGAGAGAGTAAACCAGATTATTGAAGACATGTTAATAATGTATGTGATGGATAAGCCATCCAAGTGGGAGGATCACCTACACTTGGTATAATTTGCTTACAACAATGGGTACCAGGCATCGTCGAAGATGAGCCCTTTTGAAGTTTTGTATGGCAGAGGATGCAGAACTCCGGTAAATTGGGACAACCCAGTGAACAGGGTAGTTCTTGGACCATAAATGATTGAAGAGATGGAACAAGAAGTTGTTAAGATCATGCAGAATTTGAAGGCAGCTTAGGATAGGCAAAAGAGTTATGCATATTTGAAGACAGTGCACAAAGAATTCCAGATTGGGGATCATGTTTACTTGAGAGTGAGACCAAGGAAGAGATCCATGAAGTTGGGAATTTGTGCCAAGTTGGAACCTAGATATTGTGGACCATTTGAAGTCCTTGATAGAATAAGACCAGTTGCATATAGGATTGCATTACTTGCTAACATGAAATATCATAATGTTTTCCAAGTCTCTTTGCTTAAGAAATATATACATGATCCTAATCACATCATTGATTGGCATGTGATACAGGTGGAACCAGAGGGAGAATTCCAAGTGGATCATATATGCATCCTCGACAGGAAGGTTACCTTACTCAAGAGGTGAGCCATCGGACAAGTAAAGGTGCAATGGAGGCACCTTAGTCCAAAGGAGGCGACCTAGGAGCTGGAGGATGCCATGAGAGTGGAATTCCCATTTTTGTTCAGTTTTGAGAACACCAAGGACGATGTTGTTCTAAGGGGGAGGGAGTTCTAATACCCCTACCATTCCTTAGTAATTATTGGCCTCAATGTAAATATTTTGTTCGTGCAATGTGTGTTGATCCTAGTGTGGAGCTCAAGGCCAAGGCCCCACTAGTGGATGATTAAGGTTTATTTTCATAGGAAAGTATTTAACAGTGAAACTATGCATGTGCTATTAAGCCATGAAATTTTTTAATGGATGTAAATGTTTAATATTGCAATGAAATACCCAAAACTGGCTAAGTGAGGTAGCTAATGAGAAGGGGGCGAAGGTATCCACTAGGGAGAGGTGAGGGGGTCATGGGATGGTGACCTGTCCTACCACTTGGGTAGGAGTAACCAATTTGATTCCCTGTACAGGTATGGATTTCATTACAGAACCTGGAGACGGAAATCCTGCAGAGGATATTTGTAGGAGATAAAAATGGCGCTGAGATCTGAGTCGGGGTATTGCATTTGAATCATTCATTTTTTTCATGGTCTTGACATTGGGTAATTCATGCCATGGGGAAGAGATCCTGAAACGTAGAGGTGAACCAAAGGAAGGGAGCTGAATACCAGAGGGATCCCACACTTATACGTGATCTTTGAATAGAATCTTGAAGGCGAGTTGAAAGGGGATTACAAGGCATGCTTGGCTAGAGAAAGCTACGTGAAGCCTGAAAATCCATGAGCAGAGAGACGAGTTGCAGTACAGATTTTAGTACGCAAACCTGGAATGAACTAGCTTGTTTATTTAATGTAAAAGATAGGGTTTAAGGTGGGAATGCTTGATAAACTCGATGAAGACTATGATATCCTAGAACTAGCAGTATAAATTTCTTATGCCTACCCTGAATAGGACTGGAAGGGAAGGGGCCTTGAGGGACTGTGTAGCAGAGAAGAGGGCATTCCTTGTGTTGGGTGAGGTGGATAATGTGGGTTCCTTGTTTGCTAAGTCATTGAGATGTCTGCAGCTCTGTGGTTGAGCTCACTGGCTTAGAAATATCTTCCTTGTTACCCTATATGCTTGATAAACCCAACTCCAGGTTGGCATAGCATATGTATGCTTGACAAACCCAACTGTAGAGTGGCTTAGCATGAGTATGTTTCTGGGATTGCTTGATAAACCCAGCTATAAGTTGGCTTAGCATTGGAAGTGAATCTTGACTGTTAGAGAGCCTTCCTAGCCCTCCTTAGTGGATACATAGCCCATCTCGGGGGTGGTCTCTCAGCTGAAAGAGTATAGGCTGGACAGAGACCTAAGGTTGGGTGGAACATTGCTCTCACTTATCTAGTTGTTGGGGCAACTTCAAGATACAAAGATAATTAGTATGTGGAATGTATGATGTTATTTCATGTATTATTATTTATGTTGTGTTGCTTAACATGTTGAATGAATTTTATATGGATGGGAATAATAATTAGACCATGTGCAAGTCTAAGTGAAAGGATGAGTACAGGTTGAATACTTCATTCAGTTGCATGATTTTAATGCATTGATAATCTTACATGTGTTAGATGTATCATTAGCCTTAACTTCTTCTATTATGTGTTTTTGAGATACTAAACCTTGTAATGGACTGCTTAACCTCACTTAATCATGGGGATGGTTATGTGGCCTGAGGTATTCCTAGACCGCTCTGTGGGACAGAGAGAATATTGGTTATGACAGGGGATAGGTAGATACTTGTTAAAGGTTGTAAGGTACCTTAGAAGGTTTATAGATAAAAATTCATAGTAGAAAAGGAGGAGGTCAGACACTTTAGTAGGGTTGGGGGTTCTAACATTGGATAGAGATATCCAAGATATTTCCAACGGTACCGACCTTGCCTCATTTGGACCCCGGATGAGGAATTTATGCCCCTTATAAGTTTGCATTGCAAGAACAGAGAAGTTGGACTTCCGCAATTACGAATTCCGCAATGCGGGTCGTGGATTACGGAAGGGGAAGTTCCCAGAAGTTTGAAGTTAAGCTTCCGTAATTTTGATTTCTGCAATGTGGATTGTGGATTGCAAAAGGGGAATTTTTCTGGAAATTGGAAGTTGGACTTCCGCATTTCCGACTTTCGCAATGCGGATTGCGCATTGCATAAGGGGAAGTTTTCCGAAAATTGGAAGTTGGACTTTCACATTTCCAACTTCCACAATTTGGATTGCAGATTACGAAGGGGAAGTTTTCCAGAAGTGGGAAGTTGGATTTCTGCATTTCCGACTTCCGCAATGTGGATTGCGGAAAGGCGCAATTGTGGATAGTGGATTGCAGAAATACGCAATGTGGATTGCAGACTGCGAAAAGGCACAGTTGCAGATTGCGGATTGCGGAAAGATGTAATGCAGATTGCGGATTGCGGAAAGGCGCGATTGCGTATTTCGGAAAGACACAATGCGAATTGCAGATTGTGGAAAGATACCATGCAGACTATGGATCGCAATGAGGGATTGCAAATCTGAGTCCATTACGGCTATGTGTAGTTTTGGAAGTAAAAGAAGAAAAAAAGTAACGTCGGATATTCGGTGGCCTCGGAACGCCACAAGGCAGGTCTGGGGATGTCACAGTAGAAAATAATGAATGTGGTTTGTATTGATGAGTAGTTGAAGGCTGAATAGAGTATTGATGCGCACTGCGCAAGCTATGTAAGACTGTTCCAATGATAATATAATGGAGAGATTCTAGTTGTAGTGTTATATTCTTGTGTCAAATGTGATGAATGTTTATTTTTGTCACACATGGTGAATCTAATATGATATTGTTATGAATATTGGTTTTGTTATAATGATAGAAATGTTAAACTGTGCAGTAAATGAATGAATAGTAGATATGTTGAATGTATGTGTTCCTCCCTTCATCCCTGTAGAAACTTGGTTCCTACAGTCCCCCCTGATACCTCAGGTGAGATGTCATCTGATTGTAGGTGATACTGAAAGGGCCAATGTCTGAGATTTTTTTGATGTGATTTATGTTGAACCTTGGGTCTACCCATGCGCTAATAGTATGTGACTCCAAATTTGTTATGCTACTTGGCCTAAAAAAAGTAAGCATGAAGTCAAGCTCTCAAATTTATAATGTCTAATAATTAATGGATGCAAACCTTCTTTTGAGGGAATTGATGAGATCTAATTGAGCAAAATAATTGGGAAGCTTTAGAACTAGATTGTATTCATCCTCCACAACACATTGAGAACTCAATTCACCAAGGTCTACAACTATAAATGTAACCATCCTCACAATCTTATCAGAGTTCTGCTCTAGTTAAACATTGAATAATTAATAGAGTGAGAGAATGTAACCACATCATCTTCATGACACTATACATCTTCCTATTTCAAGATACAATATCATTCCTAAAACACTTAAGTCGCATTGAATCTATTAATAAAAATAATGAAGCTTATATACTCACATGAACATCATTATGGTCAAGATTAATGATTTTTATATCTTTAGAGAAACATGTGTTGACATTGGTTTGATTCAAGGAAACTAGGTGTATCATATGAATATTTACTAATGGGTACTTGGCATATTTTATGGATTCCAACATAATGTTTGATTCAGCATTCTTCCTTTCTCTTAGAATTTTCCTTTATTGTAGGATAGAACATCTTGGTATGATCTTTCCACCAAACACCCTTCCAAGTTGGATCATAAATTTTGCACATATTTTTCCTTAGGAGCAAGACACAACGAAATGTTGATGTCAATACAAAAATTTCCTTATCCTTATTAATGAGATATGCATTGACACAAGCAAAGGAAAGCAGAGGAGAGGGGAGGGGAGATGAGGTGTGGGATTTGGGACAATTCAACTAACCCTATTGATGGATAAAGGAAGAATAACATTTGTCTTAGAATCTAGAAGGAACACACACATCACATAAACCAATCTCTACATAAATGTCAAAGAGAAAACAAATAATCATTCTAGTTGTGCTCTTCTTTACAAGAAAAAGAAACCAAGTTCCATCCATGAAGAACATTATCTCAAATAGATCCAAGTCCATGCACTTCAACTTTGAGTATATCTAAAATTTCTTTTGGATGTCATTTCTCATCCATTGCCCTACAGTCTAGAGCAAACCATGGCCTTGCCTATGTCATTGTAGCTTTTGGTCCTACTAAAATCCCACATTAGTAAAGAAATCAAGAAGCTTCTATACAAAGATGAAGATGAGAAAGACATAATACTATGATAAATGTTGTGCAATCACCACCATGTCTCCCTCCTCTAAAACCAAGGACAACTAGTACTTTTAGGTTGTTTTTTATTTTATTTTTTAATATGTATGTATGTATGTCAACATACATACATACATACATACATATGTACATAAGAAGAACAAGTGGATAAATCTCTGTAATACCCCAAATGCTGGACTTTAACCCTTTTATATTTCTGCTCAGTATTATTTCATGTTTTACTTAGGTGACTTTAGAAATCTGAGAAATTGATTTCTAATGACCATGTGGACTAGCACATTAATGAGATGGGAGTCACAGCCCCCTATGGGTTGGAGGGAAAATACCAATTAATATAATAATGAGAAATTATTATTGGATAAAATGGCAAACCCTAAAGAAAAGATTTGAGAGAATAATGAAATAAAAGAAATAACAAAATGAGAGAATTCACACCTAAGAGAATAAAAAGTGAAACTCATTCAAACACTTCATTCTTAACATTCTAATGATCATTAACACACAAGAGAAATGGGAGATGGGAAGAACAATAACCAGAGCTAAATGAAGACAAGTAAATGGGGATAGTTTTGGAGCACAAAACTGGACCAGATTAAGAGAAATCATAACAGGTGGGTATAGCTTGGACACTTGGTTGTGTGAAGGTAGGACAACTATGCCAAGCTTGCAGGAGCACTGCATTTACCCTGAATAAGCTGTGTTTGACTGATTCTCTTAATGGATGAGGCTTAAAAGTCCCTGGAGCATCCTAGAGCTCAAGAGCACTGAGTTGGATGTTGGGTTGCCTACTGCCACAGAAATTTCCTAAATAACTTGGGGAACACATTAAGGGTAAATAAAATCTAAACCTTGAACCAGAGGGGACTGTGAACTCAGCTCGGGGGTGACCTGAAAGAAAGGTGAACTTGTTGGTCAAAGGCTGGGAGATTTGTGCTAGGTCCACTGGTCTTCAGAATACAGATAACTCTATATGTTGTATTTATCTACTAATTATTATGGAACAGTTGCTAGGGTTTATTGTTGTATAACTCTGATTTACTATTGAATGGTTTTTTTATCAGATCTGAATATGACTATATGTTTATACTTAAATTTGTTTATGGATCATAAATAGACTTTTAGGTCTCTGTAATATGGGGCAGAATTATGATCTATTGGAGACACCTTCAATTTCATAGTTTTTGTTTGATGGACACATTCTTTATGCAGTAGGTAGATATACACATAATTTAAATAATGATGTATCAGCCTGAGATAGGCAATATGAAATGATCATTATTTATATTCTACCCTAAGAATGTAACATCCCCAAATTTCACAAAAATTTAAAATTTTTCTAAACATTATAAATGTTATTATTAATTATGCGGATTATATATTTAATGGCAGTTGTCTCATTAATTGTTGTTCACCCATATTTATAATGACGACAAATACTTGTTTATAAACTGTCGTAAATTACTTAATGTGTTGTGACGACATAATCATCTATGTAATTAATATGATAACTTCTCAGGAAGTATTCAACTTCTATATAAATGCATCTTGTCTTTTTTTGTTCTATATGCAGGGTCGTTTATTTATCAAATTCATAGATCGACATTTATTGTTTACATATATCATAATTCTTTTAATGTGTTTTAACCATCTTTTAAAGCATTGTGAAAATAATTAAAGATATGGATAACATAACGACGTATTAAATACGTCGATGTTGATAATTACAATCATCGTTCCTATTTTATTATGCGGCGACTTGATGTCTTGTTCTGGTTATTTTTTAATGTTGGCAAGTGGTTATTGAAGCAGCCCTGGGCTTACTTAGATTATGAAGCTAATGCACCATTTGACTTACTTTCCTAGGTTACAGGTCGGTGTCTCCACATGCTTTGTTTATTATCATTATGGATTTCATTAGCTAACTTATGAACCGGTCTATATAATGTGCAAAAGGGACATGTTAAGACCCTAACTCAACTTATGAGTGTTATGTTTAAACCCTAAGGGTCTTTATATAAGATATTGGCATTAAATTATTTGGTAAATAATTCCATGGTCAAGTTGTGGGCGCTTATATAAATTCGATACGTAACTATATGCATGTAGACATGAACTTAAACAATTGGAACTTGAAACATGGTGTATGTAAATCTTTCGAAACTCGTTGATAAAGAGAAGGGACCCGAAACTATAGGCAATGGCTATAAAATTGAAGCTTTAGTGGTTGATAGACAACACATTGAATTCCATCACGTTAGTTGGTGGGAGTTGATGCATAGGGAACCAAGCCCTAAAACTTCACTATGTTTTGCATTATTATCGTTGTTTGTTTGAGCTTTGGAAAACCGAGCTCTCTCCCTCGGCCGTCATGGCTACCATGGCAGACCTGCACGCCTCTGTGTTAAACTTTGCATCATGGTGAGCTCTTGAACAAGGAAGGTTGCTCTTGGATATGCTCTTAAGTTTGAGTTGTTTCGTGAGGGTACTATGCTCCCTATCATGGCATCGATATCATTTTACAGAGGTAAGAGTTTGTTGCCTTCTTCTTTTCTTTTTGTATTTGGTTTCCATTTTTTTAAATAAACATTTATAACCAGTTTGTGTGTAATGGCAAGAGGTCCTCCCAGTTTCTCTCAGTCTCATCTGATGCTCGTGGATACGGTATTGTGGATAAAAGCAACCAATGGTGGTTTTTAAATATCCACGGTAAGCCCTTGGCTCCTGCTCACCGGTTCCTCTACCAAGTTATCGTTTGAACTTGTTTGTATTAATGTAGTGCCTTTGGCATTCGGTGAGATGATAAAAGCTCATACTGTAATTCTTCCGAAGTTGGGGTTTCGACCTCTATCTTAAGATATAAAAGAATATGGTGTTTATTTGTTTTTGATACTGTTTTTGGGATCTTCGGCTGTGAATGTTACTATTTGGATTCTGTGTAAATGAAAATGGCTTGTTACAGTAGTAAAAGCATGAATGCACAAGGGTTAAACCCTAATGTGGAAACTCTATTGATTTTGGATGATTGTAAAATAATTTAAGTGTTGAGGGTTTCATACTAAAACTCGTGTTAATAATGTGATAAAAGTACAGGTTTTTAGCACTTGAAATAATGGTAAAACAATTCATTCATTTCCAGCAACATTACTGTATTTGTACCCTTTCTAGATTCGGCTTAAAATTGGTTTTTGAGTTATAAAACTTCGTTTAGTTTTCTACGGGATGAACCCTAAACCCTACCGTGGAGGTACAGGGTCTGTTTGTAATGTAAACTTTACAGGATTGGGGAATCTTTAATAAGACTCGAACCCTCATCCCAAATGCTTATATGTTGTAAACTCGTTACAGGGTTCTTTGAATATGATATGTTTTAAAATATGAATGTATAAGGTGTTAAGATCCTTGCTAGGGATATCGATTAGTTTTCAAATTTATTTCAAAATGTCTGTCGTATTTTAATTGAATGCGTTTCTGGGGTTTTAAGAACTCTGATTTCAAATTTTATTTATACCATACTTTGATTATGGAATTCGATACTTGTAGAGTTTCGAAGAATGTTTATTTTATAAAGTTGATACTTGGGTTTAAAGATCGTCTATGATGACTCTATTCTTATACTAAATATATGTTTGGTTTATAAATCTTTTTATGGTATTTGGATACTGGGGAACTCGTTTAAGATTTCCATAATGCAACTTAAATCGAAACACTCAGTTTATACTAAAAGTTGATAATGACAGGTCTTAAAGTCAATACTCTGCATATTAATACGATGCTGGGAAAGTCTCGAGTTTGTATAATTCAACTTTGTTTTCCTGAGAATAACCCTATTTATGATCATATTTACTTACTTGTTAAATTGTTTGAATATTATTGTTGAGGGTTGTGATTTGGTTTAAAATACATATATAAAGAGTTTGTTGTCGATGATTTGTACTTAATAGATAATAGTAACAATATATGTACATGATTTGATTCTATTATATAAATACTATTTATGCAATAACTATTATTTTTATAAACTATTTCTTATTTCAATATTGTGAAATGAATGGAAAATTCTAATAGTTTATTTGATTAATACCTTAGCTAGTTACTGTTCTACAATCATTATAACCTGTAAAATATATAGACTGTAACTCTAAATATTATGAGTATTAATTCGATCTACATTTTATATTTTTCCCTAAATATTATTGCAAAATAGAAGATTACTATTCAAATCAGAATCATACAATTTATCATTAAAAGATCACTCGAATCTACCTACTTAAACAGTTCTTTCTGCACTAGAGTACGTCCCTTCGGAGAGTGGAAAAATACAAAAAGAAATTTATTCATTCAATTAAATTATCATATTCAATCATTCAAATATCTATATGGAAGTAAATTGTCAGTTCAGTATTTCTAATCTAACAGATAAGAAACATGCAATTTTTTGAGATAGATAACAGTACAGAATTAAATAACTGAAACAATGAAGAACCTGATAATTGTAGAGGGGGACAAACACCCAAAGGAGCCCGTTCCACCCAACCTTCTCCTGAAGACAACCAGAGTTACTTGCCTTAGAAACCCTGATCCTGTTCACTAAACCACTAGGACGAAGATACTGTGTAGAGGCAAGTATTTTTCCTTCTGCCACTCAACAGTAATGTTTACTGTACTCAGTAGTATGTCTTCTACATTCAGCAATATTGAATTCTGCACTAAGCAGTACTAATTCAGATATGCAGACTTAGTTCTATCATTCACTTTCTAGCCTTCCCCTCATTGAATCTCTTGTGCATTCCCATTTCTCTATTCTCGGAATTGCCACAAGGAAAAACTTGGTGAGCCTCCTGTTCAATTCGATGGGTGTAATAGAGTGCCTAGGTCTTTGGTCAATTTCATAATTATTGAGCCACCTGCTATGTTCCAGTTTCTTGGGGAACATGACCATAAATATAAGGAAGTTGCCCCATGAAACAGCTAGAAGTGAATGATGATGCTACCATCTGTCAATTTTCTCTCCACCCTAGTTCATTCCTCCTCGTGGGTCAGTGAACACTCTTTAACAGTCTCCTTTGGATATTTGTCTCCTCTTTTATTTATTGATAATAATTAAAATAATAGTATTTAATTACAGTCATCCTTGACCCCACTTGGTCAATAATCATGAAAACTTGTAAAATATATGTCATAGTAGGATCTAGCTACCATGGATTCCTCGCAGCTGAAAGATTAAATTCATTAAGCAAGAGACAAGTGCAAAACTATTTCAAAATGAACAAATGATCAAAACTCGGCACAAATGATCAAAATTCCAGAAATGCACAAATGATCAAATATGAGATATTATTAACTGTCCCATATTACAATAAGCTTATATCATCCTTATATAGAAATAGTAAGGGAAAATATCCACTTGGATTGTCCACACTTAGCTAGCTTAGATTTAGCCTCAATCCCCCCTAGGTTTGACCTAATGAATCCAAAATATCCCAAACAGGTTCGAAATGTGAATGTGAACACTGGGTGAGCATGGGAGACCAAAAATGGGGTTCACACATGTGGAGGAGGTGGTTGGTAGAAGTTGGTTAGGCTTAGGCATGCCAAAAATGGCCTAGGGAGTGGGAATTGTCCACATACAGTGCACGAGCACCCTTGGTCAATATATTTCCTTAAAATAGGGAAAGAGGGCACCTTAGGCATGCTGGGGCAATAAATGCTTGTATAAGCATGCCTAACAGCTATTTTGACCACCTCTTGGCCCATACTTTGCCTCATACACTGTGAACTTGTTCACACTTATCCAGATAAGTCCAAACCACTTCATAATAACCAATTTCAAACCTAGGGATGTCTTATTAACCAATTTAGCACCTAATAACCATTAATTAATTAATGATTAAGGTACTAGGTATAATATTGCTCTAACACCCCCCCATAAGCTAGACTTAGTGTAATATAAAAAATAAGGCCTTGGCAACTAAGGCTCAAGTCACCTTTTACAACATAAATTTATTTGTCCATGTAAAACGAGGAAAGAGGAAAAACCACATGGGGAAAATCCTCCCTCAAGAATGGACATGACACAGAGATGATCAAAAGGTCTTCAAAAGGTCTTGTTCTTCAGTTGAATGAGTTGAATGAACAACTTCTTGGTGAAAGACTTGGTGAAGATGTTGTGGATGTCATGTGTTGACACTATATTTGAAAATACTCAAACCCTAAAAATTTGTCAAAAAAATATCCAAAAGAAGTGAAGTTATTTACAAATGGGTTGAAATAAAGGGTCATAATACAAAAACAACAAGGAAAAACCCACATGCAAAGTCCGAAAGTAATTATTGAAGATGTTAAGTCTTGGTCAAGTTTCAACGATGGAGATGACAATAGTAGAGATCAACGGCTGTCATGGTTTCTCACACCACCCAAAGGATCGTTTGCAAACGGTGGTGAGTGGTTGCAAACTTAAAACCACTGGAAACGTGTCATATCTCATTAATCCGCATCAACGTGATAGTGGTATCACAAACCACTACAACGCCGTGCGGAACCACCAAAGGGTAATACGTGGCGGGCCATAGCATGTGGCAAATGCAGAAGGCGCAAGGGAATAAGCCACATGTTGATATAAATCGGAGGGACAATATACATTGGGACAAAATCGGCGGCCAAGATTCATCCGCATCATGGAAAGTGCGCACTCGATAGAAGAAAGAGCAGTTGCGGCAATTAAACCACTCTAACAGGTGTCAGAAAATGGTTGATCCGCACACGGTAAAAATCGAAGAAGAAAACCGTTATTGGGATCGCGGATACCACCATGGGAAATAAAGGGATGCAAGATCTAATGGCTCAAATCAAAAGGCTCGTGATCAACGGTTGAATATAAAGTACATTCGGAAAGCTGCCAGAAAGTTAATCAAAAAGGCTTATATAAAACAAAAGGGTTTCAAATAACGACATTTTGTATATGTGTCGCTATCCCTGGGAGCTCTGAAGACTAGTGGAGATCAGCAATTGCGACAGAAGGATAAAGACGTGTCTATACAGGTAGGGTTTGGTGACCTGGCCCACATTTTTTAACGGAATTTTGTTTGTAGAAACGCTTTAAATGGAAACTGTACATGATGTAGATGTTTTTAAAGCAAAAGAAGCCCTAGAAGATAGAGATGGAGACATTCATGATACCCTAATCAATTACCAGTCGCTGAAGTTAAATTTAAGTTGTCTAAATTATTAGAAGAAGGTATAGACATGCACAGAGTCCACCAGTCATCCTTGTTAGCCTTCTGCCTAGACCAAATCCCATCTTTTCCCGAATTTGTGTCGAGGTGTGCTGAGAATTACTCCAGAGAAGAAAGAATTGTTTTAGATAGTCAAAAAACCAGAGTCGTTTGCAAAATAGAGCCTGCCGTAATAATTAAAGCCCTAGAAATAGAATTTTCCCAAATCCTCAAGTCTGAGATTTTTTCTGAAACTTCTATTATTGAATATTATCATCAAACCCTTCAAGATGATAGAGAAATTTTTTTGTCTACGTGTCTTAAACCAGAAACCAACATTTTAGATATCCTGTACCCTATAGATATCAATTTATTTGATGAAAATACCCAGTTGGTTCTGACATTGTTGAGTTTAATCCTAGGGTTCGATACAGACATGTATGTAACCAAGTTTCAGTTGAGTCTTTTGTATAAAATGAGTACAATTCAGTCAGGGATTGATGAAAATCAAATTCCTCGACTTAATTTTGAAGAATTTTTTACCGAGAAGATTCATGACCAGATGGTCAATTTCCCCACTCTGAGGCATTTCAGATTTCGGTCTTTTTTAATGAAAATGATCATGGTGGCCAGTCCTAAAGAGTTACAATTTCCTGAGATCAATTTCACAAAGTTATTAGAAAATAACTTGTTTAATTACATAAATCATATGCTTACAGGAAAGATTTTAATGGAGAAAATTGCGGAAGACTTTGAAATTTTAAATATGTTGATCTCAACCTGTGAGAATCTTCCTCTTGTTTCTTATGTAGGTCACATTGAAATGCGAGTCCTGGTGAAAGAAATGACCAGTTATGATTTACCCACAGCCGACCAATGGAACTATGTGGACAAATATGGAAGGACAGGATATTCTGTCGATTCATAGATACATTCAAATTTTTGCCAAGTGGCAAACAGATGCTTTTATTTTAAATTTGTAATATTGTTTGAAGACAGTTATCTTTCGAGTTAAAACATTTTCAGTTATTAGTTAGAAGAAGCAGTTATGTCAAGCTTCTTCCGAATTTTGTATAAAAGATAATGAGAGTCATTTTTTAAAGGGTTGGAAGCTCTTTGAGAGACGATTATGTTTTGAAGTCGAATTTTTGGCCGTACAATGGAAATACCTATCTTTTGAGACCAGAGATTCATGTGTTGATCAGTTTTACAGTCTATTTTTCCCTTATCTTTATATGTGCATGTCCACTTTCTTTGTTATATCTTCCATTATGTTCTTCTTCTATATTTAAATGAACGTTTGAAATAAATCGGGATTCATACTAGTTATGCCTCGTTTTATCGCATTTAAATATCCACTATTTCTCCAAAGTTGACAATGGATTCATCCTAGATAGATGCCTGTTGTTGATGGACTGTCATTATTTCTTTCTATACCACATACAAAATCAAATTGACTGTGATATGATTGCTATCTTACCTCTATGGAAATCTGTTTGGTATAAATCTCTTGCTGGCACGTTAAATATTTGAAAGTTGACTCCATGCGCAATGTTTCTTGTTTCCTTTTCAACCAAGAAAATCCTTTTGAGAAATTTTGAACGTACTTCTATATATTTTTAGCCTTTACATATATCTTTTGAGAGATCCCTCTCTGGTGGAAAAAATGGCTAAGTTTTCTACCTAAAGTTTGGTTTGAAATAAGTTACCTTAGGTGTTATTCTTTTACAACCGGGATAAAATCTAAGTGCTAACATCATGATCATGCACCAATTCTTCAATGTTCTGTAGACAAAAAGCATGTTGGAAGGCTCCTTGAAGCTCATCATTTGATGATGGGGGAGCATCATAAGAATTCTTCTTGCTACATACATACTCTGATATGAATACATAATCAATAATGGAAAATATATCTCTGCAAAATCCTTCCCAAAGAACATCAAAAGACTCAACAAAATAAGCTCCTTGAGCAACTGCCATATGGTGAATCAAACCATGTATCTTTCTTACAAACTAATGTAGCACCTTCCCAAGTCTGCAATAGAGCTCATGAGGCTCTGAAATATCAGAATATAAGTCATATGGAGTAGGAAACAACAGAGGTATAATGTCTCCATGAGCGAGTGGCTTTTCAATAAGAAGAGAGTGTGCAACTGGATCACACTGACAGTTGAGCGAACTTGAAAGGTCTGGAGACTTGATTTTTGAACCATAGGTGGTAAGATCAGGTCCAGACATGTGGAACAGCAGTCCCATGATATCCAATGGCATGGATTTCCAACCAAGGAATGATATGCAAGACATAAAACCATCATAGATAAGTGACACAGTTTTGGAAACAAATAAAATGTGAGATTTTCCAACTGGAGAACTTGGGGGTTGTGTGGTCTTTTGACCATCCAATGGTTAGGAAAATGGTTTGATGGTTGTCATAACCTGTATATCATCTTGCATATTACCTTCCATATCATAATATGAAGGATCTGATTGAAGTGGGAAAGAGCTTTCAGAAGGCATGTCAAAAACTAGTGAAAAATGACTAGTATTGGGAGAAAGCTTTGGTGAACTGGATGGAGATTCTTTCAAGGAAGGGATAGAAATTTCTGAATCTGATATATAAGAATATGAATCAGAAACATAGACATCAGAAATAGATTTAACTCTATCATTCAAAGCATACAACTCATTACTTTTGCAAGTAGCATTAGAGGCAATGATCTTGTTCCAAAGAGAGCTTGGCTTCTTCTTTTTTGCAAAATCTAGAACATGAATGTTATGTTCTTCAAGTAGATTGGTTAGAATGTATATCTTCTTTCTGAAACAAGATTTTTCATTGTGAGAACCTCTACAATAACCACACTTGGGCCTCTCTTTCTTTCTCTTCATCTTCTTGACTTTTGAATCTTCATCACTTGAACTTGAGATTTCATCACTTGACTACTTCTTCTCCTTCATCTTCTTCTCTTGTGGTTTCGATTTGGGATTTTGTTTTCCTCTGGCTTGGTTCAAATCTCCAGGTACAAGTACTTGATATTTTTGCTTAATAGAACCCATCAAGACCAACTTGTCTTGCTCTTGAGTTATCATCTCCATGAAAGCAGCCAAAGATGGCATCTTCCAATTTCTAACTGTAAGCTTTATGGAGTGAAATGTAGAAACAAAGACTAAGTACTTAGGACCCAATTTTGAAAGAATGGACAAGATCAACTGTTCTTCCTTCTTGTCAATGCCACACTGTTTTATTTGCAAGACCAAGCTCTTGAACTTGGTGAAGAAATCCTGGATGGATTCGAAATTGCTTGGACTTAGTGAGATCAACTCATTCTCAAGTTGATGCCCTCTCATCTCATCAGTCTTCCCAAATAGAGACTCAAGCTTGAGCCAAACTTCATTGGGTGTAGCTAGACTTTCCACATGAAATAGGAGGTCTCTCGAAATACTGAGACAAAGGAGGCCGAATGCCTCATCCATTCTATTAAAAAACTTGGATTTCTCCACAGTAGAGTTTGGCTCAACCTCTGTGCCCATTGTGATCCTGAAAAGACCCTTGGACCTCAACAAAATCACCATTTTAGCCTTCCAATCGAAGTAATTGAAAGGATTGAGTAGATTTGGGTGAGATGGCTCCATCTTCTTCTACTTCTTGCGCACTGGGTGACAATGGTGCTCTTGAAAACCTGCAAATGAAAACTCTCAACACTCAGGAGAGATCTACACTAACAATAGCTCCAAGAGCTCTGATACCATGTAAAATCTATGTCACAGTAGGATCTAGCTACCATAGATTCCTCACAGCTGAAAGATTAAATTCATTAAGCAAGAGACGAGTGTAAAACTATTTCAGAATGAACAAATGATCAAAACTCAGCACAAATGATCAAAATTCCAGAAATGCACAAATGATCAAATATGAGATATTATTAACTGTCGAATATTACAATGAGCTTGGATCATCCTTATATAGAAATAGTAAGGAAAAATATCCACTTGGAGTGTCCACACTTAGCTAGCTTAGATTTAGCCTCAATCCCCCCTAGGTTTGACCTAATGAATCCAAAATATCCCAAACAGGTTCGAAATGTGAATGTGAACACTGGGTGAGCATGGGAGACCAAAAATGGGGTTCACACATGTGGAGGAGGTGGTTGGTAGAAGTTGGTTAGGCTTAGGCATGCCAAAAATGGCCTAGGGAGTGGGAATTGTCCACATACAGTGCACGAGCACCCTTGGTCAATATATTTCCTTAAAATAGGGAAAGAGGGCGCCTTAGGCATGCTGGGGAAATAAATGCTTGTATAAGCATGCCTAATAGCTAGTTTGACCACCTCTTGGCCCATACTTTGCCTCATACACTATGAACTTGTTCACACTTATCTAGATAAGTCCAAACCACTTCATAATAACCAGTTTCACACCTAGGGATATATTATTAACCAGTTTAGCACCTAATAACCATTAATTAATTAATGATTAAGGTACTAAGGTATAATATTGCTCTAACAAAACTTTACAATAACTTATAACAAAATGTTTTTTTCTCACAACATAAAATATTCATATTTTTTGGTATGTGACAAACACCCCCTCTTAAGTTCAACATCGTCCTCAATGTTGCTTTATTCATCATCCTCTTAGCCTTCCTACAATAGAATTGGATATGCCACCAGCATATTACTTTCCAATTCCCAGGTTGCTTCATCTGGACTAAGGTGCTTCCATTGCACCTTTTCCTGTCCAATGGTGCGATTCCGAAGTAAAATTTCCCTCTTGTCGAGGATACAATCTGGTTCCACCAGAAAATCTCCTTTGGGTTCCACCTATACATCATTCCAATTAATCACTAGCATCATGCACGTACTTTTTCAAAATAGAAATATGAAAGACACTATGTACTTTAAGATTCGATGGCAAGGACAACTGGTATGCCACTAGTCCAACCCTTGACAATATTTCAAAGAGTCCACAATACCTGGGTGCTAATTTAGCGCAGCTTCCTAACTTTAAGGAGCTTTTTTTGGGTTTTACCTTGATGAAAACATGCTCACCAACCTGAAACTCTTTCTGAGTTCTTTTGAAATCTACATGAATTTTATGTCTATCTTGTGCAATTTTCATATTGCCTTGTACCTGTTTCATTGTTAGTTCCATTTCCTTCAATAACTCGGGTCCTAACATCAACCTGTCTACTAGATTACACAATGAAATAGGAGTATTACACTTTCTACCATACACAATTTCAAATGGACTGAGTTTAGTTGAAGCTCGATAATGATTATTATAAGTGAATTCAATTAAGTGCATATAATCCTCCCATTTACTTGGCTGATCTCTAACATATATTCTTAACATATCTTCAAGAATATGATTTACTCTTTATGTTTGTCCATCCGTTTACGGATGAAAAGATGTACTGAAATTTAATGGTGTATCCAAACCTTTAAACAAAGACCTCCAGAAATTTCTTGTAAATTTAGAGTCTCTATCAGAAATTATAACTTTAGGAATTCCATGCAAATGAAAAACTTGTTCCATAAAAATTTCAGCAATGTTAGCAACCTTGTAAGTTGTTTTAACAGGTATGGAATGGATTGCTTTACTAAGCTTATCCACAACTACCATTATAGAATCATTATGTTTCTGATTTTTAGGTAAACCAGTTATACAATCAATGCTGCTTATTTCCCACTTCTAATCTGGAATTGGTAATGGCTACAATAAACCAGCTGGGTGTTGATGCTCAGCTTTAACTTGCTGACATTCATTGCACCAGCTATGTATTCAGCCACCTCATTCTTCATATTTGGCCAAAAGTAATCCTTCCTTAACAACGTTATCATCTTTTGGTACCCAGGGTGTCCTGAATAAGGACTTTTATGTAATTCATTTAAAATCAGCAACTTAAATTCAGGTACATTAGGTACATACAATCTATTTTTATACAGCATTAAACCTTTTTCATTCAGATTGTAATCTGTTATTAAATTTTCAGATATATTTTCAGCAACCTTTTGTTGTAATTTTTGATAATTTTCATCCAATTTTATTCCTTCTTCAAGCTGATTTTCCAAATCTATTTTATAAGTGCTAATTGCAGCCATAAAATTTAATTTCGCATTTCTTCTCAAGGCATCAGCCACTTTATTTTCTTTACCTTTAATGTGTTGAATCTCGAAATCACATTTGCTAAGGAAAGCTAACCACCTAGCTTGCCTTGTGTTCAGATTTAGTTGATCTAACAAATATTTTAGACCTTTATTATCTGTCATTAATGAAAACTTTCTTCCGATTAGATGATGGCGCCACATCTTTAAATCATGTATCATGGCAAACAACTCTAAATCATAGGTAGCGTAGTTCTTTTCGTGAATCATTAGCTTTCTTGACTCATACGCTATTACGTGACCTTCTTGTGTTAAGACTCCGCCAAGGCCATCGTTGCATGCATCAATGCATACAACAAAGTCCTTTTTTGGATCTGCAATTTTTAGAATAGGTGCAAAAGTTAATAGTTCTTTCAATTTCTTAAAAATTTCTTCACACTTTTGATCCCAAACAAATTTCTTCCCCTTTTTCCATAAGGAGGTTATGGGATTTGTGATTCTTGAGAATCCTTCAATAAATTTTCGATAGTAACCTGTAATTCCCATGAATGACCATACACCAGTTACATCCTTAGGGACAGGCCATTCATTAATTGTTCTTATTTTATCAAGGTCAACTGCAATTCCATCCTTGGATATCACATGACCTAAATACTGTATTTTATCTTTGAAAAATCCACACTTGCTGAATTTAGCGTACAGTTGATGTTCTCTTAACACTTGTAAAATTATCTTTAAGTGTTCGTCATGTTATTCCTTAGTCTTTGAATAAATTAATATGTCATCAATGAATACCACTACAAATTTATCCAAATACTTATGTAAAATATTATTCATTAGACACATGAAAATTGTTGGAGCGTTGGTTAGCCCAAAAGGCATAACCACAAACTCATAGTGCCCGTAACAGGTTCTGAAAGCAGTTTTAAAGATGTCTGTGTCTTTAATTCCAACTTGATGATATCCTCTCTCAAGTCTATTTTTTAAAATATCGTCGTTCCGCGTACTTGATCAAATATATCATCTATGCAGGGAAAAGGATATTTATTTTTAATCGTCATTTTATTTAATTGGCGGTAGTCTATGCATAAACGCAAAGTACCATCTTTATTTTTAACGAAGATGACAGGTGCTCCCCAAGGAGACACACTTGGTATTATGTATTTTTTATCAATTAATTCCTTTAACTGTGATTTTAATTCGTTAATCTCTAGGATGTTCATCCGGTAAGGAGCCTTTGAGTTTAGTACCGCCCCCGGTACTAGCTCAATGGTGAAGTCCAATTCTCTTTTCAGAGGTAAACCTGGAATTTCTTCCGGGAATACATCTGAAAAGTCTCTTAGGATTGGGATGTCTTCAAGTTTTAACTTATCTTCTTTAGTTGTGTGTTCATCGTTAATTACATTTACAGCAAACATTTTACATCCTTTATGAACAGCCTTTTTAACTTGCAATGCAGAAATCTGTCTAACTGAAGTTTTTCTAGGAATTGATTTTACTGTTATTGTTTCACATTTATCATTCAAGCAAGTAAAAGTCTTTTCAAAACAATTTAACACTACACTATGCTTTTCCATCCAATCCCTCCCAATTAAAACATAATAAGATCCTAATGGTAATACATTCAGCTTAACATGAGTCCTAAACTGATTTATCAATAATTCACAATCTTTTACATAATCAGTTACTTTCCTTTTAGTTTCTGTAGCTAATTGAACCAACCAAGACTTTTCAAACTTTTCTACTTTCAAATTACATCTTTTTAGTAAATTAAGTGACACATAACTTAGGCTGGCTCTTGGATCAATTAAAATAAAGATGGGTTTATCTTTCAACATACCTTCTACTTCAACCATTGAAGTTTAATGATCAGATTGTCTGTTTTCCAAGGCTGCATTGATCCTGGGCATTTCCCTTGCTAAGTCACCAATGGTATCTTCTTCCTGCACTGTATGAATGTTGTTGACGGTTCTCTTTTTGTTAGGACAGCTTGATGCATAGTGAGGTCCCTGACATTACCAACATTTTACAGGTTCCTTATGTTCATTATTTTTAACATAATTACTAGGCAGATCTCTATTTCTTGCGGCTGTAAAATTTTGTTGTACATTGCCTCTTAGAGTATTTCCTTGAAATTTTCTGTTAGAAAAATTACAAGAATTATTGTTTCCAAAATTTCGATTAAATGTGAAATGCTTCTTTCTTTGTTCAAAATTATTAGGCCTTTTCGCCTTCCAGCTAGGTATGCTTTCCCTTTTTTTGTTCTGTTCATAAAAGATATTTTCCTTTCTCATGGCCTCTTCAAGGGTCTTAGGGTCGCCATACTCAATTATGTCCTTTATATGAGAGGGTAGGCAGTTCAGAAATTTGTACCTTGGGTTTTTCATCAGTAATATAAGGCACATATCTCAATAAACTTAGAAACTTGTTGCTTAATTCCTTCATATTCATGGAACCCAATTTTAATTCGTAGAACTCGTTAGCTCGTTCTTCATAATACTGTTCTGACAGAAATTTCTTTTTAAAATAATTTTTAAAAGTACTCCAATTTACGTGTTTCTCTTTTATGCCTTTTACTAGTTTTATATCTTGCCACGAGATGTTAGCTTTCCCAATTAGATTATAAATTGTCATTTTAGTTTTTAACTGGCTTGAGTAGTTATAAATTTGAAAATATTTATTCATACCGAACAGCCATGCTTCGGCTTCCTCTCCCTTTTTTGTTTCTCCATTAAAAGTTGGTGGTTTTATCTTCTTAAACCTGAAATCTCTTCGTATGGTTTGTACTTCTTATTTTTAGTATAGTAATCACTTTCACTACTGTCGCTGGAATACTTGTGCTTCTTTCGGCCTAATTTTACATTAATTTCGGAAGAAGAGCTACTTTCATAATTAAAAAAAATTAGTTTCTTACCCTTATGTTGGTAGGACATGGTTCAAAATTCATAATTTACTTATGTTCTTTTGTTATTATGGAATTTATCCAGTAATATTTGATTCAGTTCTTCTTGTGCCTTTAAAATCCACTCATTCTCTTCCTTAACAGTTATTATCTCAGTTTTTAAATCTCTAACTATTCTAAGTAATTCAGAGGAATTATCATTTAATTCAACATAAATGTTTTCTTCATTAGTTTGTTCTTGCTCATTAATATTTTGTTCATTATGATGGGACCTGTCCTCAGCTGACTCTTCCGGTCCTTCCATAAATGCAAACTAAATATAAAATTTGATGAACAGAAACAAATTAAAACAAAAATCAGTAATTGTATTTCTGTTTTTAATTTCAATTGCGCAAGTTGAGCCACTTTCAGGCCTAGTGTTTGAACTTGCGCTCTGATACCACATGTAACATCCCCAAATTTCACAAAGATTTAAAATTTTTCTGAACATTGTAAATGCTATTATTTATTATGCGGATTATATATTTAATGACAGTTGTCTCATTAATAGTTGTTCACCCATGTTTATAATGACGACACATACTTTTTTATAAATTGTGGTAAATTAATTAATGTGTTGTGATGACATAATCGTATATGTAATTAATATGATAACTTCTCAGGAAGTATTCAACTTCTATATAAATGCATCTTGTCTTTGTTTGTTCTATATCCAGCGTCGTTTATTTATCAAATTCATAGATCGACATTTATTGTTTACATATGTCGTAATTCTTTTAATGTGTTTTAACCATCATTTAAAGAATTATGAAAGTAATTAAAGATATGGATAACATAACGACGTATTAAATACGTCGATGTTGATAATTACAATCGTCGTTCCTATTTTATTATGCGACGACTTGATGTCTTGTTCTGATTATTTTCTTATGTTGGCAAGCAGTTCCTGAAGCAGCCCTGGGCATACTTAGCTTATGAAGCTAATGCACCATTTGACTTACTTGTCAAGATTACAGGTTGGTGTCTCCACATGCTTTGGTTATTATCATTATGGCTTTCATTAGCTGACTTATGAACTGTCTATATAATGTGCACAAGGGACATGTTAAGACCCTAACTCAACTTATGAGTGTTATGTTTAAACCCTAAGGGTCTTTATAAGATATTGGCATTAAATTATTTGGTAAATAATTCGATGGTCAAGTTGTGGGCACTTATATAAATTCGATACCTAACTATATGCATGTAGACATGAACTTAAACAATTGGAACTTGAAACATGGTGTATGTAAATCTTTTGAAACTCGTTGATAAAGAGAAGGGACCCGAAACTATAGGCAATGGGTATAAAATTGAAGGTTTAGTGGTTGACAGGAAACACATTGAATGCCATCATGTGAAGTTGGTGGGAGTTGATGCATAGGGAACCAAGCCCTAAAACTTCACTATGTTTTGCATTATTATCGTTGTTTGTTTGATCTTTGGAGAGTCGAGCTCTCTCCCTCGGCCGCCATGGCTATCATGGAAAACCTACACGCCTCTGTGTTAAACTTTGCACCACGGTGAGCTCTTGAACAAGGAAGGTTTCTCTCGAATATGCTGTTAATTTTGGTCTATGCCGTGAGGGTACTATGCTCCCTGTCATGGCATCGGTATCATTTTACAGAGGTAAGAGTTTGTCGCCTTCTTGTTTTCTTTTTGTATATGGTTTCCAATTTTTTTAAATAAACATTTATAACCAGTCTGTGTGTAATGGTAGGAGGTCCTCCCAGTTGCTCTCGGTCTCGTCTGATGCTCGTGGCTATGGTACTGTGGATAAAAGCAGCCAATGGTGTTTTCTAAATATCAACGGTAAGCCCTTGGGTCCTGCTCACCTGTTCCTCTGTCAAGTTATCATTTGAACTTGTTTGTATTAATGTAGTGCATTTGGCATTCGGTGAGATGATAAAAGCTCGTACTGTAATTCTACCGAAGTTGGGGTTTCGACCTCTGTCTTAAGATATAAAAGAATATGGTGTTTATTTGTTTTTGATACTGTTTTTGGGATCTTCGGCTGTGAATGTTACTATTTGAATTCTGTGTAAATGAAAATGGCTTGTTATAGTAGTAAAAGTGTGAATGTACAAGGGTTAAAACCTAATGTGGAAACTCTATTGATTTCGGCTGATTGTAAAAGAATATAAGTGTTGAGGGTTTCATACTGAAACTCGTGTTAATAATGTAATAAAAGTACAAGTTTTTAACACTTCTCGATAATGGTAAAACAATTCATTCATTTCCAACTACATTACTATATTTGTACCCTTTCTAGCTTCAGCTTAAAATTGGTTTTTGAGTTATAAAACTTCGTTTATTTTTCTACGGCTACCATGGAGCTGTGTACAGGGCCTGTTTGTAATGTAAACTTTACAGGATTGGGGAGTCTTTAATAAGATTCGAACCCTCGTCCCAAACGCTTATATGTTGTAAACTCGTTACAGGGTTCTTTGAATATGATATGTTTTAAAATATGAATGTATAAGATGTTAAGATCCTTGCTAGGGATATTGATTAGTTTTCAAATTTATTTCAAAATGTCTATCGTATTTTAATTGAATGCATTTCTGGGGTTTTAAGAACTCTGATTTCAAATTTTATTTATACCATACTTTGATTATGGAATTCGATACCTGTAGAGTTTCGAAGAATGTTTATTCTATAAAGTTGATACTTGGGTTTAAATATCATCTATGACGACTCTGTTCTTATACTAAATATATGTTTGGTTTATAAATCTTTTTATGGTATTTGGATACTGGGGAACTCGTTTAAGATTTCCAGAATGCAACTTAAAACGAAACACTCGATTTATACTAAAAGTTGATAATGACAAGTCTTAAAGTCAATACTCTGCATATTAATATGATGCTGGGCAAGTCCCGAGTTTGTATACTTCAACTTTGTTTTTCTGAGAATAACCCTATTTATGATCATATTTATTTACTTGTTAAATTGTTTGAATATTATTGTTGAGGGTTGTGATTTGGTTTAAAATACATATATATAGAGTTTGTTGTTGATGATTTGTACTTAATAGATAATAGTAATAATATATGTATCTGATTTGATTCTATTATATAAATACTATTCATACAATAACTATTATTTTTATAAACTATTTCTTATTTCAGTATTGTGAAATGAATGGAAAATTCTAACAATTTATTTGGTTAATAACTTAGCTAGTTACTGTTCTACAATCATTATAAACTGTAGAATATATAGATTGTAACTCTAAATATTCTAAGTATTAATTTGAACTACATTTTATATTTTTGCCTAAATATTATTGCAAAATAGAAGATTACTATTCAAATCAGAATCATACAATTTATCATTAAAAGATCACTCGAATCTACCTACTTAAACAATTATTTTTGTACTAGAGTACGTCTCTTCGGAGAGTGGAAAAATACAGAAAGAAATTTATTCCTTCAGTTAAATTCTCATATTCAATCATTTAAACATCTATATGGAAGTAAATTATCAGTTCAGTATTTCTAATCTAACAGATAAGAAACATGGAATTTTCCAAGATAGATAACAGTACAGAATTAAATAACTGAAAAATGAAGAACCTAATAACTATAGAGGGGGACAAACACCCAAAGGAGCCTGTTCCACCCAAACTTCTCCTGAAGAAAGCCAAATTTACTTTCCTTATAACCCCTGAGCCTATTCACTGAACCTTGAGGACGAAGATACTATGGAGCCAAGTATTTGTCCTTCTGCAACTCAGCAATAATGTTTGCTGTACTCAGTAGTATGTATTCTGCATTTGGCAGTATTGAAATATGCACTAAGCAGTACTAATTTAGATATGCAGACTTAGTTCTATCATTCACTTCCTAGCCTTCTCCTCATCGAATCTCTTGTGCATTCCCATTTCTCTGTTCTCATAATTGTCACAAGGAAAAACTTGGTGAGCCTCCTAGTCAATTCGATGGGTGTAATAGAGTGCCTAGGTCTTTGATCAGTTTCATAATTATTGAGCCACCTGCTCTGTTCCACTTTCTTGGGGAACATGACCTTAAAAATAGGGAAGTTTCCCCTACAGCAGCTAGAAGTGAATGATGATGCTGCCATGTGTCAATTTGCTCTCCACCCCAATTCATTCCTCTTAGTGGGTTAGTGAACACTCTTTAATAGTCTCCTTTGGATATTTGTCTCCTCTTTTATTTATTGATAATAAAATTTATAGAGTATTTAATTATAGTCATCATTAACCCCACTTGGTCAATAATCATAAAAACTTTACAATAACTTATAACAAAATGTTTTTTTTCTCACAACATAAAATATTCAGATTTTTGGGTATGTGACAAAGGATATGTTGATTATATTTTTAAATAGAACATAGTTCTTTTACTCATCATATCCTTATTACTAGCAGAGCATATGTTCATATCTTAACGGCTTGAAAGAGGCAGACATGTAAACCATGAGGTTTACATGTCCAGCCATTGCATTAATTAAGTTTTATTCTATCATTGCATAGATAAACAGAAATGTTGTGATTAAAAATGATATTTAAACCTACATTGGGTGGTTTTCATTTAATTCACAGATTTTATAAATTCCTGATGAATTGGTATATAAATAGCATTTTAAACTTCAGTATGGAGATCAATTTTGGTTACTATCAAAATCGTAAACTATAATAAATGAATCTCATAACAAATTATTATTTCCAGATGAGCTTTTAATCTGAGTATGCATACTATTACATTTCCTGTATGGAACACTCCTTTATACCAACTTTGTTCATGCATAACATTGAAAATGGAATTCAATGTGGGTTCCATTGCAATTATAAACAAATAATAATTAAATTACAAGATGCATTAACTTATGCCCCAAGGGCGTTTTATATGGGTAAGTGCATGCTGCACTCTCGGCATAGGGACTCAAACTATGGCCAAGCTGTGACCCATCATCGTGAAACCAATCATATATAGTGCATAATTTTTAGTGCGAAATCATGTTTGCAGAATGTAAACCGTTTATACATCCACATTTCTCTACAAGGGTATATTACCCTGCGTTCTACGGTTTAGTAGACGGTGGCATAGTCTCCACGTTATGCATATAGTAAGCATTTATTTTAAATGGTGTTGAGTTTTATTTATGTTGGCAACCCTAACTATTACAACCAACTTTTAAGTATGCACGATCCTATGCTCAGGGAGCATTCTACAAACTGAGTTTCAAAAGAACCCCAAACAACACGATATCACTGTATCGTTCGCTTCCAAAATTTCAATGGTTGCACTGTAAGCTTAGGCTTGGGAGCTGAGCGTTTGTGATCGATGTTTGACCCATAGGGTTTAGTGAAACTGAAACCCTACTCGCTGGACAACCCAGCGTGAATACGAATTCATTTTATATTTACTATATGTTCTACGTTTGCCAACTAAGATGGGGTTTTACCCATCGGATCACATTACACGATATTAAAATCCTTTAAACAGTGTGAAATCAGAAATGAATGCGTGAACATATATTTGGATAATAACCATGTTTATTTATTCAAAGGAGAATTGAAAGACAAGAAGCAAAACACTTTAAACAACACTATGTATACAACCGCATTAGGTTTTATACTGTTCACATAATGGAATTCATTATTTACAAAACAAAACCATTAAATTTCAGAGCTACCATATTCCTTTTCCAAACCAGAATCCCTTCATAGGAGAAACGTAGTACGAAACCGAGTTTGGGAACCGCCAACCCACAAGTGTGGTCGAACCAAAAATAAACATTAATAATGTATTTTTTCACAGCATACATTCCAAATTTTAATACTTGCAACCACCTACAGGCCAAACCTAGCCTTCAAACTACTTATTTACTGTCGTATGCAAATGCGAACAAGGCCGAGGGCCATCGTTGTTTCATGATGCAGACAGGAGTGGAGCCAAGTCTTAAGTAACCCACCTCTAACCGTCGGGATGTTTAACCCCAAGGGATAGAGAGAGGACAGGTTACCTGGCCACCGTGGAGACCAATATTTCCTCCTAAGTCGCGATGCCAGCTGTGGATTTCCCAACATGCCCTCGACGATCGTTGCACTTGTATCACAAAACAGTTTAAACGAGAATCAACATTGTGCAGTAAGAAGTCAATGTGAAAAATATTGATGGTAAAAACAGTAGTTACTGTAACCGCTCACCTTTGGGTGTGAGTAGGACGAGGGGTCCAAGTCATGGCTACACCTGACCTGCACAAAAGAACCACGACAGTGTTGGTTAGACAGTATCATATTACAACTGAAACTAACCAACGAAACATTGTAACAAAGCATAAAAAACCTTATGTATTACCTGCTTTACGTGGACGTGTAATAAGCGGCATCCCTTTGTGCTCATAATCATGATGATAGCACCATTTCTTCCTACTTCGGGCGTGATCCATCTGCTCAGAGTAGAGGTTCTCTATGAACCCTATCGCAGCATCAAATGAGAAACCCGTCGAAAAGGAAAGGGTTTTGTGAGCAAGGTGGTACCGGTTGAGGTTGTGGTGACCACTGAACCCGGTTGAATCCTTCCTTTAATGTTTGGTACGTCATAGAACTGGGCACCAACAACCATAACATAATCAACAGGCCAGAGGCGGTCACAATTACCCAAGTCAACCCGGATCACGATTGACGAATGTAGATCATTGTTGCATTTATTTTTAACCAACAGGGCTTTAATGCAGTGGATGTTGGGTTGGAAACCTCGTGGGCTAGATGGAACGCGAGTAGGCTTTTCAATGCTAACTAGTGTCTCCATGTTGCCAAGAGAAGAGCCACCTTCCAAGAGGGCACTCCACGGGGGTTAAAACATTAGTTCACGTTTAAGTCTGCATGGTAGAGTGTTAAGTCATTACACAGTCACACCATAAAACGTTATGCGCATAATCACCATTTTTCATAGTTGCAAACCATTTCATATAAATGTTATCACATTTGAATTATCACGACATTGCCAAAGGTTTGGGGTGGTCAGTATGGTCGTGAATATTGTTGTATTATGGTTTGTGTTCGACCTTGGTTCGACCCTAAGTCAACCTTGGAGCGCATAACCCACACTTTGTATATCATATTGCTATATATATATTTATGTTGATATATATATATATTACATTGTGACGTATATATATTATGATAATATATATATATATTATTATATTATTATATTATTATATTATTATATTATTATATTACAATGTATATAGGTCATATTAACATATATGTAATACATTGGTATTCCATTTAATAATGTTGTGTTATGTTGAGATCTTATGGAGCTAATAGGAGCACATAAGGCATAAGATATAAACCTAGATCTTTACAAGGGTAAACCTAGAACATAAATCAATATAAATACATAGGTTATATGTTGTAACATAGTTATAACATATAACAATGTTGATTTTTATATTTAAAATGTATTAGCATGAAATCTATAAAGTCTTATGTTTCATTTTAACAATATATTAATAATTTTAATATACTTGTGTATTGAGATATTAATGTTGCATTTAATTCGAAGTATCGCAAATGTTGTAGCACAAAGTCGTTATGCTTTTTGGTTGTGTTGTTGCTGCAACATCCCCCCCAAAAAAATTTGTAAATATTGGGTCCCTCCTATTCTTTTTGTTTAAGCACTTGTTTGTGATCAAATCTTTCTCACTTAATCTTCAACTTTTCCTAAAAGTGCTGACCCTTCTAGTTCTTTTAGTTTTTTTTACTAAGGCTTTCTTTCCTTCTATTGAAAAGCAGTGCATTGTTTTAAAGCTTAACTATGCGCATCAGTCGGGACTGTTTTAATGGTTAACTGTGCGCGCACTCAAAGCGCAGATTGGAAGCGCAAACTTTAGACTTATGTCTTGCGTGAAAGGCGCACTTTCTAAGACTTATGCTTCCGCCTCGTTGCCAAAACTTGGCTTTTCAGCGAAGTTTCCCCGCACAAATTAAAGGTTTAAAATCTGCGCCGTATTAACGCATGATTCTTTCGTAGAGTCTAAGTCTAGCTCGGCCGCCATCGGCGCAATTCCTAATAATAGGACGAGCGCTTTGGCACAGAATTTGTCCTTAAGAACGCCGACACAAAATCTCTTAATTCTTTTCTTTATGGCTCGTTGGCAAAGTTCCCGTTAGCGCACATTTCCTGACTAAAACTTGCGCCAAAGGTGCAAGGCTTATCCATATATCTCCCGGTTCCATATCCATGCCTCATATTTCCTCGAATTCTAATTTTGGTGCGGCGCTATCATCGCAGAGCTTAATCTTGCAAATCGCTGCTTTGGCGCAGGAATAAACATTATGATCACCGCTTTGGAGTGAAGTATTATTTTGGTGCATGTGCAACCATGGATTCAGTAGGGTCATGAATGTGGCCATGTGCCATTTTAAATGCACAAGGCCTCGAGCCCCGTGCTCATTAAAATCCGCAAACCCACCACCTTAAGTTAATTCAATGCCTCGCCTTATTAAAGGCATAGAACGGGGTTTTCAATGTCATTCTGCCATCTACCAAGGATAACAGAGCTCACCATTTTCCATCAGACTTCTGTGGGAACTACCGCCCGTCTCGGAACGACCAATAGCCATCTAGGAACACTGCGTGGTTGATAGGTAGGTGCTCTACCCTTCCCCATTCGTATCATCTGAGGTTCTAAATCAATTTTACGTCGTTGATAGCTCGTTATCACTATATATTTTCACTGTAAGGAACCTTGAAATGCTTAGAATAGGCATTCTTCTTCATTCGAAACCATGAAGACGTGAAACCACTGTATGCGAACCAGAGCCTGGATGGCCCTATCCTCCCATGCACGCATGAAGTTTTTCCCACTGTTGTGTGCTCGGCATCCTAAGTAAGTTTTTCACATATCTTGTCATCTCTGGGTTTTCCCGGTTATATCTTAATGGCCACATATCTTGCGTTCCACACTTAAATCCATAGCTAAGTGCTCGTTTTCGGTTAAAACACTGCATCCACGTACACCCCATGGAAAATCGCTGCCAAGCGACGATAAATTTCGCACCGAGGCCACCTAAAACCCATAGTGCTCGGCCAAAACCACCTTAGAGCATGTGAGAAAGACCTGACGAGATAGCGGTAGGAACATTATGAATAGCTCCGCATTCTACTTATAGAAGCCAGCAACCGTGAAAGAAGAACCCAATGAAACCACCCATGTGTTATTTACCTGCTTTACTTGTGCGAACTCAATGGTCTCTCCAGGCGCACAAAAACATTATAGGTACTTATGCTTTTCTGTGAATGTCATGACACCATTAACTACTCTAGTTTCCTTAGTCCTCCATTAGTTATCTTGGCTAGGTGATTTGATTTGGAAGACACCGGCATATTGAGCAAAAAAGTGATAGCGCAAGTAAGAAGCTTTCTCGCTACCTTTCCACCATGTCGATTTCCTTGTTTCTAAACTTCCTAACTCTTGTCTTTACTCTTGGTATTACAGTGACAACGAATTAGCTTTGTTGTGATAAGCTAATTGAACATGAAATCAAGACAGCCATGATCCTAAGATGTCACATAGGTTCTAGAACTATCATTCCAAGAGTAATTGAACCATAGTACCTTTTGTATTATATATGAAACCACAATGGCTTGTATAGCTTGTTCGCATTTGCATCTAAGTGTCTCTTGTGATTTTCAACTGTGAAATGCTAGCTGTCACTGTGATTTAGTTGATCATTTTGTTAAAACAGCCTCCATATTATGAAAGTGGCATATTCTGAAATTTTCATAACTGTTTTGCTAATGCTTGAAGGTTATCTAGTTAAAGCCAACTCTGTCATATTTTCTTTCACAGATCTATAGGAGGCTTTTTATTTTAATAATGGTTGAATATCTACATACGCCTTATTTGTATTTCCCTGCTTACTGCAGGATTGTCATGCTTAGGAGGTCTGTAAGGAAGAAATACGCGCAGAAGATCGACTCGGATTCAGACGTAGAAATCCTGTTGGACACTTCACTTGAGACAATGTTTACTGATACACAAGCTACCACCAATGTGCCCCCTGGGAGATCTGCCCCAGAATTTCAGTGGGGTGATCTATATAGGTTTATCATGGGCCAAGGCAATTCTCAAGCCTCCATAGAAGACGCTTTGGTGTATGCAAATATCCGAAGGTCTTACCTCCATAAGGAAACAACTCGTCTTGAATTGTTCCCATGTTCTGAAGTCATTGGCTGGTTGATCCCTCACGTCAGGACTGACACTAGGTTCATAAATGATAAAAAAGGGATGAACCTAGCATATTTTTCTCTTGAGCATATCACAGCCACCTACAGATTACCTCAACTCGGAGCTTGTTTATATAATGAATGGATAGATAAAAACATCTTATGGGCCCACTGGACGCCGCCAGGAAAATGATGATAGCTGACAGACATATAAGAAGGAGGAATAATAATGAGTATGAGAGCAACCTCCTAAAGACTCCCTATAGTCTCATTGTTCCGATGTTGAGCCGGATCTTTGGTATGCCAAATGGAAATATCTTTAAGCTCGGATGGATACCAGTAATTTTCCATATAGCTATGCACGGTACCATCTTTAATTGGGTTGATATAATTTCAGACAGCTTGGTCTCACAGCTAACTGCTGCCCAAGGAGGAATGACTCAGAAGAAGGCAGAATTCTTTATGTCCTCATACTTGATAGACTGCCTACTAAGTAAACACACCTTCCCTAACTTAGGTTGTTCATGGAACAGAAAAGAGACACCTCTCTTCATGTCTAATCAACTCACATGGGCAAGCAAGTACGTGAGCTATTACAAGCAGTTTTGCGAGAAATTCATCATGCCTCTATACCAGCTTAATTTTGTAAATGACCCAGATTGCATATCAGAGAACGCCATGACCATTATCAAAGTGTTTGGATATTATTACCATGGTGTATAAGGTACCTATATTCGAATGAGTGGAGGATCCGTAGCTCCCTTTGTACTCCCTAGATATGCTACAGATTTTGTGATACACCGGGAAGCCATAAGGCAACTCTTCAGCGTTGGCAGGATCAGTAGAGTTCTCACTGAAAGGAAGAAAGGGATGTATCCACCAATGCCTTTCACTATTGGCGCATATAGCCTCCCGAAGGCCAAGGAAGGAGAAAACTATGGTCAAGATCTAGATATCTTCCATTTTGATACAAAGTTTTTCAGAAGGCATGACCCTTGTGGTAAAGTTGTCGAACATATTATTGATGTCAAAACAAGCTTCGAGTATGCCCATCTTATGGACCAAGAGGAATATTTTTTTCCATAGTGCTCGAAACCTAACGGAATTAGGCAAGAACTACAAGAATAAAGGTGCAAAGAGCTTTTCTCCCAGGCCTGTCGGCCTAATCCAAAAGGAGCAGGAAGCATCAGTGTCCCAATCAGGAGATCCGACAGGAATAGACCAAGAGGAAAATGACAGGATATTACATCAGCAAGATCAAGAAGCAACTAGGATTCAAAATGAATAAGCTGCCAAGTTCCAACAAGAAGAGGCAGCAAGAATCCAGAGAGAGCAGGCTATTCAATTGCAGCAGCAAGAAGAAGCTGCTAGAATACAGAGGGAGCAGGAGGAAAAGGATTTGGAAGATTAGGCCGCTAGAAGCCAGAAGGAAGAGGAATTAAGGGCCCAAAGAGAAGAAGAAGAAAGAATCCTCCAGGAACAGGCTGCTAAACTGCAAGAAGAAGAAGAAGAAAAGAAGATCGTGTTGGAGGAGGCAAACAGATTACAAGCAGAATTAGCAGGGCTAGTTGAAAGGCAGGAAAGGGAGCAGACTGAGAAAACTCCCGAGCCAGAACCGTCTACTCTACAAGACATGGATTTGGATCCACCACTGATAGACCAACCAGGGTTAGCTCGAGAAGGGGTTGCTTCTACTGAAGGATTAGCGTTGACCCCGTACAACCCCAGAAAGCAGCGCCAGGTGGCCAACCTGGATTCCATATATTTTCACGAGTAGAAAAGGGCTATCATTGACCGAAGACTAAGGAAAATGGAAATTGGGGAGGACTTATATGAATTCAGGGTATCAGAAACCACACTGGTCCAAGGAACTGATGTTGACCCTCCATTCCAAGCCCAATGCACTGTGGCATCAACCGAGGAGAGTAAAGCCAATACTGATCGGTTAATAAATGAGGTAAAGCATTACAGAGATCAATGCTTCAAGATAAGAGATGACAGGAAGAGGGAGGTTCTAGAAGCAAATGAATTGAAGAAGAAATATAGGGAAATGATAGAAGAGAAGTGAAGGATAACTTCGGGATCTCTACAACTTGAAAATGAGAAGAAATCACTACAGATGCAGCTGGCCATCTTCGAAGACGAGCAAAAGAACTTAAAGGCTCGGGTATCAGAATTGGAGGAGCTCGAAGCCAGCAGGGCCCAACAAATTCATCTCTCCAGGGATCAGTATAAGGGGTTAATTCAATAAAAGGAGCAATTGTTAAAACAGCTCAAAGAAGTGGCGGAAAACAAGCAAGACCTATTCACATTTCACAAGCAAGCATGTGACATGCGAATAAAAGGCCATCAGCTGCTAGTGATGATCTCAGGATAAATTTGCAACGTGAAAGAAATGATTATGAAGATGGAAGCCATCGAAGTTGGAGCCTTAAAGAACAAAGACAAATTTGTAAATCATGTGGAAGAGTTAAAACAGCAATTTGAGTGGAGAAGAGGAAAATTTTGGATTCCCCTCAAACTTGCGCGCCACCACCGAAGAAGAATTTGACTTAGATGCAGGATTCCTTGAATTCAGTAAGGATTGTGGCACTAGGCTAAGCTTGTAGATCAGAAAGACTGTCCGCAAATGTCACTCTTTCTACTCCAAAATTAGAGAATCCCATGGCAAGTGCCACTTGGTTCTTCCTAAAACTATCTATGAATTCTCAGGACGAGAACATCGGTTGGCTGAGTTGCAAGCGAGTTGGACCAAGAATTGGACTATGTTAAAAAGGTAGAGGTGATAACCCAAGATTAACTCCAACACTTCATTGGCCAGCCCGTTGTGCATATCTACTTTCTGGAAGCAATTCCTCAAGAAGCAGCAGCAGGAGCAGCACAAGTCAAATCAGATCTACGCAAGCATGAGATTGCAGCAAAGGCAACAATATCTGTTCGGAGCAAAATTATCTTGAAAGAGCTCAGTCAATGGGCCACCCATATCCAAAGTGTAGATGGCAAAGAATCCACAAGCGATCCAGTTGGTGGGGATGAGTCAGTGAGTCAGCAAAAGGAAGCCAAATAAAATAGATAAATCATCAGAATTTTTATTTGTCTTAATGTGAGAAAAAGCTGAAATTCCTTTATTGTATAAATGCTTTAAAAGAACAGCTGGCTCTGATTTTTGTCTTATATGGAAGGCTCTCCACGAATATGTGGGTTTTTTAATTGTCCACTAAAGGAAAAATTAGAAGGTTCTAGAGTTTAGGGTACATGTAATGTCCCTTAGGAATTTTATTAAAATGGCAATTTTCACTTTTTTTTCCCTAGTTTAACCTTTGACTAGTTTGGATCTCTAGGTCCCAAATTTACCCCAAATGATCCCAAATCTTCTGAGAAGGTATATGAATGATATTAGAACATAAATATGTGTTTCAAGGATGCCTTTGGACCTTTAAAATACTTTTTCAAATCCTCTTTCAATTCTGATCAATGTAGGTAACTTTACTAGTGATTTCCCTTTGACTAGTATTGGTCTCTAGGTCTCAAATTGACTCCAAATGCCTTCAAATATTCAAGGAAGGTGCATGAATGATATTAGAACTTGAATATGATTTTTATGGATGACATATTGCCACCAAAAGACCTCTTAAAACTCTCTTAAGATTCTGGACCAATTATGCAATTTTACTAGTAATTTGGGGTTCAAATCCCCATGGGGTAAGTACTGAAAATGGCTTCCCAAATGCCTCCAAACCCACTCAAATTTATGAACAGAGGTATGTAAAGTGTTAATTATGTTATTAAAGTCTCATATGCACCATTAATGGATTATTACAACTGTTCTCACCCTCTCCCATTCAACTGCAAAAATCCCCAATTCGACCCTTGGGGAAATTGCACTATTTCACCTCCCAATACAACTAAACTGAGTAAAAAGGCTTCAAATGCTCATGTGCAGTACATGAAACTTGTATAATACATACATGGTAGTATGTTTATCACAAATATATCAGATAATAATCCATTCATTCGAAATCATTAGCATTACATTGATTCACAACAAGGTAGTGGGAAAATGGAACTGTTCTTTCATTAAAATTGAGATTTATACATTTCTACTTGGAATTTATACCTGAAACTTTCTAGAGATGAATAAAAGAGTATTTAATTCATATTACAAAATAAATGGGGCATTAAAATCTCCCCCAAAGAGTACAATAGCTCACCAAAAACACCCTCCCTCAAGGATCAAGAATATGCCATCAAAACTGGAAATGGTTGAAGGAGTGAGCTGCAATAGAAGAAACCATGAGCTTCCTTGTAGCTTACACATGCAAATAAAGACTCCATTAAATCTCCAAATGAAAGGTCTGAATGGCCTTTCCAATTACCAACTTGGATGGAAATCTTTCACCCTCGAAATTGGCCAAGGCAAGAAACTAGTCATCCACTAGCTCTCCCTCTTCACAAATGCAATTGCAAATTCTACAAATGATCAAAAGCTGGTTTCATTCTTTGTTATTGACATTTATAAACTTCTAATGTCACCCATGGGTCTAATTCCTTCCAAGAGACTCATTCCAACTCAAGTTGGGAAGAGATTCCAAAGAACACCACTTGTACAACAATTCCTAGTCTCCCACTTCCACCAAATCACATGTGGAAGCATCTTAGATGCCCTAACACCCTTGAGCACCCTATTGGAGTCTATTTTTATCCCTAAAATGTCATATATGTCATATGTCTGCCTTCAGGTCTGATTTGTGTCATAGGTGTCATAGCATCTTCATCACTGTTGTCATAGAGCTAGGGAATCTAGCCCAAGTGTCTCACTAGCTCCAAATTGCCTCTTCCTATTCCATGGGAGTTACTCTTCCTCTATATTTCGACTTTGGATGAGTCATGAAATGAATAATACCTTTTGGACTCCCCCAAGTATGTTACCATTCACCTTGAATTCGAATTGGTGAGAGAATGATGCCAAGTGTAGTGGGGAAATATAGCCATATGTGGGTCCCACTTCCTCCATGTGTTTTCATGATCAAATGCCACTTTGATTTTCACTTGTATATATTTATTTAGCTCCTTTATTAAATATTTATGCCATTCTAATGTTCAAACATCATTTATTATCCCCATTATTCCAAATCCCAAAGCTTCCACCCCAAACCTAGGAAACTAGTAATTTTCCTCCTTGGCAATTATTTGACCTTTAGCATCAATTTGACAAACTCTAATGAATAGGGACAATGTGATTAGGCCATTGTGACCCAATGCCAAATTTGGGACATGACAAATCCTCCCTTCCCAATATTGCTTGTCCTCAAGCAATTTTAAACATGGGTGTTGAAGAACCTGCTTTCTGTATAATTCTTTGAAGTTGCCATTGAATTGCCCAACCTTGAGTCTTTGAGTTTCCATGAAGATTTTAGAGAGGAACCACCATGCTTGCTGCTGCACTACTCTGATAAAAATCACTTTATTAAGTGGGGAAATCCATCTCCCATACTGCTTGTTTCCCCAAAAAATTTGAAACCAATGAGATAAAAATTATTCCAGGGTCCCATTGCTTGTATTGCACCCCAATAATTAAGAGTGCTCTCCAACCCACACCATTAGTTAAGAGGATTCCTGGATCCCATTTTCTTGTATGCATCCTTCCAAACATCATGAGTACCAAATATATATCATCAAAGTACATAACAACATAATGAAAATGTACATCAAGGATATGCTTCATCAAAGAGTCATGAAAGTGCTTATACCTCCAAGCAAGTAGACCACCATTTTCCAAGTGCATACAAGCTTCAAGTGACCAACCAAATCTGCTCCAATGACATAGTTGAGGATCCCATGTCCTATAATGCTGCTCCAAAAGGATGTGATATGCATCAAAATATTCAACCATGTATTCTTTCATTCAAGAAGTTGCTCATTTTGAATTGTGAGCTTATGAATATCCTCATTATTCTTCAAGTATGCATCATGTAACAATTCATTAAGCTCAAACAAATGGTTTCTATCAAAAATCAAAGACATGAAATTACCTTTGATGTGGCACATTGCTCTTTGAATCTTCTCCATGTCTTCAATGAAGGATGTTTCCTCCAATGAAGTAGCTCTCCAACAAGAATTTGACACCAATGCTTGAGTGTCATGGAGAATGCTGAGGGACTCTTGGATATTCTTTTCATTCATCTTTAAGGACCCTTCAAGAAAATGAGGCTCTTGCAAATGAACCTCCTCATCTTCTTCATTTTTGCTTGGACCAACTTCATGAAGCTCAAGTGGTGATGGGGAAGTTAATCTTGGTTCTTCTTCAACTGCTACAAGGTCTTCATTATCATGCTTAATGGAACTTGGGCTTGCAGCAACACTTTCAAAAGTGATCTCTATGTCACCAACATAGAGGTGTGAGCACCCATCAGTAGGTACTCGTTCATAGTTTAAGCATCCATCAGTAGATGCTCTTTGGTTCATGTCTAAGCTAGAAGGTGTCTCGAAATGATCTTCCATATTTTCAATAGAATATTCTTCATGCTTTTGTGGTGTCTCTTCATTTTTCTCCTGCAAGCAAGCTGATTCATTTTGCCCCTTGTTTTCCTTAGGATCAATATATTTGGAATCTCTTCTTGAATAAATCTCAAAAGCTCTCCTCAAGGAGGACATCATTTCATGCACACATATATGATACTCGCTCCAAGGGTTTTTACAAGAAGGGCATAAACCTTTCTTCACTAACTCCACATCTTCATTTTTGGGCCTATTTTCAAAAACATGTTCAGCATAGTACTCAAAAGACATGGCATTTTGTGTATTTTTGCTCGAAGCAAGATATTCTTGATATTTTTTATATTGTTGGGGCAAGGTTTTATATTTTTCTCTCCATCTTAGGAACTCGCTCATAGAATTATCCTTGGTTGGTGTGACACACTCATATTCATCAGATCTAAATTCATAAGAATAATCTTTATTTCTCTTGAAATTGTATGAAGTGTTGCATGATGGCACCTCTTCCTCGTACCATTCACATTCTGCTTCATATTGCTTATAAGCATATGCATATTCCTCATAAGAATTGTACTCATAGGATTCATCATAATAGTAAGACATGGCTGCCAATTATTCTTGAATTTATGTACCTAATCCACAGGTGCAAGGACCATGCTATGATACCACTGTAATGTCCCTTCTTAGGAATTTTATTAAAATGGCAATTTTTCACTTTTTTTTTCCTAGTTTGACCTTTGACTAGTTTGGATCTCTAGGTCCCAAATTTGCCCCAAATGATCCCAAATATTCTGAGAAGGTATATGAATAATATTAGAACATAAATATGTGTTTCAGGGATGCCTTTGGACCTTTAAAATACTTCTGCAAATCCTCTTTCAATTCTTATCAATGTAGGTAACTTTACTAGTGATTTCCCTTTGACTAGTATTGGTCTCTAGGTCTCAAATTGACTCCAAATGCCTTCAAATATTCAAGGAAGGTGTATGAATGATATTAGAACTTGAATATGATTTTTATGGATGACATATGGCCACCAAAAGACCTCTGCAAACTCTCTTAAGATTCTGGACCAATTATGCAATTTTACTAGTAATTTGGGGTTCAAATCCCCATGGGGTAAGTACTGAAAATGGCTTCCCAAATGCCTCCAAACCCACTCAAATTTATGAACAGAGGTATGTAAAGTGTTAAGTATGTTATTAAAGTCTCATATTCACCATTAATGGATTATTACAACTGTTCTCACCCTCTCCCATTCAACTGCAAAAATCCCCAATTCGACCCTTGGGGAAATGGCACTATTTCACCTCCCAATACAACTAAACTGAGTAAAAATGCTTCAAATTCTCAAGTACAGTACATGAAACTTGTAGAATACATCCATGGAAGTATAGTGATCACAAATATATAAGAGAATAATCCATTCATTCGAAATCATTAGCATTACATTGATTCACAACAAGGTAATGGGGAAATGGAATTGTTCTTTCATTAAAATTGAGATTTATACATTTCTACTTGGAATTTCAACCTGAAACTTTCTGGAGATGAAGAACAGAGTATTTAATTCATATTACAAAATAAATGGTGCGTTAAAAGCTCCCCCAAAGAGTACAATAGCTCACCAAAAACACCCTCCCTCAAGGATCAAGAATATGCCATCAAAACTGGAAATGGTTGAAAGAGTGAGCTGCAATAGAAGAAACCATGAGCTGCCCTATAGCTTACACCTACAAATAAAGACTCCATTAAAGCTCCAAATGAAATGTCTGAATGGCCTTTCCAATTACCAACTTGGATGGGAATCTTTCACCCTCGAAATTGGCCAAGGCAAGAAACTAGTCATACACTAGCTCTCCCTCTTCACAAATGCAATTGCAAATTCTAAAAATGATCAAAAGATGGTTTCATTATTTTTTATTGACATTTATAAACTTCTAATGTCACCCATGGGTCGAATTCCTTCCAAGAGACTCATGCCAACTCAAGTTGGGAAGAGATTCCAAAGAACACCACTTGTACAACAATGGGCCTAGTCTCCCACTTCCACCAAATCGCATGTGGAAGCATCTTAGCTGCCCTAACACCCTTGAGCGCCCTCTTGGAGTCTATTTTTAGCCCTAACATGTCATATATGTCATATGTTAGCCTTCAGGTCTGATTTGTGTCATAGGTGTCATAGCATCTTCATCATTGTTGTCATAGAGCTAGGGAATCTAGCCCAAGTGTCTCACTAGCTCCAAATTGCCTCTTCCTCTTCCATGGGAGTTACTCTTCCTCTATATTTCAACCTTGGATGAGTCATGCAATTAATAATACCTTTTGGACTCCCCCAAGTATGTTACCATTCACCTTGAATTCGAATTGGTGAGAAAATGATGCCAAGTGTAGTGGGGAAATCTAGCCATATGTGGGTCCCACTTCCTCCATGTGTCTTCATGATCAAATCCCAATTTGATTTTCACTTGTATATATTTATTTAGCTCCTTTATTAAATATTTATGCCATTCTAATTTTCAAACATCATTCATTATCCCCATTATTCCAAATCCCAAAGCTTCCACCCCAAACCTAGGAAACTAGTAATTTTCCTCCTTGGCAATTATTTGACCTTTAACATCAATTTGACAAACTCTAATGAATAGGGCCAATGTGATTAGGCCATTGTGACCCAATGCCAAATTTGGGACATGACAGTACACCTGTCAGCTCATTGAGCAATTTGTAAATCGATAAATAGAAGAATAGAAGAGGAAGAGAGCACTTTTTGCAAGTGAAAGAAATTTTCTAGCTGGTGCGAATTACTTTGCTACTTGCTCTAAGAACTGGAATTTTTCCTAATGAAAGCCTGGAGAGGACGTTTTTGTCTGGAAATGTGTATTGAATGCTTGCTGGACTATTCTTGTCTCATTCATATGCCACTGTGAGATCTTTCTTTGCTCTATGAATTATTTCTTTGTAATGGATGATTTTGCTCTTTTCTGTACAATGATGTCTCTCTTAAATGAGTAATGGAATGCATTCAGTGAATTAAAGCTATCTGTAATATCTTATATCTTCTGCTTAGATTGCATCTTTATGATTTAATGGCTATCTGTATGATCTTTAGATGTTTCTTTCAGCGTATTGCTCATATTTATAGTTTGCTCCTTGCAAGGATAGATTAGATTTGCTTATACTGTTTTAGGTTAATTTAGATTAGTTACCTGCATTTTGCTTAGGGCACTTGCATGTCATCTTTAAATAAAATACATAAACGGTGGATCGGGCTGCAACCGGTGTAAAGAACAAGAATCTTTAAATCTTACGGTAGCCGAAACCGTTAACCGGATGGATTCCCCACACCAAACGGTGAGCGATCTAATTGGGCTTGCTTACCGGGGAGAATCGCTTTTTGATTGATGTTGTGATTTCCAAGGCATCAACAAGTTGGTAATTGAAGTGGTCACTCTATACTAACAAGTTTACGTATAGGTACACCGTTGCAGTTATAAGAGTCTGTCAAGTGACGACACTTGCATGAATAGCGACAAAAGCATTAATGAAGCATAGTGCACACACAATCAGAATATAAGTCAAGTAGGTTGTAGTGATAGCTAGTGTTTATGTTTCCGCATTTGTTTGAGTGTTTAGATTCTTTGATCAAAAAAAAAAATCGTGTAGAAGAGACGTGACAATCTCATCCTTGGGTTTCTTTGGTGGGGCTTCCCAAGAGAATAACAGTGTATGTGGGGGGCACTCCTCTTTCTCTCAGAAAGCCATTATTTCAATATTAAAATGGGATTGAGCCCCATAAAAAATAACTATGCAGAACTAAAGTAACTGAAAATTCATTTGCTCTTTGCTGCGGAAAAAGGTGTCTCATCCATTTAGATTTATGGTGATTCCATGAATGTTATAAATTGGATATCATGTGCTAAAAAATGCCATAATTTTCTCTTACGTGCCCTTTTTGAAGAAGTTCCATGTATTAAGGACTCTTTTGATGTTTGCACTTGTCGCCATGTCTACAAGGAGTGCAACTCGGAAGTAGACAAGCTATATAAAGAAGACCTTCAATTGGATTTTGGGACATGGTTGATTTCAAAGCACCAAAATGGAATTTTTTTTTAGTTCTACCACATGCCTTTTAGGGAGAGATTGGACCCTCCTGCTGCTCGTAACTAGTTTGCTTTGATTTGGCACTTAGTTTGTTGGATCAAGGTATCTTTCATATTGTGTTATGCTCAATATGTTAGCTCAATTATCAAACATATTATGCTCAAATTTTATTCACAGTCTCGGTCAGTTCATGTATCACATGTATTTTTCAACCTGATATGTTGGTTATCGATGTGATGTCGTTTTTTGCTCATTTAGACATGTTGGCTATATTCACAGTATATTTATAGACCCATGGGGTATCAGTGACTACTTTGAAGTTGAATGTTTATGAGCCTATTTTTTTATCATGAGCGTTTATAAGCTTAGTATATGAGAAATACATGGAAAAATGTATTCCACATAATGTAATTTTGTGTTTTGTTAAAATAAAGTTACATTATTTTCAAAAGCAATATACATATATATATTCCGAAGAGGGAAGTTGACATTCTCTCAGAGCCACCTGGGTCCGGAATGTCGGAAGCAGTGATAGTTGGGACTGGTTGTTTTCACGAGCAAATGAGGTCGAAAGGTTTGGTTAACTGGTCGTCGGTGGAGGAGGGAGCGTCTTCAAAAGCATAGATTTGGGTAAGACCTTTGGCATCGGCACTCGGAGGAACCCCGTATACCCTTTTCAAACCTCAGCACCACACCTGCATAGGGTTTTCATTAACGATGGACCCAACCATCACCCATGTGGGTTTTCCTGAAGAGAGATGGGATGATTCGAACCTATACTTAGGGTCAGATCTGCTGGAATTTGGATGGTTGTTCTCAGAAGTTATAGGACAAACCGCGCTGCCTAACGAAAACCTGGAGGATTTTGATGCTCAAAGGCCCGAGGGGTTCCATTGCTTCTTTTTTGAGACCATCGGACCAGCAAGGTTTTAACTTATCTCATGAGGTGGGTTCAAGGACCGCCACTCTCAGTGCTGACAATAAACGGTGCTCCCCAGAGAGACCTTTACAAAGGAGGAAGAAAAGTAAGTGTTTAAAAAGCACGAAGGAACCCCTAAATCTAATATATGGGCAAAACGAATATATAGAACAATCCCTATACATGGCAAAAACGACAATTGTGGGGTGAGCTAGAGGTAAATACCCTAACCTTGAGGGTTTGGAGAAATTTGTTACTTCAAATTGGTCAGAACTGTTGAATTATAAACCTAATATTATGGTTCTTTCGCGTGGATGGTTCGTCTTTAAGCTCAGAAGCAAGAAAGACATAGGTTGAATCTTCCAAAAACACTAGAGTTTGGGAAACACACCCATTTTATTCAAAATTTAGACCCCTGTGTTTGATGCAGATACAGAGAAATTTGATGTGATTCTGGTATGGGTAAGTTTGGTTGGACTAGCCTGGGAGTTTTGAAATTGGAATTCTTTTAGGGATATAGGGAATGCTTTAGGAGCCTTCATTGATGTTGACGTTACCTTCACTCAAACCAAACAGATGACAGTTTCCAGAATACTAGTCTCTTTAAACATTAGATCGGGGCTCAGAGAGGAGTTAAATTTTATCTGGGGACAGGTTAGCCACAGTAATATATTAGACTATGAAGGGGTGCCTTTCAAATGCCACATATGTCATATTTATGGACATAAACACGCTGGTTGATACAGTTAGAGAAGCTGAATCGGACACTACTCAACACCAACATGAAAAGGCTCTTATTGAAAAAGGACCTGCGGTGGACCAAGCACATCTTTCAGCCAATATAGAAGCACAACTCTCCCTGGGTAAAAAAAAATCTCCCAATTTCCCCATCTCTTCACTGGAAGCTTCTTTATTTTCTTTAACTATTGAGAACAAGGATCCTCCTGTTTCAAAAGTCCTTATTTCTCTCGGTTCACTACCTCTCAATACCTTAGATCATATCAAACCTATGTTGGACCCAGTCCAAACCTATTCAAAACCTGGATCCTCACTTTCTTCAGGCTCTTCACCTAAAATAAATTCCTCCTCCACCCTGGAGAGGTGTCCCATTCACTTCCATCTGAGATCAAGGGACATCCCTAATCTCTCGGACTCAAGTGCACAAAGTCTTGGACTTGGAAAAAACCCTCCATTGGTTTAAAAATTTAAAGGAAGGGGTCAGCCTTCCCACCTCTCCTCATCTCAACACCAAGCTTTACTGGATTTAGCTGATGGAAAACTTAAGTCTATTGTTTGGGCACTTAGAGCAGCGAGAGCCTTGGGAGGGTTTACCCAATGAAAATTTTGTCCCTCAACAGCATGGGTTTGGAAAGTAGACCTGAAAAACTTTCCTTAAAAGGTTGATTAGTTTGCATCTGCCGGATATTTTTATGCTACAAGAAACACTGGGGAGGGAGGAACAGGTTACAACTTATTTGAAAACAACCTTCAAATTTTTTTATTTCTATGTTATAAATGCTAGGGGGCATTTGGGAGTACTTGTTATTGGTTGGAACATGTCTGTTGTAAAGGTCAAGAACTCTTGGGGGTTTGACTCTGGGCTAGGGATTGAAGTTTTCCATGTTGTTCTAAATGAAAGCTTCACATTTTTAAATATATATGGCCCATATGATGAAAGGGTCTCCTTTTGGAACTTTCTGAGACAAAAATCTTTCCTTAATTCTAAGAACCTAATTCTGGGGGGTGATCTGAATTTCACTCTTGGAAATCATGAAACATGGGGACCTCATGCCAGAGGTGATCCTCTTGTAGAATACTTTGATCACTTGTTAAGAGACTCCCGCCTCATTGATATCATTCCAGCAAAATTGAAACCCACTTGGTCTAATCGGAGAACCGGCGATGGTAGAATTGCGAAGAGGTTGGATTGCTTTCTTATTGCATGAAACATAATTGGGAGAAAATTCAGATTCGGATAATGGTTGGACATGAGAGGAGACTCTGATCACTTTCCAATCTTCTTTTAAATTCTGGGGAACTCCATAAAATATCCCAGCCCTTTCAAATTATGTGTTGCATGGTTGAAGGTAGAAGAGGTTAAAAGTATTATTAAAGACAATTGAATTCCTTTTCAGACTGAAGATGGATATTTTGTTGCACCTCACTTTGTTAAGAAGCTTACTCTAGTAAAAAAAAAATCAAAGAATGCGCCTTTAAAAAAAAGAGAGGGATGAAAGAGATTTAAAACTATTCGAGTCAGAACTCTCACAGCTGCAGGACTCTGAAGGAGGGGATTTCCTCACACAGGAAACAAAAACTCAGATGGGAATTCTGGATAATAGAAGAATAAAACTCTAATTGGAGTAGGAGGAAGTTTGGCGCATAAAAAGCAGAGTAATTTGGCTGGAATGTGGTGACGAAAACATGAAATTCATCCATGCTTATGCGAAAGGTAGGAAATCCCAAAATACCATTTGGGAACTGAAAAATGAAACCAATGAAGTCACTACCTCCTTTGAAGGGCTTGCCACTCTGGGAATTTCTCACTTCAAATCCCTTTTCAGGGAAAACAGAAGAGCCAACATCGTTGAAGTCATTTGTCTCTCTCAAGTCTTCCCTGGTCTCATAACCATGGAAGACAACCAAGAGCTCATGGAAGAAATATCTGAAGAAGAGCTCAAAGAAACACTTCACAGTTTTCAAAAGGATAAGAGCCCAGTCCGGATGGTTGGACTGTTGAGTTCTTTTTGGCCTTCTATGATGTGATTGGCGGAGATCTTCTTCATCTGGTGGAGGAATCCATGAAGGGGGGAATCATGCACCCTCCACTAAACGATACTTTCATCACCCTGATTCCAAAATCATATCACCCTGCTTCTCTGGATGAATACCGACCAATCTCCTTATGTAACACCACTTATAAGGTTGTGCCAAAGATCATTGCAAGAAGGTTAAGAAAAGTCTCTTCAAAGGTCATCTCTCAGGAACAATTTTGATTTCTGGAAGATAGATAGATTCATGAGGCCATTGGTGTTGCACAGGAGGGCCTTCATTCACAAAAAACAAAAGGAATTAAAGGAGTTGTTCTCAAATTTGTTCTATCAAAATCTTTTGATAGAGTTAGTTGGTTGTATTTAAGAATTTTAATGACACACTTGGGTTTTGATTATGCCTTCATCAAATGGATTATGAGTTGTATCACATCCGCCTCCTTCGCAATCTTAATTAATGCTGCAGCCACTTCATTTTTTCGTTCTCAAAGAGGTCTTCATCAGGGGTGTCTTCTCTCCCCTCTCCTCTTCTTACTTGTTGCAGAAAGTTTGAGTAGATCTATTTTGGATGCAAAAAGACAGGGTGATTTAAATGGAATCAGCATTACAAACACTTTTTAAGATCACGAATTTATTATTGGTGGATGATATCCTAATTTTTTGTGATGGGTCAGTGAGGGATGTTGAAACGTTGTACAACATTCTGAAACTCTTTGAACTAGCAAGTGGTATGGTTTTAAATGCCCACAAGTCAACTCTCACCTTTTATCTTTTAGAAGTTACTGAAGCACAAAGGTATGCAACTCTTTTCCCTTTTGAGACCAAATCTCTCGATCATGGCCTCAAGTATTTGGGGTTCCAGTTAAAACCAATTGGATATAAAAACAATGATTGGGGGTGGTTGATCGCTAAGATGGAGAAAAGACTAAAGGTTTGGATCCATCGTTGGCTATCCAGAGCAAGCATATTAGTACTCATCAAATCGGTTCTGGAAGCAATATCGGTTTACTGGATGTCTCTAGCATGGATTCCAAAAGGAATTTTAGACAAAGCTCGAAAATTATGCTTTCGGTTCTTATGTTCTGGAAACTCAGAGTCTACTATCTCCCCATGGGTCAATTGGGAAAGACTAGCTCAACCAATGTCACAAGGAGGTGTTGATGCCCAGAAAATTCTAGCATCGACAGTAGGGATTCTCCCCAATGAACAATCCCAATTAGATCATTCATTGTTTGGTATAGGGAATCCGTCTAGTTAATGGTCAGGCTACCGTAGGTGTGTTTGTTTAATTTACTTATCGGTTGCGGCCTGGTCCACCATTTATGTTTTATGTTTAAAGTATGAATATGCAAGTGCTTCTAATCTAGCTAATACATCTAACCTAAAATTGATAGGCAAAAGCCTCACAAGTGATGCGTAGGCTCTTACCTCTCATCTTATCACTTCTACCTTATCAATTATCTAACCCTATTCTACACTAAGCTAATCTATCCTTGCAAGGAGCGAGTTTAAATAAGAGTAATAATATGAAATTGCTCATACAAATCCAACATATAGCTATTAAGATAAAGTATGCACATTCACAACAGAAAAATATCAAAGATAGCTTTGATTATAATTTTAAAAAATTATTACTATGTTAACACTAGATATTTGCATAGATAAAGAAATCATTCATAATTATTGAAATAGTTCAAAAAAATTAGAAATATCTCATAGCATGAACTTAAATAGAACAAGAAATAGTTCTAATCTATCAGTCACACATTCCACGCAAAAATCATTGCAAGCTTTTCCCAGCGAACAGGTCTTTCCTCATTAGCAGAAAAATAGTTCTCTTACACAATGTATCCAGTCTCTAATTCACAAGCCAAAATTCCTTTCTATGTTGATGTAATTGTAACTTCGGAATGTATTTCACCTATGTATATTGTACTCTTATAGAGATGTTGTTATTCCTCTATACGGAAGTGTCGTCATTTGTATTAACAAGTGTCGCAAGTGTTATAACTTGCAAATGATGGGTTATTAGACCACCAAGTGTGGGGTCGGCCCTGATTAGTATTACCATGGGTTATTAGACTAAGTTAGACAAGTCGTCCCTGCTAGTTTATTAGGCAAGCCAGGTCATGTATAAATAGAGTGCCGGAGGCACTTTATTTGATCATCTCATTATTCACTTCTACACTCAATAGAAAGTGGCGCACTAGTGGAGGACGAGTTTCAGCTGCTAGGAGGACTATATCTGTGTACTTGGGTTGTATCGTTGCTCTTTCTATCTCTGAGGAAGTTGTGGGCTATTGTGTCACCTTTCACCTTTATGGTTTTCCCCAATGAAGCTCTGTGTGTCTATTTTCTCATGTGATTGCTTGGTGTGATCAATATGCATTGATATGTTGTACATGTTATTCTCTCAGTAAAGATCCTAGAGTATGTTGAATTAATGCTCAAAAATTAACATGGTATTAGAGCTAACCTGAGAAAAAGACACTGTGCAGTTGCTGAAACTAGGGTTTCATGTTTATTGGGTTTCTCTCCACATATCTTGAAAGGCAGTAGGGTATTTTGACTCTCCTCATCAAGGCGCATCTTTCTGTCCAATCAGAATTCAATTCTGGGCACTTTCATTTTTTGCCTTAAAAAATTAGGGTTTCCACAAAAATAGGAATTTCTGAAATCTGAGGACATAGCTAGAAGATCCTTGGAAAAATCAAAGTTTAGAGCTTTGGATCGAACTTTTTGATTGGGTGAAGCTCCAGGAAACTCAAACCCTAATTCAAGGTCCTCCCTAGTGAATCCGGGAAGACTAAAAGGCATTTCTGAAGGGTGAAACTTTGTAGATTTCAAATTCTGAATATACCAGGCTAATCAACTCATCAAGGCGCATCTTTCTATCCTTTCATAAAGTTGAAATTCACATTTTGAATTTTTAGGGTTTCTCTGACAAACCCTAATCCAACACCAGATCCAGATTTCTGCAAATCAAGTGGTAAGACCTAAATCTTTTCTATTTCCATTTGAAGTACTCTTTAAGATGTCTCACCACACCAAGCTTGAGGATAAGCTTGAAGGGGCTGATAAATTTCGAGCATGGAAGTATAGGATTGGGTTAATCCTGGAAGAAAATTAATTGGATACTTACATAAGTTCTGAGGTCCCTGTCCCAGAGGAAGAAGAGGCTAAGGCCTTGCATAAGAAGAACTTGGTCAAGGCAAAGAGGATCATTGTTGATTCTATCAAAGACCATCTCATACCACATGTGTCATCTCTAAAGACACCCAAGGAGATGTTTGATTCCCTGACCAAGCTATTTGAAGGGAAGAACATAAATCGGAAGATGACTCTGCGGAATCAATTGAAATGGGTAAAACTTCAGAATGGAGAGACCATTCAATCCTATTTTTCTAAGGTCTCTCAGATCAAGGAACAACTTGAAGCTGTGGATGAAGTGGTGGAGAATAGTGAAATTGTTGTGACCACTTTGAATGGCCTACCTAGGTCATGGGATTCCTTTATCCAAGGAATCCATGTAAGAAGAAAACTGATATCCTTCAGCAGATTGTGGGAGGAATGATCACAAGAAGATGTTAGGCTTGTAGCCCGAGAAGAAAAGATGGGGGATGAAGATCAATCTCTCACAGCACACACCAAGAAAGGAAGGTCCAAGGGGGGTCATTCTCATTCCAAGAAATATTCACACCATCATAGAGAGAAGAAAGATATCAGATGCTTCACATGTAATGAGAAGGAACACTTTGCTTCAGATTGTCCTAAGAACAAGAAGAAAAAAGACAACAACTACAACTTCAACAAGAATAAGAAGAACAACAAAAGAAGATATCATGCTCATGCTACTGAGGATGATGAACCTCCCAAGAAGAAGGCTAGAGCAGAAAGTGATGACTCATCAAGTGAAGATGAATATATTCTAATCTCTGCCCTCACAGGTACTATCTCTCATGGATGTAATGATTGGCTTATTGATAGTGGGGCTTCCAAACACATGACTGGGTTTAAAGAATCTTTTGCAAATCTATCTAAACATGAGTAACCCCATAAAGTGAAACTTGGGGATGACTATCAATATCCTATCAAAGGAAGTGGTGAAGCCTCCTACAACCTAGACTCTGGGAAGTCTTTGAAGATGAAAGAGGTTCTATATTTACCTGGGCTCAAGAAGAACCTACTCTCCATATTTGCATTGGATGCAAAAGGCATGAGGGTTGCATTTGTAGATGGCCAAGTCCTAATGTGGCCAAAGGGTAAAACTATAAATGATGCTGTGGTGATTGGAGAGCAAGAGGGAGGATTGTACAAATTAAAGGGACAACCTGAACATGCCATGGTACATGAATCCATGGAACCAAGTGAACTTTGGCATAGAAGGTTTGCACATGTGCAGTACAGAGCACTACCAATTGCAAGTAAAGCTGTAGAAGGTCTTCCTGAAATCAAGACAAAGCATGAAGGGGTTTGCAAAGGATGTGCAAAAGGAAAGAACATTAAGAAGGAATTTCCAAGCAGTGAAAGCAAAGCTAAAGGAATCTTGGAAATTATCCACTCCAATGTATGCAGTCCGATGTCATCCAGTTCTCTGAGTGGGTATGTATACTATGTCTCTTTCATTGATGATTTCTCTAGGAATACTTGGGTTTACTTCTTGAAGAGAAAAGATGAAGTGTTTGATAGGTTCAAGGAATTCAAAGCCTTGATGGAAAATCAAACTGATAAGAAGATCAAGACATTCATATCTGACAATGGAGGAGAATTCACTTCATGTGATTTCAAGAAGTTATGCAGTGATTCAGGGATTAAGAGGGAGTTGAATGCTCCCTACAATCCACAACAAAATGGGCTTGCAGAAAGAAAGAATAGAACAATCATGGAAGCAGCATGGGAAATGCTGCATGACCAGGATCTTCCTATGCATCTATGGGCAGAAGTAGCTAGGACAGTTGTATATGTGCAGAATAGAACACCTCACAAGATATTGGACAACAAGACACCAGAAGAGGTCTTGTCTGGTAAGAAACCTGAAGTCATCCATCTCAGAATATTTGGTTGTCCAGTATATACGCATGTTCCAAAGGAAAAGAGGATAAAGCTAGATCCTTCAGGAAAGAAGGGCATCTTTGTAGGGTACAGTGAAAGCTCAAAGGCTTATAGAATATACTTTGCAGGGTTCAAGAAGATTGATGTCAGCAAGGATGTAACATTTGATGAAAACTTAGCCTTCATCAAATCAAGGAAGACACATGTTGAATATCATGAAGAACCAAAGGAAACTAGATTTCAAGACACCACTATGACTGAAGCAATTCCAGAAGCAGATCATGAATTTGAAGATCCACAAGAACCTGTAGATCCACCCCGTGAGAAGAATTCTCACAAGAGGAAACCTGCATGGGCTAGAGAGCTCATTCAAGATACAGAAAGATATGGCATTCCAGAAGAAGAACACAAAGAAAGGAAGAGGAATAGATCACATACTAGTTGTGTTTCCTTACTCTGTGACATTATGAACAAAGAACCTTCCAATTATGAAGAAGCAGCGGAAAAGAAAGAATGGAAGGATGCCATGGTTGAGGAATACCATTCAATCATGAAGAATGATGTTTGGGATGTGGTCCCAAGACCTGAAGGGAATTCTGTTGTGACTTCCAAATGGATCTACAATATCAAGCATGTTGTAGATGGCAGCATAGAAAAATACAAAGCGAGATTTGTAGCTCATGGCTTCTCCTAGAAAGAAGGCATAGAATATGAAAAAAAAATTGCTCCTGTAGCCAGGTACACTTCCACCAGATCAATACTTGCCCTGGCTGCAGTGATGAAATGGAAGATACACCAGATGGATGCCAAGACAGCTTTCTTGAATGGTGTAGTCGAGGAGGAAGTGTATGTGGATCAGCCACTTGGTTTTGAGACACATGATAGGGAGTCAGATGTTTGCAGGTTGAAGAAAGCCTTATATGGCTTGAAGCAAGCTCCTAGGACTTGGTATGGTAGGATAGACAGCTTTCTATCCAGTTTGGGATTTACTAAGAGTAAAGCATATTCCAACCTTTTCTACAAGGTTGAGGAAGGCAATCCTGTGATACTACTTCTGTATGTGGATGACCTATTTGTTACAGGTGAGGATGGATTGATTGTCGATACCAAGAGGAAGCTTGCTGCCGAGTTCAAGATGAAGGACTTGGGGATGATGCACTATTTTCTAGGCATGGAGGTGTGGTAGAGTGCAGATGGGATCTTCCTTGGACAAGGGAAGTATGCAGTAGAGATCCTGAAGAGGTTCGGGATGATGTACTGCAAGGCCAAGGCCACACCTATGGCATCGAACCTGAAGCTTCTGTGTGATGCTACAGTTGATCCGGTTGATGTCATGATGTATCGTCAGATGATTGGGTCCTTGATGTACCTGACGAACATGAGACCAGACATTTGATTTGCGGTGAACACATTGAGCCAGTTCCTGACGGATACTAGAGGTGTTCACCTGGTTGCTGTAAAGCATATTCTGAGGTACCTGAAGGGTACAATTGACTATGGGCTCAAGTATGATGCAAATCAAAAGTTTAACCTGCAGGGTTATGTTGATTTGGACTGGGCAGGCAGTGCTGCATATAGGAAGAGCACTTCTGGGTGTTGCTTTAGTATGGGATCAGGTGTGATCTCTTAGTTTAGTAGGAAGCAGTCCTGCGTAGCACTGAGTACAGTCGAAGCAGAGTATGTTGCAGCTTGTTCGGCTAGTTGCGAGGAAGTATGGCTCCGGAAGCTACTGTCTGAGTTATTTGATCTACCATTGGAGGATACTGGTATCTTTTGTGACAACCAGAGTTGTGTGAAGCTGTCTGAGAACCTAGTGTTCCATGACAGGTCGAAACACATTGAGATCAAATATCACTATATTAGGGATATGGTGCAGAGAGGAGCAGTGAAGCTCCTGTATGTTGCGACGGATTAGCAGGTTGCAGATGTGTTGACGAAACCACTAGCCAGAGTGAAGTTTGAATACTTGAGAGAGAGGCTTGGTGTTCTTCAAATTAATGACACTTCAAGGAAGAAGTGATGGACACATTTGTAGAAGCCATTCCAAGCATGGTGAGAGGAGGATCCTTCCCATGGCTGTGGATGTAAGCACTGAATGGTGAGCATCCGGACGATGCTCCAGCTACTGCTCTGTATATGCATCATGTTAGATGCTTGTTATGATCAGTTGGATCATGTATATGTATATGCATCATGTTGGACGCTTGTTATGATCAAATGGATCATGTATATGTATATGCATCATGTTGTATGCTTGTTATGATCAGTTGGATCATGTATATGTATATGCATCATGTTGGATGCTTGTTATGATCAGGTGCATCATGTATTTGTATATGTATCAGGTGGATACATTGTATGATCAGGTGGATCATGTATTTGTATATTTATTAGGTGGATACATTGTATGATCAGGTGGATCATGTATTTGTATATGTATAAGGTAGATACTTGGTATGCATCAGGTGGATGCATTGTATGATCAGGATGATCATGGATGATGAGCTTCAGGATGTTGCTCCAGATGATGAGTATTAGGACGATGCTCTGGATGACATGCATCAGGATGATGTAGTGACGATGATCAAGATGATCATATGTGATGAGTATCAGGACGATGCTCTGGATGACATGCATCAGGATGATGCAGTGATGATGATCAGGATGATCATGTGTATCAGGATGATACTCTAGATGATATGCATGAGGACGATGCTATGATGATGATTAGGATGATGAATGGTGAGTATTAGGATGATACTCTATGGCCATGGACAGGTTGTGGAGATGAGCATGTAACTAGACCTGGGAGATCCGATAGGTTGAGCAGTACGCTTGTAATCATTCCTAGGATACTCTTTCGAGGCATTTCTCTGGGAGGACATGTAACTAGACGTGGGAGATCCGATAGGTTGAGCAGTACGCTCGTAATCAGTCCTGGGATTCTCTTTCGAGGCTTTGTCATATGGCATGTAACTAGACCCGGGAGATCCGACAGGTTGAGCAGTATGCTCGTAATCAGTCCTGGGATGCTCTTTCGAGGCTTTGCCATGACCACATGTAATACATCTTGGAGATCCGAACAGATTGTGCTAGTCACATAAAAGGCCTCGGATTCTCTTTAGAGTTCTTGTTAGTCAAGACACTCTTTTAAGGTTTTGTGGTGGGGGTCACATGTAATACATCTTGGATATCCGGACAGGTTGTGCTAGTCATGTAAAAGGCTTCGGATTCTCTTTAGAGTTCTTGCTAGTCAAGACACTCTTTTAAGGTTTTGTGACAGTCACATGTAAGTGGACCTAGGAGATCTTGTCGGTCATGCTTCAGCACATAAAGGATCCTGGGATACTCTTTCGAGGCATTGTGACACAAGTAATAAGTCCTGAGGATTCCACAGTATGGCCAATAATGATGATGACCTGCAGGTCGCGGGCCTACATCCAGCATGAAAAAGGGCTGGCTCTGAAGAACTTCCTATGACGACTAGATTTGAGATTGATTGAGATAGCAACAGCAGTAACGATGACGATGATTCGATGATGATGATCCAGAGAAGAAGACTTGCGCTAGCATATCTATGTCGAGAAATACCTTCCTAGTTAAGAGGGAGTGTTGATGTAATTGTAACTTCGGAATGTATTCCGCCTATGTATATTGTACTCCTATAGAAATGTTGTTATTCCTCTATATGGAAGTGTCGTCATTTGTATTGACAAGTGTCGCAAGCATCGTAACTTGCAAGTGATGGGTTATTAGACCACCAAGTGTGGGGTCAGCCCTAATTAGTATTACCATGGGTTATTATACTGAGTTAGACAAGTCGGCCCTGCTATTTTATTAGGCAGGTCAGGTCATGTATAAATAGAGTGCGGGAGGCACTCTATTTGATCATCTCATTATTCACTTCTACACTCACTAGAAAGTGGCATACTAGTGGAGGAGGAGGTTCAGCTGCTAGGAGGACTATCTCTGTGTACTTGGGTTGTATCATTGCTCTTTCTATCTCTGAGGAAGTTGTGGGGTTTTTCACCTTTATGGTTTTCCCCAGTGAAACTTTGTGTGTCTATTGTCTCATATGATTGCTTGGTGTGATTGATATGTATTGTTATGCTTGATATGTTGTACATGTTATTCTCTCAGTAAATATCCTAGAGTATGTGGAATTAATACTCAAAAATTAACATTCTCTAGTACCCTTTTCCCATATTTATATTACAAGAGAATTGTTTGTACATGACTGATCAATTCGGCTTCCTCTGCGTTCATTGGCTTGCCAAATTTGTCTTTTATGTCAATCATTTCCTCTGTGCGTGGCCTTTCAGCTTCCTTCACATTATGATTGATCACTTCGGCTTCCTCGATGTCCTTTGGATTACCAATCTTGTTTTTTATGCATGTTGTTCCTTCTGCTCATAGCCTTCCAACTTCCACGTGTCCTAAGGAAACAACAAAACCAATGTATAAGCAAAACTCATTATTATAAGCAAAATCATAATGAACATAATACAAATTTCAGAAGCATGATTTGTCAATATGTTTTGTCAAACAAAGATTTAAACTTCCACGATCTTGTTTTGGCTGGAGAATGATAACTAACGCGGAGGAGGAAAGTCGGAAAAGGATTTTTAAAAAAGGCCAAAAATCATACTTCCGCAACCCGCAATCCGCAATGCGGGCCTGCAAGAGTGCGGGAGTGCAGAATTGCGGGCGCCAATTTACAACATTCAAAAATACCATACGCAATATGCAATGCGGGATTGCGAGAGTGCAGGAGACAAATTCATAAAGTCCGAAATGAAATCCGCAATCCGCAATCGGAACTGCGGAAGTGCGGACATGCGGAATGCAATTCCAAAGTTGGAAATGCAATATGTAATCCGCAATCAGAAATGCGGGAACGCCGAGGTGTGGACATGTGGTATGCAGAAAAGTGGGATGTGGGATTGTGGGCATGCAGAATCGCAGGCATGCAGATTGCGGAAATGCAGGAGACCATTCAACAAACCTAAAAATCAATCTGTAGTCCGCAATTGGAACTACGGAAAATCGGGATTGCGGAAACAAATTTAGAAAGTCAGAAATACAATCTGTAATCCACAATTGAAAACGCGGGAAGGCGAAATGGGGGATTGTGGATGTAGTTTCAAACGGTTGGAGATGCAATCTACAATCCGCAACCCGACATTGGACAAGCGGAAAAGGCATGATGCAGAACTTAGGAATGCGGAAGTGCGGAAATGCCTTTTCTTTTATTATTTTTCAAGAAAAACTAAGTGTCAAGGTTAATATGAGACAAAATTTGAGTAAGATCAAAGGAGGGGCCCTACAATTTTATAAAAATTTTGGGGATCAAGTTGTAGCTGCAACAATTGGTAACTAGTTGGTGAACACATATCTCTGAACAAACCCATTTTAGGATCGCAATTGCTTGTCTGTTATTAATTTTGATTGTAACACTATGCCCTTATCATTTTACCAAGATTTTAAAAGGCTAAAGTTTTATGCAGGGAGAGGAGCTTTCTTGAATCATATTGGTCAATCATTTTGGGAAATAGGGAAACCTGGACCAGATTTCCTGACCACTCTCCTGAGGCCATAATATGGAGTTCATTATTAGTCCCATATTTTGGTTACCTCTAAATATGACTCCACAGGATCGTAACAAAGTCAAACAGATTTATACATTTTTTCTTCATTCCCATGCTATCAGCATTTCTTTAGATGCTTTCTTTTAACGAGTTTTATCGTCTAAGTCTTTCATCAATAGCCTTCTTCAGTCTTCAACATTTGACGTGGCTTTTTCCATCCATAATGTCCTTTTGTGTGAGTGATGAGTTTTTTCTTTGTTTGTCATACTCACGGATGGAGAAGAACCCTTTTGGACTTATCATCTGGTAAATCTTCTTGATTGGATGTATTTATTTTCAAAACCATTTCTTTGATGGAGATGAAACTTTTCAGAAAATTTTGACTCTTCATTATAAGCCTTTTGGTTGTAATTTTCGTAGCATGGGATCATTTTAATTGCCATACATATGCAAGACTTGCTTCCTTTCCATGGGTTAGTTATAGTAGGCTGCCTGAGATTGGTATTTATGTGTAAGTGAGTGGATCCCCAAGATCGTAATTTAGAATTCATAGATCCTGGTTATTTCACAGGATTTACATTGACACAACATAAAACATGAAGCAGGTTTCCCCTTTTAAAACAAAGAAGCAATTAAAATCACTAATGACATTGTTTTTTACAAAAAGAATTCCTTTTGTCATGAAGCCAAATCTAATCCTTTTGGTGATTAACAGCATTTCACTTGAGATTGTTCAGATTTCAACTTTTCTGCATATCACTCTGAAAGTTAAGCTGAGGTTTATTAAACAAATCAAGCAATTAAAGCAAAGTCAAAACAACCTGGGATAAGGCTGAAGCTAACTATCCTAAGATGAAAAACAATGAAATCAAACAAAAGGCTAAAATCAACAAATTTATTTATGTACAACAGGTTTCCCTAAATCTAACAAAAGTAGTGTTTGAGTGCTAGGTTGTTAACAGGGAGGTTTTCTTTCTCCCCTTGTAAATATTGTAACTTATAAGTTGTTGGGCCAAGCTTCTCCACAATCTGATAAGGACCAAGCCACGGTTGTTGAAATTTTGTATGTTTCCCCTTTTCTCCATGAGGATGATACCACTTTAGAACTAGGTCTCCTACCTCAAAAATTTTCTTGCCAGATTTTCATTTATCAAACCATTTTTTAACAATGTCTTGGTGACGGTTGAACCTATCTTTGGCCTGTTTCCGTGCTTCCTCAAGTTTCAGCAGAGTATTAATTCGTGACTGTAGGATTTCTCTATTAGATCCCCGAGATGCCTAAGCTAACTGTAGGGAAGGGAGTAGTATCTTTGGGGGAATTATAGCCTCTTTCCCATAGACTAAGGTATCAGGAGAAACCCCTAAAGAGTCTTTTGGAGTGACCCTATCTGCCCATAAAGCGTTGGGAAGGGATACATACCAATTTCTCTGGTTTTCAATAATTGTTTTCTTCAATATTCGTATGAGATTTTTATTGGTGGATTCTGCCAACCCATTACCTTGAGGATAATAGTTATATGAATAATGCAATTTAATTCCCTTTTCCATAGCAACTGTACTTAACTTAACAGAATCAAAATAAGATGCATTATCAAAAACTAACGAAATTAGAACCCCAAACCTAGTTATGATGTTTTCTTGCAAAAATCCAATGACCGCATCTTCATTTACTTGACGCAAAGGAGTTGATTCAGTCCACCTCATGAAATAATCAGTGACGGTGAGAATATACTGGTGTTGCAATGAATAATTGGGATTGATTTCCCCGATGATATCTAAACCCCATTGCTCAAATGGTTTTGAAATGATAACTAGTTGTAGTTGTTCTGTTGATTTTGGTAGTCTACCAGCACTTCTTTGACATACAACACATCTCCTTGCATAAGCATGAGCATCTTTAAACACAGTGGACCAATAATATCCAGCTCCCAATATTTTATGAGCAGTAGTGTCTCCGGACTAATGTCCCCTTGTAGGGCCATCATGTAACTCCTTTACCACTTTCTCTGCATCATCATTTTCAAGACATCTGAGAAAAAATCCATCGTAATTCTTTCTAAATAGTACTCCATTTATTATTTGGTATGATGTTGACTTTAATCGGAGTGCCCTTCTTTGCTTCGAATTCCAATGTTCCGGCAAATATCCATTTTGAAGCTAATGAATTAAATCTTTATACCAAGACTCTGGAGTAGTGAAAGTGGAACATACTTCAATTAGATTCATTTTTTATTCATTTTCCCAGCCATGATCTTTATCAATTGGATTTTCAGTAAGCAACTTACATAACCCTTGACCTTTGATGATATTAGCTGGTTTAAATTCTAGGTCATATTCTTGCAATGCAGTCACCTAATTTCCTTGTCTTTCTCCCAATTCCTCCTGAATAAATAAAGATCAGGCAGTTGGGTGAGGTATTATAACCTTCATTCTATTTTTTAAAATATAAGGTCTGAACTATTTCACTTACTTGAAAACTGGATATGCTTGTTTTTCTACCGCTGGGTAGTTCAGTTCAGCTCCCTATAATCCAGTGCTCATAAAAGATATTGGGTATTCATCTCCTTGCTCTCCTTTATGTGTGAGAACTGGTGCAAGAGAATGATCTAAAAGCAAATGTATATATAATAAAATCTTTTCCAAAATCTGGACCGCTCAATGAAGGAGCATGAGCAATGGCATTTTTTATATCCTTTATGTGTTCTTTTCAATATCAATCCATTTGAACTGCACACTTTGCTTCACCATCTGCTGCAAAGGTTTTATAATCTATGCAAAATTTGGTACAAACCTTCGCACAAAGTTTATTGTGCCCATAAATGATTGCATAGTTTTCTTATTATGGGGCATGGGAATCTGGGTTATAACTTGAATTCTTTCCAGGTCTATAGAGATTCCCTTTTTAGAGGTGATGTTCCCTAACATTTTTCCTTCGAGGACAGCAAAAATAATTTTCTTAGGATTCAAAGATATATCATACTTCCTACAGCATTCAAAAATTTGTTTTAAATGGAAAGCATGATCTTCTCTTTTCTTAGAAAAAACGGTCACATCATCTAAATAAATAACAACACAGTGGTCGACTAAACCTCGGAATGCAATTTTCATGGCCCTTTGAAATGTGGCTCCATCATTCATAAGGACAAAAGGCAATCTTCTATAAGTGAATGTTCCCCATTTTGTGCGAAAGGTAGTCTTGAGTCGATCCTTCTCGACCACTAATACTTGATTGTAACCTGAAAATCCATCCAATAGGGAGAACATTTATGATCCTGATACCATTTGTAAGATTTGTTCCATGGGTGGGACCAGATAGATGTCTTTATCTGATGCCCTGTTCAAATTTCGAAAATCAACACACAGTCTGATTTCTCCTGTTTTTTTCTTACAGGCACCAAATTGGCCACCCATTCAAAGTGTCGAACCTTAAAGATAATTTTAGCATCAAGCAGCTTCTTTAATTCTTTCTGTATTAAAGGTTTTAGTGTAGGATGCATCTTCCGGACTTGCTGCTGAAATGGTTTTGCTCCTTGTTTGATGGGTATCACATGGTGTATGATGTCTGTGTGTCATAAGTTTTCAAGTATTCATACGTCCATGCAAAAATATCCTTATATTTTTGAAAGAGTTTAATAAATTTGCATCTTTCTCCAGGTGAGCAACATTTTCCCAAATTAACATATTTAGGTTATTTTTCTGTCCCTAAGTTCACTAACTCATATTGCATCAAGGAGTTGTTTGTATTGACATTTGCAGGCTTCCTGAACTTATGTTTTAAGTCAAATAATCCTTCAAGAGTTCGTACTCCTTTTGGCATAAAATTTCCCTTACTGATATCCTGATTTTGTAGTTCTGATTGGTGCTCGTCTTCTTCAATAATGGATTCTTTGAAGGTATCTTCATTTGTCAAGAAACCGATAATCTGTTCATCATCATCGAACACTCTCAAATTTGTAATGTTATCAAGTACAGATGGCCTGAAAAGCAATTCAATAGAACATTTGTTATTGGCTGGTACTAACCGTGAAGCAGAAACAGCTAGTAAATCAATAGCAGCATTTTGTAACCTAGGAACGACATTTATATTAAAAGCATTAAAATTTGATATTAAATTCCATACCTCGAACTGTTACCCTTTCAAGTGTGGAGATAAACAATGAATGGTGTTTCTTATCTGCCTAACAACTATTTATGAGATGCCAAAAACTTTTAAATTCTTAATATTCAAATCATTGGCTTTTTTCAATCCTTGAACTAAAGCTTCATATTCAACAGTATTATTTGTACATTCAAATTCTAATCTACAAGAGAGAAATTGTCTGTTTCCCTAAGAATCAACAAGAACACAACTTGCTCCTGCTCCCTCTTGTGTTTTGGATACATCAAAGTATAAATTCCAAAATTTATCATCTAAATCAAGTATGTTAGTATGATTATCTACGTCAATAACTAACTCTACTATGCTACATTCAATATCATCAGCCCATGCAAATTTAAGGAGATCTGGCTGTGTGTTTGAATCATGGCCAACATTTTCTATTTGATAATTCCCTGGCTCAATTTCTAAAAAATAATTTCCCAACACTGAAGATGAAAAATTCACTGGCTCATTTTTTTATTCTAACTTAGTCACATTCTGTTTCATATGAGGTTCCCTCAATACCTTGATTTGATTATGCTTATTCTGATAAGGTGGTCATAAATGAGACCAGTCTGTTGCGAAATAGCCATTTAACTTATTTGGCCAATCTCTACTTAGATTAACCCATAAGCCTCTGGTATATGCACTACCATAATATCAGTAAATTGACACACTCTTGGGTCTGCAGCTAATCTGATCAATACATTTTTCATTTCCCCAATAACTTTCACATCAGATCTATCTAGTTGAATAATTTGAGAAGGGGATGAAGTGGGTTGTCCATTAATCCTTTTGCAAATAGATAGCGGCATAATGTTAGATGAAGCCCAGAGTCTACCAAGAAGTTATGCACATTATAATTGAAGATTTCAAAAGTCAAAAGGAAAGGAAGAGTTTGAGATCTTGATTTTCCACCTATACTTACTTCGTTAATCTCAATATCAGACTCAACCCGTTTTGACTGTTTGTCTATTGTACTGCTTGATTTTACATCAAAATCTTCTAATAACTTTTTCCTCTATTGTGGCAAGTTACATAGTTCGAACAAAGATATATTTTCCTTGGTTTTCTTTATATCTTCTACAATGCCATATCCCATATTATGATTTCCTCCGACCTTTCCACCACTAGCATATTTGTTGGCTACAGGGTTTACTTACTTATTGCTTAATGGGTTTGTTTCCTTTACAGTCCTAGAATTTACTTTTGGTTGTGACTGATTTGTACTGGTATTCCCTTTTAAGTTTTCTTTAACTGTCTTCATTTTGGGCAATACCATACTTTTCTTTTCTATTGGTCCCTTACTTCTGGTAGCATAGTCCAAAGATGATATTTGTATTTCTTCTACCTTTTCTTCTTCATCCAAACCCAAAGTTGGTGCCCAATCCCATAATACTAATGTGGTTCCTTCATTTTGGTCTTCTGGTTCATTAGATTGATCTTCTTCCTAATCTTCATGATCTATTAATTGTGTATCCAATAATTGATTCATTACCAGAGTCATTGAATTAATCCATTGTGGGGAGCTTTTCTCAGAATGATGCTCTTGATGAAATGTGCAAAAGTGATCCATACCAACTTCATTCAAATTAAAAACAACAGAATTATTTAATGGTGGTTGTGGTTGTGTGCTTTCTTCCCTTTTTTATAGAAAGGTTTAAATGGTTTACTTGAAGAACTAGCACCCTTTTCCTTTTCCAAATCTACTATTTTGTTGGGCAACTTTTGAACCATTTTGACCACATTTTCTAATTCATTTGAAGAATCTTCTTTAGGTCTAGTTAATTTTCCAGGCTTCTTGTTTACTGTAGGTTTCACTTCCAAATCCAGAGAATGTTTGATGATACTATTCATGTCTGCTTCTACTTTCTTTGCCTCTTCATAATTTTCTCCTAAAGTAGTTTTAAAAGCTCTTTTGACAAACATGGCTATGGATGGGAGAAGTGTTGTAGTATAATATTCTACCAATAATTCTTCAGCGGGTTTAGTTGCAGCGCTGAAACTATTTAAAATCATAGTAAATCTTTGATTGAATTCTTGTACTTTCTCCTTCTTTTCCATCCGCACAAACGATAATTCTTTCATAAGTGAAGCCACATTTTTTTTGTTACCAAACTTAGACCTTTTCAAAATTTTCCCAATCTGCTAAAGAATTGGCCTTCAAGCTAAAATACCATGATGATGCTCTAGGCTCAAAAGTATAAGGAAACAATATGCACACTACATCCTCGTGTTCCACATTTAGTAGATTCAATGCCAAATAAAAACTCTTTAGGTGATCTTCAGCAAAGATCCCTTTTCCAGGGTCAAATTTAGGTAGTACTCGCTTTGGATGCTTAGGAAAATCATGTAAAGGAGCAGCTAACTTGAGTGGTCCCCTGGCTCTCCAAGTAGGTGGGTTGGTTGACATTGTGAGCCATAATACGTCTTGGAGAATGTGGAGGTGTGTGAGGTGGTGTAAGTGTCTGTGGATGAGGAGAAGAGATTGACTCTGGATAATTAGGCCTCAATTGATTGATGGGATCTGGTATATCTTGTAATGATAAATCAACTAATTCTTCCAAAGATTCCACAAGCAAAGAATCCCTAGTTTGCGCCACTTGTCTTCTAGGATCTTGTCTTCTTAGTAGTAAAGGTACCTTTGATAATCCACGAAGTTTCCTCACGTATGATCTAGTGTGTCTTCTAAAGTTATCTACTTATGTGTGAGGAACAACATACAAACGTTCAGTATGATCAGTTTCAGAATGAAGCTTCTCTTGATAATCAGTTTCATAAATTAAATATTTTGGTTGGGTTGTTTCCAATGGAGACCTAGAGAAATTTTCTCTTGAAAACAGATTTGCTCTGCCAGCCATGCACTGGCGGCCCTCCTTCTAGAGCCAAAACTATTGATGCCCGGAAAATCCTGGCATCGATAGTAGGGATTCTCCCCAATGAACAATCCCAATTAGATCATTCACTGTTTGGTATAGGGAATCCGTCTGGTTAACGGTTCGGCTACCATAGGTGTGTTTGTTTAATTTATTTACCAGTTGCGGCGTGGTCCACTGTTTATATTTTATGTTTAAAGTATGAATATGCAAGTGCTTCTAATCTAACTAATACATCTAACCTAAAATTGACAGGCAGAAGCCTCACAAGTGATGCGTAGGTTCTTACCTCTCGTCTTATCACTTCTACCTTATCAATTATCTAACCCTATTCTACACTAAGCTAATATATCCTTGCAAGGAGCGAGTTTAAATAAGAGTAATAATCTGAAAATGCTCATACAAATCCAATAGATAGTTATTAAGATAAAGTATGCACATTCACAGCAGAAAATTATCAAAGATAGCTTTGATTATAATTAAAACAATATAGTACTGTGTTAACACATAGATATTTGCATAAATAAAGAAATCATTCATCATTATTGAAATAGCTCAACAAAATTAGAAATATCTCACAACATGAACTTAAATAGAAGAAGAAATAGTTCTAATCTGTCAGTCACACATTCCACGCAAAAATCACTGCAAGCTTTTCCCAACGAACAGGTCTTTCCTCATTAGCAAAAAAATAGTTATCTTACACAATGTATCCAGTCTCTAATTCACAGGCCAAAATTCCTTTCTCTAGTACCCTTCTCCCATATTTATATTACAAGAGAATTGTCTATACATGACTGATCATTTCGGCTTCCTCTGTGTTCCTTGGCTTGCCAAATTTGTCTTTTATGTCAACCGTTTCCTCTGCGCGCAATCTTTCAGCTTCCTTCACATTATGATTGATCACTTTGGATTCCTTGGCATCCTTTGGATTACCAACATTGTCTTTTGTGTTGGTTGTTCCTTCTACTCACAGCCTTCCAGCTTCCATGTGTCCTAAGGAAACAACAAAACCAATGTATAAGCAAAACTCATTATTAAGCAAAATCATAATGAACATAATACAAATTTCAGAAGCATGATTTGTCAATATGGTTTGTAAAACAAAAATTTAAACTTCCACAATCTTGTTTTGTCCTTAGAATTATGATAACTAACACGGAGGCGAAAAGTTGGAAAAGGCTTTAAAAAAAAGGCCAAAAATCATCCTTCCGCAACCCGCAATCCGCAATCTGCAATGTCGGCTTGCGGGAGTGCGGAATTGCAGGCGCCAATTTCCAACATTCAAAAAATGCCATCCGCAATGTGGAATTGCAGTAGTGCAGGAATGTGGGAGCGCAAAATACAAATTCAGAAAGTCCGAAATGCAATCCGCAATCTGCAATCGGAAGTGCGGACATGCAGGATGCGGAAATGCGGACATGCGGAATACAATTCCAAAGTTGGAAATGCAGTATGCAATCTGCAATCGGAAATGCGGGAATTCCAAGGTGCGGAGTTGCGGTATGCGGAAAACTGGGATGCAGGATTGTGGGCATGCGGATTGCAGAAATGCAAGAGACCATTCAACAAACCGAAAAATCAATCTGCAATCCGCAATCGGAACTGCAGAAAAGCAGGATTGCGGAAACAAATTTAGAAAGTCAGAAATACAATCTGCAATCCGCAATTGAAAACGCAGGAAGGCAAAAAGTTGGGATTGCGGAAATGCGGGATTGCAGATACAGTTTCAAATGGTTGGAGATGCAATCTGCAACCCGACATTGGACAAGCGAAAATGTAGAAAAGGCATGATGTGGAACTTAGGAATGCGGAAGTGCAGAAATTCCTTTTCTTTTGTTATTTTTCAAGAAAAAATAAGTGTCAGGGGTTATATGAGGCAAACTTTGAGTAAGATCAAAGGAGGGGCCCTACAATTTTACAAAAAAATTGGGGATCAAGTTGCAGCTGCAACAAGAGGCTGGGGCTTAAAACATATACATCTCTTTGCAAAATCATTAGCAGCAAAAATGGGCTGGAGAATACTATCCACATAAAATATCTAGACCAAGGTGGTGAAAAAAAAATACATAGCCCCTGATTCAATCATAAACTGGGTTAGGAACCCCTCTAAGAGCAGAGTGGGGATCTTCGTTATTTGGAAAGTTGTTATCTTGTCTTTCTCGCTTTTTGAAAGAGGATTAGTTTGGAAAGTTTGCATTGGCTCTCAGGTGTGTATCGGAACTGATCCCTGGTTGGGATGCCAGAATCAACATAACCTTCCTCCTCCGCTCATTCAGTTCTTACAAACTCAAGGTATTTTTCATTTAAACCAAATTGCGGACCAAATCTCTTCCACTATCTGGAATCAAGGGTGGAAAAGCTCGGAGGCACTGGGAATTCCAGTGGATCTTGAATTACACTGGAATGATTATATCTTTTCTCTCCGAAGCACACATGTCGGACTCTCTGATCTGTCAGATGAACTTATTTGGTCCTCGGCTTCTCATGGAAAATACACTCCAAAGTTGGGTTACAAATCATTAGCTAAGCAAGCATTTGCCAAAGGCGAGAAATGGTGGTGGAGAAAAATCTGGAAATCTCAATGTCCATTAAAGGCGAAAATTTGCATGTGGTGTATTTTGGAAAACAAGATCCCAATCTAGGATAGAATGAAAAAGAGGAATATTGAGGGACCGGGCTGGTGCGCCCTCTACAAGCAAGGTGAAGAAACGATACACCACCTTTTCATTAAAGGTCTTTTCTCTTTAAAATTATGGGATGAATTGAAGACTCTGTTACATACAGCTATGGTATGGAGAGGAGTTATAGTGGAAGAAGCATGGAAATCCTGGTTCAATTCACCATAGACAACAAAATTTCATGCTTTACCTCTTCTTGGCATTTGGGGAATCTGGATGGCTAGAAACAGTGCGGTTTTTCAAGATAAACCTTCCCTTCCTGAACTAGTTTCCCACAAATGCACAAATATCTTATCGTATTTCCCTTAGGAAAATAATCCTCATGTTCCCCAAAATATATCTGACAAAGAAATCAACAAACAAAAGCCTTGGGATTTTTTCGATGGGGCTTCCCAGAATGAGGTTTGTGGAGGAGGTGCTATCCTTCACTTAACAGAAAACTACAGTTTTAAAATCTAGATGGGGCTCGGTAGTAGATCAAACAACTTTGTTGAGCTCCATGCTCTTAACTGCTGCTATGTTTCACTAGAGAAAAGAATTGCACGCACCCTCAGAGTTTTGGAGGCTCCATGATCATCAACTAGATAAAAAAAGTTCAACTTTGTCACAATCTTTTCCTCAATTCAGTGCTGACCGAAACAATGAGATTATTGGAAGTTTTTGACACTTTCTCTTGTCAACACGTTTACAGGGAACGCAATGGTGCTGCAGATCAGCTCTCAAAGCAGGGATTAAACATGACTTTTGGTCAATGGAAGATAATGGAATAGGATAATGACATGTTCCTTGAATACTATCATAGGCCTTTTATTGAGGGATTGGAACAGATCAATTCAATAAGATTTTGGTTCTAATGGCATCTTTTGTATAATTTTGATATATAGGTGATACGGTGTTTCCTTTGGGGAGCTCGAACATTTATCTTTTTTTTATACTGTATGGTTCTATGGCCTAGTACAGTGCGGAACTGATCCAAATTATTCTTTTTTTAAGCTGAAAAGCTAAACTTCTGGAAAGGGATTTTAAAAGCCTTTCTGCAATATGTAATTTGATTATGCTTTAATTGAATTACGCTTTTTTCCTTAGAAAAAAAATAAAAAGTAATATATATATATATTTCAAAGAAAAAAAAAATTATTCATATTGAATAAACATGGGTTGTCCATCATGGACATACAAAAATAGCTTCAACAGCTTTTCCATCATAGCCACTACTTTGGCTTCTCCAACAAAACATCCACTAGATATCGAACATATCCTCAAATTTTTTTATGTCAACAAACTCATAGCCTATACCATTCCTGCATTCATAAACCTCTACGATGGCTGGAACCACGACTAAAGCAAGTTTTGAGAGCACCTATGCTTTTATGTTAAGTTCTCTATAAACATGGCCAAAGGACGTAGTCATGAAGTCCTGGAGAAGGGAACGAATTGCTGAAAGAATATTTTGCAAATGAGGGGCTGCAATCTGAATTTTATTTGTTGGCCAATATGTTACCATCTTTGAATCTCCAAATAACTATAGCTGAGATATTTGTTTTGACTGAGGCACTTTTAAAACAGCCCAAAGAGCTGGCAGCTCTGCTTTGCTGGTGGAGCATAGTCCAGGAGCAAACTTAATTCTGCATTTGTGAATGTCTGACATGAATAATACTACCCCCAAGCCTCCTAAGGGATGTTCTCCTTGACTCGCACGTCGAAGAAGGCCCACGGAATTCTCTTGTCGATTATAGGGGCCACTACATTCCTTATTTTGACAGCCTTGTGAGCAACTTTATGTTCAAAAGTCCACTTCAAAATTAGTGAGATTAAAACCTTGGGATGGATCCATCGATTTTGGAAAATTGTTGAATTCCTAGCCCACCAAATTCCATAAACGAATGATGGAGGGAAGGCTTCATAATCACTCACACCGAGGAGTTTTGCCACCACTTCTAGAATTGTTGATCCATCGAAGAGTTGATGCATTTGTAGTTTGTATGAAGCTTCTCTGTAGTGGCATTCCAAACCTCACCTGCATTATATATATATTAGGCCGCAGGATTTTTCCACAGGAATAATTCATGTCACTTCTAACTGCAATGGAGGTGGACATTCAACTTGTGGATTACTCAGATGAAGACAAATCTAACTCTTCCATGTTTTGCAGTGACGAGGAATTTAATGTTGTCATTTTTGGTTCCTATGTGAACCCTGATCTGATCGATGGTCCATCTAGTACCACAGTCCTTGAGAGGGTTGGCTCTGTACCTTCTGGGTGTGGGGGGGATATTTCTAAGTTGTTATCTACTGATCTGTCTTCTCCCAGTATGGATGGTGCGGGTGGAGACAAAATCGAAGTATGAGAATCATGCGATGGACTTGATTGGAGGAAGGATGCTTCAAGTAATTATGGTATTTTTTCTAGTGATTTGTACCCTTGGCTTTGATATCATGCACCTAATTCGTGTAGGCATTATGAGGAGGATTCCCCAAATCCACCCACAATTAGGTATGATGGTGTTCAGTCCAAAGGTTTTATTGGAAATAAACTAGATCTCATAGATCTATCTGCGAGCAGTCTCCCTATGCATGTAAAACCGAAAAAGAAGGTGATCGGATCGAAGGGACATGGAATTTCATTGGTCGTAGGTAAGGATGTTCTAGTCTTGGATATTCCCGAAATTATTGGAAAAAATCTGATCGGGAAAATCTATGACCGGAGGGTTGGAGATTAGGAGTTGAAACATTGGATATTTGCAAACTGGTGCTCATTGATCAAAGGGGAGCCAATTACCCATCGAATGGCCAGGGGTTGTCTCGACTTCGAGTTTAATATTGAATATGATGTTTCGGCAATCCTCCAGCATCTTTGGGGGTTTGGAAAAAGCATGTTGATTTTGAAATCCTGGCACCCACTATTTGATCCCTATAAGGATTCCTTGGAGGCGATCCTGGTGTGGGTTAAATTATAATGTTTACCACTTGAATTCTAGTCTCAGGAAGGCATTGAATCCATTGGGGACACTATTGGGAGGTTCTTAGTAGTGGAGGCAGACTTATTTTAGTCCAACATGAGAATGGTGGCCCGAATTCTAGTGGAAGTGGATCTAAAATGCGGTATTTTTGAATCCACGGATCTGGTTGTTGGGGATGTTATATTTTCCCAACAACTAGACTATCCAAATGTCCCATTCCATTATGCGTGTTTCCATTTATATGGTCATGTGATTGCTAATTGTTCTCTCTCCTTTAGAAAGAAAATTTGGCATAGAAAATATGCAAAGGTGGCAGAAGGTAATTGTTATATATCACTGCTACATGAACCCTATATGCATGTGGATTAGGTTGAGTCAGCTGGCATATTTTCGAATAACTCAAAGGATATCATGAATGATCTCTTTTTTCTAAAGGATGTGGTAGTAGTGGAAGCCCCACGTCTTCTTGTTCCTATACAAGAATTATTCGACACGCTTGACATTACTCCTAGCCAATTTGATAAGCTATCCAACATCTAGTAGAGCAATGAAGTCACTTTTCTCCATTCTCCTTCCTCCTCCAATGTTCCTTCATTGAACCTTGAAGATTGTGTTGTCCCTTCATCATTGGAGGAAGTTTTGGTGGTCACTAAGGAAGCTGAGGTGGTGAGAAATATTATAATCAATATGTCGGATGAGGTCCAAGTGTTGGGAGAGGCATCCTCTACAAAGGTCTCACCTAGCAAGATGTCTAAAGGAAGTTCGCATGTCCCTTATCACCTTTTCTCTAGAAATAAGGTATGCGATGGTTTGGAATTCGATGACCCCCACTCTCTTAGCCACTGAAAGTGGGGAAAAAGTCACGTATGTCGATTGCTAAGGAGAAGTCCAGAATGGATATCAGTTAGGGGAGATAGAAAAGCATCATTGGGCACTTATAGCAGAGAAATCCCAAGAAGGGGTTCTCCAATGAAAATTCTCTCTTTGAATGTGCGAGGCTTGAGAGGGCAAGCCAAATTAGCATCCCTCAAGCTGTTGGTAGATGTTGAATCTCCTGATATCTTACTTATTCAAGAAATAATGGTGAAAGGTAAGGTCGTCATCCCTATTTTGGAAAAAATTTTCAGAGGGTGGAACTTTGTGTGCCTAGATGCTTTGGGACTCTCTGGGGGTGTTATTTCTTGAGTAAATTAGTCTTTTTCAATTAATGGAACTTTTGTGTGTGCGTCTTCTACATGCCTAGAGATCTTCTCTAAAGAATTGGATAGGGATTTTTGTATTATCAACTTTTATGGGCCTCATGATAATAAACGAGCATTTTTGGAATCTTTCAATAGTTTGGGAGTCCTCCAAAGAGATGATATCATAGTTGGTGGTGATTTTAATTTTGTTCTCTCTAATGAGGAAATTTGGGGCAGCTCTGCTTGGGAGGATTGAATGGCCCCCTTTCTCTGGGACCTATATGATGCTAAAGATTGGGTATATTTTTAGTTGATTGTTCTCTCATCCACTTGGTCCAACAAAAGATCTGGAGTTGTTGGTGTTGTGAAGAGACTTGATCGTTTCTTCATGCATGATTCACTTTGTGAGTAGTTGATGAACTATAGATCCTGGGTTCATTTCTCTGCCTTCTTGAACCATTATCCAATCTTTCTATAAATTGGAACTAATGAGGACAAGCTTGGGACTTCTTTTAAATACAATTCTAATTGGGAAGTGGACCTTTATTTTTATAAGATTGTGAAGTATAATTGGAAGGGGATCAGTCCAGACTCTCACAAACCAACAGGTATGCAATTCTCTGACTCTCTTCGTGCTCTTAAAAATTTGTTATTGCATGGAACATAGAAAAAAGATGCATGACAGAGACAAAACTTGTTGAGATCAAAGATGAATTAAAATCCATTTTCATGAGCTCCCCTTCAGGAATTTTCTCTGAGGATGATGCTCAGAAAATCTCTTCTCTCTCCAAGGAGAAAGAGAAATTCCTCAGAGACCAGGAAATTGAATGGAGACTCAAGAGCAGAGCTCTTTGGCTTGAAGAAGGTGATCATAATACCAAATACTTTCATAAAGTTTCCAATCACAAGAGGTTTGTTAAATCAATTTGGGACCTGAAGAACAAGGATGGATAAAGGATCAGAGGTCATAATGCACTCGTTGATCTTGGTACTGAGCACTTTTAAGCACTATATAGAAACTCAAGAGCGGTTCATATGGATTCAATTCTCCGGGTTATTAGGAAATTTCCAAGGATGGTTGAGTAGGAAGAAAATGATGAGTGCTTCTGGCCAATGGAAAAGGAAGAATTTCTCTTGACTCTTAATCTATTCCAAAAATATAAGAGCCTTGGGCCGGATGGCTAGCATGCATAATTATACATTGATTTCTTCAAGACTATGGGGGATGATCTACTCAAAGTGGTTGATGATGCCGGTCTCTCTGGTATCATTCATGGGCCTCTCAACTCCACTTTCCTAGCTTTAATTCCTAAAAAAGACAAGTTGGAAACCTTTGATGACTATAGGTCGATATCTTTGTGTAATGGCATCTATAAAATCATTGCCAAGATCATTACGGTTAGAATAAAGCCCATTCTGTCATGAGCCATCTCTAGAGAACAATTTGGCTCTTTACAAGGGCGATTAATTCATGAGGCCATAGGAACAACTCGGGAAGGAATACATTCTATTAAATCCCATAACTTAAATGCCGATGTTTTCAAGTTGGATCTCTCAAAAGCATATGACAAGGCATCTTGGTTGTTCATCGGGCTTGTTTTACTTCACATTGGGTTTAGTCTCGAGATCACAAACTAGATAATGGGATGTGTTTCCTCTTCGTCCTTTGCAATCCTGATTAATGGGGCCGATTCTTCATTTTTTAAAGCCTCTAAGGGTTTGAGACAAGCCTATCATTTATCTCCTTACCTCTTAATTTTGGTCATTGAAGTCTTGAGCATATTGATATCAATGGAACGTTGCAGGAGAAGACTCTCAGGTATTTCCTTTAATGGTAGAGAAGTCCTCATTCATCTATTATCCATGGATGATATATTACTATTATGTGCTCAATGATAAAGCGATTGCAGATGCCTTAGAGCAGTTTTGGATCTTTTTTATCAATCCATAGGCATGGAAATTAACTCTGCTAAATCTTCACTCTACATACTTTGAGCTTAGATGGTATCTAGGAATTTTTGGCGTGAGTATTTCCTTTTGAGATGGACTACTTGGAGGATGCACTTAAGTATTTGAATTTTTTCCTCAAGCCATCCAAATATGGGAAAGTCGATCGATGTTGTTTGATAAGCAAAATTGAAGGACGTATAAATTTTTGGTGCAACAAGTGGATCTCAAGAGGGGGTAGACCGGTACTCATTAAATCGGTTTTGGAGGTGATTCCTATATATTGGCACTTAATGGATCACATTCCCAAATCGATCTTCACTAGGATAAGGAAACTCTGTTTCAACTATCTCTGGTGAGGGAAGCCTGAATATCATGGATTCCATCTGGTTAAATGGAGTGTGCTTGCCGCTCCCAAGGCTATAGGGGAGTGGGGAATAAAAAATATCATCATGTTCAATAAAGGGATGGATGCAAATTCTTTGTAGATATTTCTCACTCGAAACAACCTGTGGAAGTCTATTCTAGTTTCAAAATATATTCTCCCATGAACAATTATGGATTGGATACGCAGATGAAACAAGACAACTCATAATGTATCTAATCATTGGAAATCTCTCACTAAATATTTTCTCGTCATTGGAAATTTCCTTGCTTGGAAGGTGGGAAATGGAAAATCAATTCGAGTGGGGACTAATGCCATTTTGGGTCATCATTCTTAGGTTTGTCTACCCAGCGAACTTATCACACATCTCCAGAATTCGGGTAGGGAAACATTGGATAAGATTGTTGATCCAGTGTTAACCAACATATGGCAACAAAGTTGGCTCTCTTCTCAATATATGTCCCTTATTGATAATCTAGGACGCTTATGGGATGGTTGCATATTATCCCTCACTAAGGATGATATTCGAATTAAGGATGAAGATAACGCCTTGGCTTGGATCTACAACCCATATGGGGGATCATACATAGCCAAATTGTGATATGAATCAATGTTTCAAGTAGAGGAAGGACCTACTTGTTGGTTGTGGTAGAAAATCATGATTTTTGGGATCTAGTAGGAGGGTACAGTTATAGTTATGTAAATTCATAGATAGAACCTGTTATATTTATGCTGAGTATGAATTTCATGTAGATGTCCACATGGTATCAGACTTCAGTTTCTTGTTGCAGTAAATCTTCCCTTGACCCAGAACTAAAGTAAAATATCCCACTTGATGGTTGAATGCTCCCTAGTGTGCCTAGTAGTAACAACAAGCATACCCACATACAATAACTCATTTTTTTACTCTATTGTAACTTCTTCTTAGCCAATACCACTTATTGCAGAAGTCATGGAGATTGGGATAGACTTGAAGTATGTAGGAGGGTACAGTTCCAGTCTAAAGGGAGATATTATTTATTTGTGGAGGGTGTGAATTTCCAACAAATTATGGTATTGGCTAAGAAGAAGTTACAATAGAGTAAAAAAATGAGTTATTGTATGTGTGTATGCTGGTTGTTACTACTAGGCACACTAGGGAGCATTCAACCATCAAGTGGGATATTTTACTTTAGTTCTAGGTCAAGGGAAGAGTTACTGCAACAAGAAACTGAAGTCTAATACCATGTGGACATCTACATGAAATTCAAACTCAGCACTGCTATATTTTTCCTTAAGCATGTCAATAAATTTCATATGTAAAAGATGGTTTCCATAGATCCATAAATAAGCATGTAAGTTACTTATATTCTCATATCATAGTTTGTATTTGCATAAGCCCATTGGAAGCTTGTTACTGTTGGTTATTAAAAAGATTGTTCACTATTGTTACTTCATTATGTAAATCTGGAAATAATTATGTGATAATGGTGTGGTATGTGTTAAACTGAGTTCAACAAGATAATGCACATGTTAAGCCAAACAAAATATAAAACATAAATCAGACAAGCTAGCATTAAACTCCTACAGGATCCTCCAAATCAGTGTTCATGCTATTGCTAATAAAGTGTTTGACGAAACTCCTAGCCAAACTACATCGGTAGTTAACAAATATTTAGAGCAAAACTATCTAGGGACATTATAGTGGTATTAGAGCTAATGATTCAGCCAGCCTGTGTTTGCATGCAATTTTATGAATCCCAAGAATAGTGAGCAGCCCACTTATAGGAGAAGAAGATGGGAAGGAGAACCTATAGATGTATTTTTATCAAGATTTTGGTAAGTGGGACATGTAGAGTCAGAGGAAGAGGATTTGCTAGAGACAGAGGAAGAAGAAATGCGAGACGGGATGGATCCACGTGGGGGCAGTGGAAATGAAACAATCACGAGTGGGACACCTGAGGGAGAACCCATGGGTATTCTGAATTAATTGGAAAGTGGGAAACAATAGTTAGTTTACCTCTTGAATCGAAATGTAACAAGAGGGAAACAATAGTTAGTTGACCTCATGACTCAACTTCTCATGAACAATAGGGAGAACCACAATGATGGGGGCAATAATGGCCCAAGGGATGCAAATGGACAAAATGGGAACCATGTGGAGGGGAGCAACACTAACATTCCCATTTAGCCAAGCACGTGAGCCTCCATCACAGTGACACCCATACCAATTTTTCCTCAATTTTTTACTAAGTAGTCAGGAGGCAATCCTGGGGAACCAGTACCACCGAATAGTTTTATAGATTATTTGGCAGAGTATCAGGGCCTTGGTGGAGAGTTTCACACCGCAATGAATTTCCAGGAGTTCTGCAATGTCAAGTACATGAAAAAACCTTGGGACTTCAACAAGAGCCTGCAAAAATTGATCTCTAGTGGAAGGTTGGGAAGCTAACTATTCCCCCCTTTGATGGTTCTGACAAGTGCACGGCTAGAGCATGGGTTTAGAATTTGGACACATACTTCCAACTCAATCCCATGAAGGAGTTAGAGGGCATAAAATATGCCATATTACATCTGGAGGGAGAGGCACATGAATTGTGGTACCATGGGTTGGTTACGTTGGGGCATGCTGGAATCACCTCATACATGGACTGCACACAGCAGTTGATGGACATGCTTGACAAGAAGGATCTAGAGTTGCACTTCAGGGAGATGGCGTAGCTCAAATAGATAGGTACTATGGATGATTTTAGTGAAGTTTTTTAGAGGAAAGCAATCATGGTGATTGATGTATCCAAGCCCAAACTCATTATGTTGTTTACTGAGGGACTATCCGAGCCACTGCATAAACCCACAACATTACAGGATGCCATCATCAGAGCTCGAGACATGGAGGATGTTTTCCCAAAGAACAAATCTCAGTCCAAGCAGTTCATCCCTCATAAAGGCAGAGACAAGAAACCTATCCAAAAGGAAGAGACCGAGAAGAACAAATTGGATGATGTGACCTAGCATGAGCTGAGGAGGAAGAATTTATGTTACAGTTGCAAGGATCCTTGGGATACAGGACATACGTGCTTGGGTAAAGGTGTGATACATTACATAGAGGTGAACTCAAATGGGGATGAGCAAGAGGAGGGAGAATAAGGTTAGGGTAGTGAACAGAGCAGTGGGAATGGGGGGAAGTCACAAGTTCAGACTCTGAGAGGAACCATTTCCTTCTTATTGGGTGTTCCTAGGTTCAACACCTTTAGATTCAAAGGAGTCTTACAATGATATCAAGTCATGATCTTGATAGATAATGGAGAAACCCACAACTTTATAGATTCGACCTTTTCACTAGGAGAGACATTTCGACTGAGGATCATGGAGGATTCAGTGTGGTGGTGTATGGAGGGTGCACTCTGCCTTGCATGTAGAGGGTTCCATGATTGACTATGTCAATAGGTAACTACCACATAACAAATGATTTCTATGTAGTCGAGCTGGCAGACACTCATGCAGTCTTGGGAGTATAGTGGCTTAGCATACTAGGGACAATCCCAATGAACTACAAAACAATGGAGATGGGATTCAATACAGTAGGTGGAAAGAGGATAGTTCTGAGATGCAGGTCCAATGGTGATCCACAGAGGGTTTCAACCAATAGGATGGAGGTTGTGTTCAGGCATGAGGACACACCATACACTACAAAGCATATGATGGATTACATTTTGAGTGCAGTGTACCTATCTAAGACGGATTTTCATGTGAGGTACCATTAGATTAGGAGTGATATTGTTTGTGAGGTGAGGGATGGACTTCATACAGTTGTTGATCGGGTAGCTAAGTTTGTGCACTTTAACGTGGTTTCATCTAGGTATGCGACACCGCATATGGCAGTGCTAGTTTTTAGGGATATGAGTAGAGTCCATGGGATGCCTACTTACTCCATCAGTGAGAGGGACAGTCTATCCTTGGGTGCATTTTGGTCAGGGCCAAGTGGATTACCTAGCACATGATGGATCAATGGAGCTCAGTTGGTGATGGTTGGTATCAAGAATAGGGGACTCCTATGTTTTATGTGGGCTCACATAGCTCATATGATTGGTTAGTATAATTTTTGGGATGCTTCGAGGGAGGATGATGAGGCGCATGCCTTATGGCAGGATATAGGTTTTTTTCATCCCAAATTGAGTTCGACAGGGGATTCACAGACCTTGACTCCATCAGGATATGATTATAGGGTGTGACCCTTGATAGTGGGGGTGATTCCTCTAGGTATTATAGTTTGGGGCTCCATGAGTGGAGGATACAGTTTATGCATGAGGGCCAAACAGTTATTATTAGAGTGACGCAACACCAGCATGGTGGGTCCATTTTGGACATGGCACAGGACCTTGGGTTTTCACGGTTGGATAGATGGATAGCTAGTATAGATGGTTGAGTCATGTTTTACTATTAGGAGCTCACTTTTATAGTGTTGGGGATTGACTTCCTAGGAGGGAGGTTCTACAAGAGGTGGACTAAGCATCCATAGTGTATGTTTCCTCTATTAATTTGTGGTATTCAGGAGGCCTCTTGTGTTAGTACTTCGATATTATTATATTTGGTAGGTGCTCTACAACTTTTAGACTAGTTTGGGACCACAAATCATTCATAGTTTCAGTTGGCTTAGTTGGGGGTCAAGGACTTATGATGGCATTGCTTGAGGACAAGAAATCTTGGGAAGGGAGGACTGTAACGTCCCTTTTCGCTTGATCACCCTAGGGGACAATGGAATAGTTCATTTGATTACCATGGACTATAGTCGATAGGCGAGGGAATTAATTTAAACTTAATGTCATTAGGAAGAAAGACAATTTTATAAAGTGGCATTGAGTGATAAAGTGACTATTGTAAAAGTCACTTTATTAAAAAGGGGAAAATAACTAATTAATTAATTTTCACTCACCAAAAAAGCACATCTTAAAGTGACATTGATTAATTAAAATCTAGGGGCATGGGAAAAGTCACTTTCACATTAAAAAGTCACTTTAAAATAATAAATGTGAGAAAGGGTCAAGGAGGTTGAGAGGACCCAAAGAGTGAATTGAGGGTTATAAAAGAGAAATGAGAAGGCATTCTCATTCATTCATATTATTTTTCTAAACACTCAATTTGTGGAGAGCTCTTGAGATTCTTGAGGGTTTTGGAACCTTAGCTGGTTATTGTCTTCAGTGGTGCAACTTATCCACACTAGGAAATCTGATGGAGAGATTACTTCAGATCTCTCATAGGCATTCAAATTCAAGAAATTTCTAGTGTTTGAGTACAAGAGGGGTGCATTGTTTGAGAAGAAACTCCCTCTTGAAATAGAAATGCACTGTGCCTTGGGGTTCTACTGTAGAGAGGGTTCACTAGTGGGAAGTAAGACATCCTCTTTGAAGGATTCATTATTTTCTATTGACATTTCAATGAGCAAGGATTATTTCTGAAGTCTATGGAGTGTGGAGGGCCCAGTTCCAAAGAGGAAGAGCATTAGGTTGTGGAGAGAACCCAAGAGGGGCACACTTCTTATGTACGTTGATTTATGAAGATACACTCTCATTTTTATGTCATCATTCTTACAACTATCGAAGAAGTGGTTCCACTGTGATATGAGAAGACCATAAAGGAGAAAAAAACAATGCTAAACAAGTGAGGGCACACTTAGTGAATAACTTATTGGCATTCTCTTAGAAATTGGTGCCATTTTAGGAGGGAGATAGAGAGGGTTTGAGCTACCCACAGTCTATAGTGAAGGACACAACCACTTATTGCAGAAGTCGTGGAGATTGGGACAAACTTGAAGTCTATAAGAAGGAAAACTTTCCAATCTAAAGGAGATATTCTTTATTTGTGGAGGGCATGAATTTCCAACAAATTGGGGTATCAACTAAGAAGAAGTTACAACATAGTAAAAATCCAAGTTATTGTATGTGGGTATGCTAGTTGTTACTACTGGGCTCACAAGGGAGCATTCAACCATCAAATGGGAAAGTTTACTTCAGTTCTGGGTCAAGGGAAGAGCTACTACAATGAGAAATTGAAGTATGCTAGCACACGTACACCTATAGGAAATTCATACTCAGTGCTGTTATATTTTTCCTTGAGCTTGTCAATAAATTTCCTATGTAAAAAATGGTTGCCATAGCTCCATAAATAATCCTGTAAGTTACTTCTATTCTCATATTAGAGTTTGTATTTACATCATCCCATTGGAAGCTTGTTACTACTGGTTATTAAAAGGTTGTTCACTATTGCTACTTCATTATGTAAATATAGAAATAATTGTGTGATAATGGTGTGGTATTTGTTAAACTAAGTTCACCAAGATAGTGCACATGTTAAACCAAACCAAATCTGAAACATAAATCAGACAAGCTAGCACTAAATTCCTACAGGATCCTCCAAATCAGTGTTCAGGCTATTGCTAATAAAGTGTTTGATGAAACTCCAAGCCAAACTACATCAACAGTTAACAAATATGTAGACTAAAACTATATGGGGACATTACATTGTGCCAACGTATATATACCTTTATTTGATAGAACCTCTAAGAGGCTCGAGGACAATTTAAAGACAACCTCCCCCCCCATCTAGGCATCCCTACTCACATAGATCTTAAACCCATTCCTAATCCTCCATACTAACCATTTTTTGATGACTGGTAGAGATTTCAACAAGCCAACCCATAAATTTGATCCCTTTGACACCTTCTTTGGATTCGATATGACCCAGGCATCCACCGGTACTCCTTTGAGGTATTTCTCCCTCATTAATCTACTCCATAATCTTGAATTAGTCAGAGAACATTGCAATCCCTTTGCAGTAAGGGCCTTCTTAAACTTGTAGATGTTGATAAACCCCCAACCCCCATCCACCTTTGGTTGTGCTAGTCTCTCCCATTTGAAAAACTATATCCCATTCTTTGCCTTCCTCCCATACCATAGAAAATTGAAGCATTTATGCCTTATTTTATCAAGAATGAACATGGGCACCTTTTCTAAGGCCAACCAATATACAAGTATACTTTCGAAGACCAATTTAATCAATACCATTATTCCCACCAGTGGTAGCCACCTGAGACACCAACTATCAATCCTCTTGTCCACTTTCATAAGCAACCAATCCCAATATGCCTTTGAGTAGTAGTTTGGATTTAAAGGGTACCCCAGGTACTTGCATCCTTCCCCCAAATGGATCATCTAAAAAGGAAGGATATCTCTAATTCTAGAGAAAATATGAGGACTAAGTTCATTTTGCTTAAACATAGACTTTTCAATACTAGTAACCATCCCCAAAGTACTTCAAAAGAGGTCCAAAACATGTTTGTACTAGGTCCATTCTTGGAGGAAACCTTCCTCGAAGAGCATTACATCATCGACTAGAAGTGAGTTGGATAGCACATCGTTGGGGGAAACCTTCACTCCTTTAATTATACCTTGAACCCTCTTTTTGCAATTAGAATACCAAGGCCTTCTACCACCAATAAAAACAATAACAGTGATAAGGGGAAACCTTGTCTTAGTCCCTTCTGACTTTGGAAATTTTTTGTAGGGGACCCATTTACCAACATAGCAAAGTTTATTGAAGACACACGTGACATAATCCACTTAGTGACATCCAAGATCAAACCTATATGAAGGAGAATCAATATGAGGAACTCCTAATCCATATTGTCATAGGATTTTATTACATCTAATTTCAAGAGGACAACAACCATTTTCTTTACCTTGATTGAGTGCATTGCTTCTTGTGCCACCCCAACAACATCCATAATTGACATGTTATGCAAAAACTCAAACTGTTCCTTGGAGAGGAAAGCAGATAGATAGGGATTTATTCTATTTGCAATAATTTTGGATATTAATTTGTATGCCAGATTGCATAGAGCTATTGGCCTAAAATCATTAAAAGAAGTAGGCTTTGATCTCTTTGGGATCAAGGCAATGAAAGTTGAGTTTAGAGCTCTCAAAATCCTCCCTGGGGACCTGGATTCCTCCACCACTCCACCATTGCTAATCGATAATTTCCAATGAGGTAAAAAAACTACAAGAAAAACTCTAAGGTCCAGCCATCAGAGCCATGACTCTTTGGCTAGGATAATAAGGGGAGCTTAACTACATATCTGTAAGAAAGGGTGGTCAAATGGAGGTAAAAGCAAGGGTGAAGAGAAAACATACAATCACATTTCAAAATGTATTGAGCATCTTATTATTTAAAATTTTCTTTTATTAATCATTTTGTCATTTTGTGTGAGTGTGGGTGTGAAATAATAGTTAGATATGTTTATTTTGTGATTTTTTGAAATAACTTTAACAACTATAAAATCTTATCGTTTGCTCTTTCTCACAAATAACTTAAAGTTTTAATTATAGATTATTTCAATTATTTATAAAAAAATAATTCAAATTCCATGACTTTATTGCATCGAAGAGGCACATTCTACATCCCAGTGGGGGGATGTGTAACTCCTTCCATGCTCATCCTAGAGCTTACACATGTCCTTAAAAAAAAATCATATAAAAATAATAAAATATTATACAAAATAACATGTCCATTGAAATTAGATTTAAAACATTTATATAAAAGTACACAAATTAGATAAATTAAAACCCTTAGCATTTGCAGGCTAAGAAGGGGTTTGCACCTCCAAAGATTTGATCCCTCTCGGTGCTTGGTAGATACCCTTTTAAGATGGATCTATGTTAGTTTCAACTTTGGTAAGTCGTAAATAATTCTTATATAGTATGAATATGATTATTGGAGCCATAAAAGAGCATGGAATGCCTTCCAACATCTACCTTGATGTGAGAGATTTATGTAACTACCACATTTTATCGAGAATCATTGACATTTTAGACAAACAATTCATTTTCCATCATCAAGGCCATTAAGATCACGAGATGAATTAAAGGAAGACCTAGTCATAAATAAGAAAAAGAAAAGAGAAACACCCAAATCTACATGTCTAAGTTTGGTTCAAGTTGAAGAAAGAAATGAGTAACAATTGACAAGAACAAAAACTCCTAAAAGAAAATAATAAAAAATAGGAATTTAATTAATAAAACGAAATACAAAACAACCTAATAAAAAAGAAAAACATATATCCCAAAGGGGCTGAATCCATTGGTGAAGAGCGAGGAGTTTTTCACCAGTGGGCAAGGTTCAATTCCAATGACAGTCGAGCCTGGGGCCATGAGGGCACCTTGATGTAGTGGTCGAACGTGTGGTTCCACCCAAAGAGATTGTATTAAATTATATTGTGACCCGTGGACATATAAGTGGATCAAATCCCACCCCCATGTCCTCCTAACATTTAATTCAACTCATGCTAGCTCATTTGGTTAAGGTGTGGATCTCGTTATAAGGGCGACCCAGGTTCAATTCCCCTTAGGGGTGAGCTAGTTGGGAGGAGACACCCAAAATCCAACTAGTTAAGGGTTGGTGTGGCCCAAGCTGGGTGTGATCCCCGAGTGATTTTGATGGCTTAAATGCCCCTGGGTCATGGTTTCTTAGACCAAAGTTCACTTCCACAAGTCATAGAGATTCTAGAAAAAAAAACATATAAAAAAATAAAATAAAAAATAATTAAAGCTTGAGAGATTAGAAAAAAAGGAGCAAACAAGAAAGACAAACAAAGTCAAAGAAAACTAATTTGAAGAGAAGGGGCACCAAACAATTACTAAGGAACCAAGCATCCACCCTACATAAAAAGGCACCAAGATGAAACCAAAGAGAGAGAAGTAAACTCATCCAATGATATCATTATCTTGCTTGTGAATGATAGGAATCAATGTTCAGTATTATCTACCTGCCTACAAATAATAGGAAGCAATGTTTGGTATTATCCTTTCGTCCACGAATAAAAGGAAGCCATGTTCTATTGATCTTGAGTTTGTTGTTGTGATTGAAGCATTTTGGAACCTTCTCAATTCAATTGCCTCGCAATGCATCTTTGGAGAGATGGTTAATTTAGGCTAGAACCTTCATGTCCTCCATGTAGATAGGGTGCTTAGTCTTGCTTGAATGCTTTGCCAATACTGAGGAACAAACTCAATTATGGGAGATGTAATACCCCCCATTTTACCCTTAGGATATTTTGGCTATAATGTAAATATTGTACTCATGTTATGTTTGATTCCTAGTGTGGAGCTCAAGGCCAAGGCCCCGCTAGTGAATGCACGACCTTGAAGAGGCAAGTATTTGGTATTATTCTACCCATGTGCTAGTGAGCCATGGAAATTGTAAATATGCATTTGAATGAAAATGCCCACAACTAGCTATGTAATGCAACAAGAGATGGGGGCATGATTTTACAACGAATTGGGAGGGAAATATTCAAACCATTGGATCCAATCAAGTCAAGCCAAGTGTCAATGAGAGAACCCATGAACCCTCAACTACCCATGTTGACTCTTGTACCTAATCATTTATTCTCCCAAGAGTTGGTTGAGGTAGTTAATGCCTTGGGAAATGGAGAGTATGGCTGTCCAAATTCGGGTATGGGAAAGCCACCATTTATGGAAATTCGTATTTGGATTCTTGGGAAAGAAAAGACCCATGAAATTGCCCCCAAGCCATTATCCATCTACCAGTTTTGCCTCTCTCACGCAGTTTGAGCTACTGGGGCATTTTTCCTCCACATTTCTCTAGTTTTTCGTTTTTTTCTAGCTGGGAGAAGGGCATTTTTATGTTTCAGAACCCTTGGAAGAAAGGAGAAAACGATTTGGGGTCCATAGAGGTTGTTTTGGCCCATTGAATGCTCACATCTCTGTGGGAGAAAACGTTTTCTTTCCTTTGTTCAATTTTCCCTCTCACAAATGCATTTTTGGTGTGCCCACGATTTGGGGAAAACCCATTGCCCTCTTGTTTCTAAGTCCCATTGCTAAAAATGTGTATCCATGCCCAATGATTGCTTTTGTTGTGTGTAGATAGAGTTTGTTGGGGTTTGGTTTATGGTTATCCATTGCTTTGGTTTGAGCTTGAGAGTCCCCTCTTCCTTGTGGAAATCATGCCCAATTCGGGGGTGGTCTCTGAGTGCTGAAAGAATACAGGCTGGGCAGAGACCTATGGTTGCGTGGAACATTGCAGCAACATAGCTAGTTGCTTGGGACAACATTACATCAAGATAAGTATTTTATTTTTGTTTTACTTCTGCAAGGTTCTAATTATTTGATGAATGTTATCAATATGTTGGAATTTGCATGATATATGTGTGTAGAAGAATTTTACTTCCAATGTGTTTGGTAGATTTGCACATACATATGTATTTTATTTATATGGATCTAATGAATGGGGCTGAGTTTATATAAAAGCCCCAGAAGTGCAGCCATGATCCCTTCCTTGCATTGGGTCAACAGGAGGGGACGTGACCGGAGATATACACACAATGCTCCTTTATAATCACCTGATCAAACCTCACAGTTGTTATTTCACCACCAATGTAGAACGTTTATGTTTGTTCCTTCCACTCATCTTGTGACCTTATTTGTTTTGACAATGAACAACAAATTACCTAAGGAATGGAGGTAACTTTGGGTAATATCATAACCAATGTAGGGGAATGGATTACAATTTCCTTAGTTGTTAAGTGAGAGATTTTTTACACAAATTTAAAGAAGTTAAAGGTCTTTTGGTTTGGCTTGTTATGGAAAACAAATATAGAATTGGTTGCCACTCGAGAGAATATTTACATCGATGTAAGAAGTAAAGGTCTTTTGGTTTGGATTGTTATGCAAAACAAAGATATATAATAAACTTGACCCTTGGATTAAGAGTATATTGTTGTTTAATGTAGACTTTGTTTTGAAGTTTTAAATGGACACGTGGTGACTTCATGTTTGTAGGCAATTTTTTACAGTTTTAAAGGAGAGAAGAGAACTGGAAGCCTTTTTTGTGAGAATATTTGAGATTGGCGAAGAATTAGGTGGAACCAACCAAGACCTTCACTAACACCACTCTCATTGCTTTGACAAATGATTTTATTCTGTCTCTAAACAAAAATAACAACAATATTGATATCGTCATGTTTCATGAAGCAAATCCACCCTCAACATGTACATGTACAAAATCTCATTGCTTTGACAAACGATTATATTCTATCTCTAAAGAAATGTAACGACAATATTGATATCATCATGTTTCATGAAGCAAATCCACCCTCAACATGTAAATGTACAAAGACTCCTCTAGTAGGATAACAAAGATATGATTCAAGGTATTTAAATCATACAAAAACCCCAATATCCCAAAGGGCACAAGAGACGAGGAAAAACAAGTGACAATGTTTGAATCTACTATAGTTTTTAATCATATGGTTTTTTAAAGTGACATGAGATGAGAAAAAGGGGAAAATTAATAAAAATTAAGGGAGGGTGTAATCTTCCCACCATATTTTGTAAATTGGTAAAGTTGGATTGGCTCTTGGGTAAGACTTGAAACTATAACATGGGGTTTGTATCTTGAACTCATGTATGGGTTTAACAACTAATGTCTTTGTGAAACCACATGATCTTGGAACAATATGTTGATGTATATGTAACTTCGGAATGTATTTCATATATGTATATTGTATCCCTACAGAGAGGTTTTTATTCCTCTGTACGGAAGTGTCGTCATTTGTATTTACAAGTGTCACAAGTGTCGTAACTTATACTTGATGGGTTATTAGACCACCTTGATGGGATCGGCCCTGTATGAGTCTTGTGGGTTAAAGGGTCATTAGACCACCCTAGTGGGGTCGGCCCAGTTAGTATTATGTTAAGTGGTTAAGTTGGGGCCGACCTAGTTAGAGTTAAAAGGCAAGTCAAGTTGTGTATAAATAGAGTGAGGGTGTCACTCTATTTGATCATTCACTTATTCACTTATACACTCATTGGAGAGTGGTGCACTAGTGGAGGAGGATAAGCTGCTAGGAGTCTATCTCGTATGCTTGGGTTTTGTATCATTGCTCTATCTATCTCTGAGGAAGTTATTGGGGTTTTTCACCTTCTTGGTTTTCCCCAAGGAAACTCTGTGTCTATTGTCTCTTGTGATTGATATACTGTGCTTGTTATTCTCTTAGATAAGATCCTAGATCATATTGAATTAATGCTCAAAATCTAACACAATAGTCTTAGCTATGACTTGGATCAGGATTTTAGGCTTCTTCGAAATACAAATAGGGGTTGAAATCATCCTTTTGGTTTTAGAGTATTGGCTAAGAGTTCATTTTCCTCGAATGTAAGAAAACATGTTAATGACCAAATATCTAAAGGCATTTAATGAGAGTAGAAGTCTACCCTTTTATGGACCACCAACGAGTTATTATAGGTGATCATATTTTATCTGCACAATAATGCAACTACACATTAAAGTTTTAAAAATGTATAAATAAAAACTTAACTATAACCCTAAATACTATAATTTTATTTTTATATTGAAAAAATCAATAAAATGTAAATGTAAATTTGACAAATAAATTGATAATTAATAAATTAAATATAAACATAGTTGAATAATATATTATTCCTTCTAAGAAAAAATTCCAACCTTGTAGTATTATAGGTTTTGGAATCAAACCTATTCTAAATGGTTGGAAGGCATACCAATCATAGTGACAACCCATTATCGTTGTATGAACAATTTAATTTTTGAACCCTTCTTATTGTGTAATCCAACTAGTGTAGTTAAATATTGTTAATGAGTGACATATTTTGGTTTGCACATTAAAGTTAATGCTTGATAGGACATGGAATTTGCAATCAGTTGCAACTCTTCACTTCCTTTAAGAGCAACCGATTTTACTAGAAAATCACGCTAACAGTGATTTGATGATGAATTAATGTATTTAGTTAATGGAGTTGTCTATATATGCGACGATTTCGCCCGGACGGCGAAATCGTCTGGTGGCCGTCAACCCTCCTCCGGCACCATCCCCATCCCATCTCTGTTGAATCGCCAGTCTGACACCTCTCCGATTTCGGATCTCCAAGTGGGCCCGGGCTCTTTCGTCGACATGAAGGGCAAGTAATATGCACCCCGCAGCAGACTATTTAAGACTGCTGCGGGGCTCTGACAAACGGGAACTCTCCGTGCGCATCCTGTTCTCGACAAAAACTTTCCGGCTACCATGTTTGCATGTCCATCATCCGGAGAGCGATATGATATCATGGATGCATATACCAAGAGCCCAAAACCCTGTCCATGCATATCATGGATGACATATCCCGTCTTTATTGTTCTGACACTGTTTTGAAGCGGCAAATTTGAATTTTGAATTTCAAATGCCGCGCTCCATAACACCTCGCACCCATTCATCCCCTTCTCCGCCATGGCAGAAGCTGCCGCTGCAATAAAGGATCTCTCCGAAAAATCGCGGTTGGCAGTTCGAATCCTGCATAATGTTTAGCATAGGAGCGCCTTGGGGATTGCAAGTTTCTTAGAATGAAATGTGTGAAAGGCTGCGTGTTCGCTCCATATTTCGGCTCTAATGAAGGAGCCGAGCATTTGGCTAAGGCACAATCTCGACTACGAGATCCCGTTTATGGATGCTTAGTGCACATTTTCGCCTTGCAGCAACAGGTATATGAACCTCTTGATAACCTATATAAATGTGTATATATTATTAACCTCAGCATATACATTCTTTATTGTTATTTGCATAAATGGCTTCTGCAGGTATCTCTCTCAAGATATGTAATGAATTTTTTTGCAGGTTGCGATTTTACAGGCCGAAATTATCGTCGTGCAAGTATTGTTGGAGAGCCGTGGCATCCGCAGCAGCATCCATCTCCATGAATCATCCTGACATGTAGTAAGCACCCACATCAGTTCCTTGCACAGCTCTCCCTGCCATGTCATCCTATCCCCCAGCCCTACAACGCGTTCCTGTCTTCCGTCAAAGACGAGAATGCCCTTAATATCTATATCCGTGAGCTTCCCTCCTTCGCCTTCCGCATCATTTCTGAGATCCCAAAGAACACTCAGAAAATCAGCCCTCTGTCGTCTATCATCTCCTCAAGATTCGCATCCTTTATCATCTTGGTGAAGAACTCATTGAATCTGCTGTGCAACTTCTTCATCTTGGTCTTTACACCCTGCAGATCCATTCACGCCAAAGACAGCACATAGTCGCAATGCAGACATTGAGCATCTCCTCAAGATTTGCATCCTTCCCTTGCCGCTCATGTTTAAGAATCGACTTCACCAGCATCCCGACCTCCGCTTCACGCACTGGGGCCTGCAGATCTTCCAGGGCCTTGCCTGTGAAGAGATGAATATTCCAGACCTTGTATGGAATTTGATAGATCGTTGAATTCGGTGGAGTTTATGGAAGCCTTCCAGACTAATATGGTACCGCATGTTGAAAAGTTGATCGCCACATCTCAAGTCTAAGGAACCTCCCATATTATGTATCATTCTGACACTTTTTTTGTTTGGCTTGCCCGCTTAGCAAAGAAATTTGGGATTTCTCATGCTTCCTTTTGGACTGAGACGGCGACCGTCTTTTCCATCTATTATCATTGGGATCTGCTTGTGAAAAATGGCCATTGTCCATTTCTCAACCATGGTTTTTTTTTCATTTCTTGATATGAAGTCCGCCAGTATGTAATGATAAATGTGATATTATATTTATTAGAACTTAAAAGCTATAAAGTTAATAGAATAGGGTTTTTTAAGCAGTGTCAAACATGTTTTGTGGTTTTGCGCCAGAGGATGAGAATAAGAATGTCATAAATTATATCCCCGGAGTTTCATCGTAGGGACCCCATACCAGGCCGTTGGAGTTAAATAGCCAATGAATTTGGTGGCTGAGTTGCCGGACCGGCTGGAAAAGTTGAGATCGTTGGTTATCATGCACGCCTCGGAAATTTTTGGGGACGAAACAACCACAGTTTCGGTTGTCCTGAGCTTCATATACATGATCGGACCGTATTGTTTCGATAGATGACAGAGCATGTGGCTGAGAAATGGAAGGATGCCTACCAGAGGCCATCCGGATGGACCAGGGGGAGGCCGAAGCCGTTTTCTCAGACACTGTATCACCACACAGATCAGACCGACCACCAGGAGGATCAAACTCAGGGCTTGCCCGAGTCTCGAATAGACATCTGCCGCAAATCAAACAATAAAACCATGGCTTCCTTTTCTAAATTTCATTAAGCGCATCCCCCTATATGTTTTGTTTTAGACTACTACAAACTTGACTTTGGTTTAAATAGAATCACAAATCCAACAAAATCTAGCGAATAAATTTGTTAGTATGACGTTTAACCTAATTTTGTTGGAGAGCCTCGAATTATGAGAATTTTTGGACATTACTGTTCGAAATCATTTTGATGAATGGCCGTCACTGAAAATAATGGGCCTCATACAACGCGGAAATTCAATTTTTGAATATTTGTATGGTTTCATGGTCTGAAAATAATATTTTAATGGTTTCATTGTGTATGAAATAATATTTTAATGGTTTCAATGTGTATGAAAATAATAAGTTAAAAGAGATTCTCATATTTTTCTGGTACAGGAAGCAGTTTATTGGTAGCGAACTTTTCAACATAGCTACATTATGGTTATTACAAAGCGGGTAGCTCCTATTGGATTTATAATATTGCATTGAGCCCTTTGCGTCCGATAAGATAACTATTCCTGGGTTCTGAATGCTTAGGAAATAAGCGCCCATTAGCATCTACTCCGACAAATCTCCTTAGGGTTCTTCGCATTTTGAAAGATCTTCCCAAACCAGACACAGGCGTCTTTTATTGATGATGCAGTTCTGGTTTTTACCTTCCCAAGTAGCAGTCTTGTTTCCTTCCAAAGGTAGCATTCAGAGTCCTCCTTAGTGGGCATTACATATGTTATAAGGAGGACATTGAATGCTCCTCTTATCTGAACTTTGACTTTGATATATATATTTAATGCAAAACCAATCATAGCTTCAAAATCACAGAGTTAATGGCATAGAAAGCATTGAAATTTGGCTTGAGAAGATTTGTATTTAGTATGGTCCAATGAATGTTTGTATTTATAATACTTGATTTCTTAAGAAGTTGATGTTGTTTTAAATATGTGTGTAATTTTTATCATTATTATATATATCATTAACTAAATATAAAAAAAACTTAGAATTTATATATATAAATTGTAATATTTTACTATGCAGATTTTTGCCCAAATTTAATGGGTTAAAATTATAACTTATTAACTTAACTCAAAATTGCAATTTTAATCTTTCATATTATGTTTAAGTTTACAAAAATTCAAAGTTGTATTTGGAATAATAAAACAATAATATTTAAAACAATATTTACTAAATTCTATTAAAAGTGATTAAATTAAAAGTTAATAAGCTATTTGCAATTTTAATATTTCATATTATGTTTAAGTTTACAAAAATTCAAAGTTGTATTTGAAATAATAAAACAATAATATTTAAAAAAATATTTACCAAATTCTATTAAAAGTGATTAAATTAAAAGTTAATAAGCTATTTGCAATTTTAATATTTCATATTATGTTTAAGTTTACAAAAATTCAAAGTTGTATTTGAAATAATAAAACAATAATATTTAAAAAAATATTTACCAAATTCTATTAAAAGTGATTAAATTAAAAGTTAATAAGCTATTTGCTTAGAATTTTATTAGTACTGTAATATTTCAAGTAGTTGTATTTATATTCATGCAAAATTTACAAGGTTAGTAAGTAATTTATTATTAAGATTTTTTTTTTTTTAAATTCAAAATATTATTTAATTATTTTTCATTGGATAAAAAGAAAGTAATGTAATGTGTTTTTTCATTGTTAAATTATTAAAAATATTATTTTCTTATTAAAAAATTTAAAATATATAAATAATGATAATGACTAGCTATTCGTGTCCATTGACACCAACTTCGTTAAAAGAAACATTCCTTGATCACCATAGTTGTGATGAGTTAAAAGATTATCAATGTTAATATGATTGCAAATATTTTGAAATTGTGCTCTAATGTAGGTGTACACATGACATTTTATGACAAATTGTTTATTCGAGCGGCCTTGTTGATAAATCCAGAGCTACACTAATATATACAATAGTGTATATACCAATGTATATACATGTATGTACATTGGTATATGCATTGGTAATATACATTGGTTTATATACTGGTAATATACACCAGTGTATATTACCTCGTGTATATACTGGTAATATACACTGGTATACACATATATACATTGGTATATGCACTGGTAATATACACTGGTGTATATACTGGTATATACAATATATACACCAGTGTATATACTGGTATATACAATATACACTAGTGTATATTACCAGTATATACACTAATGTATATATTGGTCTATACACCAGGTAATATACAAAGATATATACACTGGTGTATATACCAGTATATACACAAGTGTATATTACTAGTGAATATTATCAGTATATAGAAACAGGTAATATGCACTAGTGTATATACTAGTAATGTGTGGTGTATATTATATATACACTAGTGTATATACCAGTATATGTGTATATTACCAGTATATACACCAGGTAATATACACTAGTGTATATTGTATATACCAGTATATATATCAGGTATTATATATACCAGTATATACACCAATGTATATTACTAGTGCATATACCAATGTATATAATGGTATATACATTGGTGTATATACCAGTATATACACTTATGTATATTACCAATGTATACACTGGTATATACATCAGTATATATTATAGTGTGTATTAGTGTGTATACCAGTATATACACTAGTGTATATTACTAAATGTATACTAGCATATATACACTAGTGTATATAACAATGTATATACATTGGTGTATATTATTAACAAGTGTATACCGGCAGTATACACACTAGTATAATCAATATACACTAGTGCGTGTACTGGTATATACACTAGTGTATATACCAGTGTATATTATTATATGTGGTTATGGTGTATATACCAGTATATATACCAGTGTATATAGTGTATATATTGACATATAACATTAATGTATACACCAGTACACACTAGTCTATATATTGGTATATACACTGGTGTACATACTGATATATGCACTATCCTCATATATACATCAACTAATGTATATACCAGTATATACACTAGTGTATATTCTGGCATATGCACCAGTCAACAATGTATATATCAGTATATACACCAGTATATATACTGATATATACTGGTATACACACCAATGTATACACTGGTATATACTGGTATACACACCAGTGTATATATTGGTATATACAAAGGTGTATATACTAGTATATACACTAGCTGGTGTATATATGGGTATAATGCATATATCAGTATATACACTAGTGTATATATACTAGTATATAGACTGGTGTATATACCAATATATACACTAGTGTTATATGCCAGTATATAGCAGTAGTATTTTATGAAGCTTGTGTAATTTATCAAGTTGTTTATGAATATGAAAAGTTGAACCAATATAGAAACAATGTGTATGGAAACATATATTCTAGTCTATACACACTACTACATACGCTAGTGCATTATTTTATGAAATTCATTCATGCTTTATAATATTTTAATGAACTTATACATATCACTGTGAATATCTAAGGCGATGCGGGCAATTTCCCTTCCTTGCTAGGAAGTGGAGCACTGGGTTGAACAACTTGCATAATTGCATGCAGGTCTGGACATTTTGTGTTTGCTGCACTAAGTGTGAATAACAATGTAGGGAATTGCAACTGTGTGATCATATTTGTCAACTCACTCTTGCATAATATCTAGAATGTTTGGATCCCACGTAAGTGCACTGTGAAACCCATGACATGTTTCGGGAGGTTGTATGTAGGAATTTATTGTAGATGTGCACGTGTGATATCCCAAATTTAGAACCCCTTTGCAAATAAGACTTTTTGAGACAAAGTATTTTTGAGTTGATGTTGAGTCATGTGGCTCTGGAGCATCAAATTATATTAATAAAAGTATTATCTCACTTTATATTCCAAACTTCTTGAGTGGCAACCAATTAAAAGAGGGACCAAGCACACTAAGAGGCGTATGACCTATTAATTAAATACATAAAAAGGAATAATGATGCAAAATAACTAAGGAGTAACCTGCGCATATACAAAAGCTTTTGTATATACGCTTCCGTATATGTAAGTAACTTCTGTATATGCGCAAGGCATATACGAAAGTTGTTGCGCATATACGGAAGAAGCTGCGCATATACAGAAGCTTCCATATATGCGCAGCGCATATATGGAAGCTGCGCATATACGGAAGCTTCCGTATATGCGCAACTTATGTATATGCACTGCGCATATACGGAAGCTTCCGTATATGCGCATCGCATATACGAAAGCTTTCGTATATGCGCATCGCATATACGAAAACTTCCGTATATGTGCATCGCATATACATAAGCTTTCGTATATGCACAACTTCCGTATATGTATTGCACATATACGGAAGGTTCCGTATATGCCCAACAACATCCGTATATGCCTTGCGCATATACGGAAGCTACGCATATACGAAAGATTTTGTATATGCCTTGCGCATATACTAAAGCTTCTGTATATGCGTTGCATACGTACAGAAGCTTCCGTATATACGCAGCTGATTCCGTATATGCACAGCTTCCGTATATACACAAGGTATATACAGAAGTTGTTGCGCTTATACGGAAGCTTCCGTATATGCGCAACACATATACGGAGCACATATACAGAAGCTTCAGTATATACGCACTTACTTCCGTATATGCGCAGCTTCGGTATATGCACAAGACATATACATAAGTTGTTGCGCATCTATAGAAGCTTCCGTATATGCACAACGCATATATGAAAACTGCGCATATACGAAAGCTTTCGTATATGCACAAGGCAACTTCTGCATATATGGAAGCCTCCATATATGCGCAGCGCATATACGAAAGCTACGCATATACGAAAGTTGTTGCACATATATACGAAAGCTTTGTATATGCGCAAGGCATATACGGAAGCTGCGCATATACGGAAGCTTCTGTATATGCACAACAGCTTCCGTATATGCCTTGCGTATATATGGAAGTTTTTGCGCATATACAGAAGCTTTTGTATATTCACAGTGCATATACGAAAGCTTCCGTATATGAGCAACTTCCGTATATGCGGTGTGCATATACGAAAGTTGCCCATATACGGAAGCTGCGCATATACAGAAATTGTTGTGCATATACGAAAGTACAAAAGCTGCGCATATACAAAAGTAGCTGCGTATATGCGTTGCGCATATACGAAAGCTTCTGTATATACGCAACTGCTTCTGTATATGCACAACTTTCGTATATGCGCAACGCATATACAGAAGCAGTTGCGCACATACGAAAGCTTTTTGTATATGCGTAGTTGCTTTCGTATATCCATTGCACATATACGGAAGCTTCCATATATGCGCAACAAATTTCGTACATAGACCTTGAGCATATATGGAAGCTGTGCATATACGGAAGCTTCCATATATGTGCAATTGCTTCCATATATACATAAGCTTTCGTATATGCGCAGTGCTGTGCATATACGAAAGTTTTCGTATATGCGCAGCTTCCATATATGCATTGCGCATATACGGAAGCTTCCATATATGCATTGCGCATATACGGAAGCTTCCGTATATGCACAACAACTTTTGTATATACGCAAGGCATATACGGAAGTTTATGCGCATATACAGAAGCTTATGTATATGTGCAACATATATACAAAAGCTGCACATATACGAAAGTATTTGCGCATATACGGAAGCTGCAATATATGCGCAACGCATATACAGAAGCTTTTGTATATGCACAATTTCCGTTAATTCCTTGCGCATATACGAAAGCTTCCATATATGCCTTGTGCATATACGAAAGTTTCCGTATATGCACAACAACTTTCGTATATGCCTTGTGCATATACAGAAGCTGTGCATATACAGAAGTTTCCGTATATGCCCTACGCATATACTGAAGCTTCTGTATATGCGTTGCGCATATACGGAAGCTTCCGTATATACGCAGCTGCTTCTATATATGCACAGCTTCCGTATATGCGTAGCTTCCGTATATGCGTAGCATGTATGGAACTATTTTGAGACCAACCATGGAAAGGGAGAGCACGATGAGACTTGAGCATGTTTCAAAACTTTCCTATGAAGGGAGGAGATGAGGTGCACGAGACACCCTCATATCGGGATGCATCATCCATAGTTACATTGTACTCTGAAAAAAATATCAGATCGATCCACGGAGCAACACATACCAACAGGTAGAGGACATGTTGTCAGAAATTTCTAGCATGTAGTTGATATAAATCGATCGCGTTCTTATAGTTGTAGTAATGTGCAAGGAACTCGTGGATTTCATTCGTTTCGAAGCTCAAACAACCCCTTATTTTGAAATATGGATGTGAAAACTTGCATACTTTTGTGGCCCTTGCAGCAGTGGCGAATGGGATGAATGTGAATCAATGGATTGGGTAGATGAATGGGATCATGTATCACTTGCAGTGGACCCACGTGCAGTTGTTGAAACAATCCAGTTAGAGCAAGGCCAATCCTCTATTTCGAATGAATATGATCATATATCTGATCTTGTATAGCCAGGTAAACATTTGTGCATGCATATCCCGATTCCCTCCTTGTTTATATGTCATTATCGAAGTTATCAAACCACTACTTGTTAGAATATAACTGTAAAATGCATGTTTGTTGGACACATCTACGCATTTGTCGCCCCGACAGACAGTGCAATTGGGACACATATACGGAAGCTTTTGTATATGCACTACGCATATATGGAAGCTTACGGATATGGAAGCTGCTCATATACGGACGCTTATGGATACGGAAGCTGCGCATATACGAAAGCTTCCGTATATGCACAACGCATATACGAAAACTTTCGTATATGCACAATGCATATATGGAAGCTGCGCATATACGGAAGCTTCCGTATATATGCAACGCATATATGGAAGCTGCGCATAGAAGGAAGCTACTGCGCATAGACGGAAGCTTCCGTAAATGCGCAGCTTCCGTATATGCGCAGCGCATATACGGAAGCTTCTATATATGCACTGCGCATATACGGAAGTTACGCATATACGGAAGATTCTGTATATGCGTAGCTTTCGTATCCGTAAGCTTCCGTATATGCGCATATACGGAAGCTTCCGTATATGTGCAGTGCATATACAGAAGCTTCCGTATATGCGCTGCGTATATACGGAAGCTGCGCATATATGGAAGCTTCCGTATATGCGCAACATATGCTTAACTTCTGTATCCGTAAGCATCCGTATATGTGCATATACGGAGGCTGCGCATATACGGAAGCTTCCTTATATGCACATATACGGAAGCTTCCGTATGTGCGCATATACAGAAGCTTATAAAAGTTTCTGTATATGCGCATATACAGAAGCTTACAAAAGCTTCTGTATATGCGCATATACAGAAGCTTCCATATATCCGCATATACAAAAGCTTCTGTATATGCGCATATACGAAAGTTGAGCATATACAGAAGTTGCGCATATATGGAAGCTTGCGTATATGTGCAGCTTCCGGATATGTGCAGCGCATATACAGAAGCTTCTGTATATGCGCATATACGGAACGCTTACGGAAGCTTCCGTATATGCGCATATACGGAACGCTTACGGAAGCTTCCGTATATCCGCATATATGGAAGCTTTCGTAAGCTTCCGTATATGCGCATATATTGAATCTTCCGTATATGCGCATATACGGAAGTTGCGCATATAGAGAAGCTTCCGTATATGCGCATATATGGAAGCTTTCATAAGCTTCTGTATATGCACGTATACAGAAGCTTCTGTAAGCGTTCCGTATATGCGCATATACAGAAGCTTCTGTATATGCGCTGCACATATATGGAAGCTGCGCATATACGCAAGCTTCTGTAAGCGTTCCACATATGTGGAAGCTGCGCATATACGCAAGCTTCTGTAAGCGTTCCACATATGTGGAAGCTGCGCATATACGCAAGCTTCTGTAAGCGTTCCGTATATGCGCATATACAGAATCTTCTGTATATGCGCTGCACATATACGGAAGCTACGCATATACGCAAGCTTGCGTATATGCGTAGCTTCCGTATATGTGCAGCGCATATACAGAAGCTTCAGTATATGCGCATATACAAAAGCTTCCATAAGCTTCTGTATATGCACATATACAGAAGCTTACAAAAGTGTTCCGTATATGCGCATATACGGAAGCTTCCATATATCCGCAGCTTAACAGAAATGGGTACTTGTATTGATTATAAAAATGTATATAATACAAGACAGTGGATGATCAGAATGATATCAACCTCTAAATGTATACGATTTTCTCTCTGAACCTGTGCATATATGGAAGCTTCCGTATATGCGCAGCACATATATGGAAGCTTCCGTATATGCCCAACATATTTATATGTGCTGCGCACATACGGAAGCTTCTGTATATGCAAGCTTCTATATATGCGCATATACGAAAGCTTCTGTATATGCACATATACAGAAGCTTCCGTATATGCAAGCTTCCATATATGCGCATATACAGAAGCTTCCGTATATGTGCAACGCATATACGAAAGCTTCTGTATATGTGCAATGCATATACGAAAGCTTCTGTATATGCGCAACGCATCAGTGTATATACCAATATATATTATGTATATACACCATTGTATATACAATATATACACCGATATATATATCAGTATAAACACTAATGTATATACATTACAAATATACAATATATACAGATATACAGTTTATACATTGGTGTATATACCAGTATATAGATTGATATATATACTAGTATATACATTAATGTATATACTGTATAATACTACAGATATACAGTATATACACTAGTGTATATTAGTGTATATACTAATATACACACCAGTATATACATTGGTGTATATACTAGTATACACACCAGTATATACACCAATGTATATACTAGTATACACACCAGTATATACACCAATGTATATACTAGTATATATGTATATATACTAGGTATATATTGGTATATATACTAATATAAGGTTAAGTTAGACTATAATATATCAATATCAAGACGTTGAATGAATGCATTATGACCAAAATCACATATGTGATGGGCATTTTAATTTTATGACCCAATTCAATATACAAATATACCACTTTGAGGATGACCAACTATGATACAAATAAATTAGTGAAACCAAATTTTAGTAATTGGCTTTTAATTTATATGAAAAACAATTGATTTTAAAGTGTTGATGTAGTTTTCACTTAGTCTATATTTTGAATTTGAATTTAAATTAACACTTAATTCTATGGGTAGTTTAATTTCATCTGCTTTTGATGTTGGACCGAGGAAAATTTAATAATTTTCAACTAGAAAGCTAAGGATAACAAAGTACATGCACTCTTTTCTGCATCCCAATATAGTCATGCATCTTTTGGCAACTCAGATTTTTATTTCCAGGAGTAGAAGAGCTTCCTAGTCCACCGGCTAAGATTCAATGCTAGCTAACCCTGGTCTCTCTCAAAATGGGATCTGAAATTACAACATTGGTCAACAACATCTATGTATGATGCACTAACCATGAACTACTACTATACATGAAATATGTAGCTCGTAGGGATCCTTCCGTATATGCAATATTTTGTATATGCGCATATACAGAATCTTCCGTATATGCGGATATACGGAAGCTTACATATAGGGAAGCTTATGTATATGCGCTTGACACATATACAAAATATTCTGTACTATACGCAATGGCTTCCGTATACAAGCTGCTTCTTAGTTAAAGGTCTAAAGTCACAAACTTGTTCTATACAAGTTTTCCTTTATTAATATACCATAGATATTCTAATACTATACAATCGGTGTTCTAATACCATAGTTATATCATCTAATAATAATATATTACATATTACGATAGAGATGAACTATATAGCTATGGTGCAAATTATAAGATTGTTTAAAGGCAATCTACATAATATAAACAAGGGTAGGAATTAAAGTTTGACTTCGACATAATTTAACCAAGAAGTATGATGTGGAACATGTTATTATAAAGGATGTAGGTCCTTTAACCTAAGTTATGTCTTAATGGCAGGTTTCACATTTAGACTTGGTTCAAAACGTGGTTCATGGTATGTTTGCAACCTTTACAAGGAACCGTTACTATATTATACTATAATATTATTTATTCAAAATTTTCAAACTTTTAATAATTAATTAATTAATTTCATTTTTTACTTCACTTTATTACATTAGAATATTTAGAATTCAAACAAAAAAATTTATTTCAGATTATTGTTCAAATATTTTTAATTCTTTTATTTTATTAACTCTATAACACATCATATTTTCTAAATTTTTTTGTTTTTTCCCATTTAATTTTCTACTATTATCATTTCTTACCTAACTTCCTCCTAATGAAACTTCCTTAATTTATCTTATAATGTAATCTTTTTTTTTTTAATTAGTAAACCCTAACTTCTAAATATTTTATCATTTTCCATTATCATTCAAAGTCCTTACTCTTTCCTCTCAATCTATTTAAAGTGCTTATCTTTTTCTTTTCACGTAATCCTAAAGATGGGTGAAGTGTCCACTCTTTAGGAGTATAGAAACATTCACGGTGAAAAGTTTAAAAATAAATTTTAAATTTAAATTTAAAATAGATGTTATAATAATTAAAAGGTAATATTTACATTTTGTGTATTTTTAAACAAAGTGTTATTATAAATAATTAACATGAATTTAACATTTACAAGTTCTTTTAATTATTTAAATGAATTTATAAAGTTAGAATTAAGATGATATCATTTAATTGTAACATAACTCAACATTTTACTATTAAAAATTGTGATTACGTGATAGTTAATCAATTTTATAATATAATTATAAAAATATGATTGTTAATTAATGATAAAGTTATGTATTTCTTAATACATTTGATTTAGATTGAATCAATAACATCAACAATAACAACAAAAACAACAAATTTAAATTTTAATAAAATATTTTTTATTTTTATAATTGTATGTAATTTATAAAAAAATTAGTAAATAATTAAACAACATAATTACATATAATTTATATTTTTAAATTAATTATAATACTAGTTAGCTTATAGCTTTATTAAAATTAATTATATTTTGGTGAAATTTAAAACTTGATTATTTATGTCATAAATAAACATAAAATTTTCAAATTAAATAAAAAAATTGTTATTATTAATATTAAAATTTATATTATATTTATTCAAATTATAAAAAGTATTTTTTATTAAAATTAGAATTTCTTATATTTTATAAAATTTAAATAATAATTAAATATTAAAAAATAAAAATAAAAAAAAAAATATTTTTTTATATTAATTATGAACATAAATAAAACTCATCATCAAAAAATTATGTATGAAATATAAAATAATATTTCTTACAAAACATTATAATATTTTACTTTTTATTATAAAAAATGAAAAACCATATGCAAATATACAATTTCCATTTATGTTAACATCTAGAGTTTCATATATTTACATGAATACGTCTTCAAAAACAATTACCCTATAATTTAAAAGATATAAGAATGAATAAACTCCCTACGACATAACCTTGTGGCCTTCTAAAAATGAGCGGACATTCTGTATTCATTCTGGATTCTACATTACACTACTTTAACACTTATATAATATACGTGGCATTAATATCACCATTTCAAACCACATAATGTAAGTGGGTGTTAAGGGTAGTCCCATGAATGTGTGTTACTTTTCTTTAAGTATTTTGGTAATGAAAAATGAAAAAAAAAATATTTTTTATAAAAACATTGTAGAACATCTTCTTATCCATATACTTCTATTTTTTCAAAAAACAATACTTTTTATGTTTTATTTACACAATATCCTTAAAAGATATATAAGAGGATAGCAACATAGTCTTATGTGTTATAATGCTTTTGGTGAAATAATTTTCTTTTTTATTATAAACAAATTATACATAGAACATTAAGATGCTTTTATATTAGAACATTAAGATGCTTTTATATTTTTTTATCATAAATAATATTCTTAATTATCTTTTTATTAAATTAATTAAATTTTTTTTTTTTTTTTTCTATTAACACCTCTTTGTGTGAATAGTTTTTTAATATAATACTAAGTGAATACTTTTTTAATATAATATGAATATAGTGAAGATTAGAACCAACTCTTATGAGCTCCATAGTGAGCCTATGAGCGTTGAGGCCCACATTAGATATGAGTTTCATAGTATTTGCTACAATACAAACCTTTCTAACCTCCTGACTTGTCAAAACTATAGCGAGCTTGGAAAGCTTCTTGAGCATAGGAACAAAAGTTTAAAGCAAACCAATTAATAACCTTCATCATCATCATCATCATCAATACTACATGAATACTTTTTTAATATAATACTAAAAATATATAATGTTTTTGAAAAGAAAACATCATTAAAGTTAACCATGATTTTTTGTTAAAAAATTTAGTATAAATTATAACATAAAGTTTTGGAAACAAAACAACTTTGAAGTGAACTATGATTTTTGTCTAAAACATTTACTGCAAAATTGTAATCTAGATATAAAATTATAGATATTTGTATATTTTAATTGGTGAAAATTACATGTGTATATTGATGTTTGAATAATAAAAATATAAATAAAAAATTGCAATGAATTTCTCTCTCTATACATACATGCATATATACATACATACATACATACATACATACATATAAAAGGTGAAAGTAGATTTAATGATTGTTGGTGTAATTTTTATTTGTAAAATTTGCAAGTGTTTTACTTAGTGCAAATGAAACTTTAAAAAATCCATAATGGTAATTAATAGTTTTTAAGGCTATTGAAAACACTTTAAGCAATTACATATTTAGATAGATTATGAGAATATGGCATTTTGGTGTATTTGTTACAAATGCAGCTCCATCCACCAAGATAGGACATGTTATTTGTCTTTAGATTTCTAACCTTTCAATTTTTGCACAGAGTGAAACGAGGTGCTCTACAACCCAGTATGGGGGAGATCTTCTAAGGTCATGTACCGTTACATCTAATAAAATGTAAAAGGTGATTGCACGTAAAAAGAAGTAAAAAGAAGTAAGTAAAGTAAAGTAAAGTAAAAAGAAGCAAGTAAAGTAAAGTAAAAAGAAGTAACTTAAAGTAAAGTAAGTATGGGGGAGATGTTGTAACGTTTGTGATGTAATGTTTGTTACTAACAAAATAATTAAAAAAATTCATGTCCACTCATAAAAAAAATAATGGAAAGTATTTAAAAAAATCCCACTTTGGTTCATAAAATAAAATATTATGAAAAGTAATTAAAAAATAGATGTTCGTTTATAAAATAAAAACTTAAAACTTAAACAGGATTTATCAATCAAGAGAGATCAAATTTCTTGAGTTTAAATTTAAAAAAAGAAATACACCTCAAGAAATTGGATCCCTCTCGTGCTTGATAGATACGGGTTTAAGATGGATGTATGATGGTCTAATTTAACTTAAGACATTTAGATTAACTAACTCTATGAATAATGTGATTTTATTATTATTATTATTATGTGTATACAAAAGAATGAAATAACGCTTGTGATGATAAAAGATAGTTTTTTTTTGTTTTGAAACAAATTTTTGAAAAGTGTTGGAAAAAAAAAATTAAAAGAATGAGTATTTAATCTATATGTGTGAAAATGACACCTGCAATCATAAAAGATAGACATTTATATCATATAACTAAATTTCAAAAAATAACTTAATTAAGAATATAATTGTGAAATCTACAAGAAATGAAACTAACACTTACTTACTTTGGTGTAAAGCAAAATTTTCAAAAATATAGTTTTATGTGTTGTGAAACAAAATTTTCAAAAATAGAGTTTTATGTGTTGTGAAGTAAAATTTTCAAAAATGAAGTTTCCTCTATTGTTGTGGAAGATAGGGTTTTCTTGATGAAAGATTAAATTTCTTTTGATATGGAGCAAAATTTTCAAAAATTATCTAAATTGATTTAGAATATAATGATTTTATCAAAATACATTTTATATTAAATTTCTTAATCTTATTATTTAAATATAATAAAACCCTCAATGAAAATTGATATATGCTTTGTCTAATTTGATAACAAATTGCTATCAACAAAAAAATAAGCTAACATTCCATAGGATTCAACCAATTTTTAAAAATTAAATAAAAAATTCACATCATTGTAACCATCGTATATTGAAAAACCATATCCATCAAAGTGATTGAGTAGGATGGGAATTTCCAATTACAATAATATAAAAGTGATTGAGTAAGATAAAAATTTCCAATTACAATAATATATATATATGCATTTATTTGTATAAGTTTTATAACAATTATTATGACCTACCCCTATCATGGATATTATCTTTTTGAAAAGTCCATAATATAATTCTCTTTATTTTTTTTAAATGATTATCTTTGTGAAGACTAAGTGTCCATATATATTTTTGTTTATGCTCTCTTCGTCATATACTCAAAAATCAACATACCTTAAATTACTTTATGAAAATTAATTTGAATTAAAAACCTATTAATTTCCATGAGATTATGAAAATTTCTCCAATAATAAAACAAATTACTTTTCATAAGATACAAAATAATCACTTGATAAAAATCATAACCTAATATAAAAATATTATACCATGATGAAAGAAAACAATATAATCATATAACTGATATAAACTACATCATCATATAATTAAAACAATATATCGTATTAATTATATAAACAATGTCATCATCTAATTTAAACAATATAATGCTGTAAAAAATTATTATAAAACATTCTCATCTTTATATGAAACCGGATAAACGAAAACAATACAATTCAATGGCATATAACAATCTTATATTCTACATATTATACACTATAGATTCGAACTTATATTTAAATGAAATCATCCACATATCAAATCATATAACCAATAAAGAAAAAAAATATGTTGGACCATTAATTTAAACCATAAAAGTGAATCAACCACTTATACAAACAATATGTATGATCCATATGTGCAAACAATGCCTTCAATTAATAGGGCTAACGATAGTCTTCAAATAATAGATTTTATATATTAATCAATATACTTTCAACCCATGTATTCGAGTAATGTATCAAACAATGTAACTAAACCATACATGCTAATCAGGATATATTAAAATAGTCTATATACGAACCTTATATTCGACAACGAATTTTAACAATATGATTCACAATTAAACCATAACTAAGCCATACTTTTAAATAATGAATATATATCATAACTTTAAACCATACGTTTAGACAACCACTTAAAAAAAACGAATCATAACTTAACAATTATAAACGAATCCTAAAACCTATACTCAGAGTACAAACTATCTGGAAGTTTACTCACAGCAAGCATTCTGAAATCCGACTATTCTTGAGGAACGGTTTTGGCGAGAAGGAAGGTAGCTCACGCGAGACAGAAGATCAAACTCGGCGTAGGAAGGTCAAGCTCGGCGAGAGGGATATAACCCTGCATCGAGTCCCGTAGAGGAGAGGGGGAAAGCGATAGCTTAGTACAGCTTGAACCCTGTTACAATTGCGGTGTTCACAAAAGAGAATTTCAAACACTATTATATATAAACATATGTGGCAAGGCATTGATTATATATGTCAATTGGAAAGAACGCAGGCTCTATCGATTGAAAATACGGCCCAAACTTCCATTATATCGAGCAAACCCACCTTTTTCTCCTCTTCAATCCTAATCTGATCCACCTTCTCCTCTTCAATCTTACTCTCATCTGAAGAATGCTTCCCAGGGAGCTTCTCTTTTATTTTATCAAGCAGACCCGCCTTCTTCTCCTCTTCACCCACACAGTGATCTGAAGCATGATGTCCGCCCCCGGGGAGCTTTTGCTTGGGCTTGTCTTTTGCGCCTTTCTTCTTTCACCCCCCTTCCTTCTTCTTACCGCCTTCCTCCTCTTCATCGCTCGACTGAAATTGTATATATAATCATCTCAGTGCACAGGATGGATGGAAGCAGATCACTTATAAAGCAACAGAGCAGTGATTAATGAATAAAAAATAAATAGTAAGAGAGTGAGAGACTTACAGAGCTGGAGCTGGAGCTGTGTGTGCGGTGAAGCTTCGTGTGTTTCTGTTGCTCAGCTTCCTCGGGGGTACGTTGGCCCTCGTGACCGTGACCATGGCAGTGCTCTACTTCATGCTGAGGAGCAGCCTCAGTCTGAGCCTCGTTGTGGGTGTGGCTGGAAAGGGGGTGCATAATCTGATCATCATGCATTCCCTCCTGCTCTTCCTTTTTCTTGCCGAACAAACCGAAGAGACCGCGGTCCTGGCTGGTTTACAAATTCAAACCGGGAGGGTTTACAAATTCAAAATCCAAATTTGAGTGTCATCCCGCCTTCAGTAAATTCAAAATTCAAATTATCATGGCATTAATGCGGACCGTATTTAGTCTTCCATGCGCATGCCGTTTCGTATGGGCACGTTCCGATGGGTGGATGATGGTTATGGGTGCATAGATCCATGGCTTTGCAGTATGGTGGGCATGCATGGCCGAGTCGACGGAAAAGGGCCTGAAGTTTTTGCCGTAAAATAGAATGCACGGAGAGTGAGGGAATGTCAGAGGCCCCTGCAGCAGACTTAATTAGTCTGCTGCGGGGTGCATATTACTTGCCGACATGAAGCGGGCGACGTGAATGCAGTGTGGGGGTTGGTGAAAGGAACACCCTCCAGGTTGGCGAGAAATCCTTTTACCCCCATACCCTGACTCCCTCTCCCCTGCGTAGAGGAAAACTTGCACGACATTGCTCCATCCTCCGCGAAGACGAAGACGCGAAGAATACTCGCAACAGGTCCAATCTCCGCCACCGTGCTTCGTTCGCCACATTCTTTGCGAAGAAGATGGATATAGTCTGCAGAGGGGCTTCGTGTTGTAGTCTTCTGGTAAGTCTTATAGCTTATTTCACACCCTATTTTCGTTATTGTTTTTCAAATTTGGTAAAAACAAAAATGTATGTCTGAGCCACCCGTCAAATGGAATACAAACCGAGGTAAGTGAATATTCGTAACGTTCACACCAGAAACATTGTAACATAATTCATAGCCTTCTGCATAAACCCTTATGTATCCAATCTGAGAAGCAAACTCAGATACAATCTACTCATAGATTATTTCGGGAAAGAAGGTGTAAGAAGTGCCTGAATCTATTATGGTTTCACCATTGCCTTTGTTGTCAAATGTCAATAAATTCGAGGACACCCTCAAGTGTTTTCCATCGATACTCAATCCTTCAAGACCAATGCAATAGTATTCGTTGTATCCAGTGGAGTTATTTAGAAAGTGAGTGTAAGCAAAAGTGATATCCTTGCGGACTGCCATGTCACCAAGCACTATAATTCTACTATTGCTTAGATCGTCAAGACAATAAGCAAACGTATCGCCAAGAAAAGGAGTAAGCTGGGAAGGCATAGACAAACCTCCTCTTCCAAATCCTGCAATACCAGAGAAGCCAGAGGAAACAACTGAACATCTGACTGCAAAGTTCTTTATTTCTCGTCTGCCTCCTCCTTCCAATGGCAAAGCCAAGGTATCCGTTAGTATATGCCTTGTTGTGTTTCCCGAGACGTAATGAAGAACATACCCTGGACAAACTCCTGAGCAATTAGGGATGCTTCCAAACAGTTCTTTTCACTTTGGATCTGCACACATACATTTGAGATCAAAATGCTATCTTCAGAAGATGATGTATTAAACTTCCATTTATGGGCAAGAAAGTAGCTTTGTGACCAAGGGAATTATGAAATGGGCCAAGACACAAAAAAGTGAGTTCTTGCAAATTATCTAAAGCTACCTTTCTCTTGATGAGATGATACAGTGGTTGTATTGACTTTTTTAGTTCACCTAGCGATGTATCTTCCTATGGTTAGAGTATGGTAGGAAGAATAAGCTCAATGTTGCTAGCATTAGTCTTCATTTTTCTCTATTCCCTTTGACATTTTGACTTGTGTGGCATCTTTGTAAAGTCATTTTGAAAATTTATAACTTGGACAAAAACATCTTCGGTTGTTTGCAATGGGGTTACAAGAAGTGAGGTTTGGATCCATCCTGCCACTCTTTCTCACATTTTATGGCATTTTTTAGTAGGTACAACCAAAATTCTAGAGTTTTCTTGCACCTTGCAATGGTGTACAAGTTCCCATATGGAGCCAGTTGTTACTACCTAAGATTCATGGCCATTCTTTTAGCATAATGTTTTTAGGAGTTTGTGAACAAATAGAAAATAAGATTTATCTTGCCTTGTTCCTTAAATAATTATATAACAGTTTGGAGGAAGTTGTTTCAAGCTCAGATAAGAGCCCCTTTGAGACCATGTTCAAATCTATTTTTGGAAGTATGTCTGCTAGCTTCTTACCAATTGATTTCCTATGGTAATTGCTGCCTATTTGTGGAGATTATTCTTATGTTGATATGGGAAACTGTATTAGAGATTCCATCAACAGATTAGAGATTTGGATTCTCAGCTCGCAACAAATTGGGTTAAAGAGGATGAACTAGAGTGGCTTCAACCTACTGTTGCAAATGTTGTAGATTGGATTTTAGCTATGATATGCCATGCCAGCAAAGTTCATCTCTATATTGGCAAAAGGAATTGGAAGCTCCAGCATGTATGTGAACTAAAAGGCCATCTTTTGAAGATAATATGGATGTTGTTAATTAAGATTGTTGCTGCTAATCAAATCAGCATATACAGGTTTTGAACGTGTATCTTCTTAAGTCATTTTGTGCCCAACATAGAGGGTTTTCTGTGGTCCAATTTCCACTTAGTACGGTCACTTTTCCGAGCCTACTCTAAATTGTTTTATGTGGTCCAATTTCCACTGAGTACGGTCACTTTCCTGAGCCTAATCAGTTGTTTTCAGCATTATTAACCATAGACTTCAACCTGAATACTTTAATTTTATATGCCATGAGTGCACAGAAGTTGAGATATTATTAATAAGGTAAAATTGGACCCAAGATTGCACCCAAAAGTAAAGGTAAAAAGGTATGCAAGGCTAGCACTACCCTTCCACACTTCCTAGGGAAAAGGTCACATATTTGGAGGCATGTTTTCGCATTAACAAACCTTTGCAAGTTTAAGGCAACCCAAAAGGAGGATGACTTGGGACATGATACCTTGGTTCAAGGTCAAAGAGTTAGCATGAAGAAGAGTGCCTTGTCTAAATTCTAAGATTCGTAACATTTAAGATGGATTGTTCAAATTCTCAACAAATTTATTTATTACATACTATGGTTCTCATATCAAAAATTAAGGTTCGACCACATCATTTGCACCCCGAAATCTATTTGCAATATCTATTGTAAAATTTCCATGCAACAAATAAAGGGTTCAATAAGATTACAATATCCACAACATATTTGCAATCATCCCTTTGAAAATGACAAGGAGAGCAAAATGCAACACTAACTTCTTGCTTCTAGACATTCTCTTCCATACACAAAAGAGTACTGCTTTGCAAATTGATTGCACACAAATATGCAAAAGAAAAACCATGTTTCTTTGTTGCGGGATAAAACCCGCTACTGTAAAATACTGGTAGAAAAGCTCGAGAGATAGAATTTTTTGTTTTCCTCAAGTTCCTTAGTGAGGCCTGCATAACAGTTTCTTTTGTTTGTGTACATGTTTGTGTCCATGTTATAACAGTTAATATGTTTGTGTACATGTTTGTTATAGTGTACATGTTTGTGTGTACATGTTTTGTTTTCCTCGAGTTATAACAATTTCTTTTGTTTTTGTTTTTGCAGTGCATTGGAAACATTTAGGATGGTTGAAAAGTGGACATTATGCATTGGAGTGTCCGGTGTTCCCAACCCAGGACAAGCAACCATTGCTTGTGTTCTGCATAATAATGCTACAAATCAAGTGTTCTAGCAAAAAAGGGATGTATGCGGAAGGACTACAAATAATGAAGCCTATTATATTGCTCTCATTGAAGGGCTACAAACAGCGCTAAAGCATGGTGCCAATCACATAGGTGTCTTCACAAACTCTGAACTTGTATGCAACTAGATGAAAGGCACATACCAAGTCAGAAAGGAGCATTTGAAACAACTTCATAGGGAAGCTAGAATTATTGCTTCCCAATTTGACTCCTTCATGATAAATCACCGTAGAAATATTGATAGGATGTCCAATGATCTATTGTATGGGGAAATGTCGACATCATAGGAGGAGAGGGGGAGAAATGATTTGGTATCAATTTGTATTCCATCAAACTTTTCTGATGGACATAGTTATGGTTCTCTGATATGTGTATCTTTTCTTGTTATCTTTATTTTGGTGCCTCTAATGGTATGGCTCTTATGCGTATGAGAGGCTCCATTGGCCTTATTTTGTAAACTTGCAGAGTTTTTAGTAATGAAACAAACAGCTCCTTTGTGTATATTTCGGTGAAAATAGCTCTTTTAATGCTTGCATATGTATAATGATGTAAATTGCAACCCCTAATATTTGGATATGTATAATGATGTAAATAGAAGTTTCTATGATATGTCCTTCTATGATCTTCTGTTTCTGTGCAAATTTGAAGTTTAAATTTTCAGTGTAATCTTCCATTGATTAATCCTTTCCTAAAATATTTGCAACAACCTTATTTTGAAATTAAAACCTTGAACTAGCTTATACAGGGTGTGATTTATTTATGAATATTTGAACCAAATATCCTCTCTGTTATCTATGGTTTTGAAGTTATATATGATGGTCTCAAAGACTGGGCAGCTAATATTCACCCAAATCCCTGTGACAAAAGACTATATTTTGACAATCCACTTGCATTCTAATTGGGTGAGATTTCATGTTGCCCATCAATATAAAAATATGCTACCTTACAAATTAGATTTTTGAAGGCATAAGAACCTACATATTGCTTGCAATTTGGGGATGCTATTATCACACATCAAGAAGACAATGAAATATTCTACTGAAGTGAATGAGACCAAATTTGCTTATCTTTATACTTGATTTATGGCTTTGATACGACAGTGTCTGAAGCACTTCATAACTAGCCAACATTTTGGGGGGGCATTCTGAATTTTAATTGTGGGTTTCACTAACCTGAAAACGGGTTTCAAAAACAACATTTTCAAGGGGTTAAACATCATAAAATCCATCCACTCCATTATGGCCCAAATCATATTTTGTAGCAAGTCGATGAAAATGCTTTCAAACTAGAGCTTCTACTACAATTAGGAATTCATCCAGTAGTTAATGTCTCCTATCCCAAGCTGTATGAAAATTATCAGATCACTGCACTCGAATAGTTGGATCAGTGGCATTACAGTAATTAATTGAATCAGAGTCCACCAATTAACGAATCATAAATCAATTGTATAATCAAGGAAAGTGAATCTATTTGTTTTCTACATATACATCATGCATGTTTTATGGTCCAATCTGCACATTTATCCAATTTCCGTGGCACAACTTTTTTTCTTCTGATAGGGTTTGGTGTTGCAAGCCATGCCATTTCTAAAAAATAAATCCATGTCTGAATCTGTGGATTGGAATATTACCTAATCCTGAGTCCGAGAGCCTTATTTGGCCTTAAGCTTGGGGTGAAAAAAATAGCAAAAGGAAGAACACCTGAGCTTAGGTTTATCAACATTACATCCACCAAATGCCCTGACTTGAGCTTTTTTACCACAAGATACTTCTTTTGGCACATAATCATCAAATATTTATGTCAACTAACCATGTCATACAAGCAAATGTATTTGCTTTTCCGATAGAAATAGTAGAGACCTCTGTTTTTCTTTCTTAATATCCAGTCACCAACACAATTCTCAAAGATATTTTAAAAAGGGGGGAAAGCACATTACAAGGTTCATGGTCTACTTGTGGTGAAGAGTAAAATAATTACCTTGCATTTTCCATGAATGCAATGTGGGGGTAATCTGGGCTAGACAATGTATTTATTAAACACTTGATGTATGTCAACAAGCTTTTGTGTAACAGATATTTATAATAACTCCCCATTTTTTTAGAGCCAGGACATAAAACCACAGATTCAACATTAAAGTAACCTATTAAACAAGAGAATCCAAACATATATAATAAAGACAGGTAATTAGATAGAAAATTTCAAATAAAGTATACATACTCTAGGGTCTATAGAGGGAAATCCTTTGGATAGTTGATCCGGATTTATGTGGGAACAAAATAAAAGAGCATATACAGAATCAAATACAGAGACATATTGCAAAGAACACAACGATACAGTAAACACATATTCTATTAAATAGCGGAAATAGAACAGATTGTAAAATACAACAGCTAGAATGGTAGTAGCCATCTCTGAGAAGAGGTGTGGCCGCTGTGCTCATTCGTGCCAAGATGAATACAAAAGGAGGCCGAAAGGGCCTATTTATTATAAGCATGAGGGAAAGAATCCCAAACATCCAAAAACCTAACCCTAGAAAATGAACCATCATAAAGTTTGCGGCCCCAAGGTGGTTAGTTGAACAGTCAACTTCCCGAGGTCATAACTTTTACATATGATCTCCATTTGGGGCACTCGGTAGCTCGTTGGAAAGGTCTATCCGAGATTTACAACTTTTGGAAAAACTTTCATTGTGAGATTTATTAGTGGGAGATGCCCAAAAAAAGGTCGTTTAGGGCCTCAAAATGGCTCTCGAAGTTCAAGACTCGAAAAACTGCTAAAAATAGTAAATTACCAAATTTGCCAGAAAACTGTTTTGAGCAAGTTGGAGAAGGTGGGTCGCCACCGATATCCACCTGGATCAATAGTGGGCAGAACCTTCAAGCCAAAATTCATAAGTAAAATAAACTACCATCCCATCTATGAAGCAATCATTTCACTCGAAACACAACCAAGGATAAAATCTGGTTCACATAACATTCTCATACTATAAATAATATAAGCAAACTCTTGATAGCTTAATCCTACTTACAAAATTTCTCTTATGCTCAACATAAAACTATATATATGCTACAAAGTCACAAACAAACCAATAATTCTAATTCATTTTTGGAAATCTAATTACAAACCCCCAATTATCGCAAAAATGAAAATCTGAAGCCTTTTTATTTCAAACAAGCAAAATGACAAGCTCCTGAAGAAAATCAGATGCAAAATTCAAGCAATCATTAGTGCTTTATCTGTAAAAATGCAAGCCTTCTGGATATTAAAACCTTTGCAGTACAATCTCTATAGAACTATAAAATTGACAATTTCATTCACATACTGGCATTTAGTACTTTTGATTTGCAAGCATTCATAATACGATAAAATAATCCACCATATGTGACATGATACAAGTTGTAATCTCCTCCGAATGATCTAGAGACCTCTCGAGATTAACAACATCAAAGAATAAATATACCTAGCCAAAAATCTGTATGGTTTGCTTATGTACTCTAACTCGATTCCTGGAATTTCCAGGGGGAGTTGATCATTTAGACAGTGAGAGTGAGGTAATACTAATAGTGAATCCTAAGATCAAACTAGTGGAACACAACAAGAATTTATGATCATTGTAGAAATCTTACTATTAAGAGGCAAAGTTTGTTTTGACAAAGCAATCCGATAGAGCTAAGACGATGATTATGCATGACCATATCATGTCAGTTCTTCCAACACAACTTGAGGAGGGTTGCTAAGATATTAGCCATATGATGGAAGGCACTGCCACATAAACGCTTTATGTATAATGTGTAAGCTTATGAGAAGACTACTATGCCAGAGTGACCTCCTTCAGCTACAATAGGTAGACCTTAGGTGCCTAGGGCTGCATGATTTTCCAATGATGCAACCATTGCAAGTAGCATGCCAAGAAGACAGATGTGCTCTCCAAGTGTTGCAAGAGGAAGAATTTGGAATGACAGCAAAAACAGTGACGAATCTAGTGTAAAATATAGCAATTCACGTAGTATTGGAAATAATGTTGCAGTAGCTGGTGCGCTTGGAAGCAAGATGGTTGAAAAAGTGTTGAGTGCAAGAAGAGCTTCCCCAAAACAATAGGAAGATACATCATCTGTGAGATCTATCTCATATGCAATGCAAGCTAAATGGCCAGTGAAGTCAGTATTATCTCCAGATAGCACAAACTTTGGAAGGACACTCTAAAAAAATATATTTAGATATCGCTTTAAGACATATGGCATGACGTATATTTGGTTCCCCATCAGCAGGAAGCTATTCGATAGAGGAAATCTGTTCGAAAAGGTTTAACATCTGATAAGGAGTGGACTGGTGATGGCTTTGTTAAAGAGACAGAAACCATGGTTTCTAACTTATGACCAAATGAAGCATATTTTGTGGGTTTTCATTTCTCTAGATACCACTAAGATTCTAACATCTATGTTTAGTTGAAAGCTATACGAATTGCAATTGCTCAAAGGGTAAACATTTCCATTGTACATATGGAAATTTACTCAAAGCTGTCTAAATTTGTAGCCTTAGTAGATGCCAGTATCATTGATTTGTGCTTATATTCAGACTTTGTTGTCACTGTTGGTCATTTAGCTGCTAGTCTTTTTATACTGATTTATTGGCTCATGGTGTCAACATATAGTGAATTCGGAAGTTTCTTGATCCAATTGTACTCTATGGCAATTCCAATCCACCCCTCACTCTTGGCCCAATATATAACTACCTCAAATGAGGATCCAATGATTATAACCAAAAACATGGTAAAAAATCGTTGATTTCTAATGCTCATTTCACCTGATACGTAGTATCTCCTAACCAGCAGCGTTATGGCTACTAAACTAAATATGAACAAAGTGTTGATGGATAACAGGTTGGAGAGGATATCTAGTTCTGTGAAAACAGCTACAACTGTTGTGGCTATGATCATTATGGCAGTTGCATTGAATGGAGTTATATTAGATTATAATTAGAATTATATTCTTCCAGAGCCCCAAGATCAAACTTCATGTTTATTTGTACATAGAAAATCCAAATATGTTAAAATCGGTAGCAGAGTGTCACCATTGTCAAGCAACAGTGAACAATGTAATGTATCCTTTAAGAAAAAGATATGCAAAAAAACAATTCAACAATAAATGTAATATTTGGACAAGTTGTGTGTATTAGTTATCAATTTTCATGGTCTTGCACATCAACAGCTCCTTGAAAGTTGAAATATAGGACTCCAATACCAAGCATGAGCAACAATTTAGGAGCATGTTCCCAAAAGTGTAGGCCCAAACACGCTAGGGGGTGTTCTACCTATTAGTGTGTGAATGCCCATGGTCTATTCTTGGGGATATTTGCAAGCATTGCATAAAGGTCAACTGGTTATATTTCAACTCGGGCAATTCATAACCATTACTTCATCGGGATGCAATGGCCAACACACTCAATGACCCTCCCGAATAAGTATTGAGCCCCACAACCTTAGTGTAGATGTCAACATTGATCTTGTGGCCACCGATAGTTTTGAACAATTATAAGAAAGAGAAGCAATGTGAATCATCAGTGGAAAAGGCCAAAAGAATTCCAGACAATTATTGTTGTCCTAATGACAGTATAGCTAATGCTTATTGGGTGAGGAGTCAAAGTGTCATGTTTTCCATGATAGGGCCATCTGCCCTCATCTTCATGCTTGTACATATTGTAAGTTAAAATTGCTATATGAGGGCATTGAACCATAACCTTCACAATGAAATGGCATTGGCAGCCCCTCTCCTGTGAGGTCCTTCGTTTAGCTAATTGCTCTCCTCTTTTGTCATTTGGGTCATATGAACATTGATAACTATGCAGGAAATTTTGAAATGTTAGTAAATACTATGGATGATAAATGCAATCTCAACAATAATATGTATCCAATGCACTTTCAAAATACTTACACTTCATATTGTAATGCAACACTATCTATTTTTCCTAGTTGTTTGCTTTTTCGTCGTAGGAAAGTGCATGGAGCATCGGGGTTTGTTTCCTCCCCTTTGATAAAGTTCTCAACTCTATGTGAAGGTACTAAAGCAATACGATCAATGCTATAGTTTTCTCGATATATTTCAAACCAAACCAAATCTTTACTAGGAAAGTGTGTCTTGTCTTTGAGGTCTTGTACCTCAAGATCCATGATAGCCTCCCATTTTCCTTACTTGTCCATTTTGTACCGATTCCTACAAACAATATGCAAACACATTAGAAAATTAGACTCTGCAGAACCATGCAAGTTGCACAACTTTCTATTCTATCAACATTGAAATCCCGTTCAATTTTGTGATAGTTAAAACCATTTTTATGTAGAGAAACTACTCTTGTTTACAATGAAATATAAGACAAAACAACATAAGAGATAAATGATCATATCCCGGTGTTGTGTCTAAGCCATCTTACTGTAAAATTTTCACATATCTAATTTGAGAAATTAAACATATCTAAATCATGTTGGTTGTGTTGAGAAGAATGATAATCTGGGGAATCAAGACGGGGACGGTGCTCGATGGGGGGTCGATGGCAACTAGACAACTTCCCGTCCAGTCGAAATTGTCGCAGATGTATCCTCCTTCCAGACAACTCCTTTTACCAATATCAAAATCAAAGCACAAAGAGGGCCTAATGTAGCCTAGCTTCCTAGGATTTCAAGCATATATATATATATATATATATATATATATATATATATATATATAATATGGATTTTTCATAGCTTCAATACACAACTTATTAGCTAACCATTCATACCAACAATAATAATACCAACACTGAGATACTCAAAATGCAACTCATATTTATCTTAATTATAAATTTTAGTGGCTATAGGATTATACAACAACCAGAGGTACATGATAGTCAATTTGACAGTTAGAAACAGGGATAGGTTAGGTTAACTTCTCATTTATTTGATCAACGATTGCAATGTTAGATTGATCAATGATAAATTTGTGTCACATAGCCATAGATCTAGTAAGGAGGAAATATGCCCAACCAAATAATATTTCATGTATCTAAAGATTCTTCAGCATTTTACTATATTTTCTTGCAAATTTAACCCTGTCAGAATTGCTCAAGTTTGAGGGATTTTCATCGGAATTGACCTTGGTTGTATCATAATGGAAATTATGCAAACTCGGATTTTGCTCTCTCTATAATTTTTTGTTTGTTTTCATTTATGTTGGTTTGTTTGACATGAACATAAACTCTAGGTTAAAGGACCTTAACTTTCTAGTGAACGAAAACGAAGGCAAGATTTGGAGAGTAATTGACGACTATTTTTAGATTGGGATGAATAGTCTAAGAGTGACTTAGACTTGGTAAAATCCATTTGAGAAAAATGGATGCTTTGTTCCCTCCAGTATGGGGTTTTGTAAGGGGTCAACCTGATGTTTTTTTGTTGTTCAAATCCAGCATGAGCAAACAAATCAAGCATGAGCAGACAAAATTGATATATTTCCAACATTTCCAATTCCACCATCACTGATATTTCTTGTGATGTTCTTGACATAATACCTTGTACTATAACCACCCATTTTTCATGCATTTCCCATGATTCTAGATTTCAACATTAATGGCATTCACTGTAGTGGTAGTAATTTGTTAACGAGTTTATTAATTGATCCCAACTAGCATTGCTAGAGACAACTCCACCAATAACTACTGAACATAAGTTCATAGTGATTTTCTGAGATGTGTGGCATTATTTCCGAGAGATAACTATTATTTCAATCTGTGATCAAAATCCTAGGATCAACTTATAGCAGATTACCAAGGGGATCCTAGATGGAATGGCAATTCAACAACCTTCCAAATGAATATAGCTGCCAACATTTTGCTATGAGTCCATCATTAAACCCATCATGATATTATGACTCCATGAAAGTAAGCAATACCCAACAGGAAAAATGCTAAAATCCATCATCATAGGGGAAAGTCTATGGTCTCGATATTTGTTTGTGTTGAGAAGAATGATGAGATCAATGTAATAAAAGCTTACTTGATTCATAAGCAATGAGATTGTAGTGAGTATTGAAGGAGATATTGGCAAGTATGAGATATCTGAAGATGGTGTTTTATAAGAGACACAGGTAAGATATTTTGTGTTTTATGGGCAAATATGGACTTCCCACTATAGTCCAATATGAGACAAAGGTAAGATAAACTTGAGTCCACACAATTCAATGCCTTTCCTTCATCAAGTAATGACCGCACATTGTCACATAAGATCACAACATCATCCTCCATGTATTCAACTGGACTTTTGCCTATAACAAGTTCTAGAAGCAACACACCAAATCCATAGACATCACATCTCTCATTTATTTTAAGGCTCTAACAGGCAGATTCAAGTGCCATATATCCTAATACACTTTGTATTTTGCTACTAAGAATGTATCTATTGAGCATGGGAAACAACTTTGCAAGGCCATAATCTGCAACTTTAGGGTTGCAATTCTCATCTAGCAAAATATTGTTGGACTTTATGTTATAGTGTATCACTGGCAGCCTGCATGCATGGTGAAGATGTGCAAGCCCCATCGCAGTCCCTAGAGCTATATTAAACAGACTCGACCAACTTAACGAGGGATCTGTCTGGGATCTTTCATGAAGTCCACTATACAAACTTCCACTTTGAATGTAATCATATATAAGAAGCTATAATTGTGGTGTCCAGTAGTAGCCTTGCAAGTTCACTAGATTTGGAAGCTTGATTCTACGCAAAAGCTGTATCTCCTTCTCAAAGTCTTCTTGTGATTTAACCAAACTTGAAACCATCAGCTTCTTTATAGAAACTATCCTCCCATCCCCTAGGAATTATTTGTACACAGTCCCAAAACCTCCCCTTCCAAGCTCACAATATTTGTTAATCAATGCATGAGCACTGGTCATCCAATCCTCATATGCGTGATCTGAGTTAGGTGTAAACATAACCAGTTTTCCTAGAGCCATATCAGTGGACGGGGACTGAGAAAATCTATCAAGCCTAAGATTCATCAATCTTGAACTCGATTGTGCTCTTATATTCAGGATGGTCACAACAACCACACAAAATGCAATGGCAGCTACAACAGATATTGCAATTATCGCAGAAACACTACGAACAATTCTGCTGCGTCTAGATTTAATCACTACAATACCTCCTCCAGTTGGACTCCCACTTGTATTTGGATTTAGAACTATTGGCTTAGGCATAACCCTGGGGCAAGAGACATTCACTCCCGATCCACATAGACCTGCATTTCCTTCAAGTGAAGTAAAATAGGTATCTTTGATTAAATTTGCAAAGAGCAATGTTAGGATTCACAAATATAGCAATAGAAAATTTCAATTTAGGATGGCATCTTGTGGGGAAAGAAAATCAATGCATCAAAAAAATTGAGGACCAGACATGTCAGGGGTCTTTACTTAGAAAATGTCGACGAACCTCTAGGACTAGGCAAGAGAAGGTGAGAAGGTCTAACTATGGCCACAATCCCGAGTCTTGAAAGCTGATCTAGATTTTGATTTAAAAACTTGGTTCTAATTTGAATGCAAATGAACAAAAGGCCTAATCTTGCAGAGGGGTATTTGGTGAGATTTTTGGGGCACAATGACAAGGTGGTCATGGTATTTGGTGAGAGATTCGAAGGTGCCAGTGAAAACCAAGGATGGTTACATATTCTAGCATCAGAAGCCTCTATAGAAGCTACCATAAGACTTTCTCAAAGTGGAAAGCTATGTTTAAAAAAAAAATGTGTTGTAGGTATGGAAGCAGTTCATGTGTAGGGGAATGCAAACCCTTGATTGGGAAAAATGAGCACCCTAAGAATGGATGGATTAGAAATTGAGGAAGGTTTTTTTTTCATTCAAAAGTACATCACATGCGAGGGAAGGTATAGTTATATTTATTTATATCATATTACATTGTTGTTGCATATAAAGGATAAAATAGTTGGTCAATTTGTCATTTTATCTTTGGAAGAATCTTACAATGATGTCTACATTTTTTTTTCCAAGGAAAAAAATCAATTATTCATGTAGAATAACATAGACCGTCCTTGTAGGACTTACATCATTTCTGCAAAAGCAGGCATATACATTCAAAAAACTGTCCTTGTGGGACTTACACCATTGTTGCAAGAGCTTACATTTACATTCTAGAGTTCTTGAAATTCTCAAAAAAAGTTCTCGTTCCCAACATAGCTAAAACCATTTTTGAGACATTATCATAAACTAACAATACATAGTGCCCAGAAATTTCAGTTGTGAAGATGAGGCCGTCCCTGATGGAACTCTTCTACTATCGATCCTGGGGCCAAGAAGAGAGCACTTTTTTAAAACATATCAATTTCTTGGTTAAGCTCCCGATACACATGAGTGAAAGAGATAAATTCAAACAATTCGAACTGTCTCCTCAAAGTGAGCAAAATATCTTGGAGGTGGGGAGATTTTATCTGCATCTTGTTGTTACACATGAGTGAAAGAGATAAATTCAAACAATTCGAACTGTCTCCTCAAAGTGAGCAAAATATCTTGGAGGTGGGGAGATTTTATCTGCATCTTGTTGTTAGCCCAATCTATTACTAATTTGGTGTCACCAAAAATCTGAATATGTCGGATATTTTTGGCCAAAGCAGAGTTAAGAAGAGCCCAGAGTGCAAAGAGTTCTGCCATATTGTTGGAGCAGTGGCCTAGACTAAATTTGATTTGAAAATGCACCTCTTTAGAAATGGAGATAATTGCACCTGAACCCCCCAGAGGTGGATCACCCTTGGCTAGCGCCATCAAAAAAATCCCAGGGAAAGGATTTGTCAATACTGGGTGAGTTGAGCACTCTTATCTTCTTCTTTTTTTCCTTCAGCCTTGTGTTCTCGCATCCACTGCAGGATCATGGCACTTGTTATTTCTGGAGGGATTTTGCAGTTCAAAAAAATTGCCGAGTTTCTTGCCCACCATAAACCATAAGCAAAAAAACATGGAAAAGCATCATATGAATGTACCAGTGGATTTTTCCACCAGTTGATGCAGCAGAGTTCCATATTTGTTCCCATTAGAAGAGGCGTGTTGTAGAGCTCCTTTGTTGTCGGGTTTTGAACCGCCCCTGCATAAGGGCAAGAGACGAAGAGATGAGTAGAGGTTTCATCATTCGAACAACATAGCACACAATAGCTTGGACCTTCCCATCCTCTTCTGATTAAATTTTCCCAAGTTAGTAATTTGTTCTTCATAGCTAACCATAGGAGAATTTTTACTTTTAAAGTTCCCGAGGTTTTCCAAATTGTTTGCCACCACCGGATTTTTTCTTCTGTGAAGGATTCATGTGCTTGAGTTTCATAATCCAATTTTGCAGTGAAGGTCCCAGTGGAGACATTCTTCGTCCAGACTAATTTATCCGACTCATTGTAATTCAGGGAAATGAAATTTGAGTTCAAAAGGCTTCGGAACTTCCTCCATTCCTCAACAGCTTCACCATTCAGATTTAAATCTAAGGCAGTTTTCCACCCACCTACGAGCCCATCTTGCGAAGTATCTCTCCAAGCATCCGCCAAAAAGAAGATATGTGGATTTTTTAAGTTAGATAAGGTAGAAGTCGACAATTTAAAGTTTCCTCCAGAGCCAACACAAGGGTCTTTTCCAAGGCGCACCTGTTTTCCGTCTCTGATAATCCAAGCTATCCAATTCCCAACTAATGGAAAAGAAAGAACCAGGGCTTTCCAGCAGTTCGAGCCTCCCTTAAAACTTTTGTTCTGACTTCTGAACCAGTCTATTATTGAGGAATTTTGGCAATACTTGGAAGTCATAGATTTACCCCATAATGAATTTGAGTTCGTCATTAGTCTCCATAGAGATTTTGCTGCTAAATCTTGGCAGAACAAGAAATGATTTTTAATGCCCCATCCTCCCAGCTCCTTGGGATTTGCCACTATCATCCATTTTACCAAAGGGATCCCTTCCTTTTTTCTGCTAGCTATCCATAAAAAGGAGAAACATTTCTTTTGTATCTTTGTTAAGATCCCTTTGGGGATATAAGCTATCAAGCCCAATAGACTGGGATGCTCTGTAGGACCACTTTTATGAGAGTTAAGCGCACACCTCTGGAGAGAAATTTGTTGGCCCAACAGGAGATGCATGATTCCACTTTCTTGTAGAGCCAAGCCCAATCCTTGAAAGAGTATGAGCTAGGCTAGAGGTAAGAGCCCAAATATTTGAAACCATCATTCAAGGAAGTTTGAGTAAAGGCTTCCTCAACTATGAACCTCTTCTGTAAGTTCTTTGGAACTTTATTTAGTGCAAGACATGATTTTTCCAAGTTTATAACCATTCTTGTTGCCTTGCTGTAAAGGTGTAGGACTTGGGATAAGGTTTGAAAATTGTCCAAGGAACCTTCTCCCAGCATTAGCACATCATCGAAGAAAATAATATGGGTTAGTGTAACCATTTATGAGACATGGATGCCTATAAAAGAGCCTGTTCTTTTAGCTTGATGAACTAATTTGCTCAGTGCTTCGACCACTAGAAGAAATAAGAATGGAGAGAGTGGACAGCCTTGTCGTAGTCCTCTTGAAGTTCTGAAGAAAGTGGAAGGAGCACCATTGATTAGAATTTCAAAGGACGACGTAGTTACACAATCCATTATCCAGTTCACCACCTCCAAAGATAAACCAATCTGCAAGAGTAAGAGTCTTAAGAAAGTCCAGTTGACTCTATCATAGGCTTTGGAAAGATCAAGTTTCAAAGCAAAAGCACAAAGCTTATGCTTGTTTATAGAGTGAATGGCTTCTTGGGCTAGAGAAACTGCATCATGAATTTGTCGATTGAACAAGAATCCAAACTGTTCTTCAGAAATTATCTTACTCATGACAGGTTTTAATCTTTGAGCTATGATTTTGGCAATCATCTTGTAAACCACATTGCAATATGAAATAGGTCTGAAATCTCCAAAATCCGTGGGCTTTTGTTTCTTAGGGATAAGAGCTAGAAAGGTCGCGTTCAGAGAGCCAAGGACTTTACCTGATTTTTGAGATTCTCTTACTACTTTCAGAGGGTCTTCCTTAAGCAGGTCATAGAAGCCTAGAAAAAATTCTAAAGAAAAACCATAAGGGCCCGAAATTTTCCCTTTTTGAAAGGAGTATAAGATGATAGACATTTCTTCTTCTGAAACTTCCTATTTTAAGGAATCATTCATTTCATCAATGATGGACTTCAGAAAGAGTCTTAACACCTGAAGAATTTCTTGGATCAGACATCCCTCTGATTCGCTAAAATATTCTTGAAGAAAGAGACCCCAGCTTTGCATTTATCTTTGAAAGACCTTACGAAACATCTTGTTCATTCTTTATCTCATAAATCGTATTTATGCTTTTTGTGATTGAGGCATATCTATGAAAGAATTTAGTTTTGTTGTCGCCTTCACGAATCCATATGGCTCTGCTTTTAAGTCTCCAGTTCTGTTCTTCATTGGAAATCAAAATGGACCTGCGGGATTCCAGCTCCTTCAATTCTTTAAGTTATGCTTCTGTAAAGACCCCTTCATTGTTTTCCTTGTATAATTCCTCGATGCCTGCTTCTGCCTTCTTCAGCTCTAACTGCGATCTAGCCCGAAAGGATTTTTCCCATTCCTTGGATAGTTGTTTTACCTTGAACAAATTGTCCTTGAACTAGTTCGTGTAAGAATAAGATGAAACCTCCAAAGGTGTCCACGAATCCTTTATTAGATTTCCATAATCTTCCGCTAGCAACCAGACATGATTAAATTTGAACGGGGAGGTGGGATGTTGTTCCTGTGTATTGAAAGACAATATGAATGGATGATGATTTGAAAGGCCTCCTTCTTCTACCCAAGAGGAAATGCACAAGGGGCTAGAGAAGAAAGCTTATGAAATTAAAAAACGATCCAGTCTTTTTGAAATGGTATTTTCCCCACTTCTCCTATTCCGCTATGTTGGCTCTAGCTTCCTTGGAAGGACGTCCACTAAACTTTTATTGTCAAACAAAGAAGTGAAATAGTTTCTTAGAGAGTCTTGACGAGCTAACTTCCCCCAAACTTCCCTGTCTGAAAGAGTTAGGTTTAAATCTCCCCCTAAAACCAAATTGTTCTCATCCAACAGTCCATTAGTGGAAAGATTCTCCCAGAAAACTTTCCTATTTTGGAAAGACCCATAAACATTGAGGATCGTGAAAGTGATTCCAGAGGAAGTATCTTCTAAGACTGTCCTTAAAACATTTTCTTGCTTACTCGAAGTGATTAACTTCAAACCAGAACTCTAGGACGTGACAAGGCCCCCCGAGTGACCATCCGAGTTAAGATGTTCGAAAGACCAGTCTTTTAAGAAAGGTTCTAGCAAATCCTGAGTTTTTTTCCCTTCTACCATAGTTTATTGTAAGATAATGACCGAAGGTTTTAAGCAAGAAATCATTCTCTTGAGGGCTATTCATTTGGGAGAGCCCCCCAAACCCCTGGCATTGAAAGACATAAATAACATTAGGGGGCCCTTTGAAGGGCTTTCCCTGCTCTAAGGGCCCTGCTGATAGTGGATTGTTTCCCATATTTTATCTCCAAAAGTGCTTTGTTTTTGGCTTTGGACAAAAAGGACTTCCTACCCAAAGAGATTTTTGGCAGAGTTACTTGTTTAAGACCTCCGGAAATGGATTCGATTTTTTCACCCAAAAGGGTCGTTTTGGATCTAGTGTTGTAAACTTTTGGGACTAAAAAAGGTTTCCAGGAAGAAGTAGATTCAAAGCTTTCTGAAGTTTCCTCATAAACAGTCTTACATGGAGAGTTGGGATGTGATGGGCAGACAGTAGCCGGAACTAGATTTTTGTCCGGATTAGCAGACAAGAGAGAATTAGTGACAATAGGTAAAAGTAATGAGGATAAATGCTTACTGGATAAAAGAGTAGACTGACACTTCGCCACCTTGCATGGGCTAACACTGATGTCAGGTTCTTTTGAAAGATGTTATTCTACCTGGGGCTGGACGTCATCTCTATCTTCAACATTAACCAAAACCTCCTTTCTCTCTAGTACTGTCGTCTTTTTGACCCATATCTTTCGTTGCCTTGGAGGAAATGGAGATTAGTTCATGCATTCATTTATTAGATGACCAACTTGTCTGCACTTGAAGCATCTAAACGGTATTTTCCAGTAATCAAGTTTTTTATTCCAACTGCTCTCGAAAAGCTCCAATTTAATTTCTTCGTATAATCCATCCCGTAGGTCCAGTTCAACAAGTATTTTTGCACAACGTCTGTCTACCTTATTCTCCTAGTTCTCATCCAAAGAAATGAACCTGCCCAACTTTCCGCCACTTGCTTCCAAGATTGGTTTTTGCCAGAAAATCATGGGTAAACTTGGGAGAATGACCCAGACCTGTTAAAGGTTTTGGGGCTCTCTCTTAGAATCAAAATCTAACTTCCAATTTTTAAGTATTAAACCTGAAGGACCCCAAATCCATCTCTGGTTCAAAAGTCTTTCCTTCTCCAATTCTGAATATACTTTGAACATAATCCATCCCCTTGATAGAATGTGGAAAGAAGTAAGGTGATCTAGAACTGGTCTCCAATTTGAATCCATCCAACTCCTTAAAGAGGTTTCGCCTACCTTCTTTCCACAGAACCTACCAACCAGGGAATGAGATAGATATACAGGGATTTCCTAAATGCCTATATCCTTGCCAACTACAAGCACCGCACTATCTTTTTTAGCCTTTGCTCTGTGCCGACGTTTAGGTTTGTTTGCATGTGTGGTTTTCGGTCTAACATCCTGTTCAAGCATATCCGAAGTACAGAGATGTGCGGACGGCTCGTTCCGACAATTATTGAGCTTAATGCCGGACGAAAAATCATCTGTGGCATCATCCTTAAAATGAGTGTTGCACTTAATTTCATCATCTAGTACGAAGATAGGTCGCACGGGGGGAGCAACTGTCGTAATCTACTTCGTCCATCTCCATTTTTGTTTCTTGAAGTTCGTGTCCTCTGCACTTGTAGTCTGGGTGAAGAATGGTTTACAAACCAAAACAAACCCCAAAAAGTTTCGAAAGTTAGAAAGCGCACTTCATAATTCTGATCAATCGCGAACTATACCCCCGAAAAATGCGAACCTCGGCCTTTCTTCGCATCACCGAGCTCCCCTGCTCCGCAGAGCTCCATCGTGCCCCCGATTTCTACAATGATGTCTACATATGTTTAAAGACACTCGATAAATAAGAAAAGAAGTCAGTACAACCATGGATTGATAAAAATAATTGTAATGGTTGAGTTCAGGAATCATAATTTAACATGGGATGAATTCTTAGTGTAGAAAGGGTTCCAAGACAAGGTTACAAAGAATCTTGAAACTAATAGGGAAGTGCCCTCCTCACATGCGATCGAGGGTTTGAGCTCAATATGGGAGAAAATGGTTTCATTTTAATCTCCATTGCAAACCCAAGATAATATGAATTCATCAGTAAGAAGAAAAAGGGTTTCATATTTGGAATAAACCCTAATGGTAAAAATAAGAATTATGAGAAGAAAATGATGGAGAAAGAATTAGAGATCACATAATACAATGAAGAGGTTCATGATATAGACCATAAAGATGACAAGGTCCAAATAATAAATCTTGAAAGTACCCCTTGAAAGCCAAGGATGAAATTCTCCAATACTAATTCTTCGCAGTCCCCCTCAGTAGAAATGGAGCAACTTGACTTCAAAAAAGTTGAGATGCCCTGTCTAAACTTTATAGAAGAAGATCTAGTGGAAAAGGTAATTTCTACAACACCTTCTTCTTCTTCCCTTTTTCGAAATTTGAAATTGAAGAAAAAAAAAAGAATCAAGAAGTTAAAAGAAGAAGTCAGATAGCTAGAAGTATTAGACATTCATATAAAGGTAGAAAATGAAATATTGAGGACTCAGAGAGAAACAAATTGAGGGAAGAAAATGAAAAGTTGAAATTACAAAATAAGTTGTTTAGGAAGGAAAGTAGAATATGGTATATAAGAAAAAATAGATGATGAAGTTTTGAAATAGGAGACTCAAAATTAAGTAATACATTATGAAGGTTAAGGAGTAGAGTAGGGAAACATAATCTAATATGGATATCTTGATGAATTTTTTAGAGGAAGAGTTGTCTCCTGGAAATACATAAATCGGGTCCTTGAAGTCATATGTTTCTAATGTAGCTCAAAATATAATTAATGAAATCTTGGACAATATCTTGACCAACACACTTGCCATAGCCTCCTGGAAAGTCAATATCCAGAAATGGCGAGGAAAAGAAGAACTTCATGATTTAGGCATTATTTACAAGGAATAGTACAAGGTTGAAATTTACAAGATGTAGGAAAATTGGATGGTTTAATATCCATGTGAAGAGAGAAAATGTTAATCCAAACTATGGTATTTGAAACAAAAATTGAAGGTTAAGGAGCATGAAGTTCAAAGTGCCTATGGGATCAAACATTTTCCTGTAGATGTCCTAAATTCTATTCTATTTTCCTACAAGAGAAATGGACAGGGATAAGAGTTTCAAAGTTACCAGTAGGAGAACAGGTTATGAATTCAATTATATCCACAACTTGTGGAGATGTACTCTATTTCCTCAAAAGATGAGACGACTTTGTTTTGTGAGTTGCATCTGTTTGATTTCTTCCTCCAAACAAAGACTAGATGGAATTATACCCCTACATTAGAGGAATTTAGTGTTGAAATTACATGCGTTGAACTTTCTGAATTGGGTCCAATCAAGAAGGCCATATTCTGATTGAAATGTTTGGTTTATGTTTAATACAAATGAAAAGGGCATGTTCTTGTAGCTGAGGATTCTTTTGGGCTACCTTTCTGGTTTGAGTCCAATTAGGGTGAGGTTTATATTGCAATCCCAACTTTTCCTAATAGGCTAATGCAGAAAGGAAATCAATAAGGGGATTCTTGTCTGCAATCCTTCTCTCTAATCTATTCGTCAGACTTTGAATCCTGGGATTTTGATAAGGATTCAAATAAGTTAATAGAAATCTATATTTTTTTTGAAGATTGAAAAGGGGATCAAGCAGTAGTAGAAATGCAATCCCGTCTTCCCCACCAAAAATAAATGAACCAAGAAGAGCAGAGGGGCATCGCAAGTTTCATTCTCGGTATTTTTATCCTTCTATAGATTTTCCTGATAAAGCTTCAGTATGCATTATGTTCTGTTGTCATTGAGAGCAATAGGAACATGTTTTTGTTTTATTTTCAATAAGATTTAGCTTCTAGTTTATGGACTTAAATGGCATTTCAATCTTTCTCCTGTTACATCTCAACAATGCCATTTTTATTAATTGTAACAAAGATAAATATTGAAGCTAGCAATAGGCCTATTGGGGGTTTAGGATAATACACTTTGAAATGCGGAGATTGGACCTAGAAGGAGTATTCTTGGTGTCTTCGTCTCCGCGGAGGATGGAGCGATGTCGTTGCAGGTTTTCCTCTGCGCAGGGGAGAGGGAGTCAGGGTATGGCGGGCAGAGGATTTCTCTCCAACCTGGAGGGTGCTCCTTTCACCAACCCCCAAGCTGCATTAACGTCGCCCTCTTCACGTCAACGAAGGAGCACGAACCCACTTGGAGATCCAGAATCGGAGAGGTGTCAGACTGGCAATCCAACGGAAATGGGATGGGGACTGTGCCGGAGGAGGGTTGACGGCCACCAGACGATTTTGCTGTCCGGGCGAAATCGTTGCATATATAGGCAAGTCCTTTAGTTAATTATCATATATAATGAGAGTCTAGGAAGATCGAATTATTTTTGGTTACGTTGAGTGTGCAATTATTTATTTGAGTAGTGAATGTTTATAACTAATTTTATTTGAAAATTATTTTAAACATGATTTGATGGTAGCATGCTAAAACCAATGCTTAGGAATGCTAAAACTCTTATCTCGGGTTTTGAACTCACTAATTACTTAAGTAGGAGATGTTTGTAAGAAACGTTCATTCTCAACTTATTAGCAAATCACTTTAAAAGTGACTTAATGACAACAAGCTAAGTCCCTCTACATTATAAACACATGCATTGAACATACTGACATATAATGAGCGCTTATGAAGCTAAAGAAACCTTGTCTTAGATTTTAAATTCATAACCATTTACGTTAGTAGAATATGTTTGTGGCAAAGGCTCACAACTAACTCTAGTGAAACACTTTGAAAGTGAGGTTTTGAATTCATAACCATTTACTTTAGCAGATGATGTTTGAGGGTAAAGGCTCACAACTAACTCTAGTGAAACACTTTGAAAGTGAGGTTTTGAATTCATAACCATTTACTTTAGCAGATGATGTTTGTGGTAAAGGTTCACAACTAACTATAGTGAAACACTTTGAAAGTGAGTTGATGGCAATAGGCTAACTCTATCTACACACTAAACTCATACACCCAACTCGTTAGTGCACAACAAGCACTTAGAAAAGTCAAAGCTCTTGTCTTGAGTTTTGAACTCATAACCATTCACTCGAGTATGCAATGTTTGTAGTAAATGTTCATAACTAATTTGGTCAACATATCACTTTTAAAAGTGACTTGATGGGGATTACCTATGTCACTTTTGAATGCTTACGAAGACTAAAATTCGTGTCTCAGGTTTTGAACTTGTAATTATTCGCTTGAGTAAGAAATGTTTGTAGTGAATACTCATAATCAACTCCACCAACAAATCACTTTAAAAGTGATTAGATTGTGAAATGAGAAGTCTATCCAGACTATAGGTTCTAACACCAGATCAACTAATATATAACTAGTGCTTAGAGACACTAAATCTTGGTGTAGACTTTGAATGACAACATAGTGGGATCACCTATTTTAGATAAACATTAGATGAATGGGTCAAAGAGAAGTGGAGCTTCATAATTAGTTTTTTTTTTTTTGTAATTAGGGGAATCAACAATTGGGCTACGCTCACACTCACGTGACATGTGGTTGATTCTGATTCACTACCACTATACCCCTAGTTGTACCAATGCTGCTCCACATGTGTCACACAGGGCTAATGGAGGTTTGAATCCATGACTTCACAAGTACCACCTTAAGAGTGCCCCCTATTGACAACTAGTCTACACCTCGAGGGCTTCATAATTAGGGTAGTTATTTTATATATTGTTATAATAAAAATAAATTCAATAAATCTTAATCATCTCCTTTTTTGTGTAAGAGGATTGCCTTTATATAACTTGAGTGGACCTAATAGTTAAGAACATGTGTTTCATCCTAAAAGATCACAGGTTCAAATCCGAGGTAGAATAGAGTATGTATAAACACACCTTTCTAGACTTTAAAAATCAAATAACTATGTGAAGGAGATCCCTTATTATCCCATAAGCAAATCATTTTAACTCAATAAATGCAAGAAGTGAAAGCTAAAGTCTAGAGGATTTGCACCCACTATTCGACAAATTTTTCGGTTAAAATCTGGTGAAAATTGTTAAAATGATAATTTTCAGTTGTTGAAATTGCATAATTCAGGCGCTCCATCTCAAATTGTAATCACTCTCTTTAACCAAGTAACATACCATAAAGTAAAAAACCCAGACTCTTAAGGTAAGTTTTGAGCTCGTAGACTACAAAACAGGACCTAAGGCTGCCATTGTGAACTAATATTAAAATTAAAATTTCCCTATTATTGTTCTTTGAGGCGTCCATTGAATCGGTAAAGTGGGGATCGAAGCCCGGGGATGTTCTTCTCATTGTCACCATTTTGGGCGTGTAGATGCAGACTGTACCAATTACGTCAGCTACAAATAGCTTAAAAACATCTACTAGGATAGTGAGAGTGTGGCCATGCTATTCAACGAAGTTGAACAGGGATAGCCTGTGGGTGAGCACTGCAACTTACGGCCAGAATCCCCTTGTGAAGATGCCCACATCCAGCATTAACTCAAGCAATCCCTCCCAACTGCTTAAGCAGGCGGGTCTAATGTCTCATTCTCAGGAACACTATCGGTTTATTCAGTGCAGCAAAGCCTGGCCTGTTTCCTCTGCAGCAGAGCAGGATTGGAACGAGGACCGCCCGAACGAGGACTTGATATCTTCTCTTGTCGTGGTCTCGTTTTACAAGTTTGCAGATTTTCCAGACCACGCGGAGATGCGCAGCCCTCTGAGGGAGCTATGCGAAGAATTAGTAAGTTTTTGCATCCTGTTATTTTCTTCTAATTGTCTAACTTGTTTGAATTCGACTCTTAAATCTTTCTCTCTTGTTTGTGGGTGCCGCCATTTCAAATTTGGTTCCCCTCGTATTTTGGGTAATATTGTCGCTCCATGGAGAGGCAATGTCGCAATCTATTGCAGAAGAGATATTAGGTCACAATCGCCTAGACCCTGAAATTGGTTAACAGGAATTGGGGCCCTACCTATTTGCCCATTATACCCTTGTTTATTTGTTGGTTCAGCTCCATGGCAGTGTGGTTTCGGTGACAAAAGGCAATTATAACACTGACTGCCTTGAGGGGGTGATCACTAACACTGCCTCGAGGGGCTGTTCCACTTTCTTCAATCTGGAACTGGTTGTGGATTTGATTTCGATTTTTAATTCTTTATTTGAGTTGGTCGGCAGAGCTCAGGGCTTAGGCCTCAAACTTATTAGGTAGCCAAGCTCTCACCGTGGCTCAGAAGATCCACAAAGGAAACTTGAGACATTATCATCTTGCGGGGATGATCCCATCAATTGGTTTTTCTCACTATACGGCAATGCGAAACCTATAGCTGCCCGAATTATCTTGCGTTAGCGGTCCTAGTTTCTAAGTTTTCCCCATTACAGGGCATTATGTGATCTCTGGTATATGACATGGAACTTCATCATCTCTTTAATTCCATCCAGGACAATCTGGAGTCAATGTCAATGGGGAATTGAGGAGCTAATCATATCTGGCAATCCTACCTCCGTTCTACTTTGTAACAGGACAATTAGTGTTATTGACTTGTTTGAGAGGCAAATTATTCTTTCATGCCCTTTTTGGTTGGTTTTAGGTAAATCTCTGATACTTGCTACAATGGGGTTTAGCTGGGAAATATATTTTTTTTCGGGGCTTATTTTTCCTGGTTTTGTATATTTTTCCTCTTTATGAAAATCTGATACCAGAGTTTGCTTATGGCTTACCAATCTGATACTGTTCAGCGTGTCTCAGGAGGCATAATTCTGGCACCAGAAGGCATCAACGGAAGTATATGTGGGACACGAGACTCAGTTCAGAAAGTCTTGGAATTTATTCAAGCAGACGGCCGCCTGAAGGGCTTGAGGCAGAACGAGTCTCCTGCTGGTCCAGAGGATGAGGTTATTCATCATGGCCATTCTAGTAAGTCTCCGCTTGGAGCAGGCGATGATGCCCCCTTTCGTTGGGATCACGTGCGAGTAAAGCTTAAGAAGGAGGTGAGTCTAACTTAACTAACATGGCTTCGAATTGTTAAAGTATTCTTGACAGTCCTTGCTTGAGCAATATTGCATGAATTGTTTAAGTCATTTGATTTCCTCTACATTTTCAGGTGGTAACTTTGGGAGTTCCTGGAGTATCTCCTGCCAAGAAAGTTGGAAAATATGCTAATCCAAAGGAATGGAATGCTTTGCTAAGCGATCCAGACACGGTTAGTGGTTCACTTGATCAAATTCATAATTACAATGCTTATACGGATTGTGCTTTCCACTTTTTTCTTAAGGTGTTCTAAAATTATTCTGCATGAATCGTCACATTTATGAAGGCATGTATCATAAAGAGTAGGCAGCAGAATTATAATGAGTAGCGAGTACTTAAGTGATTGTGCAAATATTTATAGAGTTCTTACTCCCAAAATACTCTTATTCTAACAGTAAAGAATTAAAAAAAAAATCTATTTCGTATTTCCATTGGCCCTGTGGTGACATAACATATCAATATCCATGTCAAAGCATTGATCACAAGAGAGCAAGTATAGATTTATCAACAAAAAATTTGAATTTTGCTAAGGTTTTCATGATGATATTAATCACCAACCTCGAAATTTTCTTTCCTTTTTTTGAGCTTAGTTCCTATTTTTCCATTTCGTCGTCATATGTGTGCTGCTTGTATCTTATTGCATACTTTCCGAACCTATTTAAAATGTTGTAAATTTCACCATACTGGGAGTTCACATACGAGCATTGTGTTGATGCACCTTGCGACCATAGGAAACTTATAGAAGAATGTATTAAAAAGAATAAATATTTCTTATTACTTTTATACTAAAGCTTAATGGGTAGTTTAGGGAGAGAATAGGATTTGTCCAAGTTGCACTTGGACACCTAAAGTTAATCAACTATTTTCCCCACGTTATAGTTGCTGTAAATATTTTATATGCATGTTCAGTATACACAGTCCTAGCCTAATTAGATTTGTAACAATTGATATAGAGGATGTCCGTCTCTTATATGTCTTTTTAAAGGAAAACCTCCAGTTACTTACTTGCAATTCGCTGATGGTATTCAGTAAACCCGTTGGCACTGTTTATGGTGCCTAACCCAGCAGGGACTTCAAGTGAGGCACGCAACAGAGGTAATCAGCCTGATGATTGACTCTAAGACTTCCTACATGAAGCTCAAAGCACTGAACCACTCAAGCCAGCCCACCGGGCAAGCTGCCCCACCTTTTATATTCTATTAAATACCCCCCTTTTCGAACTTTACTTTTCATTAAACAATACACTGTTCCACATCAATAAGAAGGCTAAGATTTCAATAACTGAATGGAATCTTCATGAGGTTAGGTTATTTTGAGATAGATTCTCATTTAAAGGAAATAGATTATTATTGTTTAATCTATATACTAGCTTTACAGAAAAGGATCATTTACTCAAAAGTAAAATGCAAGTGCAATAATGATCATAATCATAATTTTAGACATATATGATGTAGTGCAAGTCTATCCCTCAATTGCCTGATCAAAATCTCAGAATGCACAACACTCACGGAAGCAATCAACACACACACACACACACACACACTAACAACAGACAACGGGGAACAACACCACATACTTTTCTATTAAAATCTGGAAATTAATTGACATGCATTTGGCATTAGGGTCAAAGTTGCTCTCATAGGATGCCTCCAGGTCTAAGTCTCATCTTGGGCTTGCAATTTGAGATCTATGGATATATTTATTTTCTAGACTTTAAAATTTGTCAAACAACAAAATTCTCTCCTATCATGGTCTTTTGATTTATTTTGTAGAATACTTCTTATATTTACAAGGACATGTTTACAACTACACCCATAGAGGATTTTTACAAGGACATATTTACAACCACACCCACAAAAGGTTTTGAATTCGGGTCCTCATGTGAATACAAGCCCGATCACCTATTGTGGTCTTTTACCTCATAACAAGAGTTCTTCACCTTTGTCTTCATCTTCGTCTCCTTCTTCTTGCCCATCCTTTGTCTACCATAGGTGTTGCGGCCACCTCTTCTACTTTGGCTTCCTCATTAAGATGCCATGGGCTCTTTTGCTTTCCCATGCGAATTGCAGGTCCACTTCTTCTTTCTGAACTGCAAATCATGGGCTTGAGTTCTTGATACTCAGTTTCCTTTTCTTTCTTTTCTTTGCAGTTCAACCCAACAATTTTGATTGGAATTGAGTTCTATGAGCTACATGGGTTCCTCTCTTGGATATATGCAGTTCTACCTAGTACTATTGGAATTTCCCGTCGTCTTGTTGTTTGCCTCTCCTTCGTGGTCTTTGCTTCTTCTTCTTAATGAATGAGAGATTTCCCCTCTTCTATTTTCGAAATGGAACTCCCATCTCGCAATGTCTACCCAACACTTGGTTGGAGTTATGTTTCTTTTTATTCTCTAAAGCAATTCTACCTAGAAAAGCCACTAGAAACACCTTCTTTTCCTTTGGAGAAGGCTTCATGCCTTCTTTTGTTCTTCTCTTTCAGTTTGGGTTCTCCCTCTTATCGACTTCTTTCTTTACGAGGGATTTTCTCTTGTCCTTCCTTCTCCACTATCCTGTTCACAAGAACTTTCCCCATTCTTCCTTCCACCTTTGGGTGAATGATCTAAGAATTCCCTTTCTTCTCATGGTTTCCCCTTCCCTTTGCAAGTCATTTACCTCTAACCACCACCACCACGATCTGTTGATGTCTACCAAGTATGGGCTTCCCTCTTGTGTTTGTCGTGTACCCCTTGACCAACTACCTCCTTCATTGCTTCAAGGTTGATTTTATGATGATAAGTGGGTCCTTGGGTATCCGACTCAAATCCCCATCCAAACTCTGTTCATAAATTCCCCATCCTTCACCATATATAAATGCAATTTGAAGACCTTTCTTATCTAATTTTGAAATAGATAGAAGGTTCTTCTTCAAACCTGGTACATAAAGAACATCCTTCATGTTCATGGACTTTCCAGAGTCCAATTTGTAAGTGGCTTCTCCCATTCCTTTAATGGGATATTGATAGTCATCTCCAAGCTTTACCTTGTGTGGAGATTCCTTCTGTATGAGATGTGAGAGGGATTCTTTGTATCTTGTCATATGTTTTGAAGCTCCACTATCTACTAGCCAAGTATCACTTCCATGAGATACTGAACCAGTGAGGGATGATGTTAGAACATATTCGTCACTGGAGTCTTCATCTTCTCTGGTTTTGACTTCTTCATCATACTCACTGTCTTCCGCTGCATGAGCATGAAATCTCTTGTTCTGCTTCTTATGATGTCCAGATTTGAGTGGACAAAATCTCACAATGTGTCCTGTTTTGTGACAGGAGTAGCATTCAACTGAAGATAGGTCTCTCTTGAACTTCTTTCTCTTCTGAGGTCTTTGATATCTTCTTGGAGAGTCCTCGCATGAACGTACATCGTTCTTCTTTTTTCTTCCACCTTTGGCATGGGTTGCTAAAGCTTGATCTTCATTGTCATTTAGTTTCTCCTCTCTGGTTCTGTAAGTCTTTCCTTTATAAATCCTTCTAGGTCATGTTCTTCAAGAATGAACATGACTATATTTCCATGCCCTGAAGTTCTCAGCTCCCTCAAGCTTCTCATCAAGCTTGGTATTGTTTGTCATCTTGATATAATGAGTACTTCAAATGGAAATAGAATAGATTTGAGACTTACCAGAAAAGTTGTCCTTATGAAAATTGCTTCTACCTTGACCTAGGGTTTGTCAGAGAAACCCTAATTTTCCAACTTCAGGACTTTGGAAAACTAATTGGATGAGCAAATTCGTCTCCTTAAGGCGAGTTGAGCAAAGTACTCCTTCTCCCAAATCTGTGAGCAGATGATCCAAAAACTTGATGCCCTAGTTCTCCCAGGCTGTAGTGGGGGACCCAAAAATGAAAATTCTTAGAATTGAATTCTGTTTGGACAGAAAGATGCGCCCTAGTGAGGTGAGTTAGATGCACCTCCTTTTTTAGTTGATCCGTGGAGGGAGCTACTGGAACAAGAAGCCCCAGTTTCTGCAATTGCGGAGGCTGCACAATGTTTTCTTTCAGGCCTGCTCTGATACCATGCTAGTTTTTACTTGTTTAGCATAATAACATTAAACAATCTATCATTGAAAGAAATACAAGCACAACAAACACAATGAACACAATATTTCTCTCGGGGAAACCACAAGGGAGAAAACCTCGGCAAAATCTTTCTCTATAGAATTCAAAAAGTACAAAGATAAACCCCAAGACAAAATCAGCTTCTCCTCCACTTGTGCGAATTTCTCTCTCTCTCCTATGCGAACTTGTGTGAGTGAGTTGAGTGATTACAAATGAGAGACTCATCCTCTATTTATATTCTTCTGTTGGGGTGATTTTTCCCCAACTGGACCGACTTCTCCTAACTGATTGCGCCGACTTGTCAAATACATAATATAATAATCTTTTCTGGGTTCTTCTAGGCCGACATAAGACCTAGGGTTTACATTGACTCTTTCAATGAATCTTACATTATTAATTACATCAATGACATCTCCCGAAGGAGGGATACAATAATACAATAGACAAGTATAAATAGAATATCTTCTGCAGTTACATTTCTTTAACAAAAGATAGTGATCTAATTATTGCTTGCAAGTGTGGAATCTTTAAAGCTAATTTAACCAATTGAAAAGGGAAAATGATTTAATCTATGAGATTGATTGTCAACTGAAAGGAAAATGATGTAATTACTAGGGTAAGTTCTAGACTAGATTGCAGTTAGTATGAATTGAAGCACCAAATGGAAGTGTGGCTTAATTACTACCGACGTCTGAATTGAGGACAAAAAGAGAAAAAATCTATGATTGATTTTAGATGCCCAAGTGAAGGTGATTTAATCTAGGTTAGTGAGCTAGTAACCCTAATCTACGCTAAGAAACACTTGTATGCAAAAGAAATAACAAAAACACGAAAATGACTCAAGGGTGGGGGGAATGTGACACCACTGCCCTACTAGGCTGATTACAAGCTGATTAAATCAACCTTTAGAAGCGCTCACTGTTGGTCCTTAGTGTGGCCAACAACCAAGTTTACAATATTAGAAAAATATGGGAGATAATAGAACTAAAAAATGCCTGTTTCGATGAGCTAATTAGGTTGGACTGTTGGGCGGTCAAGGCTACTTCCTTGGACTGTGTGTTTGCTGTCCAAAAACAGCTAACAAAATGTCCCAAACAACAGCTAACAAAATGTCCCAAACAACAGTAGAAAATGGTGGGAAATTTGCTCTTTAGTTGCTCCGAAAAGTGAGTTTTACCTGCACAATCAAAGATGAGCTAGCAACCACTTGTTAGGGGGTTAGTACAACAAATCAACAAAAACGTAAGGGTTTGTAACACGCTGTTTATTGACTGTACGGACAGTGGACAACGAGCTAAAAAGTGCCAAAAATGAAATAAAACACAATTTTAGACAACTTTTAAGCACTATCCTAAGTGCATGAGAGATTAGACTTGATTGCAATACTTAGCAATGCTTGTACTTCTATATCTACTAAGAAGTGAGGATAAAGACTTTAAAAGTGTAGATCTATATGCATGTGACATGCAAACTATTAGAATGATTAGATCCTTAGATGCAAATAGCTTTAAACAAAACCAAACAAAATTTGAAGAGTTCTTCTTTTTCTTTGAAGCTTGGAGGGTTGAAGAAGAAGAGAAGAGGATGCCAAGGAGTGGGCAATGGAGTCACTTAGGCCTCGATCTCTAAGGGGCTTGCCTTGGAAATGTTCAAGAGAAGAGAGGTGCTCAAGGCTTGCTATGATCTGCTTGAAGCTCCTAGAAAACTTGTAGTAATTCAACTCATGCAAGGAGAGGGGATCTCCTCTTCTTGTAACGTGATGGTGTAGCCTACCTAAAAGGTGTTAATATAGCAATATTCAAACTGATAATAAAACTAAAATAACTACCTTTCAAGCACTCTATCACTAAGATAAATCTAAACACAAGTCTAGAATAGATCTATGTCAACTTGCTAACAATACCCTTTCAATGACCTTGCAAGCTGCAAAAGTTAGCAAGAGTAATTTACACAGATAAACTAAGCAATAACATAAGCAAGAAATGTATACCACACAATTGCAAGGCGAGATTGATGTGACCTCCAATGTCTTTCCTTTATTCCAATGCTCTTCAAGAGAGAAACGATACAAAGCTTTGACTATCAAGCAACAACCCACAAAGAAAAGAGAGGGGAGAGCTTGCTTAAATAGAAAAATAGGAAGATGGGGATGGATTTCATGAAGTGGAGTGAACTAGAGTGTCATATGACACCTCATAGAGTTAACTGGAGTGTAATATGACACCTCATGATGTTAATTAGGGCTTAAGGGCTCCTCATGAGCCACCTAAGAGACAAGGAGGAGACAAATAGGGATTGATTGAGACCAAATCCAATAAAAAATGACACCTCTCTCAAGGGGCGCGAACTAGGGAATATTCCTTGTTACCAACCTCCTAAAATCACTCAAATTTGTCTCCAACATGCAAAAATCATGGGATTTTGTTTTCAAGGGGCATGCTAGGCTAAATTGTTAATTTTTAGTGCAGCTGCGAGACCCATTCTCAAAGAGAATGGTACCCTAGTCAGTTAACTAGGGTTCCTGGTCAAGTTAACCAGACAGAGTAATGAGTAAGACCCTAGAAGGTACCCTAGGGCCCCCTAGTTGTCTCCTGGGGTTCTTGGTCGAGGACCAAGCAGGTTGATGCCATGGCAAAGTCCCTAGCATGTGGCTAGGGCCCCTATTTGTCTCTAGGGTATTCTGGTTTGGGACAGACAGTTTCTTGGTCATGTGGACCAAGCAGATCCTGCAGGTTGAGACAGAGACATCCTGGTCTAGAACCAGGTAGATTCTTGGTCAAGGAACAAGTAAGTCTTGTAGATGGTTGATCAACATTCAGTCTGGGACTGAAAGCTCAGCTTGAGGCTGAGGACCATTCTCTGGGAGAATGGAGGACTTGGTCATGGACCAGAGGTTGATCAACATGACTCAGTCTGGGATTGAAGCTCAGCCTTGGGTTGAGAGCCATTCCTTGAGAATGGAGGCACTTGGTCAGTTACCAAGATTATGATGTGTGATGTCCTCTTCGCCTAGGTCTTCGAGATGGTTGAGTTAGTTGGTCTTCTCAAGGGACTGGCCACCTCTTGATGAAGCCACTAACATTTGACCTTAGGAGAAGTCTAGAGGACCACATGATCACATCATCCGTGTAGACCTTTCCTTATACAGTGATGATGAACTTTCAGGTTATTTGGAACACTTGTGCATTTGAGAGAGAGAAGATTGGTTGTACACCCCACCTTGATTGGTTAACCTTTTTGGTCCTTACATCTTGTTGATTATTTTTGACTTGTGGTTAATAAGGGCATTTACCCACCTTGAGTTATTTTTTTATTTATTTACACCACCCTTGATGTTTTGATCTTATGGGTACTATGGTTGTTTGTCCACTTCATGTGACTTTTATTTTTATTTTTTATTTTTTATTTTATTTATTATTTATTTTTTACTTGGTACCCTCCTATTTATGTGGAACCCTAATATATTTTATTTAATGATCTTTCCAGAAGATCTTCTATCCTATATAAAGATCTTGGTTCCTCATTTTATTTTCATCCAATTTTTTGCACATCATCCATTTTTAGCTCTGCCTACTTGACGTCAAGTTTGATTTTTTGCTGTAGAGATCTTTAGAAGTTTGGGTGGTTGTTTGTGAGGCTGCCCCTGCTGAATATCCTTGCATTTGATATAGGGTCAGCATGAAAGCTTGTATGCTGCTACTGTTTCAGCTGTAACCCTGTAGCATAGTAGCAAAATACGGCCGTATTGGTAGTTGCTGTACGGAAATTCGAACCAGCATAAAAATACGACAAATATTCGAGATGATACGGGTTCGGTACAGTTTCGAAACCCCATGGCCGACTAATCAAAAATTTTATTTAACAAAAAACTTTATTTTTTTTTTAAATTCTTATAAATTTACCCTCCCAGAGAGTTCAAAGAGAAAATCGAAATCTTGTTTTGAAATTCTAGGCTGAGTTCAAGTTTTAACTGCTAAGTGCGAACTGCGATCTGTGGCATTTTCAAATTTCAATTTTCAACTGTGACGTCCTGACTCCGAACTGTGATTTTTGTGTGGTATGTGTAAATTTTGCACTTCAAGTTCAAATAAAATCAATGCAGTTTAAACTTTACGTATTTGCTATGTATTCCGTTGTTGTCTTTAGTATATAGTTTTACTACTGTCGGATATAGAACTGGATATGCAATTGGATCTGAGTCAATCCGTTACATTACTGTCTTTTTTGGCTTTGCAAGTAGATCGATTGGTTCACGTTCCATTGGTTCACGCAGTGAACTTCACCGTTGCTTTTATATTACCAATAGTCTAATAGTATACTAACCCTTCTGGCTTTAGAGTTGCTTTTATATTACTCATAGTATACTAGTTAACATAATAAGTTAATATGACATGTAGTGTATTTTTTTTTTTTAACTTAATAGTACATGCAGTGTATATTTTTTTATTTAAATTCTATTTTATATGTAATTGCTATTTAAATTTAAATTTTTATGTTTTACTTTTTAGTATTTACTATTTATCAAAAAAATAATTTTTATGTTTTAGTTTTTAGTTTTTACTTTTTAAGGTTATTTTGTATAAAAAAAGATTTGTGTACGAATGATTTATGTATAATCTTATTTTTTTTAAATTAAAATTGCATGTTTTGTATTTATAAGATGTCTACTTCCGTATTTTAGTTGTATTTGATTTTTTCGTTACGTATTTTTTCCGTATTGTATCCGAATCGTATTCGAATCCGTACTCGAATCTTGCTACTATGCCATGTAGAAGGCTTGATCTGCCCTAACTGAGACCCGATCTGCCATGTCAGCCTGCTGAAAGATCTTTTATGGAAACCGTGAGCTCTTGGAGTATGTCACAGCCACCCGTGAACATGTTCTAAGTAAGCAGTGACCTTTTGTGAAGACTGTGAGTCTGCTGTTCACTCTGTGAAGATCACATGCCTTATGAAAGACACATCAGTTTGCTATAAACCCCGATCTGCTGATTAAGAGGTTTGATATTTCTTTTATTAGTGGTGGCTGTAAGACTCCAGAGTCTATTTCAGGTTGACAGTGGGAAACTTGTGAAGGCCGTTGGTTCTTGGGGTCTGATCTAACCCTACTGAGGCTACTGTGTACACCCCTGTGGAGGGCGTAATCCTCTGTGATCTATTTTTTGTTTCCTGACAGTTCATTGGTGAAAGTCACAGTTTGTTTAGACTGTTTGTCTGCTTATTGATGCTTAGACTTGCTGAGAGTTATTGAGACTTGCCTTTGACCAAATCTCTATTTGATCTGTGTGCTGAGAACTTTTTAGGATTTGTCTTTGAGCAAAAGTTTAACTATGATCTGATTTCTTGTGTTACTTGTATGAACCCTGATTATTTTGTTTTGAGCTCAAACCTCTTGTAGTGAGTCTTGTACTGTGTTCTAACTCTCTTTGTCCATCCCTGTTCGACTGTACTTCAACCTTTCTCTCTCTCTCTCTGGTTTGTACTTATCCTCTAGTAAGGGTCAGTTTGTTCCTATTGGATGACTTGCCTCTACGAGGCACAGTCAGTTCTGAAAGTTAATTTTTCTGAGTATATAATAGGAAGGGTCCCACACTCCAGGTAACTATTCTAACCTGTTCTTCTGAATTAGACAAGCTATTCTACTACTGTTGATTACATGTTACTGAAGTTTGCTTTAACACAGGGACCCACTTGGTAGTGTTAAAGTTGAAAGAGATGAAAATTATGTTTTAAATTATATTGGTTGTTTACTGCTGTACTATTGAATTTAATCCTGCATTAAAGTATATAAATTTTGATTTCTCTGCATCTAACTCTAACCCTAACAAAAATTCAACATAAATGAGGGGGTCTAAAGGGGTGTATGATGTATACTAAGGTGTTTAACACCCCCTTTAATCATTTTAATACAATTTCAAAATGCTTAACCCCCCCAAGGGACCAAAAAGGTCATATTTTACAGTGTAGTCAGACTCGGCGACTCGGATAAGACTCGGCCAGATCAGAAACATAATGTAGGCTGCCATCATGGCCTACAGGCCTATAGGTTGCCCCCTAAGGTTGCCTACAGGCCTGTAGGCCGTGATGGCAGCCTCCATAGGTTGCCAAAAGGGCCAGATTTTAAATTGTAAAATAAAACATAAATAAGTTAATAAAATTAATAATTTATTAAGTTTTATTTTAAATTTTTTATGTTTTGGGCCTTTTGGCTGCCTGTGGAGGCTGCCGTCATGGCCCACAGGCCTGTAGGCTGCCACAGGGGGCAGTTTACAAGCGTGTGGGCCATGATAGCAGCCTCCACAGGCTACCAAGGCCCAAAACATAAAAAATTTAAAATAAAACTAAAATAAATAACATAAAATTTTTAAAATACAAATAAAATTAAAAAAAACACCACCAACCTAAACTCGGCCCGTCGATGGCAGATGAACTCCAGTTGATGGCAGATAACTCCAATCGATGGCAGATGACTCCAATCGATGGCAGATGATGCACCCGCGAACTCCTTGACGCTGGTCACTGAACACTAACACTGAACCTGAACCCAATTGTCACTCGTCATCAGTGAAGCATGACTCGGCTGAGACTCGTGGGTACTCGCGAGTCTCAACGAGTCAACCCTAGCCCCGAGTAACCGCTTCGTACTCGCCCACAAACTTGGCAAACAGTTGAAACTCGCCTCCAGTCACAAAACCGGCGCACTCGGGTCAAACTCGGGCCATACTCGGTCGGACTCGCCATGACAGGAAAGAAAAAAACCCACGGAAATTTGCTGGACGCGAAGTCATTATGCTCGCTGGTTGAGCATTGGAGCCAGCGAACATATATTTTGGGGGAAATGAGCTCGCAGGGACACAGTTGTGGTTGTGGTTTTCGTCGTTTTCTCTGGGCTGCGAGTCATGGTCACCGATCAGCATAGTTAATTTTGCAGCGGAGTTTAATTTTTTTTTTAAATTAATAAAATTTAAAGTTTAAATTTTATGCTATAGTTTAAATTTCTCCCATTATCCTTAGACGAGTTCGCGGATGCAGAAAAACATTATGACCTATTGGTTCCATCTCTCCAGCAACGCATAATGCTGATTGGGTCAAATCCACTGCAGCGAGTCGCGACCACTTTGCACCAGATACTGACTGGGCAAACGGCAAGTTTCGTCTGGAAGTCGGACGGAAAACAGTCTTGTTACACAAAACGACAAAATCGCCCCGTGATCCTCATTTGTGATGGGAATATAATACCCAACGTTTCATTAAAATTTTAATAATTTATAATAAAAACATTAAAAAAATGTTATAGTTTAAAACCTTCAACTTTAAAGTTTAAGGTTTTAAACTATAGCATTTTTTAATGTTTTTATTATAAATTATTAAAATTTCAATTTTAAAGTTTAAAGTTTTAAACTATAGCATTTTGTAAAAAATTTGTTGTCATAATTGCAATTTTATTTTTTTTAAATTTTTAATATAGTAACTATAAAATGCAAATCTTTCTTTTTGATTATAAATTTAGAATGCAATATTTATTTATTTATTTTATTATAAATTATTAAATTATAGTTTTTTAAATTTTTTTTGTTATAATTAATAAAATGTACAATATTTTTATTTTTTTTCCTATTTGCCGAGTCTGTCCTGAGTTTTTCTTGAGTCTACGAGTCATATGCCAGCCGAGTCTTTGCAGAGTCCGAGTCGTGCAACATTGCTCTTCATCGACCGTGAGACACCAACGTAGTACGCATGTGCTCAGGCTCAGGCTTGAACTGAAACATTTTTGTGAATGGAGGAGTGGAAATGCCTTCTTAAAGGCTCAATGCACGGGTTTCCCTCCAATCATTCCCTCCAAATCGAAATTTGCGTGGTCAACTGTCCACCTAGTCAACAGCCACGAGGGACGCTAATCGGCAGGTAATTGGACAAGGTTGGGCGAGTTTACGCGAGTATGGGCGAGTTAACACGAGTTTGGTGAGTTGATGTGAGTATGGGCGAGTTAACACAAGTTTGGTGAGTTGATGTGAGTATGGGCGAGTGCTGAGTCCCTGCCCTGAGTTACAGCGAGTACTCGTTTCCCAGCTTGCTCAGCCAGACTTGCGAGTTTCTGGCGAGTGAGAGACTACACTGATATTTTAAAATAAAAACATGGTGACACACTTAATACATGACATCAGACCTAAGGACCCGGACACTAGCTTGAGGCAGATGCATTATTACCATATTTGAAAAAATTGGCATCAGCAAAAAATCGGTGAAGGTTTGGAATACAACTTCTCGGCAACATCAGCAAAAAAATCGAGAAAAATCGGCAAACGATGGCAAGCATTAAAAAATGCAAAATTTGTACTTTAACAGGGTCAAAATTTGCTTGCTGTTTTTTCCCCTTTTTTTCTCATTTTTTCCCAATTTTTCCCAATTTTTCCCATTGCCTGATTTGTTAAAAAATCGCGATTTTTTCGGCCTGCAAAATCGACAGCCAGAAAAAATTGCAATTTTTCAGGACATCGCTGATTTTTGCCGATTTTTTCAACTATGATTATTATATACTCTCGCTTTGGAGGAGTGAGTAAAAAACCTAAACAAACTCAGATTGCCAAGTTCATCTAAGTGAAAAAACACTCCAGAGCAATAATAATACAATGACTCATTCGAGCAAGCCCTTTTACACATATATCAGGATGTCATGCATATTTTACAATCATATTCTTTTGACCATGGGCAAAAGAGATGTATAAGATGAAATACAAAGAGCAAAATATTGCTTGAGCTGAATCATGGAACTGGAGGTTCTCTGGTTCTTTAATATCTTTTGTCTGTTGATCATCCTGTGTAAACTAGGTAGTAACAGGCCCCAAGGGTGCTCCTGATGATGTTTTTGATGATATGTAGTTATTTGTTGTAGCATAATGTTTTTTGGACTCTAGAGGCCATTTGGAGCCTCAATAGCTGGCTGCTGTGTATTTTGTTTTGAGTATGTATTGCAATTCAAACATGGTTCCATTTTGCTATATTCACCGTTAGTACGTACATGATATATACATGAGCAAAATTTACATATTTGGTGTCTAATAGTTTGGATATATATATATATATATATATTGCATATTTTATATTTTTTTAGTAGACAGGTCCACAGTCTGGTTTATATGTCAGTTCTAGTTCCGTACCGGTCATCAGACCTCGACCAGTTCCGGTTCTGATAGCTTTACTCGTGATGATGAATTATGATATAATTTATTAATTTTTGTTCTGATGTATCACTTAACATCTTATATATCGGTTTTATTTTCATATTTATGTGTCAATCTGTTTGTTGGATCACTGATGTTGTTTTAGATGTTTAAAAGAATGATTTTTTTTGTATTTTTTCAAGTTTGCTGATATTTTCCATTTCTCCAATATTGCTGATAAGTTATATTCTGGAGCTTCAACAATATATTTGCGATACGATAACTGCAACATTGGTTTTTATTCTATGTTCTAGCAATTTCGGCTGTGTATAATTGAGAGCGGAAGGAAAAGCATGCCAATAATATCTTTGAATATGATGCTTAGGATAATATAATTTTATTAACATTTTCATTTTTTAAGATTTTCAAGCATTTTTTCAAGGGGGCATCTGCCCTCACATGTGTGGGATGTCTCCCACTACTTAGGGTATGGCTGGGTACATCCCAGGCCATATTGGGTGCTGCAGAGACATGTTTAGTCTTAACCAGCACAGCACCCCTACTGATTGGGTTCACATATCCATTCGACATCAGCTATAATGCTTTGACTTTTGAGAATCCTTTAATGCTTTATTCAGTTCTCAGGAATCTGGACCATCTGTTTCATTTTTGGTGAATCTAATGTGGTCTAGAATGTTATTCTTTTAACAGATTCCAGCTTTTACGGCAGTGGAAGTTTTTTGAAGATCTCATTTCTTTCATAATTCCAACTTTTACTGTGCCAATATGTAATTCTTTAAATGTATTGGAGGCTGATGCATCAGCGATGGCACTGACAAATTTTGCATCGGAAATGCTTGAAAGTACAAATAGTGGTAGGAAAATCTCAATTTCTCAAAATAAGATTGTCAATTCATACATATCTCAAAATCTCTCAAACAAAAAATAACCTTAAACCTCTAGAATTTGAAGAAAATGGAAATCAAATCATTGATCTTCTTGAGACCTATGTAGTACAAGACATAAATAATTTAGACCTCATGAAACTCCTACCCTTCTGATTGAATGTTGTGCGGCTTTGAAGTTGACCCTCCCTCATCACCTCTATATTTGTTTCTGCATGGGCTAATCTGATCAGCAAACCGCAAATTGTGCTTCCAGAAATGCAAAATTTTAAGCTTCAAAGGTGTGGGACTGGGGACTCCAAAACAAAGGATCTGCTTCTATGACAGGCTATTTGATGCTCTGATATTTGTTGTATTGAATTTTTTCATCCATACAAAATAATCTAAAGTCAGTGTTGAAAAAGTCACTGATTTTTCGGAAAAAGTGGCAAAATCACGATTTTTTCCTCTAGCAGATTTTTCGGCGAGGAAAAATCGAGGAAAAATCGTGATTTTTTAAAATTTAAGTGTTGTGCGACTTTTTCTAAAAAATCGCGACTTTTTGGTAATTAGCCTGCAATGGAAAAATCACCATGGAGGCTTTTTCACAGTTTTAAAAACTCAGTTTTTTTTAAAAGTTTTTGATGAGTTTTGTACAAGTGACATTGATGTCAACAATACTAAATGGTAATGTTAAAGTAAAAGTGACATTCTCTTTATCTTTCATTTTCCATCCTTTTACTTAAATTTTTAACATTACCATTAATTGTTTTAGGATGTTTCAGAGTGGTTCCAACCTCTTCGGACTTCATATGCAAAAAGTAGAATTTTAGATCCCATTCAGAATTCAACAGACTTAATGGTTTTCAGGATTGCAACGTTTCCACTGGATTCTATCATGTATGTGGGTAAGGGATTGGAATTTAATGAAGCACATCAAACTCTCTATGTACCTTGATGTTGGTGGTATCGATGCCTAATTGTTGAAGTTGATTAAATTCCTCTGTCATGACCTTAATAAAAAATGTACCCTTCAGTCAAGCAAAATCACTTATTAAGCATGGAAGCTCTTTTTACCTTATTTTAACGCTTGGATTAAGAAGTTTCATCAAAATTGTAGGGTGTTAATTGATGTCCTTGGAGGATCAACTTCGAGATTAGAGGTAGAGGCAAAGGGCTAGAGCCTAGAGGTGGGGGAACATGGTGATATTGATGAATAGGATCCCAAACATAGACAATGATTTTGATGATTATGTTTTTTCAATTTTGATTTAGATATGTATTGCACTTGGTGCCATTTTGATAATATTTTGTTTCTAATGGTTTGGAATCATAGCTTGGAATCTTTAATATATATTTTTTTCATTAAAATTGTAAAATTTTATGTATTTTTAGCAGTCCGAGTCATTGAAATCAAACCACTTCGAGTTATTTGCATCCACTACATCTATATATCAGCGCTTTCTCCATATTTATGTTCCAAGGTGTTTATCTGATGTTATTGTTGCTTTATATGTTTAAAATTTCGAAAAAAATGAATGTATTTTGTATTTTTTAATGTTTACGGACTTTTGCCGATTTTTCCCGATTTTTTTCCCGATGTTGCCGAGAAGTTGTATTCGGGACCCTTGCCGACTTTTTTCCGATGCCGACTTTTTCAACATTGATCTCAACTTGGTGGAAGGAAATAGCATGAGTCAAATTTGAATGATAGATGTTGAGATCTATATTTAAGAATTTTGAATTTTGAAGCAAAATCATATGATGTGAAATGTCAATATTGCTAGAGGTTTATTTTATAAATGATAAAATTCAATTATTGCACGTACTTTTATATGGGCAAAACTATTGCAATTTCAAAGCCTGTTTGGCATGCTTGAAATATTAGGCACATATCAGTATACGGATTACTAGAAATTTAAAGATATAATTTCATGTTTACCCATACAATTTAAGGTATATATGAGCAATTATTTGATAAGGCATAAGCAGATAGAAAGGGGTAACATTGTGCATGTTTTTCCAGGTGTTTTTTAATGTACAGTACATGAATGATCTGGGAGAGTCCTTTCTTGTTGTATTTGACTTGTTAGAAACATATATTGTGGATAACAATGGCTCCTCATTTTCACCACATAAGACATAAGTTTCGAAAAATGACTTTCTGAATGTTGAGACCTCTACTAGATGTTGAAATTTGAATGAGTAGAGCAAGGTTTCCCTAGATTATCTATCTTGAAGATGCTGAATTGTAAAGTTACACGATTGAAATACTGTTGATAATGATTTGTATAATTGAACTTGCTTAGATGAAGACAATACATTATGAGATGTTGTCTTTGTAAGTGTTAAAGATGGTCGTTATTTAGATGGTGTCTTTTAATGTTGCAGATGGTCGTGGATGTCAGAAATTCTTATGAGACTCGAATAGGGAGATTTAAAGGGGCAGTAGATCCTCATACCTCGGCATTCAGGGAATTTCCATCATGGGTTGAGAAAAATCTCTTTATGCATCAGTCTAATGGTGTTATTTCAGGAGAGCAAAAACCTTCAATTCAAGAGAATTTCATGGATGAAAGGGGGAAACAACAAATGAATTTTGGAAAGGGGCAAATCCCACGCCGTGTTGCAATGTACTGTACAGGGGGTATCAGATGTGAGAAAGCCACTAGTTTTCTCATGAGCAAGGGCTTCGAAGAGGTTAAATCTCTTAAACATTTTCTGTTCTGCAATTTGCCTTTTTTCTTAGTTAATTATGTTTAAGTCTAATCATGCACTTTGCATCATGTGTTTATGCATTATTTTTATACAAGGCTTGTACTGATGCATTTGCATGCTGATGGAGATTTATACCTAAAAGTGGAAAATTGAATGACCTTGCAGCATGTCTCGCTATCTTAATTGCTTACTTTGTTCTCCTCTTGTGCTAAGGTTTATCATCTAGAGGGAGGAATTCTGAAGTACTTGGCAGAAGTCCCCCCATCAGAGAGCCTTTGGGAAGGTGAATGTTTTGTATTTGACAAAAGAGTTTCGGTTGAACATGGACTGAAGCAAGGAACACATAAACTTTGCTATGCCTGTAAGCAACCTGTAAATGATGCTGATATATGGTCAGCGGAGTGGGAATATGGAGTTTCTTGTCCTCATTGCTACAATACAAAGTCAGAAGAAGAGAAGGAAAGGGCAAGAGCCAGGCAACATCAATTTGAGATGTGGGGTGTTGTAGGAGGACCTGATAAAGGTGTCCCACCTAGTCAACAGGGAAAAAAACAGAAAAGTGGTCCTTTCCATATTTCAAGGTCTCTGTAAGTGAAATGTTGAGAATGCTGTCTTTTAAGTGGACAACAATTTATTTCCAACACATTTGTGATTGATCCAAGTGTTTGTGTGTTGAAATTAAAAGCCGATCTTTTGATTGGCTACTCCAACTTATATCTCTTGTATCGATCAAATGGTTATCTGAAATCTTAAAAATGGGCATGGTTGGATTTAAATTAAGATAATGCATGTTGTAGTGAATATGTTTTTAGGAACATCTAGGATGGGAACTTTTCTTTAATGAACCAGGTTATTCACAAGCCTTCTATGTCTCTAATGCACAAGTAATCTGAATGTTTCGATAAGAATTTACCAAGTACAGGAAGAATATAAGTTCACGTGGTTTGCAGCTGCCCCTAACTGTTTGTTCTCTTCTTTCTTTTGTAATTAGATGCCTACAAGTCTTGCTCTGGGCTGACCATCAATACCCTGCTAGCTTAATCCATATTTAGAAACATTAAGCCTCTGGATTGCAATTAATTTTTAAACCAGACTCGTGAAAGGAGTTTCTTCTGCCCTTATGCAAATAATAAGATAATGGTTGATTTGATTTAACTGGGGAAAATGTTTGTTATATGCCAGTTTAATAATTTGGGCAGTCTCCAAATAACCGTTGGATGCTCTATCCGTGACAGGTCAACATTTCAATAAAGAATAAACGACATCATGAATCAATGAAAGCTGTGGAACTTTTCAATAATGATTTACGGTGAGACAGCCTTTGGGTGTTGTCGTTTCCATTTTTGCTTGCTTTTTCACTCGCTTCTTTCTATTTTGTGGTTGTGCTACTAATTGATTGAAACATTTATTTTTTATTATAAAAGTGACAGGTAAAGTTATATTATCAGCAAACTCTGTGGCTTTATTTGGAGATCTCTGATATAGTGCCATCACTAGCAATGCTAAAACCTTAGATATCTGAGCCAGAAGGAGATTAAATTGATACATGTCCCAAAATGACAAATATGACGTGCTTATAAGTTTGTTTGTGGGTATATACCCGATTAAACTATCCACCCCCCCAAAAAAACAATGAAAATACATTTAATATAATGGAATTATGAAAACAATTCAAAGAGTACCAGTGACTTTCCCTTTGAGCTTCTCTTGAGAGTCGTCCATGCTCTTATGCCGCATTGCTCGCTTCAAGGATTGGAGCAAGTGTAGGTGTTGGGTTTGGTACATCCACGAGGTGATCAATGTTGGCAAGAGGGCTTTGGGTAGTGGAGGGAGCAGCAACCTGTTTGTTCAAGTGGTCGCAGAGGGTGGTATTTTCAACACGTGACTCCTCGTCACAGAGTGCTAGGATGTGCTTGGTGGTGTCAACATAGAGATGATCTTTTGCTTTGTAGGATTCAAAGAACATTGTTTCCATATTTTATTTCCAGTTTTCCAAAGGCCTATTTGAATTTACAACGATGGTGCAGAGAGATGCCACTTCCTCAATGAATTCCGCCACTGATCTTTGAACGTTTCTCAAGTCTCCATGAGAGCGGGGTAACATGTGCATCTATGCATTGGCCTAGAGTGCAAACCAAAGAAAAGAGGGATTGAAAGGAGGAATGAGGAATGCTCTTAGAGAAGTAGAAAGGAAACAAAAGACCAAAATGAGGGAGGAGGATTTTGGTTGGGCATTCTTCTACTAATTGAGTGAAGGGGGGGGGGGAATTGATATCTCCACCTCAAGAGATAATCCAGGGGAAATCAATGTTGGATTTACTTGTGGATATGACCTATATATGATTGAATGATCATTGGAGCTCTAAAGGGGGCTCTTCCTTGTACGAGACGTGGCTTGTGAGTAATCATTCACTTTTGAAGTCTTTAGTTACTCAGAGGTTGCCACATTGCTCAGGCCAACTAGGATTGTTGCTTCCTTCGTTCCTTGTATGGGATGATGAATATATTGGCTTTGTACACTTAGGTAAGATATGTTTTATTGCATCGAGTATGGGGAGTAAAGTCGAGAGAGGGTTGACTATGATTTAATGCGGTGCCATGGGCAACAAAGTTGTGTTCGTTTTGTATGATGATCAAGAGATTAAGACGATATACTTCAAGAGTGGCTCCTTGTTTGCTTGAGCATTTGCTTTTTTGTTAAGGCTATGTTTGACTTGGTAGTAGAACTCGCCTTCGAATTGTTCATTGAAAAGGAGAGTCCTTTGGGCTGTCTAGGCTAGAGACGGGGATGATGGGGCACGCTTAGAATGGAGACATCATATGATGATCATTGCGTCTCCAATGATTGCAACATTTTTGACTAGTGAGAGTACTCGAGTCTCAGTCTCTGGTATGCCATGAGGGCTTCTACCTCATTGTTGGTAGTGTCTAAGTCCCCATGAGAATCTTAGCTTCTTCTATCCTTTAGAGTTGAATATGATGCCCTGTGCCTACTATGTTAGGATTGTCTTTCGTGGCCTTGTTAAAGATTAAAAGGAACATGTAATGTTCTATTGTCCAACTCTCCAACTGTATTTCCTCCAACTCTATCTTTTGAGATGCACTATGAGAACGATACTGGAACTAACCTTTGACTTGAATATGTGGATTGGTTATAAGAGCTGTGAGGGATTCCACCTCATTGTTGGTAGTGTCTAATTCCCCATGAGAATCTTAGCTTCTTCTATCCTTTAGAGTTAAATATGATCCCCTATGCCTACTACCTTAGGATTGTCTTTCGTGGCCTTGTTAAAGCTTAAAAGGAACATGTAATGTTCTCTTGTCCAACTCCGCAACTGTATTTCCTCCAACTCTATCTTTCAAGATGCACTATGAGAACGATACTAGAACTAACCTTTGACTTGAATATGTGGATTGGTTATAAGAGCTTGGATCCAAGATTGTTCATGTTGGGAGTATGCCTATCGCTGGGCCTCACCTTGGCCTTTTGATCTGATGGTTTCTTTGTTGGGAAAAATAATTACTTATTTTACTTCACATAAATTATCGACCAGGGTTTGTAAACTAATGAGGTGTCGTGCAAAGTATATGCAAAACTTAGTTCAACTAGTCACACCTAGTAAACCGCCCAAGAGAAATCTTAAACGGAATTGAATGAATTCATTGTATGCATACCAACAATCACTCTTCAGATTTTAACCTTTGTAAATCAGTGTCTTGTTTAATATTATTACAATGTTCAAATAAGCAATTTGGTCTTGATATTTGAAAGATACAAACATAAATGAATTGTCCTACAACTCTCCAGATAACAATCAACAGACCGTATGGAATCACCCAGTGTACCCCAACAACTAGCTATCGAATCAAACATTGATCTTTTACTAGCTACTGGAATTGTCAAGATGTCCAGAAAACAATTTATGTTATTTGTTACCAATCAGAAATATGTTCTAACCACACTGTTCATAAAAACAAACCAGATAGATGAAAGATCATAGGTCTAGATCTTGTGTCAGCTAGATTACTTATGGACTTCTCAGATTTACAATCCTTCAACTACTGGAACACACCAAGCACATGAGGATCCTCTCAAAGTTTTGAAAAACATGTAAAGTAAACCCAAGCATTTATCATTGAACCTACAAGCTTCGAGTTAAATCTATAATACTGGAATTTTTTATCAAATTAAATTATAAAACAAAAGGATTATTTTGCAATGGGATCATAAGTATGCCAAGAAACCTATTATGTGGAAATGACCTGGAACAAAATGCAAACACCAATCCAATCTGATATATACCCTGAACAGAATATAAATGCATCAAACACAATTGCACAAATTAAACCTATGATCTAACACTACTGGTGCGACTTAGGATAGGGGGCCCTCCTGGGTGAGCGCACCGCAGTGGATAAGAACTCAAAAAATTATCGAAAGTGCGGAATAATCATTAATCAAAGTAAATAGTATATCATATGAGTTCAAAAGGAATATTAACTCTAACACCACACTCCTGAGACTGTATATAGATATCAAACTCCGATCTAACCTCTCCATAAGACTGTCTCACAATACATAAGAGTTCATATTTAATCAGTTGTAACGATAATTCATACATCTTGGATCTCGATTCTCCATAGATAGATATATAATGACAAACATAGGAAAACTACTAATTTCTTGATATATTAATTTCATGAATAACAACATGAAATCGCAGCTGCAATCCAAATTACATATGACTCCATCAATTGTTGATCATGAGCCCAATCAACAGGAAATGTTGAAGATCTTGGTATAGCATGCAAGGCATGCATCGTGGAACAAATCTCGTTCTTTAATAAGGTTTTGAATCCTCCAGAACTAGCTTAGGTGGTGCGTGAGTCAAGCCTGTAATTCCGGTAACATGCACTGTTGAAGGATAGCGTCACTGGATTACCAGAATGCCTAGTTCCGGTAGCATGCAGACCTGTGGTCAAAAAGATATAACTGCTGCAAACCCACGATGGTCATACTAATCATCTTATCTTTGAAAATAGGTAACAAAACATGATAAATCATATCTAATTGAACGTAATTACCTCATATAGTCAAGGTGATGATAGGACCATTCAAATGTGAGGAAAAACATGGAAATATGAGAAAATAGGCAGGATAATAAGAAGTATTAGGTACGAAAATGTTAGCCAAAATGAGTGCAAAACTGATAAAAAATAAAGTCCAACATCTTCCCCAGGTCTGAACCTTTGTATGCCCTCATGCAACCATTCCTCTTTAGCTTCTCTTTGGGCTTTTTGTTCTCTTGCAACATCTGCAACTCTGGTCAGGAGATCAAGATTGGTGGAGTCATATTGTATTGGCTGCTGCTTCTTCTGCAACAATTTGATTTTGAGTATACTATCATGGTTTCTCAATGTCTCCCTTTTTTTATACCATTTCCTAGCTTTTCTAAACAAAATCTCACACTCAACATCCTTCTTTTCAAAGTTCGTTTTTAGGGTCTCGTTCTCCTTCTTCAAATAGGCACCCACCACCTTGTACTCCTTTAACTTTTTTCTAAGCTTCCTCGGTTTCTTGCTCCCCTTCTTCTGGACTTCGTTAGGGACTTTTGAAGATACCTCCTGTTCTAATAGTTGTTCCTCTTTCTCTGAATCTGAATAAGGTAAATCGAGGGGATTTCTTTCCATAGGCTCCTCAGGTTTATTCATTTTTTTTTACAGGTAATTTGGAAACCAAATCAATCATAGGCTTTGGAACCTTGACCTCTTATGCAAGAACTGTCTCTATATAATGTTCATAACCCAATTTGATACTTTGTTCTGGTGCCTTCAGGGGCTCAGAAGACTTCTTGACAACAGATCGTGCAAGACGTTCTTCGAGCTTAGTCATTTCAGTCTCTAAAAAGGGTAGGTCAAGAATACAATCATTCAGAGATTCAAAATTTTCATGCTCACCGTCCATAGAGGCTATTTCTATTGTCCCTTCATGCTGTCTAGGTTCTACCTCGACTCCCAGATCTTCTTCCAACTCAGTTCATGCTTTATTTCTTGAGAAGGAACTGAGGACTATTTATTGGCAGCCCGTGTGTAAGGTTTCTTTGCTGTACTGCTTATGATCATTACTTCGTCCTCCTCTCTAGAATCTTGTTCATACTGTCGAAATATCTGTCGAGCCCTACTTTTGGTGACCGTAGCAGTCGCCTCTGGTGTTCCATCATTCTTTGACTCTTCCTCCACTTCACTCGTCCTTCTCTTGGATGCCTTATCCTTAATGAAGGGTTTCTTCTTGGTATCAATGACCTCTGTTTCTGTAAAAGTACCTGTGATTTCGACAGGGGCCTCCCTTTGAAAAGTAGGGTCACTGATGCCCTTCTTTGAGAATTTCTTTTCTTCCTGTCGAATTTCCTCTTTTCATTTGGAGTTTGGTCTTTAATAGAAGATGGTTCTGCTGATGAACTTTTAGTGCCTACATTCTTCTTTTTCACCAGAGGAGAAGCTTCAGGATTTCCCACAGGCTTTGTCTTCCTTTCCCTCGACGAGTCTCCTTGTTCATTCATCCACTTGTCCTAATACATGATCTTGCCCTTCTCCATAATTTTTGATTCCAATTCTTTTGAGGAGCCTTGTTGTACATTATCTCATGTTTCCTTAACATCAGATGCCCTGGACTTCTTCTTGGATTTTAACTTCGACTTCTCCTCAGGGACTGCCTTCACTATAGTAGATTGTGTGACTGGGCTTGTGCCCAAGGCTTTATTTCAATAGGAGTGTCTTCTCTCCGAGCTTCAGAGGTAGAAATGTCCACCTCTGCTGTGACCTGAAGTTCATTCTTCTCATCACCTTTTTCATTTTTGGAGACCTGAGTTTCATCTGTTTGACCTTTCTCTGATAAACTCATGACAACCCCTAAAGAAAGACCTTGTTCCACCCCGACGTCTAAAGCTTTACCAGAAATCCCTTCTTCCTTAATTCAATTTTTCCTCTTCTGGGAACCTCCAGGTCGTCGTGAAGGCTCGACTGGTTGTTTCGAGGGAGGTGGCTCAGAGGTATCCTTTTTAAATCCTCCCCAGAAGAGAAAATGTCTCCAGGTTTGTCCTTTCTTTTTCAACTCTTCCTCTATTAACAACTTGATGAGACCATGATGTAATAAACCGGTTTCTACATTTTGAGGATGTAATTGGATGTGGGTCACCATTCTAGACAGAATTCTCAAAAGGAAGTAAGGTAGATTCATCTTCTTAGCCCCATTAAAATGCAAAAGAAACCATAGGGGATACTGGAATGTAATTGTGTACCTACCTTTGCAGGTAAAATACTTCTGTACTGCACGCAAAACATCCCTCCATTCACTCCTAACCCAGGCACGAGGAATTCCCTTGCTCCAGTTGGGATTTGCATACTCTGGGATAAAAAACTGATTGTAGTCGCAGTCCTCAACCGGCGTGCCTTTGAACCAATGCTCGCCCTCTTGCAAAAGTCCCATGCATTGAGCAATAGAATCCTCAGTGAAAATCAACGTCAATTGCCCCAGCTATGCTATGCGACCGTCAAAGACTTCCGTGAACTCCTTTGTCACCCTGAGATTACAACGATGCAATTTCTCACAGAATGGAAGCCACCTTACGTCTCTAAAATAACCCTTACAGGCCAGGAAGCTGTCCAAAAATCCGCACCCTCAGGCTCGTATCGAGACACAACAGAACTTGTTCTATTCTTCCGTTGCTTATCACCCATCTTTGACAGACTGCGGGGGTTAGTTAGCTCGAATTCTCACAGCTTTGCACTCTGCAGGCCGAAGGCTAGAAGTGAGGCGTTGGGTTTTCAAATCGATAGGGCGTAAAATCAAGTGATTTGGATCCTTAATGTGATCCAAATCATTCACTGATAAGGTATGTGTTCACGCGGAATCATTATTGCAAGTATGATCGAATTTAATTGGACAAGATAGCGGTACAATGGTTATCATGCAAGGCCAAATGAGTGAGGTAACTCGCCAAATTATAAATGATGTTTATCCAAGTTCGTTACTAATTTCCAAAATAAGTGATAGCCTTACCATAATTTTACCTAGTACGGAGTTGTAGATTCGAAGAACTCCGGGACGTGAGAAAGGATCACAACGCCTTGCAGATCACGCGAATCCGGTAACCATCGCGCTAATTTACCACTGGGCTTTAAGACTAATGGCTACCGTAGTTTGAACATCCTAATCCCTTCGATATTTCTCAGTACGATGTTGGGCAAGGCCACTCCTTACTGGCTCTGACTCATAATTTGATGATGGCGTTGCCACATAATTCAAGTTGAAGGGAAATGATGTTTTGATGTTGAGGCACGCTTTCTCCATCTTCCATGACGTGTCTATCTTGTCATTGATACATCTCAGCCTTGTCTCTTTTTTTCTTATGATGAACCACTTATCAAAGATAGAAGTTCTGATTATCCCTGTCCTATTACACGTTGTTTCGAATTATGGAAACGTATGACCCCCTACAAGCTGCTCAACCTTTCAGCGCTGTCAAACTATGTCTATCAGGAGCCAAATGAAAGCAATTTTCCATTCAGTAGTCTGTATTTAGGCAAATGGTGTATTCTGCCTGCATCTAGCATCATTAGCATAACTGGGACAATGTCCATTCATTAATAGGACAACTCGACAAGGACTGGGAGGATCACTGTGCATGGTCGTTCCAGTAGCATCTTGTTCTGATATGTAATGCGATGTGCTATCGGAAGAAGATATTCTAGTAGTCCCACAAATATGAAGTCATGTCATCGCGTCATCGGAAGAAGGTATTCTAGTAGTCCATCGAACCCGAAGAATATGGTGTTGTGCTACCGGAAGAACGTTCCCGTAATCTATTCATTCTGCTTTTCCCTGTGCCACTTTACCGAACGAGATTCTTCCTACAAAACAGGATGCATGTTGAAACTGTCATATGACCAACATCTTCCCTCATCTGGACTTCATTATGTTCTTCTGTTGCTGCTAGAAACCTTGAACTTACGATAATTCTACCTTGATGTACCCTGAAAGTTGCTAATACCCAATCTGTTTCTGCTGCCATTTTTATTCTGACAAGACTATAATTTTGCTGTAAGATTTCTAAAGTCTTCATCTCGTCCTCTCTCTGTGCAATCTCCTTGCACACGAATAAAATGGGCTGGTGTCGAATGTGCAAGGGATTCATTGGATTATTGATCCTTAATGAATGCCTTTAACCAATGTGAAGTTCACCACCATTAATGTAAATGGGAACCAAGGCACACCTGATGCATCCCGACATGTGTGAATAAACCAGCATAGATCCATCTTAAACCCGTATCTATCAAGTACCGAGAGGGATCCAATTTCTTGAGGTGTATTTCTTTTTTTAAATTTAAACTCAAGAAATTTGATCTCTCTTGATTGATAGATCTAGGTTTAAGTTTTAAGTTTTTATTTTATAAACGAACATCTATTTTTTAAGTTACTTTTCATAATATTTTATTTTATGAACCGACATGGATGTTTTTAAAAAACTTTCCATAATTTTTTATTTTATGAGACGACATGAATTTTTTAAATTATTTTGTTAGTAACAAACGTTACATCTCAAACGTTACAACCTCTCCTCCATACTGGGCTGTAGAGCACCTCGTTTCTCTCGATGCAATGAACTTACATCGAACCCCCTGCAGGGCCCAATAGTCAGGAGGCATTAATGCATCCCCACTTCTATTGGCGAGATGGTATGTCATTGAGGCATACATATCTCAAGGCATCATATGAGCTCAAGTCTCGAAACCCAGATGATGTGCTGTGGTCGATGGGTCAAGATCGTTGAATGGAAGGCCTTGATGAATCCTTATCCAGTCCAACACGGGCAAGAACATAAATTTTATTGAGAAATGAAATCATACTTGAACTAGGAACCTCATCACTAAAAAGATTGATAAGATTCTATTGCCCTGTGGATTTTTCTCGAGCCCAGGCCAGTCAATGCTCGCTGATATTTCATTTTTAGGGAGTCCGAAAATACTTAAGAAAACTCCAGAGGGTATCTTTGTCATGGTCGATAACCGAGCACGACAAAGATTTAATAGTAAGCTTGACACAATTCCTTTTTTCATAAGTAGTGTTGATGTTTGTAGCTAAGTGAGGTATCCTCACTAGCTAGGTCAACCTAGATAAATTAAATAAAACAAATTTATATTGTTCCTAAGACAGGTCGGCCCGGGTAGAAAAAAATGAAGTCGGCTCCACTAAGAAAAGTCAGTTCAACAACAAGTATAAATAAGGGTGACGCTCTTCTCATTTCATAAAAAAAAGCAATTCATCCAAGTTAGCTAAAAAGTGCGCATCACTCAGAGGAAGACAAAATTCAGGGTTGTAAAAGACTATCTTTATCTGTCATTTAATTTTTTGTCTTTATCTAATTTTTGTACTGAATTTCTGAATAAGAAGGTTGCTACGTTTTCTCCCTTGTGGTTTCCCAGGATAAAAATCTGTCTATTGTTTCTTTGTGCTTTGTTATTCTTTCAGTTATTTCTTGCGATGCTTATAATACTGCTATATTATAAAAATTAACATGGTTTCAGAGCTGTGCTGAAAGAGACAAGTGCCATAAATTAGGGCTTCAAATTTGACCTAATTTTTGCTAATTAGGGTTTCAATTTTCTGAGTATCCTGTCCACAAAATCAGAAGAAAAGAAGGACCATTTAACTTGCCCTAGGAAGGCGAATTTCTCTATGGAAGCAGATTTCATTTTCAAGAAGTTTGATTTTTGACCTAGCTCTTGCTAGGGTTTCCAAGTCAGATTTTAGGGTTTCAATCTTCTAGACAAGATGGTTGTTGGACTCAGAGTAGAAGACAGATTAGAGGGAGTCTCAAACTTCAGATCTTGGAAAAGCAGGACGCTGATGCTACTAAATAAACATGATCTCAAAGATCATATACTCAAGGTCATTCTAGAGCCAGAGGGAGCCAGAAAAAAATCAACGTTCAAGAAGAATGAAGCCACAACTATGAGGATATTGATGGACTAGGTAAAAGATCATCTTGTACCTCTTATTGCAAGCCAAGATTCAGCTATGAAGATGTATGATGCCTTGAAGAGGCTATATGAAAATGACAATCCTAGTAGAATTTTGGCCCTAAAAGACAACTCCGTCAAGTAAGGTTTACAAAGGATAATTCGGTTTCTTCTTACTTCTTGAATATTGCTCAAATAAGAGATCAGTTGGCAACTGTTGACGAAAGTGTCTCTGATAGAGATTTAGTGTTGACATCTATGAGTGGTCGTCCTTCAGAATGGAAGCCATTTGTAAAAGGCACATGTGCTTGTGATCAACTACCTAGTTTTGATCAGTTTTGGTCAGAATGTATCCAAGAAGAAACAAGGGAGCTTGCCTCTACCTCAAAGGAGAAGGAAGAAGAATTAGTTCTTGGAGCCAGAATTGGTAAGAAGAAAGGGAAGTGGAACCAAGGCAAGAAAGGGATTAAGGGAGTTCAAAGTCCCAAAATCAAGAAAGACAAATCCAAACTCAAATGTTACTCTTGTGGCAAGATGGGTCATTTTTCTTTAGACTGCTGGAAGAATAGAAAAGGAAAGGAAAAGCAAAATGCTTCTATAGCTAAGGAAAAGCATACTGAAAAAGATCAACAAGAAGTCATTGGGAAAGAATACTTCCTTGTTACAGCTCTCACAGGTACTATCTCTAACAATGGTGAATGGTTAATAGATAGTGGTGCATTTGGACACATGACAGGTTCTCAAGATCCTCTTTCAAGCTTTTCAAACAAGCATGCCTCTATCTAGGTTGAAATTAGTGACAGTTCCAAGTATGAAGTAAAAGGAGCTGGTTCAACATCCTTCCAACTAGACTCAGGTGACTCCTTACACTTGGGAAAAGTGCTACTTGTACCAGGTCTAAAGAAGAACCTTGTATCCATATCATCTTTGGAAGATAAAGGTATGAGAGTTGCCTTTATAGATGGACAAGTACTCATGTGGCCTAAAGACTCAAGCATTGATTCAACTAGCATTATTGGTACCATATTTGGGGGTCTCTATAGATTGACAGGTCACTAGCTCAAGCTCTTGTTCATAACTCTTACAGCTTGAGTGAGCTATGGCATCGTAGATTTGCTCACTTACACTATAGAGATTTTCCAGCCTTGAGACACATGGTCACAGGTATCTCAGATATTCCAAATGAACATGAAGGTGTATGCAAAGGATGTGCACTTGGAAGGAACTCCAAGCATTCCTTTCCATCCAGTGACAAAAAATCCAAAGGGATTTTGGACCTGGTTCACTCAGATATTTGTGGACCTATGACAGTACCAGCCTTGGGAGGATACCTGTATTTGTTACTTTCATTGATGAATTCTCTCGTAAAACATGGATATACTTCTTAAAAAACAAAGATGAAGTTTTCTCCAAGTTCCAAGAATTCAAGGCTCAAGTTAAAAACTTGACAGGCAAGAAGATCAAGACCTTCAGATCAGACAATGGGGGAGAATACACCTCCAAGGACTTCAACAATTTCTGTAAAAATGCAAGAAATAAGAGGGAGTTCTTAGTACATTGTAATCCCCAGCAGAATGGGATTGCTGAAAGGAAAAATAGATCCATGATTGAATCTACCAAGGCACTAATCCATGATCAAGGGGTCCCTATGTTTCTATGGGATGAAGCAGCCAACACTATAGTATACATTCAAAACATATGTCCTCATCAAGCCTTGGAGGACAAGACCCCTAAAGAAGTTTTCACAAGTGTGAAACCAGAAGTTGGACATTTGAGAATCTTTGGTTGTCCAGCTTACATTCACGTGCCTAAAGAAAAGAGGACCAAGTTGGATCCTTCAGGACATAAAGGTATCTTTGTTGGATATAGTGAGACCTCAAAAGCTTATTGAGTATATATTCCAGGGCACCGTCATATTGATATCAACAGAGATGTAACCTTTGACGAGGAGGCAGCATTTAAGAGATCTCATGAAACTCACTTGGATGATGATACTGAGGAGCATGAGGATCTTATTGTTGAAGACCATGATCCAGATCATTAGGAGGTTTCTTCAGAACCTATCCCAGATCCTGAGCCTCCTAAAAATACTAGCCGAAAGAGGCCAGGATGGCTTCTTGATACCCTACAAGATGCAGAAGGACATGCAACTCCTCAAGGTACATTCAGAGAGAGCAAGAGACCGTGGAGAACCTTGATGAGTCACATCAGTGACTTAGAGCCTTCCAGCTTTGAGGAAGCAGTTGGACATTAGGTTTGGAAAGATGCCATGATGGATGAGTATCAATCCATCATGAAAAATGACGTTTGGGATATTGTTCCAAGGCTAGAAGAGAAGTCAATAGTGACTTCCAAATGGATATTTAAGATCAAACATGCTGAGATGGTAGCATTGAGAAACACAAAGTCAGATTCGTAGCTCGTGGTTTCTCTCAGAAAAAGGGAATAGATTACGATGAGACATTTGGTCCAGTTGCCAGGCATGCTACTATCAGGTCCATTATTTCTCTTGCTTCTATCATGGGTTGGAAAATACATTAGATGGATGTAAAGACCGCCTTCCTCAATGGTGTAATTGAGGAAGAAGTATATATGGAGCAGCCTGAGGGTTTTGTTATACATGAGAAGGAGTCTCATGTTTGCAAATTGAAAAAATCTCTTTATGGGCTTAAGCAGGCACCCTAGGCCTGGTACTCCAGGATTGAAAGTTACCTGAAAAAACTAGGCTTCACCAGAAGTGAAGCAGATCAGAACCTTTATTATAAGTTTGATGATGGTCGTCCCTTGATATTGGTACTTTATGTTGATGACCTCTTTCTCACAGGGGACGAGAGTATGATTTCCAAGTGCAAGAGGGAGTTGACTCGTGAATTTGAAATGAAAGACTTGGGACTGATGCATTATTTCTTGGGCTTAGAGGTGTGGCAAATTTCTGGTGAGATCCTCCTTGGACAAGGAAAGTATACTATTGAGATCCGATGCAGATTTGGCATGATGGACTATAAGTCCATGGCTACACCTATGGAAACAAATCGGAAGAAGTTACATAATGCTGCCATATCTTCAAATTTAGTAGATCCCACCATGTACCATCAGTTAATTAGCTCTTTGTTGTACCTGGTTAATACCAGGCCAGATATTTGCTACGCAATGAACACATTAAGTCAGCACATGGTCGAGCTGAGACAAGTACATTGGGTAGCAGCGAAGCATGTGCTAAGATATCTTCATGGTACGATTGGTTATGGTTTGAGATATGCCTCAGATAATGGAATGAAGCTAGTAGGTTTCACAGATTGAGATTGGGCTGGTAGTGCAGTTGAGAGAAAGAGTACCTCTGGGTGCTGTTTTAGCTTGGGATCAGCTATGGGTTGGTGCAAGGTAATGATACCCAATTATGACACGTTAGTTGCAATGACATTATGGAAAAACAGAAATATTATCATTAAAATCAATTATTAGAGGTACCTACAAAACTTTTTCCGATTAGGTGTAAAAAGATGAAATGTAAAAAACAGATGACCTTCCGGAATATATAACTTTTATTTATGGAAAAGTGGTATAACCACCCCAAAATGTCATTATTCGAAGATTGGTATGTTATTTTTTTTCTAAAACATAATGCACATGTTTTTGTTGACCTACCTATTTGTTATGTAAATTTTCAATTTATGAGAAAAACAAATATGTAGAGGCGTAAGCAACAGACAAATCTTTTGCGGAGCTATTTTTCCAAAATTTTAAAAGTTAATTTTATATTTTTTTAAATTACCGAAGTCAGTGAAGCCCTAAAAGGACATGGTCAAGTTTTAATCCACCCTATCATGGTCTAAAAAGAATCAAAATGCATTTTTTTTTTAGGTTGTAGGTATTTTCGTGCTCTTATGTGGGTTCTTTTTGGTTTTTGAGATAGGTAAGCCAATCAAAAGTTATAGGGGAAATAAATGACCTATGTTTTTTACGAATTTGACATGAGTGCAGTTTAAAATGAATTAAAAATAGAGAACAACAACAGATCTATTAAAAAATTATATATTTGGAATCTGCACACAGAGCTCGACAAGTGTGTGCAATTTCATTTGCAGTGCACTCGTGGAGCTTATGCAGAACTAGCTGTGAAAAACAAGAAGTTGCAGCGTTTGATGTGTTCTGCCATAAATCATAGATAAATCAGACCGAGCCTAAAGGTGTAGTCCGAAGCTAATTCCAAGCCTGCAAGGGCACCAAAAACAATTTGAATTCATACACGCGTGCGCGCACGCATCCATAGAAGTGCGCACGCGTGGTTAACAGCGCGCACGTGTAGGTGCGCGTACGCGTAGGTGCACGTACGCATTCATGTAATTTCCTTTGTCATGGGGATACATAAAGTTGATGAAGATGTGATGATGAAGAAGATGACGATGATGGAGATGTTGATGAGGAAGGGGGAGATGACAATGATGATTAAGATGTTGATGAGGAAGGGGGAGATGACAATGATGATGAAGATGTTGATGATGATGATGATGATGATGAGATGATGGTGACAATGGTGATGAAGATGATGATGATGGTGACAATGGTGATGAAGATGATGATGATGATGATGAGATGATGGTGACAATGGTGATGAAGATGATGATGATGTTGATGAAGAAGATGGTGATGAGGATGATGATGAGATGATGAAGATGATGATGATGATGATGAGATGAGGATGATGATCATGATGGTGATGAAGATGATGATGATGATAATGATGATCATCATCACCATCGTCATCAACATCTTCATCATCATTGTCATCTCCCCCTTCTTCATCAACATATCCATCATCGTCATCTTCTTCATCATCACCATCTTCTTCATCAACATCATCATCATCTTCATCACCATCGTCATCATCATCAACATCTTCATCTCCATCATCATCATCTTCTTCATCCTCATCACCATCACTATCATCACCATCGTCATCATCATCAACATCTTCATCTCCATCATCATCATCTTCTTCATCCTCCTCCTCCTCCTCTTCATCATCATCATCAACACCATCATCATCATCGTCCCCACCCTCTTCTTCCTCATCATCATCAACATCTAGGTCATCATCTTGATCGTCAACGTCAGATCAACATCATCATTATCATCCTCATCATCACCATTGATGTTGATGATGATGAAGATGATGATGATGATGTTGATGATGAGTACGATGACCATCAACATCATCATCATCTTCATCATCGTACTCATATTCATCATCATCCACCACCACCACCATCATCATCATCGTCATCTTTGTCATCACCCTCTTCCTCATCAACAACATCTTCGTCATCATCATCATCATCATCATCACGATAGGAAGATGATGACGAAGGTGGCGATGATGAGTATGATGAGGATGATGAAGATGACAATTATGATGACGAATACAATGATGATCGTGACCATGATCATATGATGATGATGATGATGGTGAGGATGAAGAAGATGGCGATGATGATGACTAATGAAGATGATGATGACGAATATGATGATTTTGATGGTCATGATGATGATGATGATCATATTCGTCGTACTCGTATTCGTCATCATCGTACTCGTATTCATCATCATCCACCACCACCACCACCACCATCATCATCATATCATCATCATCTTCATCATCCTCATCATCATCCGCATCCTCACAATGACGATGATGATGATCATGATGAGGAAGTTGATGATGATGATCATGTTGTTGATGATGATGAAGATGATGATGATGTGCTGCATATTCCTCATCATCTTCATCATCATCATCATCATCTCCAAATTAGTCATCATCATCATCGTACTCATATTCATCATCATCTTCGTCGACAATGATGATACGAAGATGTCAATGATGATGATGATTATGATACGAAGATGTCAATGATGATGATGATGATATGAAGATGTCAATGATGATGATGATGATGACGAAGATGTCGATGATGATGATGATTATGAGGAAGATGGTGATGACGAGTATGATGACGAAGATGAAGATGACTAAATTATGATGACGAAGACATTGATGATCGTGACCAGGATCATATGAGGACGGTGATGATGATGAGGACGACGACGACGATGATGATGGTGATGATGATGACTAATGAAGATGATGATGGCGAATACGATGATTTTGATGATGATCATATTCGTCATCATCATCATCATCTCCATCATCGTATTCATATTCATCATCATCCACCATCATCATCATCATCACCATCACCATCATCATCATCATCATTCTCACAATGATGATGATGATGGTGACGATGAAGTTGATGATCATGATCATGGTGTTGATGATGATGAAGATGATCATGATGATGAGGATGATGTGCTGCATATTCGTCATCATCTTCATCATCAACATCATCATCATTTCCATTAGTCATCATCACCATCTTCATCGTCATTTCCATCATCATCATCATCCCTGTCCCCACAATGATGATGATGATGAAGATGGTGATGATGATGACTAATGAAGATGGGTATGACGACGAATATGATGTTTTTGCTGATGATGATGATGATCATATTCGTCATCAACATCATCATTTTCATCATCGTACTCGTATTCATCATCATCCATCATCGTCATCATCATCATCGTACTCGTATTCATCATCATCCATCGTCGTCATCATCATCATCATATCATCATCATCTTCATCATCCTCATCATCATCGACGTCCTCACAATGATGATGATGATGATGATGATGACGAGGAAGTTGATGATGATGATCATGGTGTTGATGATGAGGAAGATGATGATGATGTGCTGCATATTCCTCATCATCTTCGCCATCATCATCATCGTCATCATCATCATCATCATCATCATCTCCAAATTAGTCATCATCATCATCGTACTCATATTCATCATCATCATCATCATCTTCGTCGATGATGGTGATACGAAGATGTCAATGATGATGATGATGATACGAAGATGATGACGAAGATGTCAATGATGATGTTGATTAGGAGGAAGATGTCGATGACGAGTATGATGACGAAGATGAAGATGACTAAAGACAGTGATGATCATGACCATGATCATATGATGACGCTGGTGATGATGATGACTAGTGAAGACGATGATGACGAGTATGATGATTTTGATGATGATCATATTGTTGTTGATGATGATCATGTTGTTGATGATGATGTGTTGCACATCATCATCATCATCTCGAAATTAGTCATCATCATCATCGTACTCATATTCATCATCATCCACCATCATCATGTTAGGAACCCATGTCTTTACTTTGTTAGTATGTTGTTGTTGGACGCATATGCTTTGTAAGTCGTCCCGTAGTATTTGTTGATCAATAGTTTATGTTATTGTTGTTGGCGCATATGCTTTGTAAGTCGCCCGTAGTATTGTTGATCCATAGTTTGTAACGGCCCATGGTTTCGACCCATAGTATTGGCGCCTAGAATTAGTATATAAGTGTGTGTTGAGACCTATGAAGGCACTGTGAAGTTAATTGTATTGAGCTTGCTCAAAGGAGGTTGCCCCCTCGAAGTGGCCTGTGATCAATATAAAAGTGATTCTGAGTTCTGTCATTTCTGCTATTTCGCATATTCTTGTTAATTAATTGTTGCAGGTGCATCACATCTGGTATCAGAGCACTTTCTTGGGCTCGTTGGGTGAAATTTTTGCCAAATTTTTTTTCGCATCTGTTGCAGGTTCGGATTTGGGAATAATCCCTATCCGCTTAACTGTGGGAAGTACTTGGGAATAATCCCTAAAACTCATTGTGAGGAGTACCACAGGAACCCCGAAGTAGCTGGCCCATTGAGAGGACCTGCCAGCAAAAATGGCAACGACCCTTACCTGATTGACTAGTTTCCACCCGTGAGGTAAACCAAGAGCTGTCGTTTGTGGTAAAGTGGTTATCAGTTTTACCTGAGCCGTGGAGTGAGGGGTACTGCTCCAATACGCAAGCCGTCAGATAGCATTGGTGGCCGAGTGAAACCCCTGAACTGTTAGGAAGCCGCACATACCTGGGGTCCATATCTACTTTCAGCTGAACTATTGTCGATCACTGCTGCACCGTTTCAGATCCATTTTGCAAGCCGTTCCAGATTTAGCCGTTTTCAATCCATTCGGCGCTGTTCCAGATCCCTTTCGAGCCGTAGCCGCTCCAGTCTGAATAAAATATATATATATATATATAAAATTCAGTTTTTTCTCCATATCTCCCTTATTTTCACTCTGTTTCCCTTGAAATTTTCGGGGAACCCCTGTCATCCCATTCTGCATATTTCAGTCCTGAGGACCCTATCCCCAATTCCCCTTCTCAAAGCTTGAAATCCCACATTTGTCTATTTTTAGGGTTTGCCATAACTTCCTCAGATTTCACCCAATCACCTTCAAATTTTACCACAGAGTTCCTTTCTGAATTCTGCTTCTTTGTTCCCCTCTGCCAAATTTTCCCATTCTTTCACCCCGCTTCTGAAATCCTCATTTTTGCTTCCCTGTCTATCCAACAGTGTCCAAAACCTAGTCAAACCCCAATTACCCTTCTGATTTTTTCCCAAGTCTAGATTTTCCCTTACTGAAGTAGTTTCTGTTTTTGTTTTTCTACCCAGTCAACCTTAAAAAAAAAAAAAAAAAAAAAAAAATCCTGGTTATGGTTGTCACCCGTGCAGGAGCAAAAACCATGGAGGACGCACTTGCAGCCATCCAAGCCAAACTCCAGGATCTGGATGAAAAATTTCTTGGTCTCCATCTTGAACATTCAGCTAGACAGTTCGAGTCTTCAGCAGACAATGGGTTCTCTTCTTCCAGCAATTTTCGTGGTCCGAAGCTTGATTTTCCTCGCTTCAATGGTACCAATCCAACTTGATGGATCTATCGTGCAGATCTTGGTTATGGTTGTCACCCGTGCAGGAGCAAAAACCATGGAGGACGCACTTGTAGCCATCCAAGCCAAACTCCAGGATCTGGATGAAAAATTTCTCGATCTCCATCTTGAACATTCAGCTATGAACAACAAACGGCAGTCCGAGTCTTCAGCAGACAACGGGTTCTCTTCTTCCAGCAATTTCCGTGGTCCGAAGCTTGATTTTCCTTGCTTCAATGGTACCGATCCAACTGGATGGATCTATCATGCAGAACAATATTTCAGTCTGCATAATACTTTTGATGTCAACAAAGTTCCGTTGGCATCCTTTCATTTGGAACAGGAAGCTCTTCAATGGTACCGTTGGTACATCAAGGCTCATCCAGAGTCCAAATGGCCAGACTTTTGCCAGCTCCTTTTGCAACGATTTGGTCCTAGTGCTTTTGATGACTTCACAGGAGCCCTCACTAAACTTCGCCAAACTGGCACTGTGAGAGAGTATCAAACCGAATTTGAGAATCTAGCCAACCATACTGAAGGATTGTCTGATGAATTTTACCGGAGCTGTTTTATCAGTGGTCTAAAGGATGCCATCCTCTCTGAGGTCAAAATGTTCTGTCCCACCACAATGATGGAAGCACTAGGGTTGGCTAAGTTGGCAGAAGACAAGATTGCAGCCCAACAACGCTCCAAGCCCACTTTTGTTCCCTTCCGAAATATGGGTTCTCAGCGACCACCTATACCGCAGGCTCCTCGACCGACTCCTATCAAGCGTTTGTCTGAAACAGAGATGCAAGCACGCAGAGAAAAGGGGCTTTGCTATAATTGTGATGAGAAATTCACTCGGGGACATAGATGTGTTCAGCAAAAGCTCTATCTCTTGGATGTGGAGTCTCCGCCTGCCTCTGAAATTGGTGACGAAGATCTAGAAACACTGGATGCTCCAGTCGACATTCAGGAACCGCCTATTGACCCTCCGTCTCAGGATGACCAGCCAGAGATATCTCTCCATGCTTTAGCTGGAATCACCACCCCCCAAACAGTGCGGGTCAGGGGTTACTTCAAGAAGCTTCCTCTTACAATACTCATTGATTCTGGTAGCACTCATAATTTCATTGACCCTCGGATCGCCAAACAAGCTGATTGTTTTATCCATCCTTGCTCCAACTTTGAAGTCATGGTTGCCAATGGGGGCACCTTACCTTGCAAAGGGAAGTGTCGAAATGTGCGTATCTCTATGGGAGATTATACCTTGCGCTCTGACATGTTTGACTTGCCCTTAGATGGATGTGATGTGGTTTTGGGCGCTCAATGGCTACGCACACTTGGCCCTATCTTATGGGATTTTGCTGAACTTTGGATGCAGTTTTCCCTCAATGGACACAAACACACATTGATAGGATTACAACCAGGTTCTCTCAGCATCATAAGTTCACATCGCATGGAAAAACTCCTCAATAAGAATTCACATGGTGTCATCGCTCAGATCCATTCCATCCAGATGCAACCATCAGCGGTCTCCACTACTCCTTTGGATCTACAACAAATTCTGGATTGATATACAGATGTCTTTGCTGAACCAGTGGGATTGCCACCTTCAAGGCCAGAAGACCATCGTATTCAGCTCCTTCCTGGCAGCGTTCCTCCCAACATCAGGCCCTATCGCTACCCATTTCACCAAAAAACGGAGATTGAAATGCTCGTTCAGGACTTATTGAAGCAAGGTATTATTCGCCCAAGCACTAGTTCCTTTTCTTCTCCAGTTATTCTTGTCTGCAAAAAAGATGGGTCATGGCGCCTTTGCATTGACTTCCGAGCACTTAATCACCTCACCATCAAGGATAAGTTTCCAATTCCTGTTGTTGATGAGCTTCTTGATGAGCTTCGTGGGGCTCACTTTTTCTCCAAGTTGGATCTTCGTTCTGGGTATCATCAAATTCGGGTTCATGAGGATGATATCCCTAAAACAGCTTTCCGCACACATGATGGCCATTATGAGTTTTTGGTCATGCCCTTTGGCCTCACTAATGCTCCTTCCACATTCCAGGCTTTAATGAATAAAATATTTCGACCCTACTTGCGGAAATTCATTCTGGTATTCTTTGATGATATCCTCATCTACAGTAAAACATGGGATGAACATCTCCAGCATTTGGATCTTGTCATGCAACTTTTCTCTGACCATCATCTCCATGCCAAGCAGTCTAAATGTGTTTTTGGATAGAAGGAAGTTGAGTATCTCGGGCACATTATCTCAGCACAAGGGGTTGCGTGGATCCTGCCAAAATCGATGCCATGAACAATTGGCCGCTTCCTCAGACACTCAAGAGCCTTCGTGGTTTTTTGGCTACTACCGCAAGTTTGTCAAGGATTATGGGAAGTATGCAGCTCCATTAACTACTCTATTGAAAAAGGATGCCTTCACATGGACACCTGCTGCTCAGTGTGCATTTGACAAACTAAAACAAGCTATGTGTACTACACCTGTGCTAGCTATGCCCGATTTTTCCAAGCCCTTCACTATTGAGAGTGATGCTTGCGGCAATGGACTTGGTGCTGTTCTCCTTTAAGATGAACACCCCATTGCGTTCACCAACAAAGCTCTTTCAGGTAAGAATCTAGCTGCCTCTACCTATGAGAAGGAAATGATGGCTATTTTGCATGCAGTACAGAAGTGGTGCCCATACCTATTAGGGAATCATTTCTGCATCAAGACTGATCACCAGAGTCTGAAATATTTCTTGGACCAGCGTGTCTCCTCCCCGACACAACAGAAATGGGTTAGCAAACTCATGGGTTATGACTATGAGATCACTTACAAGAAGGGTAAAGACAATATTGTGTCAAATGCTCTTTCTCGCACATTTGAGGCCCAAGGTTCTCTTTCAGCTATTTCTATGCCTGTTCCAAATTGGTTGCAATCTGTTCAACAGGGTTATGTCAATGACTCCTCCTTATCTCAAATCATCCAACGCTTGACCAACAACCCTTATGCTGTACCACATTACTCTTGGGATGGTGCTTCTCTGCGATACAAGGGTCGTCTGGTGCTTCCCCAGAGCACAGATCTTCAACAGGCTGTCTTCTATGAACTCCATGCTTCTCCATCGGCAGGGCACTCTGGGTTCCTCAAAACGTATGAACGAGCACGACGTAACTTCTTTTGGCAGGGCATGAAAAGGACAATTCAACAGATGGTGGCCGAATGTGATACCTGCCAGCGCAATAAGGGTGAAACAACACTCCTTCCAGGATTGCTTGAACCCTTGCCCATACCTACACGGATTTGGACAGATATTTCTATGGATTTCATTGAAGGGCTCCCTAAATCTGGCGGGAAGACAGTGATTCTCGTTGTGGTTGATCACCTCTCCAAATATAGTCATTTTTGTGCTCTCAGCCACCCCTATACAGCCTCCTCCGTCGCTCAAATTTTTCTGGACCAAATCTTTCGTTTTCATGGCATCCCTTCTTCCATTGTCTCGGATCGTGATGCGACTTTCACAGTCATTTTTGGACAGAACTATTTCGCCACACTGGCACCAAACTGAAGATGAGTTTAGGGTATCACCCACAAACAGATGGTCAGACTGAAATTGTCAATAAATGCTTGGAAACTTATCTTCGTTGCTTCACCTCGGAACAACAACATCAGTGGGAAAAATGGCTCCCTCTCGCTGAATGGTGGTACAATACCTCTTACCACACTGCCTCTAAAATGACCCCATATGAAGCAGTCTATGGTCAGGCACCTCCAGCTCTTCTTCCATACACCCCCACCATTTCACCAGTTCAGGAAGTTGACACGGTCGTTCGAAACCGCGATCAGATTCTTCGCATTTTGCGGGACAATCTTCACATGGCAAGAAATCGCATGAAGCAACAAGCTGATCAACACCGTTCTGAGCGCACTTTTCAAGTCGGCGATATGGTTTTTCTTCGTCTCCAGCCGTACAAACAATCATCCTTGAAACTCAAAGGGCGTCATAAGCTCGCTCCAAAGTTTTATGGGCCATATCGGATTCTTCAGAAGATTGGGTCCGTTGCTTATAAATTGGAACTTCCTCCTTCTTCCTGCATTCATCCAGTCTTTCATGTCTCTTGTCTGAAGAAAGTTCTTGGCACCAACATCAGTGGACAAACGATTTTACCCGAACTGGATAATGAAGGATCCATCCTTTTGGAGCCAGAGGCCATCCTCAATCGGCGCACGCGTCAGCTTCGCTCTCGCTCTATCACAGAGGTCTTAATTCAGTGGCACGGCATGCAACCAGAGGATGCTACATGGGAACCACTCCTTCAGATTCAACAACAATTTCCACATCTAAAGCTTTGAGGAGAAAGCTTTTTTTAAGGGGGAGGGGATGTTAGGAACCCATGTCTTTACTTTGTTAGTATGTTGTTGTTGGACGCATATGCTTTGTAAGTCGTCTCGTAGTATTTGTTGATCAATAGTTTATGTTATTGTTGTTGGCGCATATGCTTTGTAAGTCGCCCGTAGTATTGTTGATCCATAGTTTGTAACGGCCCATGGTTTCGACCCATAGTATTGGCGCCTAGAATTAGTATATAAGTGTGTGTTGAGACCTATGAAGGCACCGTGAAGTTAATTGTATTGAGCTTGCTCAAAGGAGGTTGCTCTTGAAGTGGCCTGTGATCAATATAAAAGTGATTCTGAGTTCTGTCATTTCTGCTATTTCGCATATTCTTGTTAATTAATTGTTGCAGGTGCATCACACATCATCATCATCATCATCATCTTCGTCGACGATGATGATACGAAGATGTCAATGATGATGATGATGATGATATGAAGATGTCAATGATGATGATGATGATACGAAGATGTCAATGATGATGATGATGATTAGGGGGAAGATGGCGATGACGAAGATGAAGATGACTAAAGACAGTGATGATCGTGACCATGATCATATGATGACGATGGTGATGATGATGACTAGTGAAGATGATGACTAGTGAAGATGATGATGATGAATATGATGATTTTGATGATGATCATATTCGTCATCATCATCATCATCTTCTTCATCATCGTACTCATACTCATCATCATCCACCATCGTCGTCATCATCACCATCCTCACCATCATCTTCATCATAAACATCATCACCATCTCCATTAGTCATCATCACCATTTTCATAGTCATTGCCATCATCATCATCATCCTCGTCCCCACAATGATGATGATGATGATGACTAATGAAGATGAGTATGACGACGAATATGATGTTTTTGCTGTTGATGATGATGATCATATTCATCATCAACATCATCATCTTCATCATCAACATCATCATCTTCATCATCGTACTCGTATTCATCATCATCCATCGTCATCATCATCATTATCATCATCATCATATCATCATCATCTTCATCATCCTCATCATCATCCGTGTCCTCACAATGATGATGATGATGATGATGACGATCTTGGTGTTGATGATGATGATGTGCTGCATATTCCTCATCATCTTGACCATCACCATCATCGTCATCATCATCTCCAAATTAGTCATCATCATCATCGTACTCATATTCATCGTCATCATCATCATCATCACCATCTTTGTCGATGATGGTGATACGAAGATGTCAATGATGATGTTGATTATGATACGAAGATGTCAATGATGATGATGATGATACGAAGATGATGACGAATATGTCAATGATGATGATGATTATGAGGAAGATGGCGATGACGAAGATGAAGATGACTAAAGACAGTGATGACGAAGACAGCGATGATCGTGACCATGATCATATGATGATGATGGTGATGATGGTGATGATGATGACTAGTGAAGATGATGATGACGAATATGATGATTTTGATGATGATCATATTTGTCATCATCATCATCATCTTCTTCATCATCGTACTCATATTCATCATCATCCACCATCGTCGTCATCATCACCATCATCACCATCATCATCCTCGTCCTCACAATGGTGATGATGATGATGACTATGAAGATGGTGATGATGACCATGTTGTGGATGATGATGAAGATGATGATGAAGAAGATGATGTAATAGAATTATTCTTGATGTAATACATATGTTTATAATTCAAAATTAAATTAATGTTTTGAAATTAAAATACATATTTGTAAATATACCCCTAAACCCCTAAACACCTAGAAGCACTTAAATGCACATAGGGATTATGGGTTAGAAGAGGTCCTAAAGGCTTTTATGGGGGAGGGCCTCTTTATGGGGAGGGGCTCTAGGAATAACCGGACACATTTATATCTCTTGGGTAATAAATGCACTGAACGTTACCCACCAAACAATACAACGTTTAGAATGGACGCGCATGCGCTAGATGTGTGTGCGCGTCCTTGTTGAAGATAAAATTTAGAAAATCACCCGCGTTCTTTCTCCCGCAATTTTTTCCTCATTTTCGCGTTCTCTTCACTAGTTTACAAGCATTTAAATGGTAAATTGAATTCATACACCATTTGGTGCTTCCTTGACCATTTGGATAGAATACACAACATTTTGGGCTCTATTTTGGCTCCTTGGATTGAATACACACCTCTTGGCTCTATTTGGATCAATCGAGTGAATACACAACAGTTGGACTCTATTTGGCACCTTGGATTGAATTCTCATGCTACTTGGACACACATGAAGTCTTCTTACATATAGTGGACACATCAAAACAACATTTGACATTTGAGGCAAAGAGCAATCATAATCCTTGAGGTATGGTGATAATTTTATCTTGTTAAATGTAGTTTAGTCTTCATTCACTTGTTTGAATGGCATCTATTTTGGGTTTTTCCTCATGAATTGTATGATAGATCTATTTTAGTTTTCTTAATCTTCAACATAGACAATAAAAACATCTTACCAAAAAAAAATACAAAATGCACCAAGCAATGCTTTCAACCTTTCATGAAGATAATAAAAAAAAATTACTTGCATCACCACCAATAATATTTCATAATCACATTCTTCCATCTAGTAGACAAACATTTGTTGAATTCCTCATGGTTTCACTACAACAACTCACACAAACACCTAGAGAATTGAAAACTATTAGTCTTTTGGGGCTATTTTCCCTCATAGGGAAGTTGCTCCTGCTAACATCCCATACCACCATTCAATACCATCCAATACCATCCTACCGAGTTCCTAGAGGTGTCGTTGCAGTTATATGTAGGGCATTCCCAATAGCTTTTAAGATTATATGAAAACATTCTCACTAGATGTTGTTGTACATAATCAATTGTTACATCGAGCTTTAATAATCATGTGCACATCGAGTTTTAATATCTTATTTGTTGTTCATTCTTGCAGGGGTGATATATATATATATATTTTTTTAAATGCATTGAATATGGGCAACAGATGTAATAATAAAAGAAAGTCTAGAAGGAACCCACTGCCCCCTGAAAAGGCCCATGAGATAAGAGAAAAAGCCAGGTTGTACATGCAAAACCGTAGAAAGCAAAATGTTAGTGCCTTAGATCCATCAACAAAAAATGATGAAGTGGTTGAAGCCAATCAAATCTTGCTTGATGTTGAGTATGAAGGGATGGACGTTGAACAAGCTCTTAATTGGAAACCTCCCCAAGAAGAGCACACACATGCAGAACACACTCCCTTGCAGGATCAAGTTGTGAACGAAGGGCCACAACAAGTCGTTGACGGGACTCATACTTCCTTGCCGACTCCCTTGCCTTGACTATCAAGCGGACGACGAAGAACTTCCAGACGTATTCATGTGGATGAAAGTTCATTTTTAGGACTTGAAGGTAAGATGCCCAAATGCACTATTGATTTCCATTGTAGCAAGACAACGAAAGAATTTTTTGAATCCAAAACCGATGTAGCAAAATGTCAATTGTTTCTTGCTTTGTTAAAATCACATTGTCTAGCGGATGTTAGGAGAATTTTGAGCATAAAGGTAGTTAGAAGTTCAAATGTCAACAATCATGTTGTTAGAAATCTACAATTTGCATTTAATTTGATTGGAAAAACTTCTCGTACAAAATATTTTAATGCAACCCGTCGTGTACTGTCGGAATCGATTGTAGACAAATCCACAAGGCAACGTTGCCTACTATCACACACCTGTAAAATATTTAAAGTAGACAGAAAGACTCTTCAAAATTATTCTGCCATTAGAGAAAAACTTGAGACCCCAAGCCAAAAAGATTGTTGGGCCTTTGTTGGTAGGTTACCTCGTTTAGACATGAAGCTCATTGATGCTGTTAAAGAACTAGTGCAAAAGTTTTGGCATGACAACACTAGACCATCATCGAATCAAAGAGATGTTTTAAAGTTGAGAAAAGGTGTTAGGGGGGGGTGAACCCCATGTCAAGCACTTCCTTGACACGACACAAACAGAACTCTACGAGAGGTTCAAGAATGAGCACACACAATTGAACTTGGGCCAAAGGTCCTTTGAAAAATGCACACCCTGGTATGTTAAAATTTGAAATGATCGCAATACATGTTGTTGTAGATACCATGTAGAATTTGAGTACTTTTATGATACATATAGACATATATTTTGTGATTTGCATACTAACATTGTGCAGGATTGCCCATCGTTACAACCACCGAATGCATCCAGAGAATTTACACATAGCATAATGTGTCCAAGACCTGAAGGACAAAAATATTATAAAAGATCATGTTTATATGGGATGTGTTCCAGTTGCAGTGGATTTGCATTATTGAGCCCCTGCATCCACGCAACCGCGGAGCACGCATTTGGGAGGATGTCAATAGAAATGCAGAACTTCCAGTACATAACATATCAAGTAGATAGTTCGAAGGAAAGCAAAAAAATTGCATTGATGAAGTCACAGGTAATCTAAGTTTGCATACTTTCATACTGTACATGTTGAATTTGTACATATATATTCACATTGAAAATGTCACGTTGTATTAATGCCCTGGGTTTTGTGGCACCAGGTACAAATTTGCAATTTCATGAAGGAATTCTACCAAAAGACCGAGTAGTATTTATAGCATGTCCATGTAGCACGATGGCAGGATGAACAGTACAGACAGTGCAGGGACACCTTCCCCAATGGCACAATATTGTCGGTTGTGGACTTCACTGAAAACTACACCCTGCAGCCACAGAATGAGATTCAAAGTCAATACTACCATTCAGACCAAGTTAGCATAATGGTCCATATCAAGTATAGGCACGTGCCAGAGAGCAGCAACGACAGGAGGATAATATTGAAAGAGACCAACTTCTACATCAGTGACGATAGGTGCCATGACCTGCATTACGTGCAACATTGCTTCAAAATTTTCTATGATCAACTGAAGGAGAGAGGTATACAGATGGATCGGCATTGGATATGGTCAGATGGTTGTGCAGGCCAGTTCAAAAATGCACGTGTATTCCAGTGGTTGATTATTTTGCACAAGACTTGTGATGTGCTGCATGTGTGGAACTATTTTGAGACCGGTCATGGAAAGGGAGAGCACGACGGTGTTGGGGCATGTCTCAAAACTGCCCTATGAAGGGAAGAGATGAGGTGCATGAGAAACCCTCATATTTAGGATGCAGAAACCATAGTTCAATGGTGCTCTGCAAAAATGTCAGATCAAACCATGGAGCAACACATACCAACAGGTAGAGGACATGTTGTCAGAAATTTCTAGCATGTAGTTGATATAGACCGATCACGTTCTTATAGTTGCAGTACTGTGCAAGGAACTCATGGATTTCATTCGGTTCGAAGCTCAAACAACCCCTTATTTGAAATATGGACGCGAACACTTGCTTGCTTTTGTGGGCCTTACAGCAGTTGTGAATGGGATGAATGCGAATCAATGGATTGGGTTGATGAATGGGATCATGTATCACTTGCAGTGGACCCACGTGCAGTTGTTGAAACAATCCAGTTAGAGGAAGGCCAGTCCTCTATTTCAAATGAATATGATCATATATCTGATCTAGCACAACCAGGTAAACATTTCTGCATGCATATCCCGGTTCCCTCCTTGTTTATATGTAATTATCCAAGTTATCAAACCACTACTTGTTGGATTATGACCGTAAAATGCATCTTTGTAGGACACATCTACACAGTTGTCGCCTCGACAGTCAGTGCAATTGGGATGAATTATTGGTTGGCACGATGCATCCAGGGGAAGCAAACCCTCCTTGCATCATTAACGGATAGTGAAGGCATTACCTTTCCCATTGGCTCGATGGTTGTTCAGGGGGAATATCTTACAATGGATGGAAATGGACCAAAGAGAAATGGCTACACATACACGGATTAGAGACCAGGGTCGCGGGTGTATCACTTTACGCACTTGATCGTTGGTACAAACATCCAACTACAGACAATGTCAATGAAGTCATCAAACAAGGTACGCTACTTACTACCTCATGCAGAGCACGAGAGGTTGTTTGAGACAATAAAAAACCGAGAGGATCCAGAAGGCCTAATTGATTGAGGTACATAGTATAGTAATGATGTGATTGTTTATTCATGCATGTCCAAAGTTATTCATGTTAGATAGTTTATTTGATATCGCTATCTTATATTGTTTATTTGATGTTTGAGTTATGATTTATAGCCATGTCATTGTTTATTCATGCATGATCAATCTTATTCATGTTAAGATAGGAATTTGATATCGTTTATTTGATGTACATGAGTTATGATTTATGTGAATATGTATGTGGTTCACGTGATGCAACAACTTTCATATTGTCTTGAGCTACTTCATCATCTCCTTGAGAAAATTTGATGGTAGTACAATGATGAAATTTGATGAAATTCCATCCATGAATTTACCCTCCATTTTTATAGGAGAAAATATATTCAATAAATTCCAACATTGCCAAGTCAACCTACGATTTTGTTTTGGTAGTACAATGATTTTTTTGCTCAAGATTTTGGTTCTATCTACAATGACTAACTCCCAATAGTTCCCATCTTTTTTCCCTTTCACTCTTATTATTTTTACCCTCTCTTTTTCATAAACATTGTGCACTTTTGGACTTGTATCATTTTACACATTTTCAAATTATTTATTCACATCTCCTAGGTTCCTTGAAAATATCACTTCACATAGCCTTTCCCTATTTCACATTCCCCATTATGTTGTGTTCAACATAATTACAAATGTATAGGGAAAAAGGAAAATTATGGCATTTATGATATAACACCATTAATCTTTAAAATATGATGTAGCTAGAATACTTAGTGAAGGAACATAAGTGAATATGCCGTAAGAACTTTCATAAAATGATGCCAATGATCCCTCTAGTCCTTTAACCTTATTTCCTCACTTGGATAAATCATTTGGACCTCTATTGAATTTCCTTTTCCCTTAAATATTGAGTAACTTTTTTCTTGCAATATTCAACACATTTTCAAAGAGGTTGTTTTGTTTGCTTGAGTTCCTTTAAAATATCACTTTGCGTTACCTTATCCCACTGCACTTCCCTCCATCTATGTTTTGTATTACTCTTGATGTCAACAAGGATGTCACTATGCAACAAAAAACAACCCAAGAAATGAAACAATCCTTTATCATTTAGTGAACTAGGTTTGGTAACAATCAGGAATCCCACAGTGCGCTTGATTCTCAGTAGTTTCAAAATTATGTTTAATGTTTTGAGAAGTAGTAATTTCGCTAGGAGAGTATATTATGTTTTATACTTGTAGGATAGATAGGTATAGAAATAAAATCTTGAAACCAACAACAACAAGGTGACACCGGGAGGATTTTGCAAAGTTGACCCTCGTGTGCAAAAATTGAACACTCCCTCACTGAGCAAAACCCTAGTTTCCAAGATGGACCTACAAGGTGACACCCGGGCCACAGGATCAGAGGGGGGGGACCCCTAGCACTATCTCGACGTCCCGAATCCAACGGAGCTAACGGTTTGTCGATCGGAGCCACGGTATTCATTCTATGGCTCGTTTCGTCTCGCATCCACAAGGCCTTTAGGGACACCCGCTGGATACCTGCCGGGGCATAGAGCTCCAACCGTGCAGCAAAACCTGGTTCCGAGGAGTCCTGCAAGTGTGTCTAGAGAGGTTCCGACTGGGAATGCTAACCACAAAGTGCCCTGGGGAGGATTTTGCAAAGTTGACCCCCGTGTGCAAAAATTGCACACTCCCTCACTGAGAAAAACCCTAGTTTCCAAGATGGACCTACATGGTGACACCCAGGCCACGGGACCAGAGGGGAGGGGCATCCCTAGCACTGTCCCGACGTCCTGAATCCAACGGCACCGACGGTTCGTCGATTCGAGCCACGGTCTTCATTTTGTGGCTCGTTCCGTCTCGCATCCAAAAGGCCTTCAGGGACACCTGCTGGATACATGCCGGGGCCATAGAACTCCAATTGTGAAACAAAACTGGGTTCTGGGGAGACATGCAGGTGTGTCTAGGACAGTTCCAGCTGGGAACTCTAGACACAAGTGCCCGGTGGACTATTTTGCAAAGTTGACCCCCGTGGGCAAAAATTGCACACTCCCTCACTGAGCAAAACCCTAGTTTCCAAGATGGACCTACAAGGTGACACCCAAACCACGAGACCGGGGGGGGGGCACCCCTAGCACTATCCCGATGTCCTGAATCCAACGGAGCTGACGGTTTGTCGATTGGAGCCATGGTCTTCATTCTATGGCTTGTTCCGTCTCGCATCCAAAAGGCCTTCAGGGACACCCGCTGGATACTTGCCGGGGCATAGAGCTCCAACCGTGCAGCAAAACCTAGTTTCGGGGAGTCCTGCAAGTGTGTCTATAGAGGTTCCTACTGGGAATGCTAACCACAAAGTGCCCGGGGGAGGATTTTGAAAAGGTGACCCCCGTGTGCAAAAATTGCACTCCCTCACTGAGCAAAACCCTAGTTTCCAAGATGGACCTACATGGTGACACCTGGGCCACGAGACCAGAGGGGAGGGGCACCCCTAGAACTATCCCAATGTCCTGAATCCAACGGAGCTGACGGTTTGTCGATCGGAGACACGTTCTTCATTCTATGGCTCGTTCCGTCTCGCATCCAAAAGGCCTTCAGGGACACCCGCTGGATTTATACAATCTCTGTTTTACGAGAAACTAACCTTAGAAATTCTCTTAGCAATGACAACGAATCCTTCATTGTTCACAGAAGCTCGGACAATACTCCTTGCTTTTAAACGCATTCTGGAGAGAGCAAGAGGACAAGTTCATCAAAGCGACTTCATTCATCTATATTCTCGTAATGTACACATAGTCCATCCTTATCTTGATAAACAAGAGTTTTATAATAGCTTGAATGTTTTGGGCGTGGTTATCTCCCTGTATTCGGTTGTCTGATTGGTTGACAAGCTTGCTTGAAAATCTGTACGTTGAACTTCTTTGTTTTATTGCTAAAAAATGGAAGGGATTTTCAAGTCCCCTGCAAAATGCTCCTTTGTTGAAATATCTAAGTTCTTCCAACAACATAGATTTGGCTAGTGTATCAAATGCTGCCGTCTACACGAGAATTTATCTTTCATCAAGGGAGTTGCACATATTATGGCTAACGAAATGGTCTCGGGAGCTTGGAAGTACCGACAAATATTATTCCATGCCTGAATCTACCCAGAAGCCAATTATAATTTTAGATCCTCGAGAATGCCTGAATCTACCCAGAAGCAAATTATAAATTTAGATCCTCAAGAAGGTAAGAAACTGTATGAGTGGTTGAATCAGTATCCTAAAATTACAGAGCTTTCTATCTCAAAGTTTGCTGAGCGGCTCCTGGATGTAGTATCAGACTCAATAGATAGTAAACTTGTTATCACCACTAGAATGGCCCCAGGGTGCCTGACTAGAATGCCTGTAGCGCCCTAACCGTGGCTCGGTTCGCGAATCCGTCAACTCCGGTGGGTCCAGGACGCCAGGTTTCAGCTAGGGGACCCCCCACATTGTGCCTCGAAGACCCGGAAGCGCTGCCAATGGGCCATCCCCAGAGCTAGGGTTTTGCTCAGTGAAGGCCATTCCAAATTCGCTCAATGGGGCCATTTCTCGTCCGAAGGCCCCCGGGCATGCGTGGCCACCATGGACAGGTCCACTATGGCCACGTGGACCTGTGGGAGCTGACAGAATCCAAGTCCGCTCATCGGTTTGGGTTCCGTGGCCGCGGAGAAAATGCCCAAAGTGTCCCTGAACAGCCCTGGGGTGCCCGACTAGAATGCTCGTGGCACCCAAACTGTTGCTCGGTTTGCGAATCCGTCGATTCCGGTGGGTCCGGGATGGCGGGTTTCAACTAGGGGACCCCCCACAGCGTGCCCCGAAGACCCGGAAGCAGTGCCAATGAGCCATCTCTGGAGCTAGGGTTTTGCTAAGTGATGGCCATTCCAAATTTGCTCAGGGGGGCCATTTTTCGTCCGGATGCCTCCAGGCATGCGTGGCCACTGTGGACAGGTCCACAATGGCCATGTGGACCTGTGGGAGGCGACAAAATCCAAGTCCTCTCGCCAGGTTGGGTTCCATGGCCCCGGGGCAAATCCTCCAGGTGTCCCTGAACGGCTCCGGGGTGCCCGACTAGAATGCCCGTGGCACCTGAACCGTGGCTCGGTTCGCGAATCTGTCTACCCCAGTGGGTCCAGGACGCCGGGTTTCAGCTAGGGGACCCCCCACAGCGTCCCTCGAAGCCCCGGAAGCAGTGCCAATGGGCCATCCCCGGAACTAGGGTTTTGCTCAGTGAGGGCCATTCCATATTCGCTCGAGGGGGCCATTTCTCGTCCGGAGGCAGAAGAAGATCAATTTTTGACAAAACAATGTAGTTAGCAGAAGAAGATTAATTTTCGACAAAACAATGTAGTTATTACATGTGGAGGTAGCGGTTTCCCATGGAAAACGAGTGTAGGGTTGAGCAGAGGAAAGATGTTGGGAAATGGGCTATTACATTAGCTTTTTCGATGGGCAAGCGGTTTACAGAAGGAAATATGGCGGCTGTAGGTATCTATGCTTTTCTTCCGACGGAAATAGGATTTCCCTCGGAAGAAAAGCTTAGATACCTACAGCCTCCAAAGCATAGATACCTACAGCCGCCCATCGGAAAAGCTAATGTAATAGCCCATTTCCCAACATCTTTCCTCTGCTCAACCCTACACTCTTTTCCACGGGAAACTGCTGCCTCCACATGTAATAACTACATTGTTTTGTTGAAAATTGATCTTCTTCTGCTAACTACATTGTTTTGTCGAAAATTGATCTTCTTCTGCCTCCGGATGAGAAATGGCCCCCTTGAGCGAATCTGGAATGGCCTTTGGGTGCTATGGGAATTCTAGTCGGGCACTAGGGGCCTCCGGAAGAGAAATGCACCCCTTGAGAGAATTTGGAATGGCCATCACTGAGAAAAACCCTAGCTCCGGAGATGGCTCGTTGGCACCACTTCCGGGTCTTCAAGGGACGCTGTGGGGGGTCCCCTAGCTGAAACCCGCTGTCCTAGACCCACCAGTGTCGACGGATTTGCGAATCGAGCCACGGTTCAAGTGCCATGGGCATTCTAGTTGGGTAACCCGGGGCCGTTCAGGGACACCTGGAGGATTTGCCCCGGGGCCACGAAACCCAACCCGGCGAGAGGACTTGGATTATGTTGCCTCCCACAGGTCCACATGGCCATTGTGGACCTGTCCACAGTGGCCACGCATGCCCGGGGGAATCCGGACGAGAAATGGCCCCCTTGAGCAAATTTGGAATGGCCATCACTGAGCAAAACCCTAGCTCCGGAGATGGCTCGTTGGCACCGCTTCCGAGTCTTCGGGGGACGCTGTGGAGGGTCCCATAACTGAAAATCGCCGTCACGGACCCACCAGAATCGACGGATTCGTGAATCGAGCCACGATTCGGGTGCCACGGGCATTCTAGTTGGGCACCTCGGGGCCGTTCAGGGACACCTGGAGGATTTGCCCCAGGGCCACGGAACCCAACCTGGCGAGCGGACTCGGATTCCGTTGGCTCCCAGAGGTCCACGTGGTCATAGTGGACCTGTCCACGGTGGCCACGTATGCCCGGGGGCCTCCGGACGAGAAATGGCCCCCTTGAGCGAATTTGGAATGGCCTTCACTGAGCAAAACCCTAGCTCCGGGGATGGCCCATTGGCACCGCTTCCGGGTCTTAGAGGCACGCTGTGGGGGGTCCCTTAGCTGAAACCCGGCGTCTCGGACCCACCGGAGTTGACGGATTCACGAACCAAGCCATGGTTCGGGCGCTACGGGCATTCTAGTCGGGAACCCTAGGGCCATTTAGGGACACTTTGGGCATTTGCTCCGTGGCCACAGAACCCAAACCGGATAGCGGACTTGGATTCCGTCGGCTCCCACAGGTCCATGTGGCCATAGTGGACTTGTCCATGGTGGCTATGCACGCCCGGGGGCCTCCGGACGAGAAATGGCCCCATTGAGCGAATTTGGAATGGCCTTCACTGAGCAAAACCCTAGCTCTGGGGATGGCCCATTGACACCGCTTCCGGGTCTTCAAGGCACGCTGTGGGGGGTCCCCTAGCTGAAACCCGGCATCCCGGACCCACCGGAGTCGATGAATTCGCGAACTGAGCCACGGTTTGGGCGCTACGGGCATTCTAGTCGAGCACCCCGGGGCCGTTCAGGGACACTTGGAGGATTTGACCCGGGGCCACGGAACCCAAACCGGTTAGAGGACTTGGATTATGTCACCTCCCACAGGTCCACCTGGACATTGCGGACCTGTCCACGGTGGCCACGCATGCCCAAGGGCCTCCGGTCGAGAAATGCCCCCCTTTAGCGAATCTGGCATGGCCTTCACACTGGGGTCAACTCTGGAAAATCTTCCACTGGGCACTTAGGGCTAGCGTTCCTGGCCGGAACCTGCCTAGACAAACCTGCAGGATTCCCTGGAACCCGATTTTGTTGCACGGTTGGAGTTCTACGCCCCTGGCAGGTATCCAACAGGTGTCCCTGAAGGCCTTTTGGATGCAAGACGGGACGAGCCATAGAATGAAGACCGTGGCTCGGATCGACGAACCGTCGACTCCGTTGGATTCAGCATGCTGGGATAGTGCTAGGGGTGCCCCTCCCCTTCGACCCGGTGGCCCCACCCTCATCTTGTATGTCCGTCTTGGAAACTAGGGTTTTGCTCAGTGAGGGAGTGTGCAATTTTTGCACACGGGGGTCAAATCTGGAAAATCATCCACCGGGAACTTGTGGCTAGCGTTCCCGGCCGAAACCTTCCTAGACACACCTGCATGACTCCCCGGAACCTAGTTTTGTTGCACGGTTGGAGTTCTACGCCCCCGACAGGTATCCAACAGGTGTCCCTGAAGGCCTTTTGGATGCGAGACAGGACGAGCCATAGAACGAAGACCGTGGCTCAGATCGACGAACCATCGACTCTGTTGGATTCAACACGTCGGGATAGTGCTAGGGTTGCCCCTCCCCTCCAGCCCAGTGGCCCCGCCCTCATCTTGTACGTCCATCTTGGAAACTAGGGTTTTTCTCAGTGAGGGAGTGTGCAATTTTTGCACACGGGGGTCAACTTTGGAAAATCACCCACCGGGAACTTGTGGCTAGCGTTCCCAGCCGGAACTTGCCTAGACACACTTGCAGGACTCCCCGAAACCCGGTTTTGTTGCACGGTTGGACTTCTACGCCCCTGGCAGGTATCCAACAGGTGTCCCTAAAGGCCTTCTGGATGCGAGACGGGACGAGCCATAGAATGAAGACCGTGGTTCAGATCGACGAACCGTCGACTCCGTTGGATTCAGCACGTCGGGATAGTGATAGGGGTGCCCCTCCCCTTTGGCCCGGTGGCCCCGCCCTCATCTTGTACATCCATCTTGGAAACTAGGGTTTTGCTCAGTGAGGGAGTGTGCAATTTTTGCACACAGGGGGTCAACTATGGAAAATCACCCACCGGGCACTTGTGGCTAGCGTTCACAGCCGAAACCTGCCTAGAAACACCTGCAGGACTCCCTGAAACCTGATTTTGTTGCACGGTTGGAGTTCTACGCCCCCGACAGGTATCCAGCAGGTGTCCCTGAAGGCCTTTTGGATGTGAGACGGGATGAGCCATAGAATGAAGACCGTGGCTCGGATCGATGAACCGTCAACTACGTTGGATTCAACACACTGGGATAGTGCTAGGGGTGCCCCTCCCCTATGTCCCAGTGGCCCCACCCTCATCTTGTACGTCCATCTTGGAAACTAGGGTTTTGCTCAGTGAGGGAGTGTGCAATTTTTGCACACGGGGTTCAACTCTGGAAAATCTTCCACCGGGCACTTAGGGCTAGCATTCCCGGCCGGAACCTGCCTAGACACACCTGCAGGACTCCCCGGAACCTGATTTTGTTGCATGGTTGGAGTTCTATGCCCCCAGCAGGTATCCAGCAGGTGTCCCTGAAGGCCTTTTGGATGCGAGACGGGATGAGCCATAGAATGAAGACCGTGGCTCGGATCGGCGAACCGTTGACTCCGTTGGATTCAGCACGCCGGGATAGTGCTAGGGGTGCCCCTCCCCTCTGGCCCAGTGGCCCCACCCTCATATTGTACGTCCATCTTGGAAACTAGGGTTTTGCTCAGTGAGGGAGTGTGCAATTTTTGCACACGGGGGTCAACTCTGGAAAATCTTCCATCGAGCACGTATGATGATGATGATGAAGAGGTTGATGGTGATGGTGATGGCGATGGCGATGGTCATGAAGATGATGATGATGAAGGCTTTGATGAGGAACCTGGAGTTAGAGTTAGAGTTGGAGTTAGAGGTAGAGTCAATGATGATGATGGAGATGGTGGTGATGATGAAGACGTTGATGGTGAGGATGGAGAAGATGGCTTAGTGTTAGGGTTTGGGTGAGGGTTAGGGCTAGAGTTATAGAAGGAAATTGAATTAGGGTTAGAGTTAGAGTTAATGATGATGATGGAGATGGTGGTGATGATGAAGATGTTGATGGTGACAGTGATGGTGATGGTGAGGATGGAGAAGATGGCTTAGTGCTAGGGTTTGGGTGAGGGTTAGGGCTAGGGTTATAGAAGGAAATTGAATTAGGGTTAGAGTTAGAGTCAATGATGATGATGGAGATGGTGGTGATGATGAAGATGTTGATGGTGACGGTGATGGTGATGGTGAGTATGGAGAAGATGGCTTAGTGCTAGGGTTTGGGTGAGGTTGATGGTGATGGTGATGATGATGGTGATGGTGGTGATGGTGATGATGGAGATGGTGATGGTTCCATCTCGCATCCAAAAGATGGAGATGGTGATGATGACGAAGATGGTGATGATAATGAAGATGGTGATGGTGGTGATGATGGTGATGGTGGTGAGGTTGATGGTGATGGTGATGGTGATGATGAAGAAGATGGTGATGATAATGAAGATGGTGATGGTGGTGATGATGGTGATGGTGGTGAGGTTGATGGTGATGGTGATGGTGATGGTTCCGTCTCGCATCCAAAAGATGGAGATGGTGATGATGACGAGGATGGTGATGATGATGAAGATGGTGACGTTGATGATGATAGTGATGGTGGTGAGGTTGATGGTGATGGTGATGATGATGATGAAGATGGTGATGGTTCCGTCATGCATCCAAAAGATGGAGATGGTGATGGTGATAAATATGGTGATGATGATGAAGATGGTGACGTTGATGATGATGGTGATGGTGGTGAGGTTGATGGTGATGGTGATGGTGATGGTTCCGTCTCGCATCCAAAAGATGGAGATGGTGATGGTGATGAAGATGGTGATGATGATGAAGATGGTGACGTTGATGATGATGGTGATGGTGGTGAGGTTGATGGTGATGGTGATGGTTCCGTCTCACATCCAAAAGATGGAGATGGTGATGATAACGAAGATTGTGATGATGATAAAGATGGTGAAGTTGATGATGATGGTGATGGTGGTGAAGTTGATGGTGATGGTGATGGTGATGATGAGGAAGATGGTGATGATGATGAAGGCGTTGATGATGATGGCGATGGTGATGAAGATGATGATGAAGATGATGAAGGCGTTGGGGAATTTATTTATATCCAATGTATTTGACTCTAAGAACCTCTCATGTGTGATTATAAAAAAATCAAGATTCCCTCAAACCCCAAACATGCCCTTTCAAAGATTTTTTTTTATCTTTGAGTGTGGTATGGGTGCCAACATGAGGTTTTGTCTACTAAGGATGGATCTTGGCGTCTTGACCATGGTTGGGGTGATGACAATGAGGTTCATATGAATCCAATGAATCTTCCATGGATCATGGGGTAAAATGATCTCTCAAGTATTATTGCATGTGAACTTGCACGTACCAAGCTACAACAAATCTTTCACAGGAGTGGATTTGTCTATGTGAATAGATAAGTGAAAAGATTTTAGCAACAAGACCTATCAATTTTAACTTGGAAGTATGGGAAATGTTCAAAGTGGGATTGAGAGGCTTGATGGTGATTGTAGTAGTGGGCATGGTATTGGTGAGAATGATGACATGATAGTGGAATTAAACATTAATATGGTGACCCTGGAGCTTGGATCCTATCCTAGAAACACGAGAGCCTAGCCTAAAAACCCTAGTTGGTAGGCTAATGTACATAACACGTTGTGTGTCAAGCATTGTGACCACTGCCGTCACTCCCAGGTGCAGATCCAAAGTCGATCTTCCTACTCTTTGAGCTACCGGTGCCTCGGGTCTTGGTCCGTTTAGGAGTAGACCGTCTCTTCGGGCTCTGGAACAAATGATATAAGATACCGTCATTTTCAAGCATTTGCAACATTTACCACATTTATAAAACAAATGTAGAATTCAAATCTTAAATAAATCACCTCTGACATGAGTGGGAAACGTTGGACAGGTGTCCTGGATCTACGGAGCCTCTCAGCAATTCCAGCCTACAATAGTTAAAACAATCATTTCATTGAAATGTCATAATTGCTTAAATTAATTTTTGTTAATGCATCAAAATATTTTCATAAATTAACTTGATTCTCACCATGAACACCTCCGACGATGGACATGGCTGGCTTTCTGGGCTAGCAGGTGGAGCAGATGGCCGGACAACCAACTCCGATGCAGTGATGGGGGGGGGGTGCAGATGTAGTGGCAACCACTACAAGTGCAACCACTGGAGATACTGATGAGGATATTAGAAGAGTAGATGCCACAACGGTGGCGGGAAGTGGGGATGATATGGTGGGAGAAGACACGGTGGTATGGGGTGGAGGAGGACCATGTGGGTGATGAACCCCTGTCACCTATAGGATAGAGGGTATCGAACGGAAAGGGCTAGGGACGGTGTTGAGGGATGGTGCATGGGAGGGCAGTCCTGCATGGAGGGAGGAGGATGGACAAATGGGAGGTTTTGGACGAAGAGGGGAAGGTGGAAGGAAGGGGGGGCGTGGATGAATGGGGGAGGATGGATAGACATGGGGGCGTGGATAAATTGGGGGGGATGTATGGATGTAGGGGGGTGGGCGAGTGGGGGAGGATGGATGGAGGGGGGAGTATGGCCGGAGAGGCGGGGTTGGATGGAAGGGAGGGGATGGACATAGGGAGGGGTCTAGATGAAAGCTAGGGAGGGGACTCATGGGAGAGGGTGGATACACAGGACTAAAATGCGGAGACAAAGCTGCTGGTGGAACCTACATATACATTTGTAATATCACAATTTAGTAAACAAACAATAAATTAAGCCATATTAAGTCATAACAAATCAAATTAAAAGCATGATTATAACTACACATTGTACCTGTGTATATGGTGATGTGCCAATCCCTGGCGGGGGTGGATGATCACCGTAGTCATGAAACACCCGTGGACAACAAAATGCATGCATGTTATGAACATGTTAAACAAGTCATTATCTAGGAAATCAAGATATTCAAAAACATTGTACGAACTATCAATGTGTATGCCATAAATATAAATGCTTGAGTAATATAAATGACATAAGTAATAACAATATTGTGTCAGGTACTGAAAATACCTTTGTGTGGGGTGCCGAAATTTCAGTTGCAGCTGCCATTGTTGCATCCAGGTTGGGAGATCCTACGTTCTCCCATCTTGGTGTATTAGCTTTGAATAACTGTACATTGAAATAATAGTTTAAGTCAAACAAAAATACTTTAAAAATAATTTACAAGTTATCAAGTGATGATTGAAAACACATTAAAAAAATGCTGACCTGATCCATATAACAACCCTCGATCGGGCTAGGGCAAGTGTGCCCACAATGGGGACAAAGATGTGGCATTGTCCTCGTCGAACTGGAATGCCAAGCATGGCTACCATCGGTCATGGGTCTATCCTAACCCTGTCGTGAAGGGCCTGCACCTGGATCTCTATCAAGGTCACCCAACCTCTCCACTGTAGTCGCTGCTACAAAGGAGGTGTGTCTGAGGAGACCACGTGCAACATTCCTCATTGCCACCTCGATCTGATCAAGCTTATGGGGCATCTGAGGTGGCTGGGGAGAGGGGTTGGGGTCGCGCCTCAGAGCTGGTGGCCCTCTTAGTGGGTTCTTCCTAGCATCAGGTCGATCTTGGGCAGAGCCACGCCCAACACCCTGGAACTCGGTTATATCAAAATAGTTGACATGTAAACCGAGGAAAAACTTAGTCCACAGTTGGCAAAGGAAGTACTATGGAACCTACCTATTATTGCAGGGAGGTTTATCATACACCATGAACCACCTCCGCATCCAATTGTCCCTCCAGGGTTGGTAATGACACCAATCCATGCAGACACGTGGCTTTGTAATGTTTAGTGGTTGGTTTGTTTTTGGATCGGTGAACATACTATATAATTGGGATTTTGTAATGTTCAAATCTTTTATTGCTTCCTTGGAGATGCCCGTGGAGTAGTACTCCTGCATCCTAGTTCTAAATTGAGTCATGTCGGTCAAATGTTGGTGTGCATGGATGAGGGAATAAATTGAATTCTCAATTGACGTGGCAAGAGACAATTGAGATGGTTCCCTTGAGTTTCTAAGTTCGCGAGTGTGCACTTGCATTTCATTTACATAATGGTTAAGGTCATCTTGTTCAAAATTAGGTTGGGTGTTTTGGTTTTGTTTGGCATTTGGATTGTGTTCACGGTTTTCTTCGGCATTGGGTCCAAGGTTTGGGTTTTCTTATGTTCCACCGGAATCGGGGTTAACATCTTGTTCACTCATTGTCTCAGTTTACAATCTGCAATAGAAAATTGGTTCATTGTTTTCAAAATTTGAGAATTATTTACAATTAAATAAACAAAAAAAATTAAAAAATTGATACAAAGAAGAATAAAATGAAAACAAAACTTGATATTTACCTATCAATCGCCCTGTTGATGAGTTAGTGGGTGTTGTGGGGTGGTTTTGAAGTTGATTTGGGCAACTTTGGTGGTTGAATTGACGCGTACGTGGAGGTGCAAGTCACGCTCAGCCGACCCAATGGAACAATGCAGAAATTGGGCACTGTTTTTTTTATTTATTTTAACAGAGGTGCGTGCGTGCCACTGTTGCATGCACGTGCCAGGAACACGTATCCGCCAGGAACGTGTACACGCCACATATGCGCATGCGCCTCGGTTCGGTACCGAACCTAGAGGTGCGTGCGTGCTTCCTTAGGTGTGTACGCGCCATTTTTTTTTCCGCTAGCGCGCCCCCATTGCAATGAAAATGAGGACCATCTTCGTGCGCCCATCCCTATGGTTTCTTGGTTCAACAAGAAACTGTCATCTGTAGCACTTAGCACAGCCAAGGTAGAATACATCGCAACCAATGCAGTTTGTAAGGAAGCAGTATGGCTTCGGGAGCTGCTTGCAGATTTGTATGGTCGTGAGCTTGATATGACATTGATATTTTGTGATAACCAAAGTTGTGTAAAGCTTTCATAGAACCCTGTGTTCCATGATAAGTCCAAACAAATTGAGATCAAATATCACTACATCAGAGACATAGTCCAAAAGGGAACAATGAAGCTCATGTATATCTCCACAGATGAACAAATTGCTGATATCCTTACTAGGCCTTGTCTAAAGTGAAGTTTGCATGCTTCCGTGAAAATCTTGGAGTGATGGAGATACCCTTCCTCAGGAAGGGATATTGATGACCAACATAGCTGCTGATGAGGCACATGCCGAGGCTTGTGCCTGATCCCTTTGTGTGATGGTTCCTTTGTGGAACATGCTCCTTTGTGGAGTGGGTCCCTTTGTGGGATGGTTCCTTTGTGGAACGTGCTCGTTTGTGGAGTGGGTCCCTTTGTGGGATGGTTCCTTTGTGGAACGTGCTCCTTTGTGGAGAGTACTCCTTTGTGGAGTGTCCCTTTGTGGGATGGTTCCTTTGTGGAGTGGGTCCCTTTGTGGGATGGTTCCTTTGTGGAATGTTCTCCTTTGTGGAGAGTACTCCTTTGTGGAGTGTGCCCCTTTGTGGGATGGTTCCTTTGTGGAACGTGCTCCTTTGTGGAGTGGGTCCCTTTGTGGGATGGTTCCTTTGTGGAGTGTGTCCCTTTGTGGGATGGTTCCTTTGTGGAACATTCTCCTTTGTGGAGTGTATCCTTGTGTGGGAATGGACCTTCTTATGATGACGAGATGTATAAGAAAGATGTGATAATCAGAGGTACTCAGATGAGATGATCGGACGTGTTCCTATGTGATGATCAGACGTGCTCAGATGAGATGATCGGATTTGTTCCGATGTGATGATCAGACGTGCTCAAATGAGATGATCGGATGTGATGATCATACATGCTCAGATGAGATGATCAGATGTGTTCCGATGTGATGATTATATGTACTTATATGAGATGATTATACGTGATCTGACGTGATGATCAGATGAACTCTAATGTGATGATACCTCCCTAACTAAGAGGGAGTGTTGATGTTTGTATATAAGTGAGGTGTCCTCACTAGCTAGGTCGACCCAGATAAATTAAATAAAACAAATTTATATTGTTCCTAAGACAGGTCGGCTCAGGCAGAAAAAATGAAGTCAGCCCCACTAAGAAAAGTCAGTTCAACAACAAGTATAAATAAGGGTGATGCCCTTCTCATTTCATTAAAAAAAATAGCAATTCGTCCAAGTCAGCTGAAAAGTGTGCATCACTTAGAGGAAGACAAAATTTAGGGCTGTAGAAGATTATCTTTATTTGTCATCTATTTTTTTTTTATCTTTATCTGATCTTTGTACTGAATTTCTGAATAAGAAGGTTGATGGGTTTTCTCCCTTGTGGTTTCCTAGGATAAAAATCTGTGTCTATTGTTTCTTTGTGCTTATTTATTCTTTTTGTTATTTCTTGGGATGCTTATAATACTGCTATATTATAAAAATTAACGAGTAGTCCATTGAGGCCGGATAAAGAGATAAACCTACACTTAGTAGACATCATTCTCATGGTTTAATGAGCATCAGAAGGAACAAAGCAAGCTCAAATTGATTAGCTATAAAGAAATTTTTTATGTTTTTATGTTTTTCTCATTTTTATGGATTTTTGATGTCTTTATTAGTTTTATTCAGACCATTATTACAAATTTAAACTGAGGGGACAAAGGTAGGAAGATTACCTTCCTTACTTACCACTTCCATCTCATTCTGTTGGAGCACACTTGAAATGAATTCTACTTTAGACATTGGCTTATAGTACAATTTCAGCCTGTGTCCATTCACTAGAAAAGAAGTATGATTTTAGTCAATGGTTTTAATTCGAACTGATCCATTTTTGAAGATGGTGTCTATTTCATATGGCCCCAACCAATGAGTAGTCAATTTCCCTTTAAAATTCTTAAATTTAGAATCAAAGAGAAGTGCCCAATCACCGAGTTGGAACTGCTTCTTCTTGATCAATTTGTCGTACCTATTTTTCCTTTGCTGCTAAACCGGGGTAGTCTTCTAAATAACGTTCTATCTAATCTCATCCAACTGATTCAACTGCAATATCCTATGTTGTTGTGCCTTTGTTAAGTCCATCCCAAGATTTGCTGTAGTTCTGAAAGTATTAATTTGGAACTCTATAGGGAGTAGGACCTGTTTTCCATATACCAATTCATATGGGGTGAATCCTGTAGTGTTCCTCCAAGCAATTCTGTAATCCCACAATGCCTTTGGTAGATTGTCCACCCAATCCCTGTGATGTGACTGTATTGTCTTTGTTAAAATAGCTTCAAGAACCTTACTGGTGGATTCAAATTGGCCATTTTCCTATGGATGGTATGGAGTAGAAGTTCTATGTCGAATCTGGCACTGTTCATAAATGGACTCGATGAGTTTTGAAGTAAATTGAGTCCATTGGTCAGTGACAATCTCTCTTGGCACCCCGAATCTGGTAAAGATGTCTTCATACAAAAAGTCTGCAACTGACTGTTCATTAGCTCGAAACAAAACTTTAGCTTCCACCCACTTGGTCACATAGTCAGTACAAACAAGAATGTATTTATTTTGCTTTGACATTGGAGTGATGGGCCCTAAAAAATCTAAGGTCCATTTTTCAAATGGTTCAACCAACACTTGTGGATGTAATGGAAATGCAGTCGCTCCATCCTTTGACAACTGTCACAATCACAACCTTTAACAAATTGTTTGGAATCCCTAAAAAAGTGGGCCAGTAATACCCTGCATGTAGTATCTTGTAAGCTGTTCTTCGATCTACAAAATGCCAGTCGCATGGTTCATCATGACAAGTCTTTAAAATATCAAATGTTTCATCTTCACGGACACACCTCCTGATGATGAGATTGTTAAAGATAATGCAGCTGCGAGAGCCATTATGTGAGAGGATGGCACCCTAGTCAATGAACTAGGGTTCCTGGTTAGTTAACCATGCAGTGTAAGTCCCTAGGTCCCGAGCAGTCTACTGGGGTTCTTGGTCTAGGACCAAGTAGGTCTATGCCATGGAAAAGTCCCTAGCATGTGGCTAGGGCCCCTATTTGTCTCTAGGGAATTCTAGTAAGGGACCAGATAGTTTCTTGGTCATGAGGACCAAGCAGATCCTGCAAGAAGAGGCAAAGACATCCTAGTTTGGGACTAGGAAGATTCTTGGTCAGAGACCAAGTAGGTCCTGCAAGTGTATTCCTGGTCAGTTAACCAGAAAGATCTTGGTCAGTTAATGAAGATGATGATGTGTGCTGTCCTTCTCTCCTAGGTATTCGAGATGATTGAGCTAGGTTGTTTCATCAAGGGATTGACCACCCCTTGATGGATTCACTAACATTTGACCTTTAGGAGCAGTCATGAGGACCATAGGATCACATCATCCAGTGTGAACCTTCCTTATATGGTGATGATAAACTTCCAGTTATTGCATGGAACACTTGTGGACCACATACATTGAGAGAGAGAGATAAAAGGTTGCTTTCCCATCTTGTTGGGTTGTTTTCCCACCTTGTTGTTAGAAAGGTTGCTATCCCACCTTTGTTTTCCCACCTTGTTGTTACTTGTGGTTAGAAAGGTTGTTTTTCCACCTTGTATGGTTGTTTTCCCACCTTGACTTGTGGTTAGCCTTATATTGGTTTGGTCTTGTGTTGACCCTTCCCTTGTTGGTCCTATGTGCTAATGTTCCACTTTGAGTGTGGTAACTTGACCCTTGGTCCTGTCCTTGGTACCCTCTCCTAAGACATCTTAACTTTAAGTTATATTTTATTTTAGTAATCCTCCTAAAGTGTGTGTGATGTCTTGACCTTTTTGAGTACACCCTAATCTTAATGACCAAATATAAGGTGGAACCTTCTAGGGGTCATTTAAAGGCTATAAAATCTAGCCTAACCTTTCATTATAACACTTCTTGAAGAGGCAACTTAGCTTTGATTTCTTGTGTTATTGTTCTAGGGTTTGTAGCACACTTATTTTGGTAACGTCTTAGGGTTTGGTGCTATTCTATCTACAACGTTCTCATGTTCTTGGGCTCTCCACCTCGTGCTGTTTGTTTTGAGGTTTATAACTGTTGTTCTCACCTCCTATCTCCCACACGTGTGAGCCGTGGACTATATTTGGACTATGTAGGGAAACCACTGCCTACTTGGACTGTGTTTGGGTGCCATTACCTGTGTTGAGAGGGATGCCACCTGTATGAACTATTTGTGGACTGGTTTGTGTTGGCCGCTACCTGATTGGACTAGTTTTGGACTGTTTTTATTGGCCTCTACTTGGTTGGACTGTTTTGTGTGGGTCACTGCCTATGTGGGATGGTTTGAGAGTATTACTATTTGTGTTGAGGCTGCTGCTACCTATGTGAACTGGTTTAAGAATGCTGCTGCCTATGTTGAAGGCTTCCATTTCCTATGTGTAGGCTGCCACTGCTTGTGTGGACTATGTTTAGGGTATCACTGCCTGTGTGTAGGCTGCCATTGCTTGTGTGGATTGTTTGAAGGTACCTTTTGCCTCTTGGTGGATGTTTTCCACTGTTGTAGTTTTCTTTGAGGTTGTCATTCACTGTAGTGAGGGTTTTGTGACTGCCATTAACTGCTGGGAACTTGTTGACTGTCTTGGTTAAATTTTTGGGATTGACTTTGGATATACTGTATTTGACCAACCCTATTCCTCAACACTTGTTTCTCTCTCTTTCTTAGGTATGTCCATTCCCTCAGGTAAGGGCTAGATTTGTTCCATTTTATCGACTTGCCTCCAAGATGCAAATTTTGATCTGAAAATCAAATCCGAGTAGAAGGAAGGTTACTTCTTTCAAGTAAATTATTTTGTTAAATAGATTTGTATTCTTGTTAATCGGATTTTTTTATTATTACTGGTGCTGTCCTTGAGTTAATGAATTTACTATGTATCTGTCATGTCCCCTCAACAGTGAACATTGGATCAAGTTCCTAACCCAACCAATCCCTTGGGTTGAGGAGACAACATCAGTATCATGGGGTTAATTTTGGAATTCGAGGCATTTAATTAATTAGGAGTGTGAATTAATTTTTATCCAAATTTTACTATGCACTTGGAATATTTATTTCTCATGCATTTAATAATTTTATGAGAAATAAATGAGGATAATGATCCACTAGGGCGCATTAGTCGATAAGGTTGACTTGGAGAAGACTTGGAGGAGAAGTTAAGGAGAAAACACATAAATCTAGAAAATTAGGAAAAATGAAAAAAAGATGGAGCAAATTAGAAAACAACCAAAACTCATGAAAAACAACATAAAGCAGAAAATAGGATAAATCAGAAAAACAAGAAAGTTCCAAAAAACATGATATATCAGAAAATCTAGGAAAAACATAAAAAACTAAAGCACAAAGTGGAAAAGCAAATAGAAAAGGAAAAAGGAGGAAAGCAAAGCAAAAAGAAAAAAAGGTAGGAAAGCTAGCTTTCCTTATCCACTCATGGAGGGTGCATTAGCTAAGGAGACTTGCTCCTCAAGTCATATTCTCTCTATAAATAAACCAGTGCGCACCCCCTTCACATATTTTGTTAGTTCGAGTAATGGTATGAGAGCAATTTTGCCTCAGAGACTTGAGAGATGTGCCCCTAGTCCAAGCTGGGTGATGTGCCCATGCTTCCTGTGAAAGGATGATGGTATTCAACCATTATCATTGAGTTTTATTGTAGGTTCTGTATCTGATCCAAGGCTGGGTCGAATTTCAGAAATCTTCATGAAGTCCATGGTTTGAATTTCAGAGCTTCTTAGTGATTTCCAGTGCTAGATTGTTGTGTAGAAGAGGATGAGTTTTTTAAAATATTTTGAGAAGAATATTGGCTCATATATGATGTAATTATAGTCATTATAAATATCTGATATCATTCATATCATTTAATATTACATAAGTATGAAATATTCTGAGTTTTCTCCACCCCTTCTAGATTTTCCTAGAATTTGACTAGTTTTCAGAATAAATGTGATAAATGAATGAGAATAGTTCCAAATGAGTTGATTTCTATTCCTGATGTTAATTAACATGTTAAATGACCCAATCGATGTCTGATATGAGAAATTTGTGAGCCTTCATTGACCGTTTGGGAGCTCTTGAAATTAACTAGTTGTGTAATCCTGGAATGTCAAATTGCTAGTATCTTTGTGAATCTTTCTCAGAAATTCCTCAAACTTGATGTAGTGTCCTATGAATGTATATTGACTGATATTTCATTTTTATTATCCTCCCTGATTCAGAAACCTTCATCCATAGATTCCAATCTTTGTATAGTTGAAGTACTAGTTTGCATATGCTGGGGTTCTCAGGAACATTGTAGTAGATTTCAGCCTTGCTGAATTCGAACCATCAATGGTCCTAGTTCTTTGTGCAAAGGTACTTGCAGCAATCAAAGTCTTCCTTCCATCCAGAGTGTTCATCTTGCCAATCTCCATAAAAACTAGTCTTTGAATTCATTGTTTTTAGCCGAGTTTGGTAGGAGTTAGAGTTAGTATATCATGTTAGGACCTGGGTTCGAAATGGAGGTCTTGATTCATGGGAGGAAAAGTATGTTGAGTACCTTACATTGAATGAAGAGTGCATGAGTTCTTTACCATTCAAAGACTTATGTGATCTACAGTACAAGACCAACCCAAGAGGAGGCTTCCAGATGCAAAATCAGAACTTTGAGCTAAGAAATGCTACTGGTAAGATTTCTTTACCTTATTTTGATGGTTCACATAAATGTACTGCTAACTCTTGGATTCAAAAGCTTGATATTTTAAGTTGAATCCTATGGCTGAGAGAGATGCCATCAAGATGGCTACTCTACACTTAGATGGAGAAGCAAATAACTGGTGGTTTCATTGCCTAAAAACTCTTGGGCATGATCAAGTGACCACTTATGAAGAGTTTACAAGAAGGTTGACTGAAAGATTCGAAAGAAGAGATCCTGAGATCACCTTCAGGGAGCTGGAACATGTGAAGCAGACTGGAACTCCTGAAGTGTCATGTCCCCAATTAAATGATTTTCAGATAATTAATTAAGTTGGCCTACCAAATTCCTAAGGGTTATGTGGAAGAACTAAAATATTGACATTTAACCCCAAGGTCTATAGTTTCTCATGAAAATTCAATATTCTAAATTGATGGTAGAAAAATATGCCAATAAATTATGGAATAACTGTTAAATGCTCCAAAATGAAGTGGCATTAGGTCCTAGTTGGACTTGGGGGCACATAAGTGGACATGTGGGGTCCACATGAGAGAATATTCATCCTTTAAACATGGAGCCATCCCCAAATTCAAGTTGGAAGGGAATAAGTAACATTCAGGAAGGAAGAGGAAGAGTCATAGGGCTAAAAATAGACAATGATAGATTCTATGAAAACTATGACAATCATTATGACACTCATGATAGATTCTATGACACCTATGATTCTATGACATCTATGACAATGCAAGAGCTAAAAATAGACTAAGAGGGCACATGAGAGGAGTTACACTTCTCCAAAGCATCCAAAAGATTCCCCAATTCGAATTCATGGAGGAGTTGGAGACAAAAGATGAGCCAAGTGTCATGTGGGGCCAATGAAGGGTCATAACCCCCACTAATTCGAATTTCATGAGTAATTAAGAGATAATTTGAGTTCTAAGGAGGTAAATGAGTCAACTAAAATTATTAAAAGGAGGCCAAGTCAAAATATAGCATCTTTGGTCATTTGTCATTTGCATCTTTGCAATTTGGGAGAGCTTCAAGCTTGTCCTTGCACGATGGATGTTCATCCTCACTGCCTTAGAACCAATTTCGAGGGTGCAAGATTCCCATCCTAGTTGGTTGATGGATATGCCATTCAGACCTATCAATAGAGCTTCATGGAGATGTTTTGATGTAGGTTCAACTCCCATCTGAGTTCGAGTTCCTATTCTCTCATTCTTCTCTATTCTCATTCTACTATCTTTCTCTCAATGTTCATGTAAAGTGAGATAGCACACTCTTTGTTGCATATAGATAATGGAAGGATTTTGTTTCGACTTTATGAACTTTTTAATGGATGCATAACTCTGTAATGGATAGATCATGAGAGCCACAACTCAAAATACTAAGCATTTCATGTACTATTTCTCCAAGTAACATTGATATTCGAGCTAGTTTCCTCTTTCTCTCAATACCATGTAAAAGTGTGATGGCACACTTCTTGTTGCATCTAGCTAATGGAGGATTTCTATTTCAAACTTATGGACATGTTAGTTGATGCATAACTCTGTAATAGACATATCACGAGAGCCACAACTTGAAATACCAAGTACTTCATGTGACATTTCCAATTAAAATTGAGATTCAAGCCATTTCCCTCATAGTATTTTCATGGTGATTTTGGGATGATATTGCACCTATTTTATATCATATCTTTCTGACATTTTTGTCTATGTTATGAGCTGCATATGGAGTTAAATTGATGTCCCAAATAATGTATGCAGACCCATAAAGTGTTACTATAGTTTGTGACATAAATTTAGGTCCCTTGTCTACCATTTTCACCCAAATTATATACTCTAGAAGCTGCTGTTCTTTGGGAGACCTATTCGACCCTAAAAATTGATATAATGCTGCAAACATGTTGTCCTTAATGTCATCTAACATAGCCAAGTTTCAGACAGAATATTAGTGAAGGTTGTACAGTGTTTGGAAGGGAAAACAATGGCTGACCCAGAGGGGGATTTCCACCAATCCAATTGACTAGTTTTGTACCGAATCTTCTCTCCTTGTAAATTGCAGACCATGGACGTGTATAGAAGATGTTTGGGTGTCTAATGACTACATTAAAGTGTCCTATGCCCTCCCAAGTTCCTCCTTCCACAATTCGAAACCATTTGGGATAATTTGCGACAGTTTGGGGTTTCACTAGTCCAAGGTTCGAAAATTGGCCAAATTGAGTAAATTTTCAAATTGGGGATATTACAATGGTATCATAGCATGGTCCTTTCACCTGTGCATTAATATAATCCATTGAAGAAGAGTTTTCAGCCATGTCTTACTATTATGATGACTCATATGAGTACAATTCTTATGAGCAGTATGAAGATGATTGTGAGCATTATGAAGAAGAATGTGAATGGTATGAGGAAGAGGTGCTATCATGCAACACTTCTTACAAGGAATGAAGGTTATTCATATGGCCCTATGTATGATGAATATGAATGTTTCATACCACCAAAGGTTAATCCTATGAATGAATTAAAAATATTGAGAGCAACATGTAAATCCTTGCCTCAACAATATCAAGCATATCTTGCTTTGACGGGTTATATACAAAATGACATTCCTTTTGAAGACTATGTCAATTGGGTGTTTGCATATAGTCCCAAGAATGAAGATGTGGATCTAGTGAAGAAAGGTCTATGCCCTTCTTGCAAAATATCTTGAATAGAAAGTCATATATGTTTAAGTGAAAAGGAGGAGACCCATAAGCCACCTAGTTCTGAAAGAGGTAAAGAATAAGAAACATAACTTGAAGAGGGTCGAAAGTCACTCCTAAGTGACACTGAAAAATATGAAGAAACATCACATGAGCATGAAGAAGATTCCATCGAAAATACCTGAAGATCATTTTGAGAAACACTCTACTTTGGACATGAATCAGAGAGCATCTATTGATGGATGCTTGAATTGTGAAGGAGTATCTACTGATGGGTGCTCACACCTCTATGTTGGTGACATAGAGATCAATTTTGAAAGTGCTGCTGCAATCCAAAGTTCCATTGGCCATGGAGATGAAGACCTTGTAGCATTTGAAGAAGAACCAAGATCAACTTCCCCATCACCACTTGAGCTTCATGAAGTTGGTCCAAGCAAGAAGGAAGAAGAGGAGGTTCATTTGCAAGAGCCTCATTTTCTTGTAGGGCCCTTGAAGATGGATGAAAAGAAGATTCAAGAGGCCTTGAAAACTCTCCATGAAACACATGCATTGGTTTCAAAATTTTGTTGGTGTGTGGAGGAGAAATATTCCCTTGAAGACATGGAGAAAATCTAGGAGGAAATGTTGGACACCAAAGGTAATTTGTTGAATTTTCTTTTTGATAGAGATTATAATTGAGCTTGTTGGTTTGTATCATGGAATAACCTTGAAGGATGCAGAAGAGAATGACAAGCTCTCAAATGAGTTGGATTCCACCCAAAATGCACTCCAAAAATCTATGGTGCAGATTGAGCAACTTCAAGAGAGGTTGCAAAGGTCCTTTACACCCTCCTACATATCAGACAATCATTCAATGGTTGAAAGACTTTATGTTACAAAGGAGGAACCTCATGTGATGGTGGAACATGAGGTACATGTTGATATGCAGGTGCTTGAAGAGGTTACATTCAAACAAGAAGGAAGCTAAGCACTTGTTCTTGTTCAGAGGGATTATGAGCTGCCTCATGGTGAGAGTTGTAGAACCTTGGAGGAGGCACATGATCTCACAACAATTGGACCAACCAATGATGGAGAAGATACATTCAAAAGTTTGATGGGTAAGAGTTTCAAAGAGGTAAGGTTGGTTCACAATTCTTCACCCCCTACTTCTTTTTCAGCCACATCAATTGGGAATGAAAGTTGGGTGAAATGTTTCTTTCTAATGGTGCCACATGAGGAGTATGAAACTCCTATCTCTCCTTTTGATGATGACATGACTAGAGCACCTTATTATTTACATTTGTAGCAGCATCCTTTGTTACCTTATGATGATACATATCTACATGGATGCACCTATGATGTTCACTTGAGTCACTTAAGACTCATGCTTTTCCTGGCTCCTTGTTTAGTTCATTTGATGTTGGAGGAACTTCATCCAATACTTGGGTGAAGAAATATATGATTGAAGCAAATTATTATTGGCAACAACATCCTTTGTTATTTCTTGATGATACGCATATTCATGGGTGCCTTGATGAGACTTTTTTGAGCCAGTTGAAGTCTCCTTGTTTTCTTTGCTCCTTACTTGGTCCAGATTTTAGTGGAGGTTCTTCATTCACTTCTTGGATGAAAGAACACATGGATGATTATTTTATTGCATATTACATTCTTTTGGAGCAGCATGGACATATTTTATTTTTGGATGATTCCTACTCTTTTGGTGATGAGACATGGGACTTCCTTTGAGCTTCAATGGTCTCACTCTTGATTCTTGTGTGCATTTGGAACATGAGGACTATATGGTTGATTGGGGGAGACTTGTTTGCATTCAAACTCACTTTGAGGATATGTATTTCATGATGGAGAGTCTCTCTTGGTCTCGACCCAACCTTGAAGAAGTTCATATTTTGATGCAGGGACCCTCAAAGTTTCAATTGTGCACTGGATATGTTGAACTTCCAGTGTGTTGGTATGATCTTTACATCCTTCCTTGCATTTTTCATAGTGATGAATTTTTATTGTTGTTACTTGATGTTTGGAAATATGCAGATGAGACAATGAGATCCTGACATTCTTTGGAATGTTAGTTTTCCACATGTGACATTGCCACTCAAAGATTTGCAGCTAAGGCAGTGGGATATGGGCAATCTTTTGCCTGAATTTTTTTGTGGAACAACATGCCTATCTTTTGGAATGCAACACAAGAAATGGGATCCCAACATTGCTTGTTTTCAATTCATTTGGAACAGTACCTTGGTTGTTGGTTGGATAGAGAAAGCTAACCTTCATTTCATTGAGTTTATTTATGCAGAGTATTGTTTCAGTTTCTTTAGTTGTATTCAATTTTCATATGCTTGGTGTGTATGGAGTTTAGTTGCATATATTTCTCACCACGCATGTATTAGGATCCTTTGGGATCCTGGGATCATTTTTGGTCTCATTGGTTTCAATTTTTTGGGGCAACAAGCAGTATGGAAGATTGAGTCACCACTTGAGAAGATGATTGTAATCAGAGTGGAGCAGCAGAAGCATGGCCTTTCCTCTCATAAATTTTCTTGGAAACATGAAATTTTGAAAATTTTGGCAAATCAATGGCAACTTCAAGAGGTTGTTCAATGCAAGTATGAAGGTTCAAATGATATTTGAAACAATTTTGAAGCAAATTTTGGAAGGAAGCATGTTCTTCAACATCCATGTTTGAAATTGCTTGAGGACAAGCAATCTTAGGTGGGGATGACTGTCATGTCCCCAATTAAATGATTTTCAGATAAATAATTAAGTTGGCCTACCCAATTCCTAAGGGTTATGTGGAAGAACTAAAATATTGACATTTAACCCCAAGGTCTATATTTTCTCATGAAAATTCAATATTCTAAATTGATGGTGGAAAAATAGGCCAATAAATTATGGAATAAATGTAAAATGCTCCAAAATGAAGTGGCATTAGGTCCTAGTTGGACTTGGGGGCACATAAGTGGACACGTGGGGTCCACATGAGAGAATATTCATCCTTTAAACATGGATCCATCCCCAAATTCGAGTTGGAAGGGAAGATGTAACATTCATGAAGGAAGAGGAAGAGTCATAGGGCTAAAAATAGGCAATGACAGATTCTATGACAACTATGACAAGCATTATGACACTTATGACAGATTCTATGACACCTATGACACTTATGACAGATTCTATGACATCTATGACAATGTAAGAGCTAAAAATAGACCAAGAGGGCGCATGAGAGGAGTTACACTCTCCAAAGCATCCAAAATATTCCCCAATTCGAAGTCATGGAGGAGTTGGAGACAAAAGAAGAGCCAAGTGTCATGTGGGGCCAATGAAGGGTCATAACCCTCACTAATTTGAATTTCATGAGTAATTAAGAGATAATTTGAGTTCTAAGGAGGTAAATGAGTCAAATACAATTATTAAAAGGAGGCCAAGTCAAAATATAACAACTTTTGGTCATTTGTCATTTGCATCTTTGCAATTTGGGAGAGCTTCAAGCTTGTCCTTGCACGATGGATGTTCATCCTCCCTGCCTTAGAACCAATTTCGAGGGTGCAAGATTCCCATTCAAGTTGGTTGATGGAGAGGCCAATCAGACCTCTCAACAGAGCTTCATGGAGATGTTTTGATGTAGGTTCAACCCCCATCTGAGTTCGAGTTTCTATTCTCTCATTCTTCTCTATTCTCATTCTACTATCTTTCTCTCAATGTTCATGTAAAGTGAGATAGCACACTCTTTGTTGTATATAGATAATGGAAGGATGTTGTTTCGACCTTATGAACTTGTTAATGGACACATAAATCTATACTGGATAGTTCATGAGAGCCACAACTCGAAATACTAAGCATTTCATGTACTATTTCTCCAAGTAACATTGATATTCGAGCTAGTTTCCTCTTTCGCTCAATGTCATGTAAAAGTGTGATGGCACACTTCTTGTTAAGTGCAAAAAATATGAGATCCATATTAAGGCATGGAGACATTGAATGGGTTGCAGAATGCCTAATCACCACAAAGGGAACCTCATTGGAAGTAGCCCAATATCTAGAAGACAGTCAGAAGTTGCTCCAAAAGCATAAGAAGGTATTTGGGGACCTTCCTCATGGTAGGCCGCCTGATAAAGGAGTGGAGCATATGATTGAGTTAGAGATATGAACCTCACCTATCAAAGTGCACCCCTACAAGCACCCAAAAATATTCAAGGATGAGATAGAGCGAACCATCAAGGAACTGCTTGACTTGGGATTCATTAGACCAAGTTCAAGTCCTTTTGCCTCATCGGTAGTCCTTGTGAAGAAGAAATATGGGACCATGAGGATGTGCATAGATTACAAAGCTCTCAACAAGAAGACTATCAAGAACAAATATCCTATTCCATGGATTGATGAGCATATGGATGAGCTCCATGGGGCCAAGTACTTTTCAAAGATTGACCTTCAATCTAGTTACCATCAAATCAACATGAAAGAAGAATACATATAGAAAACAACCTTCTGGTGTCACCCTAGACACTTTGAGTTTTTGGTTATGCCTTTTGGCCTAACCGATGCACCTGCAACTTTTCAATATTGCATGAACAAAGTGTTTAGCAGGTAGCTCCGTAAGTTTGTACTTGTTTTCTTTGATGATATTTTGATCTATAGTAGAACTTGGGAAGAGCATTTGCATCATTTCGATATTGTACCAACAATCTTGGCAGATCAATCTTTTGATGCAAAGCTAACCAAGTGTGAGTTTGGAATGACTGAGATTTTGTATCTTGGTCATGTGATTGGGCAAGATGGAGTTAAAGTTCACATGGAAAAGATCCAAGCCATTCTAGATTGGACAAGTCCTAAAAATCTCACTGAATTGAGAGGTTTTATTGGGCTATGTACCTACTACCGGAAGTTTGTCAAGGGTTTTTCCAAGTTGACAACTCCTTTGACATATATCACTAAGAAAGGAGCTTTCCTTTGGTCAGAAGAATCTGAGCAAGTGTTCAATAAAATGAAGGAGGTAATGAGTAGTTGTCCTGTTCTTGCACTTCCAGATTTTTCTCAACCTTTTTTTCTTGAGTGTGATGCTTTAGGTGTCATGTCCCCACAAAATTGATCATTGGAACAAGTTCCTGACCCAACCTAGCCCTTGGGTTGAGGAGGTAGCTGCATAACCATGGGGTTAAATTTTGTATTTCAGGCAATTAATTATTTAGGAGAGTGCATTTAATTTTATCTATAGTTTCTACCCACTTGGAATAAATAATTAATGGAGCATTTATTAATTATTGATGCAATTAATATTTTTATTTATTATGATGAATAAATGGAGAACACGACCCACTAATTCGAATTGGTGGATAAGGTTGGAGGAATTACTTGGGATAGAAATCAAGTAAACACTAGAGTCCAAAAATGTTGCTAAAATGGTGAAAAGAGGCTTATTTAAGGAAAAGCAGCATAAATCCAGGAAAAAACAGGCAAGTTGGAAAAGCAGGAAAGTTTTGAAAGAAGGAAAGTTTAGAAAAAGGAAGGAAAGTCAGAAAAGTGGGAAAGTAAGAAAATCCAAGCAAAGCAAGCAAGCAATCAATGAATGTTACCCACTCATAGGTGACCTATTCTCACAGGTCAACAAGCCAAGTAACTTTCTCAGCAGGTCACCCAAAATTCTATAAAAGAATACAAGCAACTCCCTTTCACATCTTTTGCTAGTGTAAGGAATTTTATGAATGCATTGTGCATCCAAGACTTGGGAGGTGTGCCCCTAGTCAAGCATGGGAGATGTGCCCCAGCTTTCTGTGAGAGGATGATGGAATCCAACCATTGTCATTGAGTTTATTTGTAGGTATTGAAGCTTACCAGGTCGAAATCAGAAGTTCAGAACTATCTTCATCAAGTCAGAGATCGAATCCTCCATCCTCTCTCTATTCTACAGCTAGTTTCTTATGTGCAAGAGGAGAGATTCTTACTTCAACTTATGAGAGGAATATTGGCCTGTTCCTGATGATATAATAGAGTATTAAAGATTCCCAGGTCGAAACATGATCTCTGAACCATCTTCTCCAAAGAAAGAAATCGAATCCTCCCTCCTCTTTCTATTCTACAACTATTTTCTTATGTTGAAGAGGAGAGATTATTCCTTCATCTTCTGAGAGGAATTTTGGCCTACTACTAATGTAATAACAGAGTATGTAAATTTATGATATCAGTCACTTCAATACAATTTATATAACTCTGAATTATTCTCTAATTTATGCACCCCTGCTAGATTTAGCTAGATTTTGACTAGCTTCCAACGAATGGTTCATAAATTGATGAATAAAGATCCAATTGAAGTCATTCCAATTCCTGTAGTTATCTAATACATATCATTTCATGATACAACCATTGTTTAAGAATTTAGAGTGCCTTTGTGCATTGTTTGGAAGTCCATAAATCGACCCAATTGAGTTGTCCCGAATTGCCAAATTACTAGTTTTGTTATTATACTTGCTCAGATCTGCATAATAATTTTTGGAATGTTATTATATGAATAAATGACTGTAAATTAATTATTATCAGCCTCTCTTATTCCCACAACAACGTTTTCCAATCCTCAGCAAAATTCCCTACCCATACTAGTCTACATATGCTGAGAACCCTAGGAGCATTGGAGTAGACTTCAGCCTGCTGATGTTCGAAACATAAATGGTCTCAGTACATTGTGTAGAGGTATAAATACATATCAGAACCCTTTATCCACCCTTAACCTTTTACCTTTTCCATCTACCATAGTTCTAGCTTCCCTAGCCTTTGTTTTGATCAAAATTGAGAAGATTCGAGTTTTTGTGCCAAACACTAAGTTGGTACATCACATTAAGGAATGATATTGGAGCAGTCTTGATGAAAAATAGGCACCCCTTGGACTTTGAGAGTAGAAATTTGCAGCCCCATGAAAGGTTATATTCAGTCTATGACAAATAGATGCTAGCCATCATGCATGCGCTAGTCAAGTTCAGATAGTATTTGGTAGGGGGTAAGTTCATTATCAAGACTGATCACAATAGTTTTACCCAAAAGGAGCTGAATGACAGGAAACAGAAGTGGGTAAGCAAGGTCCAAGCATTTGAATTTGATATTGAATATAATAAGGGTAAGATGAACATTGTAGCTGATGCACTTTATAGAAAACCTACACTTGCATTGCTCAAATTCCATGGTGATTGGAAAGTACAACTTGGGGTAGAGTACACAAAGAACCATTGATGGATTAATTCATGATGATGCTTAAAATATTCTCAATGATATTATCTATTATAAGATTAGGATCTTTTTGGTTCCAGAATCCATACTAAAGAAGAAGATCCTTGAGGCTGCCCATGATGTGCCTCTAGCAAGACATTCAAGGTTTGTGAAGACTTACAAGAAAGTGAAGGAAAGGTTCACATGGATGGGGATGAAGAAGGAGGTAATGGAGTATGCCAGGTCATGTGTGGCATGTCAACAAAACAAACTAGAGCATACTCATCCAGTAGGGCTCTTACAACCACTTCCCATTCCTAAATAGAAATGGGAAAGTGTATCGATGGATTTCATCACCAGGCTTCCAAAAAGCCAAGGTAAGGACATTATTTTTGTTGTGGTTGATTGATTGAATAAATATGCAAATTTATTTGCTGTCACAAATAATATTGCAGCCAGCCAAGTGGCTGAACTTTTGATCAAAGAAGTCTTCAAACTTCATGGCATACCCAAGTCCATCATCAGTGACAGAGATAATAAGTTTACGAGCAATTTTTGGCAAGAACTGTTCAAATTAGTTGGGACAAGTTTGGAAATGAGCACCAACTACCATCCACAGACTGATGGACAAACAAAAAGAGTGAACCAATGGCTGGAAGGGTACTTAAGAAACTATGTCACATGCCAACAAAAGTCATGGACTACTTGGCTCCATTTGGGAGAGTTTTGTTACAATACTACTTTTCACCTCTCGATTGGTATGTCTCCCTTCAAAGCTCTATATGGATATGATGCACTCAATTTTGATGATACAATATTTGGTGATTGTAAGACACAGAAGGCGAAGGATTGGCTCCAAGAGAGTCAAGACATGCTCAGAACTCTCAAGGACAACTTGCGGGTAGCACAGAACAGACAAAAAGTGCATGCAGACAAGCATAGAGTTGAGCGAGCTTTCCAAGTAGGAGATATGGTATATTTGAGGTTGTATCCCTATAGACAGTCATCATTGAAGTCTAAGGGGGTTTAGAAGTTTCAACCAAGATTCTATGGTCCCTACTAAGTTTTGAGAAAGATCGAGGAAGTGGCTTATGAGGTAGAGTTGCCCCTGGGCAACAAGATTCACAATGTTTTCCATGTGTCCTGTTTGAAGAAGGCAATATGGAAGCAAGTCAAAGTTTCACAAGATTTTCCACCCCTTGATGATGAAGGAAATTTGGTGCTGATCCCTGAGAATATTTTGGAGTTCCGAGAGAAGAAGCTAAGGAGAAGAATCCTTAAGGAATTTTTGCTGCAATGAGAAGGACTGCCTAGTGAGGATGCTACTTGGGAAGGAGAACACATCTTACAACATCCTAGTTTGAAATTGCTTGAGGATAAGCAATCTTGGGTGGGGAGGATTGTCATGTACCCTCAACAGTGAAAATTGGATCAAGTTCATAACCCAACCAATCCCTTGGGTTGATGAGACAACTTCAGTATCATGGGGTTAATTTTGGAATTCCAGGTATTTAATTAATTAGGAGTGTGAATTCATTTTTATCCAAAGTTTATTATGCACTTGGAATATTTAATTTTCATGCATTTAATAATTTTATGAGAAATAAATGAGGATAATGCTCCACTAGGGCGCATTAGTGGATAAGGTTGATTTGGAGAATACTTGGAGCAAAAGTTAAGGAGAAAGCACCTAAATCTAGAAAATTAGGAAAAATGAAAGAAAGATGGAGCAAATTAGAAAAGTAGCAAAAACTTAGGAAAAACAACATAAAACAGAAAGAAACAAAAAAGCAGAAAGCAGGATAAATCAGAAAAGCAGGAAATTTCAGAAAAGCAAGATAAATAAGAAAATATAGGAAAAACAGAAAAAGCTAAAACAAAAAGTGGAAAAGCAAACAGAAAAGCAAAAAGGAGGAAAGCAAAGCAAAAAGCAAAAAGGTAGGAAATCTAGCTTTCCTTATCCACTCATGGAGGGATCATTAGCTAAGGAGACTTGCTCCTCAAGTAATCCTCTCTCTATAAATAAACCAGTGCGCACCCCCTTCACATCTTTTGTCAGTTTAAGTATTGGTATGAGAGCAATTTTGCCTCAGAGACTTGGGAGATGTGACCCTAGTCCAAGGTGGGTGATGTGCCCCTAATTCCCGTGAGAGGATGATGGTATTCAACCATTATCATTGAGTTTTATTGCAGGTCCTCTAGATGAGCCAAGGCTGGGTCGAATTTCAGAAAGATTCATGAAGTCTATGGTTCGAATCTCAGAGCTTCTTAGTGATTTCTAGTGCTATATTGTTGTGTAGAAGAGGAGAGGAGTTTTTGTAATATTTTGACAATCCTCTTGGCTCATATCTGCTGTAATTACAATCATTATAAATCTATGATATCCATCATATCATTTAATATTATAGAAGTCTAAAATATTCAGAGTTTTCTCACCCCTTATAGATTTGCCTAGAATTTGACTTGTTTTCAGAATACATGTGATAAATGAATGAGAATAGTTCCAAATGAGTTGATTTCTATTCCTTATGTTAGTTAACATGTTAAATGAACCAATCCATGTCTGAGATGAGAAATTAGTGAGCCTTCATTGACTGTTTGGGAGTTCCTGAAATTAACTAGTTGTGTAATCCTGGAATGTCAAATTGCTAGTATATTTGTGAATCTTTCTAAGAAATTCCTCAAAATTGATGGAGTGTCTTATGACTATATATTTATTGATATTTCATGTTTATTAGCCTCCCTGAGTAAAGAACCTTTATCCATAGCTTCCAGTCATTGTATAGTCGAAGTACTAGTTTTCATATGCTGGGGTGCCCAGGGGAATTGTAGTAGATTTCAGCCTTGATGAATTTGAACCATCAATGGTCCTAGTGCTTTGTGCAAAGGTACTTGCAGCCATCAAAGTCTTCCTTCCATCCAGAGTTTTCATCTTGCCAATCTCCAGAAAAAAAACTAGTCTTTGGATTCATTGTTTTTAGCTGAGTTTGGTAGGAGTTAGAGTTAGTGTATCATCAACCCTTGTTGGTACATTACAGTATCTCTGCAGTTATTAAATTCTAACTTTAACACAATTATCTTTAGTGAGTGTTAAAATTGAAAGAGATGAAAATTATATTTTAAAATTTAAATTTTTTGTTTAAAACCCTAAGTATCCTAAAACTTTAATAGAGATCTGGTCCTGTACGGAACAAATCACCACCAATCCATGAATAGGAAAGACTTTCTATAATTATCTTTTTATTTTCTTTGGATGATAGATGCGCAGGCAACTTCCCCGAGGTTAAATAATTAGCAATGTCAGCAAACCAAGGGGAATAAGTAGAAATTGCAAATAAATGTTCATCATGAAAGTTATCATATATAGGAGCAACATTACCTTCATTTTGAAACCTAGAAAGGAAATCAACGAATAATTTTCCCTTACCTGGTCTATCCACAATTGTAATATTGAATTCCTGTAGCAACAAACACCATCACACAATTTTTCCATTTGTGACTGGTTTATTCATAAAGTATCATATAACATAATGATCAGTGTGAATATAGACTTCATATCCCGCAATAATGTTTGGATTTATTAATTGCATACACCACTGCTAAAAATTCTTTTTTCTGTGACTGTGTAATTTATTTCAGCTGGTGCAAGGTTTTTACTGATGTAATAGATGGCATAATGAATCTAATTTTCTTTTTTCCATAGGACAACCCCTAAAGCAAAGTCTGATGCATCCATAGATATGTGAAATGGAAGGGACCAATCAGGCCCCCTCAGTACAGGGGTGGTAAGAAGTTTCTTTTTCAAAGTCTCAAAAGCACACTGATAGCTAGCATCCCAGAGAAAAATAACATCTTTGGACAACAATTTAAATTGAGGGTCCGCAATCTGAGTGAGTTTTTCAATAAATCGCTTGTAGTACCTAGCGTGGCCAAGGAAGCTTCTCACCTCTTTCTGAGTTTTGGGGATTGGTTGTTTTGTAAGGATTTCAATTTTAGCAGGGTCTACCTCAATCCCTGTAGCAGAGATAACATGTCCTAAAACTACCCCCCATATCAACACCATTTTGCACTTCTCATTACTCAAACCAAGGTTTTCCTCTTGGCATCTAATCAATACTTTTTCAAGATTTTCTAAGACTTCTTCAAATGTATTTCCATAGATGGTGAAATCATCCATCTACACCTCTACACAATCATGGATAAGGTCTGAAAATATTCCCAAGGCTTCCATTTGAAAGGTGGCGGGAGCGTTACATAAGCCAAAGGGGAGAACACGGTAAGCAAAAGTTTTCCATGGGTAGGTGAACGTGGTTTTTTCCTGACCTTCTGGTGATATTTGGATCTGATTGTACCCGCTAAACCCATCTAAGAACGATAAATATTTCTTCCCAACCAAGGTATCTAAGACTTGATCAATGAAGGGTAGAGGGAAATAGTCTTTCATGGTAGCCTTGTTCAATTCTCGGTAATCTACACATATACGCCATTTTCCGTTCTTTTTGGGGACTACAATAAAGGTGAAACCCACTTATTGTCGAATATAGGGTAGATAAAATTGACATCTAATAGTTTTTGCAACTCTTCTTTAACCACCTCCTTGAGGGATGGATTCATTCTTCGTTAAGGTTGCCTAACAGGTCAGGAATCGTTTTGGGTATAAATATGATGTGAACACATTTTAGGATCAATTCCCTTCATATCATGGTAATCCTAAGCAAAGGCATTATAATGTTTACATAATACTTGAATCGATTTTCCTTGTTGAAGATCAGAGAACTGATTGCTAACATGCAAGAAATTACTTGGTTGAATCTCCACCGAAATGCTGTAACAATTTTATTCTTGCACGGTGGATGTACTGCAAAATGAGGACAACGTCATTAGATCACTTGTCTCCTGTATGTCAGCTTTCACAATATGATCTAAGGGCAATGAAAACAAACCAGTTGACTGCAAGAAATCATAACCAAAAAAGAAAAGTATGAACCTGATTATCCTTTGTTTCCTCTTGAAATTTTATTACCTGATCAACGGTGCAAATAGGATGAATAATCTTTTCATCACTAGTTGAATTGTCTACCCATGGAATATCTTCAGTTTCTGCAAGGGGCTCTACTAGTGGAAATAATGTCATTTGTTTGACTGCATCCCCCTAAGAAATGATCATGCTACTGGATTTGCATCCTATAAATGCATTGGCAGTGGCAAGCCAATGCCTCCCAAGAATAATGAGATGACCTCTCGAGGAAGCCTTGGGTTGCAAGACCATAAATTCTATCGGGTATGTCTATGAATCCAAGGCCACTATCATGTCTTCTAGGATACCTTCTTGTTTGATCTTGGAAAGGTCAGCAAGCTCAAGAACTGTAGGAGTCGTGCGTATTTTAATTACTGCTCCAAGGTCAATCAAGGCGTTAAGGAGACAGATCCCATTGATTTGCACAAAGACAACATGGTTCTTGGGATCTAAGTATTTCTCAATGAGGTTCCTACCACTTATCAGATCAATGGTCTCTCCAACAAAATGGATGGTAGGTGGGTCTTTTTCTTCCTCCCTGGCTGTTTTACACATACTTCCTTTACCGTTTTAGCATAAATTGGTATATCCTTTAAGGCCCGAAGTAAGGGAATTTTAATGCAAACATTTTTAAGTTCGGTAAGCAGATCATATTTAGGAGTAACCACTGGCTTTCTCAATTTTAATCTTTCCGGATAGGGTGGTTCTCCTGAAGACGATGGTTGTTTTGGTAAGGTGACTGCTTGTTTAATCACAGTTGGGGGTTCATTACTAATGACTGGATTAGGAATTAGTTCTTCCTCTTCTTCCTCAATGATGATAGGGTCTGAATTTTGAAGGACCTTCCTAGAACATAAATGGATATCCTGTAATCCTACATGAGTGACTGTATATGTTGAGAAGGGCTGCAACTCATCTTGAAGAGTAGGCTGAGTAGGTTAATTATTTGGGTTAGTTACGGGTTGGACAAGAGGTTGGTATTTCCTAGGGGGTTGCGGGGTAGGCAACAGAAGCTGCTGATATTGCATAGCTGGTGGCTGTGGTTGAGTAGGCATTTGCAAATAAGGTTGAGGTGTATACTGTTGGGATGGCTGTGAAAAATGTGGAAAATGTTGGGATTGCATAGGAGGCTGGTTTTGCATAGGTAAGGATATGAAGGCATAGTCCCAAAACCAAGCCCTATCCATCCTTGTTTCCAAGAATGAGTTTGAGTAGGTTGTTGGGGCCATGCTTTCCAAGGGGCTGTTTGATTCCAAGTATATTACTGTCTTGGAAAGTATGCGGAATTTGAAATGGTAGGATCAGTAGGCATACCTGATGGACGAGGCTGCCATGAAGCGAAGGGCACTGATCTGTAGAATGATTATCTGCACAAATACCACAAACATAAACCTTATTTAGAGGACACTCCTTCAATGGATTCTTTTTAGGGCACTTAGAATCAAATATAGCCAAGGATGCATTCTCTTTATCCTTCTTTTTCCTAGCTTGAAATGCATCTAGCTGCATACTCAAGGAGCCGAGAATATTAGTCTTAAAACTTTACAAGAGGTTACCCAACTTTGTTCGAGTGATTCTTGATGAACTCTTAAGGGTTTTAGGGAGAGGGTCTCAAAGTCCTTTACTTGTTCTTGCTTGCCCCCTTGAATATTTCATGCATAGCTCACCAATTTTATCAAGAGGCAACCAAGAAACATCCCCATTAAGTTAAGTACGCTCATGGATTCATTTGAAATGCCTCTTAAAAATATAACCTTTAATGTTTACTGGTCTAATTTATGCTGTTTGGAACACTAAAGGTTATATTTAAATCGTTCAAGATAATCCTCCAGTCTCTCATCTTTTGCTTGTGTCATTCATAATATTTTTTCTCTTAACTTCCTTGCTTTGCAATATTCTTGATACTTTTGAAGGAATACCCTTCTCATCTCTTCCCAAGTCCTTATATTATATCCTCCTAGTCCCATAAACCAGCGTAATGTCGAGTCTTTGAGAGTGGCAAGAAACAAATTTAATTTTGTGCATTACTAGAATAATCATAGCTTCTACACAAAATATCAAATTCAAACAAAAAGGATTCAAGATCATCACTTACCTGACTGTGAAAATGAGGAAGTGTAGAAGGGGGAATATTCTTCATCTGCACAATTGCAAGAGGATCCGTGATAGGAAAGCCAAAAGTTACCTCTTCTTCAATGGTGTGTTTCTCCTCTTGACGATTATGTTCCTCCTCTCGACAGTTGTGTTGCTCCCTACGATTGTGTGTCTCATCTTGATCATCTACCATGTTTTCCCCAATTAAAATTTATTGCGTTTCAATATGAGGGGATTCTAACCCAACAATTGCCAATTTAATTTGCCTCTCTGTGTTACCAACAATGATTACTCCTCCTGAAGGCCATGCTGGAAATTACGAAGGTTCCACGTTGGTTGATGTTGCAGGTCTATGTCTAGTAGATGAATGTTCAATCCTGCTCACTAGGATTTTCCCTGCAGACCCTTTATTATTCTTCCCTACCAACAAGTGAGTAGATAAAGGAGATTCGATGGTGCTGCCGAAAGAAATAGTTGTAGGTGTCTTGCTTTTAAGAAATCTCCCCTTACTATCTCTTTCTTGATTCATACAGTACCAACACCATCTAGATCCAACAAAATCATGTACTCACCGAAGAAAGCTAGCACACAGGGTCTTACCGAACCACCTTGTTGTGTTTTAGGGCATTGGACTTCTTGCACAAAAAGAGAGCTTATGGATCACAATTAATCAAACCCAAAAGGAATAAACATTAACTAAGACCTAGTTTTTTGACACCTCACCGACAACGACGCCAAAATGTTGGGAAAAATAATTGCTTATTTTACTTCACATAAATTATCGACCAGGGTTTGTAAACTAACGAGGTTATCGACCAGGGTTTGTAAACTAACAAGGTGTCATGCAAAGTATATGCAAAACTAAGTTCAACTAATCACACCTAATAAACTGCTCAAGAGAAATCTTAGACCGATTGAATGAATTCACTGTGTCTATACCAACAATCACTCTTCATATTTTAACCTTTGTAAATTAGGGTCTTGTTTAATATTATCACAATGTTCAAATAAGAAATCTGGTCTTGATATTTGAAAGATACAAACAACAAATGAATTGTACTATAACTCTCCAGATAACGATCAACAGACTGTATGGAATCACCCAGTGTACCCCAACAACTAGATATCGAATCAAATAATGATCTTTTACCAACTACGTGAATTGTCAAGATGCCCATAAAACAATTTATGTTATTTGTTATCAATCAGAGAATGTTCTAACCACATTGTTCATAAAAGCAAACCAGATAGATGAAATATCATAGGTTTAGGTCCTGTGTCAGCTAGATCACTTATGGACTTCTCAGGTTTACAATCCTTCAACTATTGGAACACACCAAGCACATGAGGATCCTCCCAAAGTTTTGAAAAGCATGTAAAGTAAACCCAATCATTTATCATTGATCCTACAGGCTTCGAGTTAAATCTATAATACTGGAAATTCTTTATCAAATTAAATTATAAAGCAAAAGGATAATTCTGCAATGGGATCATAAGTATGCCAAGAAACCTGTGTTGAAATGACATGGAACAAAATGAAAACACCAATCCAATCTGATATATACCTTGAGTAGAATATAAATGCATCAACCACACTTGCACAAATTAAACCTATGATCTAACACTACTGGTGTGACTCAAAATAGGGGGCCCTCCTGGCCTAGTGCACCGCAGTGGATAAGAACTCAAAAAATTACCAGAAGTGCAGAATATTCATTAGTTAAAGTAAAGAGTACATCATAGGAGTTCAAAAGGAATCTGAACTCTAACACCACACTCCTGAGACTCTGTATATAGATAGAAAAATCTGAGCTAACCTCTCCATAAGACTATCTCACAATATATAAGAATTCATATGTAATTAGTTACAATGATAACCCATACATCTTGGATCTCGATTCTCCATAGATAGACATACAATAACAAACATAGGAAAACTACTAATTTCTTGATATATCGATTTCATGAATAACAACATGAAATCACAACTGGAATCCAAATTACATATGAATCCATCAATTGTTGATCATGAGCCCAATCAACAGGAAATGTTGAAGATCTTGGTATAGGATGCAAGGCGTACATTGTGGAACAGATCTCGTCCTTTAATCGGGTTTTGAATACTCCAGAACTAGCTTAGGTGGCGCGTGAGTCAAGCCTGCAATTCCGGTAACATGCACTGTTGAAGGATAGTGTCACTAGATTACCAGAATGCTTAGTTTTGGTAGCATGTAGACCCGTGGTCAAAAAGATATAATTGTTGCAAAACCATGATGGTTAGACTAATAATCTTATATTTGAAAATCGGTAACAAAACATGATAAATCATATCTAATTGAACATAATTACCTCATATAGTCAAGTTGATGATATGACCATTCAAATGTGAGGAAAAGCATGGAAGTATGAGCAAACAGGAAGAATAATAAGAAGTATTAGTTGCGACAAGGTTAGCCAAAAGGCTTAGTTGACTTTACATTTTTTCTCTATATTGTGACTTCTTAACTAGATATGTACTTGTTGGAAGCAATTAACATCTTCCAAGACACAAATGCATGGAGGTTGTTCTAAATCCTTAGCTAGAAGTGTTTTTTTCTCAAGATTGAGAGGGTAGGTGTTCCCCCATGAAATTATGTGTTGCTTCTAGTCCAAGAAGCAAGGGGATTCTCTTTGATGTTCCTTTGCCTCTAGATCCCAAATTTGTTGGACAAGACAATTTAGGAAAGTGTAGATGTATCTTCATTAGAATTACACAAGGCTAAAATGGAAGGTCATTAGGTACCCCTCTTTTTGAGGTTATCTAGTGTGAGAAATGTGCTTTGTACAAACAACTAGTTGAATTTTAGTTCACGGATTCTCTCACTTGTTCACACTTATGCAAATTTTGGAGATGGGGAAATATCTTCTTGATTCATAGAAAACAATTTGTTCCTTGTGTGGGGGCCCCAAGCTTGTTCATTAGTGTCATTTTTGCGAAGAGGGGTTGGTCCTTTAAGAGTACTTATTAATGAGTGCCATTCTTCTTGAAGGGGAAGGGACCCATTAGCCAAGAGTCACACTTTATGCTGATCATCCTCCCAATTTGAGATATCTACTATGGAAATGAGAGTTTTTTCTTCAAGCCAAGCACATATATGGGCTAGATTCAAGAGAGTGGATAAAGGGGGGATGCCTGTGACACTGTCTTCCCAAAAATATATTTCTCTCACTCGTTGGATGTCATGGAGGTTTTTTTAGATGAGAAACGTGTTGCTTTTTAGAATCCCCTATATTGTAGTTGGTTGCCAACAATGAAGAGTTGAGGCATCTTTCTTGAAACCCTTGGGAAGTATTATCTATGTACGACCTCTTTCAACCAAGAGGGAGCTCTAGAGACAAGGTTCCATGCCAACTTTGCATCGAGGGCATTGTTGACCAAGGATGGATCACAAATGGATAACCCTCCTTGATCAATTGGACCCTGACCTTCTTCCAGTTAAGGACATTGAATTTTCTCTTATTGGGATTTCCATCCTTACATAAAAAACTCTTATCATCTTAGCTATTTCTCGTGGAACCCCATTAGAGAAAAGAGGGAGGCACAAAGATAAAGTCTAAGAGCTGTGATTTGATTAACACAAGTGTACCATGAGGATTCAATGAGTGCACCCCTAAGCCGCGATTTTTGATTTTATTTTCCAATGCCCCCGGGACCAATTATATAATCTAGTTATGTTTCAACACTACTAGAATTGCCAATGATTCTAATGATCCCCAATTTAGTTCGAGGGAGAATTCCAACAAGGAAACAATCTTCCCTAGGAATACATTTACATTCCGATTGTATATATTTTTCAGCATTGTCAACTTGTCCTTTGGAGGCATCAACATACATTGAGAATATGTTCTTAAATTTCTATGCTATAATGGAAGAGGCTCTACCCATAAGGAGAGTATTGTCTATGAACTGTGCATGGTTTATAGCTTTGACTTGGATGATGTTGACTTCTATTATCATCTTGCTTGTTCGAGAACATGCCTTAGGGCTTTTGCCATGATATTATAAAGGGAAGGTGATAAATGGCATCCTCATCAAAGGATTTTTGAGGCTTCCAAGAAAGGGTCCGAACTACCATTTACCAATGATGCTATCTGGGGTTTTTGATACTATGGATTTTGAGGAAATATCGGCATTATCAATTACACCAAAGACGATTTTGTGATCGACATTGTCAATTACGTCAAAGACGAACTTGTGCTTGACTTTATCAAAGGCTTTGGAAAAGTCAAGCTTGATTATCATGGCTTTGTTGCATGCTGTAAACCATAGTGGATGCTTCTTACGGTAGGATGTTGTTCTCTCTAATCTATCTCCCCTTCATAAACCCCGCTTGTTCATATGAGATGAATTTAGGAAAGATGTTTCTTAGGTTGTTAGCAATGATCTTACTAAAAATCTTGTAAGCAATGTTCCAGAGTGAAATTGGTTTGAACCAATCAGAGTTGATACATATCTCTATTCTCATAATGGTATTAGAATTATAGGTTGCAGATTTAGAGGGAATTGATTAGTGTTACAAAAATCACTTTTATTGTAAAGAGGGAGTGTTAGCTTTTGGGGTTACTCCAAAAGTGTTTTTTCCTTGATAATAGAGCACTAGGTGTACTAGTCCCTTGAGATGCTTACTAGACATATGGGTGGCTCAGTTAGAGCGGATGCTTACCCTTAGTTGGAGATTTCTACTCGCTCTTACCTAAGAGATATGCTTACCCTTGTATAGTGCTCTTACCTAGGCGACATGCTTAACCTTGCATATCGCTCTTACCTAGGCCATTGCTACTCTAATCATGATGATGAATAAACCATTCGATGCACATAATGAGGAGGCAGTTGTTTGATTAGGAGAGGTACCTATCTAGGAGGAGCATTAGGCACTTGGAAGAGGGCACATAGCCCTAGGAGCATGGGACCATGTAACATGCACCTTGGAGGTTGGACACTGGACATAAGGATACTGACGGACGCAATGGCTCACTGAGAGGGGGGGGGTGAAACAGTGAGAGAGCACTTGATACCAATTTTAACTTCTTCAATTCCTAACTTATATCATTTGCATTTCCACTTTAGCATTTAGTCATAGATCATCATTCACACTGAGATATACATCTATAAACATTAAATTTAAAGTATGTCATTCATCAAATAGGACACATTATCATTAACACATCATAGACACCTCACAAGAGACACACGATATAAGTGTTGTAAAATTTTTATATTTTGATTGGAGACTTCAATCTCCAGAATGGGATACAACCCAAGGGTGGCACCAACCACAATATAATTTTGTCAGCTGCAACTGACTTGGATGCACCAACACCCCACCAATAAAAAAATTACATAGGATATATCAGTCAACACAAGACAACCATTTACATCACACCAAAAAAATATCACTTTCTGAAGCTTAGAGCTCCTATCCTCTTCACTGATATTTATTTGCTGCACTTCTCCCTTCTTCAAACACACATCAAAATGCATATCACATTTCGTCAAACAACCATCAATGTTTCCAATACTTCTGTCACTGTCCTATCAGCTGTCATTAATTCTGTCATGTCAACAATACTGTCATCCTTCATCATGTCATCAATTAGTCCCTGTCATCTATTCCTCACTCAACCATTGCTGCTACCTTGTTTGCTGAGTTGATCATCATATCACCAATCATAAGCATACAATCTGTCCATGTATTCAGTCTTGCACCCCAAAAAATTCAAATTGTCTCTCCCATCTTCAGCTGCCCTTCCTCTGCTGCTACCTCAGAAAACACCTGAATTCTTCACCACTAATTCACACCTAGAATGAGGCGGATTGCCTTTAATTTATACACATCCTCCATTAGAAAATTACTAGGCCAACATGTCGTACTTAGTTTTTATTTTATCATTAAATAATTTAAATCAATTAAGATTTAACTTGGGTGGCCGAATTCATCACTTTGTTTTTCATATCAATTCTATATTATCCTGATCAAATATATAAATAAATAAATAAATAAATATATATATTTAGTCACTTTGCCACATCATCACCGTGGATATCATGTCATTTCTTGGCTGTTTTGATATGCCCGCAAGGGCTCCTTTAGAGTGCCCTTCAATATGCCCGTAAGGGCTCCACAAAGTGCCCACAGAGGCCTCATACTCCTCCAGCAAATTCCCTCAAGGGCTTGTCAATATGCACGCACAAGCCCTCAAATATGCCCGCAGGGGGTCTTAAGAATGATGCCCGCATGTCCTTTAAGAATGCCCGCATGTCCCACATTGAATTCCAACAAATGCCCGCAGATGTCTCCAAAATATTCCCGCAAGAGCCTCATTAAAATGCCCGTAGACTTCACAAAAATGCCCGCAAGCCTCTTTTTGAAATGCTCGCATGAGCCACCAAAAATTCCCACAGGCATTCAACAAAATGCCCACAGGGGCATGATAAAAATGCCCGCAGCAAGGGCTTGTCATGCCTGCAAGCCTTGTCTTGCTTGTTGTCATGTCATTTTTCCATTTCCATCAATTCCTTGTCTCCATGTGCTTGTCCATTGCTTTGTCTTCCATGTCACCTTCCATGATTTCTTGCTTGCCATGTCATGCTGCTTTGTCATCAAGCCATATCACCAAGCCATGTCCTCATCTTTGCCTTGTCATTGTCCTTGTTTGCTTGTCATTTGTCTTCCATGGTTGTTCTTCAAGTCTTTGCCACGTTGCCATGCTATCACTGGTTATCCTTTGTCAACATGTCTTTCATGTCACCAATTTAACCTTTGTCATTAATGTATTGTCATCAATGACAATCTTATTCATTAATCTCCCCCTTTGTCATTGATGGCAACTTCAATTTCTCTTCCCCTTTGACATTAATGACAAAGGGATAATCATTTAGTTTGATCTTCTTGCTGAGTTTGATCTTCCATCACTTGCCATCTTCAAATTTTTTATAAGTATATGCATATACTCCCCCTTTCATGTAGACTTCTTGATGTGCTGAGTTTTACCTTCTAGGGTTTGCCTGCTCCGCCTATTAGGTATGCTACTGTGATTGCTTGAAAGAAGCTCCCCATATAGACTCCTGAGATTATACTTCAAAATAGCCAGTACATTGCTTCACTGAGGCTTCCTTTCACCAAGAGTAACAAGCCCGAGCTTGTCCATTTTAACCTTACTTCATGTTTTTCCAAATATGATCTGATCTTCTCTAATTCTGTTATAACTTGTCACCAAACCTCTTTTATTTATTATACCTTAATCTTCATCAATTCATCTTCTTCCAAAACTTTGTGGATGTTTGGACACGTTCCAATTCCACTTCCAACTGGTTTATTAATAGCCAAATGGACAGTAGAATCTTTGCTAGTGATGGGTTTAATGCTTGATAGACCTTTGGATGCCTTCACTTATGTTCCTTTATGTTCTTTACAAGATCTTCTAGCTTAGATAGATTTGACATAATTCCTTTATGTGCAAACTTTGATAGATTTGGCATGATTAGCTCTACTTCAGCTGACTGCTCCCCACAATTTCATGATCACTTCTTCTGATTTTAAATATTCTTCATTGGTGTGCTGCTATGTCTTTTGGATTGCTGCCTCTGATTTATCAACACAAGAGATGCAATCTTCAACTATGCAATCCCCTTTAATACCAATTTCATTTTCATATCTGCCTAACTCACTGTGCAAATTTTGTCACATGGCTGTGCTACCCCCATTGTTTATATTCTCATACAATCGGTACCAACAATAAATATTTCAATCATACTCCCCCTATCAATATATCATCACTCAGATTTTCATCATCAAACTTCTTGTCAAATCAGGCTGAAAAATATTCTCTTCAAGATTCAAACTCTTGCACTCCTTCAGACATAATTCAAGTATAAACTTTGTCTTCACTTAGGATCATTTAACCAATCTTGCTTAACAACTTCCAGCTTGTATGAGTTCACCCAAATTTTTCACTTGAATTCTCAAAACCCTCAAGTATGCTGTGTCTTCCACATGTCTTCCTTAATTCAATAGATGCCATGATAATCTTGTGAAATGCCTTCTAGAACCTTCTGTTGGAGCAAACCGAGATGCTTCTTTGTAATCCTGTGGATGCCTCAAATGCTCCCCAATATAATTCATGCAATCAGATATCAACAACAAGTGTTTCATGAAGACATCCTGGCAGATTGGTTTCACAGAGTACTTCTGTAGTTGATGTTGCTGCTGAGATCTTCAACTGTCTTATGCTTCTGATTGGATGCCTGAGTCCTGTACTTATCCTCTATCTACTTGAACTTCCAAGTAAACACAATGGCTGTATCAACATTGACTTTTCTTTATTTAACCATACTGCTCCCCCTATCACATGCCGCGATTCTTGGACCCGTCTCTATGCTTGGAGCAACCAAAATTTACCTTTGAGTTCATCCTCCAATAATGAACTCAAGGTGTACCCAAGGTATTTAAAAGACTTCAAGTGTGGTTTGCCATATGGAAGCCACCTTCATTTTTGCAATGATCATCCACTTCATTTACATTTAGCAAAAGATTTTTCTTCACCCATAACTTAGAATGTCCTTGGCTATTTGTCCGTTGATCTTCCAATCTTTTTGTGTTATTCTTCTTCCAAGAGTCATCTACTTTTCTTGTTGATAGATAAGAAAAAATTCTCGTGAATTGTCTTCTTGGACTTGCACATACTTGGGATTTATGGCCAACACCTCCACAGATGAAGCATCTCATGGTGTGGCAGTTAGCAACGATGTGACCAGCACGGTTACAAGTCCAACATTTCACAATGTGATTGGGACTTTCAAGACTTCTTCTTCCATAGAGTCTGCAATCCATAGCCTTATGACCAAATTTAGTACAAGAAAAACAATAACCATTGAAGCTATCTTCATACCTGGAACTTTGGTTCAACCTTGGAGTAGTCTCTTCTTTGAATTTGCTTTGAGGCGCAGTGCTAACTCCTTGAAGCATTTTTGATCTTCCAAATTCTTTGTTATCATGTGTAGGTGCATGGGGAGCAACTTTGTCTTTACCTTTTGAGGATGATGGACCTGCTTTTGGATATTTGGGAGACCAAGTGCCACCTTCTGATTTTTCTTCTTACTTCATGTACCCAAGACCAAATTTGTCAAAAGGTGACCTTTGACAATTCAATGTTTCATCCAAAATGGCTGAACTTTCATTGAACTTCACATGAGTGTTTGTCTTTTCAATCTTCTTTCTTAGATTAACAACTTCCATCCCAAGCCTCTGGTTGCTCTGCTCTTTTTCTTCTAGATGAAGCTTCATGATCTCTTCTATTCTTTTGGATTCTTCCCGTTGAGTCCTAAAACTAATATTAGATCTTCTTGTCTCTTCAATCTCTTTAGGGCCTTCACCAATCTCTTCTTGTTCTTTTCCTAGTTCAGCCTTCAATCTTCTGACCTCAAGATTTTGATCTTCTAGCTCACCTTGTAAGCATTTGTTCTTGAGTTTCAATCTCATGATCAAGGTCTTTGTCTCCTTTTGGTATTTTTCAAATGCTCCCATAATATTCTTTCTAAGCCTTGAATTGAACTTGATATCCATATCCAATAGAGTACATGCAAATGCCTCTTTGACTTTCAATAAGTCTTCCTTCTCATTTTCTGTAAGTAGAATCTCAACATCATCACATTCAAAAGAGTCCTCACCTTTACTTCCATTCGAAGATTGTGCCTCCTTCTCTTCTTATTTTTCATCTTCATAGGTCTTGACATTTGTTTCCTTGTCTATGTCTTGAACTTTTATTCTTTGGTATTCTTCTACAAGATTGAGCCAAAGATCTTTGGCTGAAGTGTACTTACCAGCATTTAGTCTTTCCTTCTCTGATTGAGATAAGCCCCTCATAACCAAGATTAGTGCCTTTTCATTGCTTTCATGTAGCTTCTTAGCTGTTGCTCCTTTTGGTCTGCCTTTTGGAGGAGTGTAACCATCTTCAACTGATTCCTAGATATCATATCCCTGTGCCTGTATATAAACCCTCTTTCTGATGCTCTAGGATTCATAATTTGATTCATTAAACAATGGAACTCCATCTTCCGAATAAACATCCATGAACTTCCTTCCACTTGTGCCCACAGATCTCCTTGAAGCTTGCTAATATTGTGATGAAGGCCAAGCTCTGATACCAATTGACGGACACAATGACTCACTGAGAGGGGGGGGGTGAATCAATGAGAGAGTAGTTGACACAAATTTAACCTTTGTCATTAATGTATTGTCATCAATGACAATCTTATTCATCAGATACTTGGGTTGAAGAGCATACTTCATGAAGGTTGGTTGTGAACCTAGACACATGTTGATATATAATTATAAAGAAGATTAACATAATTGAACTTGACTTTCAAGCATGAATTTAATAAAGAATGGCCTTTCTTTTATAGGATTGCTAAATACAAAACATGGATGTTTAAGTTTGATCTATCTTCCATTTTTATTATAGCTAACTACTTTAATGACAAATTACTTGCAACAATCTTTATTAACATTTTAATAACCTTAGGAGAGAATGCCCTACATGCTTTAGATAGGTGTAACCATGTTTCATATCATATACTGAGGAGAAGCATTGGGGCATGTAATCACATTATCACAAATGTTGAGGAGTGTCGGGCACTTGAGTACATGTGGCATAACTAGTGGAGGAACTCTTTGCATGCGGCCATGTTGATAAAAAACCACCATTGAAGAAGGATTGTTGGTATAACAACGTGTTGGAGAGGGCATCATCTCAAAGGAGGGTTGTTGAGCCCAAGGAGGACCATGCTTGGAGGGATTTCATCTTGGGGGTTGGATAAAACCTAGTATGGAAATTGTAGATCCTTTTCTTTTGTAGTGCTCCATGTGGGGTTACGTTGCTGGTTACTTCTATGGACCTAACTACATGTTTTTTATTGGCCTCCCTCACCTAGTCTATATAAAGGGTGTAGAAATCCGTTGTTTATTATCATAATTTTACTCCTTATTCTATCTTTGTAATTGTGTTGAAGAAGTCTTGTAGGGAGCAAGATTTATGGTTTGTGATGAAAAACCTAGTATAAGACTTGAAAAAGATAGAGCACTTGGATGTTCTTGGAGAGATTTATCTTGTGAGATGCATGGGAAGCACTAAGATTTGTGTTGTACAAGTAAACCTTGGAAGAGAGCATAGTGTTGGATGAGATGATTCCTTGTTTTGTAGAGGGTGTGACTCTTGTTGTGAAGCAAGAGGAGAGAGCGCTAGTTTTCCAAACCCTAGTGAAGACATGATGAGAAGAGCTAACAACTTGGATGATATTGAAAACTTGTTCTTGTATGATGCATGGAGGTTAGGGAAAAATTATAGAGAGCTTTGATTGATGATTCTTGAGCTTGGTTTGATACTTTGCTTGGAAGATGACTTGTTTATTGTACCTTTGATGTTACATTGAGGTCTTAGTGCTTGTGTTGATGTAAGAGTTGATGTACATGTAGACTTGGAGGTGAGTGCTAGATTTGTTTTGTAGCCATGCACTTGTGTGATGCAAGTTGGCTAGGGTTTGTAAATCCTATGGAAGAGAAGAGCACTAGTGTGTAGAGCTTGTGCGAAACAAACTTTGTGAAAGGGTAAGGACGACTTGTCAATGCATATGCCAATTTGTTGAGGATCTTTGGTGGAGTGATCAACATTGGTTGGAAGTGATTCCTATCTAGGAGGGGATGGTGGCTAAGGTTTGCTAATGGTTTCTCTAGCTAAGGTTTGGATAGCTTGACTTGTACTAGATTTGTGATGAAGATGCAATATGTACATGTACTTCAACTTATATATATATATATATATATAGATATATGAAGTTTTCCAGAAATCCAAATTTTGTGTACTTGGATATTTGATTTTCAGCTTTTGTTATCTTCATAATTGAGTGGATACTAGCTTTGGGTATGCATACTAATTTGACATAACATAGAGCTAAATTGGTTAAGAGATTTAACTCATCAAGAAGATAAATGAGTATATTTGTTGTTATTATAATATACTATAATAAGACATTTAGATATGTTATATGCTTGAAAAGTGTGCCCTAAGAGTTGTAGCTTTGTGGTATTGTTGTACACTTGTTTAGTATTTATTTTCTTGTGTTGCCTAGTGAATTGAATTGGACATAAATGGAATATCACTATTGTAAGTTGATATCTTAGATTCAACACTAATGCTGGAAGTTTATTGGAAATAGACACCTCAAGGTTGAGGTGAAATTTTTGAATTTGCATTAATTGCTTGATTTTTGAAATTTCTACATGGTTTCAGAGTTGATTAGACTAAGATTGTTTTCTCGTTGATTTGGAAGCCATATATTTCAATGGTTGAACCTATAAGTGGTTGCTGGTTAGTGAAAAATTATTGTGCTTGAGACGAACACTTGCACTTGTGAAGGGTTTTATGTGTTGAAACCCTAGTTGTGCTTGAGATGAGAGTATGTTTTCACTTGTGATAGGTAGTAGATATATTTCATTGATGGTTAGTATTGATTTTTTTCAATGGGTGGGATGCCTAGGTTGACTTGTGATAGGTGGATTATTTGTTCCATTAGATTCCAAATTGTTTTCACCATGTGATAGGTGGTATATCTACTTCATTGACGACTGATATGGTTTGGTTTTCAACAAGTGGAATGGCTAGGAGGACCTGTGATAGGTTATTGATTTATTCCAATGGATGCTAATCTGTTTTCACTTATGATAGGTGGAGGATCTACTTCATTGATGGTTGGTATGGATTTGTTTTTAGCAGGTGGGATTCCTATGAGGAATTTTGCCCTAGGTTGTTGATTTGTTCCAATCCATGCCAATATGTTTTCACCTATGATAGGTGGATGATCTACTTCACTAATGGTTGGTATGGATTTTTTCTCAGTTGGTGGGTTTCCCAAGAGGACTTGTGATAGGTGGTTGATTTATTCTAGTGGATGTTAGTGTGTTTATCTCTGTGATAAGTGGAGGATCTTCTTAATTGACAATTATATGATTTTTTAGTGTTCCTTAACACTTAAAATTAGAAAAAAAACTAGGTATACTAAGATTATAATGCACACAACTAGTTATAAGAGATATTTGAAATGTAATAATGTAGAAAATATCCTTTTATTATGATGATCAAAGAGAAAAACAATGTTAATTTTCCTCTTAAGTTAGGGATATCTTCCACTAGAGCAGAGGTCCAAATAGAACAATACTTGACAAAACATTCCTTGGCCTTCTATCTATTTAAATAGATTCCCAAGATAGAATCTCTAACTAATTGTGGTCCCATCACTAATGAGTACCAAATACCTAGTGAGATTTATTTAGTAAATATGACCCTTTTACATTGAATAACTATCCACTATTATTTAATGGGCCTTTATTCAAGCAGGATGTCTGCATACATTAATTGACTAACTCCTATGCGATTTAAAGTAGGGAGGTTAAGTAGGACTTGAACTTGCCTTCCCCTTTGAAGAATAGTGTTGTCATCAAGGTTGAAGGTGAGGGAATTGTTGTAGAATCATTGTTGGTTCCCATGTGGCATCTTCTTGCTACATATCTTTCCACTGGATCAAGACTTCTTGAATTATGCACTAACGCAATGGATGCTTTATGGTATCCAATACTACTTCTAGCTAGAACAAAGTTGATCCCTCTTCATCAAGTTTGGTTAAGTTGTTTTGCACATTGAAATTTGATCCCATGACCTCCTTGATACAAGACATAAAAAATCATATGAATCTTGGAGTTCCCTAGAAGAGCTAGTTTGCAAGCCGATTGTCCACTGCACATGATAATTTTAGAAGGTCTATAGAATTTTGGTGCTAGTTTTTGGTGGAGTTTATGTTTGAGTGATACTTTTTTATAAGGTTGAAGATGAATAAACACTAGATCTTGTTTTGCAAAATAATGATTTGAGCGATGTTGGTCAACTTCTTGTTTCATTCTATTTTGATCCATAACCAAATTGTCTTCAAGTGTATGGAAAATGGCTTCTTTGTTATGAAGTGTGTTTTCCATTACATAAAATTTGAAGGTGCTTGATTAATAGAAGGTTACTGACAAGAGATTTTGGCCATAGACGAATTCATATGGTGTCATATTCGTAGCTCCATGATAAGTAGTATTATACCACCATTATGCAAAATGAAGTCATTGTTCCTATTGATGCGGCTCTTATGAAGTGAATCACCACAAATAAGTTTCTAAGCACTTATTGACCACTTTTGTTTGACCATCTGTTTGGGGATTATATGTTGTGCTTAGCTTTAGATGGTTACGTTGAATTTTAAACAAATTTTGCCAAAATTTGCTTGTGAATGTGGGGTTTCAATTTGAGACAATGGAAGTGGAAATGCCATATAAACTAAAACTCTACTCCCAATGAAGACTTGGGCGATTGAAGATGTGGTAAAAAGGTGTGATATTGCACACAAATTGAGCACACTTGGAAAGCCGATTGGCTACCACCATGATGATTGATTTGTTACTAGCTCTAGCGAGTGTCAGTATAAAATACATAAAGATGTTGGTCCATATATGTGTTGGGATCAATAGTGGTTGAAATGTCCCTTGTGACTTTGGCATCTCACCCTTGTGTCTTTGGCAAGTGTCATAGGTTGCTACAAAAATTTGGATTCTTGTTTTCATTCCTCCAAAATGAACAAATGCTTAGCTCTTTCATAAGTTTTGTGAAAGCTCCAATGAAACGTTGTGGGTGCTGAATGCAACTCGTTTGAAACCATTTGTTTTAAGGTATAATTTTTTACGAGAAAAATGTGGTCTTTATACCTCAATGTATCTTGGTTCTAATGTATACCATTTAGGGGGGTTTGGGTTTTTGTGACACCTTTGGATGAGTTGAAATATAGTATCATTTTCCATGTATTCTCAATGGCCTTTCTCAAGCCAGTTTGGAACAAGTAAGGATAATGCAAAGAAGGAACCATCCTCAAATTGTTTAGAAAAAACATCAACCACCACATTTTCTCTACTTTTGTTATATAATTTCATAATCATATCCCACCATCTTAGTGACCCACTTATGTTGCTCTAGTGATTGACAATTTTTTTTCTAGGAAATACTTTAGACTATAATGGCTAATTTTGATATGGCAATGCCTATCTATGAGATATGAGTGCCATGTATCCAGTGCATGAATTATGGCCATCATCTCTTTTTCTTATGTGGATTTTCCCAAATTACAGTCATATAATTTCTTACTGGTGAAATCCAAAGGGTTCCCTTCTTGTATCAATACCGGTCTAAGGCTTCTTTTAATGACATCACATTATAAGATAAAAGTCTTAGTAAAATTAGACATTGCTAATATTGGAGTAGTGCACATGCCATTATTTAAAGTTGAGAAGGCTTGCTCATGTGCTTCACTCCATACAAAAGAATTTTTTTGAGGGTAAAGTTAAGGGAGCCATAATTTTTCCATAAATTTTCACAAACTTCCTATAGTAGTCAGTGAGTCCTAAGGACCCGCACAAGTTATTTAAGGTCTTAGCAATTTTTCATAGTTGCAACTTTCTGGGGGTCTACTTTTACTCCTTTCTAAGTCATAATGTGACCCAAGTATTCAACCTCTGAAATCTCAGAAACACATTTGCAATGCTTCATGAGTAATTGGTGGTCCCTCAATAGTTGCAAGGCACAATTGACGTGCTCTAGGGAGGATCCCTTTGCTTTGTTGTAGATCAAGATACCATCAAAGAATATTGACACAAAATTGCATACGAAAGGCCAAAAAATATTGTTCATGAGGATTTGAAAGGTGAATGGAGCATAGAAAAGGCCAAAGGAAATCAATAAAAACTCATAATTATCTTTATGTGTGAAGAAAAACATCTTAGGTATGTATGTATCTTTCATCCTTATTTGGTGGTATTCTGAATGAAGGTCAAGTTTAGTGAACAACTTATCTCCATGAAATTCATCCAGGAGATCATTAATGACTAGGATGGGCAATTTATCCTTAATGACCAACTTATTGAGAATCTAAAAATCATGGTACATGTGCATAAGTTCATTCCTTTTTCAATACTATGACCACTGGTGATGAATAATGGTTAGTACTAAGCCAAATGACTCTAGCGTCTAACAACTCCTAAATGATCTTTTCTTTTTTATTCCTTTGTGCAAACAAGTGTAAGGATGCAGATTGGGTGGTTGAATACCTAGAATTAGTGGAATAGCATGGTCATGTATCTCACGTGAGGGTGGTAAACCCTTGTGTGTTTCAAATTCTTGTTGGTGTTTAGAGAGGACAACTACAAGTGAAGGGAATGTTCTATGGGGCAGGTGTGTCCACTACTTGTATGGCATTGAGTTGTGCAATATTTCCCAAGTGGCCTTTCTTCAATAACTTCTCCATACGATGTGAGGTGGTATCTTCAAGGGAATTTGAGGTGAGCTCTTTGATGTTATGTTTTTTCCCATCCCCAATGAATCTCATGTATAAATCCTTGAAATACATGGTGACAGGACCTAAAGTACATAACCATTATGCCCGAGAATTATATCACAATCACCCATTTAAGTAACAAACATGTGATATTTGAGATGGTATTCACACATTTATTACACCACCATTTTCTATCATAGTTTGGGAATTTGGTATAGAACAATATGGAAATGGATTTCTTCTACCACACTTCTATGAATAAAATTGCGGCTATTTCCACAATTAATAAGTATAATCACTTTGTGGTGCTGGAATCCAATCAACTTTAATGTTTGTGGTGTCAAAAAACCTAATAAGGTGTGGAGATGAATTTTCGTTTCCTTGCTAGGAGCTTGCAAGGTGGTGTCTTTGTCCATAGACAAAGTGGCATCCTCTACTTTTGGTTCTTGAGTGTAACACATCCAGTGTCACATTAACTTTTAACATACATAATAAATAATTTTTTTTTATAACTTGCATAATGTTCATATGCATTATTTAAGCTAATGTGCAACATTGCATAGCAAAACAAAATAACTCTTTTAGCGGAAGCTTATCATCAATTCTTATTTCACTTCATCATTAATTCACATATTGTTGGGCCCAAGTTGGGACAAAGTTTTGGTAACACTTTTGATAAGCAGGAAAAGCTGAGCTGAGCGCAGCTCAGAAAAAGATGTAATTTTGTCTAAGTGTTGAGGGTGCTGCGAAGTTGTGCGCAGCATCCAAGTTTTGGCCATGTTGCGAAGTTGTGCGCATTATCCGAATTTTGGAAGTACCGCGAAGACCAGCACTGTGAGGAAGCAGTGTTGCGAAGCAGTCAAGCCATGTGGAGCCAACAAAGCGGAGTGCTAGACGAAAATCAGGTGCAGGTACCGGATGGACCAGTAGTGGTCTAATTTTGGAAATATGCTCCAAGAGTGTCGAGCGGCGGGCACGAGCAATTCAGGAAGGCGGCCAATGCACGAGTTTGTTAAGGAAAGGACAACTCAGGGAAAGTGATGGCTTGGCATGCCTAGTGGGAGAGACCATTAGAGATGAACGACTCAGTGAAAGTGACCTGTTGGCACGCGTGCGATAGGAAGGACGATAGCGATAGAATGAAGACGTGGAGAACCACCACGATGAAGCAGACGCTACCAGATGCCAGCAAGCTGCTTTAGGGAAACCGACATAGTTTTGTAAACCCTAAGGGTTTTTGGTTTAGGTCTTCGGCATTGTAAAGACATGACCTTCGGGCATGGTCTATTTAAGAAGACAATTTTGTATGGGATGGGGTTGGGTTTTTGTTGTTATGTTGATATAGTTTCTCTCAGTGTTGTGGAATAGTTGAATAGTCGTATTGTAAAATCTCTTTTGAGTCGAGAAGATTGTAAAGGCTCTGCAGCTGTGTGCGCAGAGACCTATCTCAGAGGAAGAAGAGTTTGCAGCTGTGTACGTAGACTAAGAACGGTTGTCCCCATCCCTTTTAAAGATATATATTACCAACAATTCTTTTGGACGTAGCTTCCCATCCGAGGGAGTGAACCATGTTAAATATTGTGTTGTGCGTTTGTGTTTTATGAATGAATGCTTATCTGTGTTTTCTGTAAATGAATGTCTAGATGTTTTATTGCATGCTATTATGAGAGAACTGTTGTATGCATTTGCCAGCAGAAGAAGTATGGAGATGACATGTTGAGTTCTGCATGAATAGATGAATGGTGAACATTTAGCTTGTGTTTGAGAACGGTGAATCAGTTAATTGGTTAAGTGTTAAGAGATCACTTAAGTACTTCCTTATGCACAATAGAACAATGCATAACAATTAGATTGTATCAATAGAAGATGCTCAAATCGTAACCATACCAAGTGGATGAATGAATAGTAGATGGATAATCAGCTGAGTAGTTAAACGAGTGGATGAGTGATACTTAGTTCAGCACCTCAACGTTTTCGTGTGCTCCAAGTATAAAGTTAAACCGGATTGTTCATAGTCTCAGTAGAAGTCCCGTAGTAGAATTACTTGGTAGTGCGGACCGCGGCATTGTCCATCGCTGCGCAGTCCCACATTGCAGCGCATACACTCTGTTGCGCTACGCAGTACGTCTGTTCAAGCAACTCATCACTTAATGTGGAAACTTGATTCCGCAGTACCCCATAGATACACCTCGGGTGAGACCTCAACCTACTCATAGGTTGTTGCCAAAAGGGCCGGTGCGAAGGGGTTTTGTTGGTCAAAGGGGAACCACGAAGAACCTGGGTCTTATAGAAAACCTATGGGTTAGTTATAGCCAACAAATGGTTCCGTTGCCGTGCTAGAATCCGTGATGAGTTGCAATTGTGATGTGTGACGAAGAATACCAGTTCTCGGAAGGCTCTGACAACTGGCATCCTGAAAAGACAGAAATCCAAGCTTGGTGGGACAAGACCATAAGAGATTTTGCAAGGCAAGAGAATAGACATCCGCATCTATGTGACACACATTGGTCGGATAGATATCTATGGAAAGATATTCACGAGATTTTCCAGGCATCATTTCCAAATGAGCTGCACGCGTGGATCTTGCGGATTGCAGAAAAGAAAACCTATTTTCAAGGAGGAGTTCCTACAGAGTGGACTCTTGAGCTCATAGCGCAGCTCAAAGCAATAGACAGCCTGTTGACATGCACAGTTGATTTTTGGGTCAATCATATGTTAGAAGGCTTCGTAACAGAATTTTCTATAGACACACTCAAATCCTATAGCCAGGCAAAAGCATACTTTTTCAGATGATTCCAAGGTAAGTTGCTGAACAATTTCAGTCTATACATTAAGATGCTGTTAGCTGAGAACGGTGTTTTAAGAATGCAGTAATATTATCAAGTTTTCCATGGTAAACAGTATATATAGTGATTCTGATGAAGATACCCATAATCTTAGAAGTGGTAAGAGGTATAAATTTAATAAGAATCTTGGAGGCCCTGGACTCCATATTGATACTGAGATTCCTTGTGACCTTGACAATGAAGCTACACCACCATTTACCCCTGAGAACCCTCCGGTTGCAGAGACCGCACCACCTTTATCTCAAAACCCACCCGCTATGTAGCCCACCCTACAGAATACTCAGCCTAGTACGTCTATCCTGATAAGCCCATTTGTTTTCACTACACAGAGCCCTTTATAGTAGTCGTGCACTAATCTGGGGCCTCCACCACCTAATAGGACAATGGCAAACACATATATGAAGCTACCGATATTCAAATAAACTGGCCTAGAAGACCCTAACCAACATTGGTTCCTTTGCGAAGCCGTATGGAGTGTAAGACAAATCCAGGATGATGCTGTGAAGAGAGCACAGCTCATCACCACTTTCAGGGACAGAGCTTTACATTGGTTCATGAAGTACTCTAACACACAGCCGAGAACCCTCGCAGAAATTAAAGCTACGCTTGTGGTAGAGTTTAAGAAACCTAAATCTAAATCTCAGTGTATAACCGAGTTGAAAGAGATAAAGCAGAAACCGACTGAAACGGTTTGGGAGTTTGATCAGAAGTTCAAAACCCTATTAGACCAAGTAATATTTTTTGTAGCTCCGGAACAACACAAGGAATGGTTTATTGCTGCTCTGTTGCCCCATATTAGATTACCATTGATGCAGCAGAAGGTTATGTCGCAGGCAGAGGCCTTGGAAATCACAATGAAGCTAGAGGCTTCGCCGATTGGTGAGACTAGTTCTGGAATATCTCAGATCCAAAACCAACTGACCTCCCTGACACTAGAGCTGCAAAGCATGAAGAATGGCAAAGAACAAAGGTATGAACCTAGACATGAGGTCTGGTGTACAAGTTGTAAAGGAGAAGGCCATGACCGTGAGCATTTCCCTTTATTCCGTGACTATCTTAATAGTGGTGTGCCCAACCCAATAAATCAGAATCAGGCCCCATGGTGTGAAATTTGTAGAACCACAGGACACAGACCTGAAGACTGCTATCTTATACAGAAATATGTGAAAACACCTAAAAATTTATACTGCACTTTCTGTAAATCAGTTGGACATGATGAATCCAACTGCCATGCATATGAGCTAATGAATGAGAGAAAACAAGATATGGACTCAATGAGAGGTGTTGGATTGTACTGTGTACAAGAAGATAACCAGCCGAAACAAGAAAATGCACAATATGACCAAGGAGGATACAGAGGTCGTGGTGCTGGATACCGCGACAGGGAAAGAAATGCTGGCCTGACATAGGGAAGAGGACGTGATCAGGTTATTTGTTATAATTGTGGCCAGCTAGGTCACGTATCTAGAGATTGTGTTAACCCATGCACTACATGCAATTACTGTAAATCATTCGAGCATGTTATTGAATATTTCCTAGTGCCAGAGGTGGAAATGCAGAAAAGAAGACGGATGGACGCACCAAACACGAACGTCCAGTGGATCGCAGTGGAGAGCAGACCAGTAGACCTGAGCATCAATGTGGTCACGCACAGTGGTGCTCAGACAGGCCACGACAGGGGAGCAGAAGCTTCCACGTCAGGGGAGGCTCACACAAGGCAGACTCCTCTTGAGACAGTATGAATAAGGAAAGCCCCGGGAAAAATACCTGCTCTCAACCTATGGAAGAACAAGGAGGTCTTCATCGATGCGCGAGATACCTTTAGAGAACTGGCAACAGAATCACAGAGGATCCCGTTGCGCAGTGAAACACTGCATGTTGAAGACATGCCAGCTGCTTATGATAAAACAAGTACTGCAACGGATGTCAGCACCTCCGTTGCACAGTTCCTGCGAAGCTGTATGAAGTTACTAAAAAGTGAAAATGCCATAGTAGAGCTACAGAAGCTCATAAACCAATATGAATCGTAGATGAGAATAAAAACTTCTGATAGTGCAGTACATCACATAAGGAAGCATAAAAGAACAGGCCAAGAAATGAGGCTTATCGCGCAGATAGGAGATTTTGAAATGGATGAAGTCATCCTTGATCTGGGATCCGAAGTAAATGTCTTGACTAAGCAGACATGGCAGCATATGGGTCGACCAAAGTTTTCATGGTCATCGATCCAGCTAAGAATGGCTAACCAAGAGAAAGTCATACCTTTTGGCCGGTTAGCTGACGTGATAGTCGACATCGATGGAGTCCAAAGTCATGCAGACTTTGAATTTATCGAGATCGTGGATGATACTCATCCTTTTCCTGCACTGCTAGGAATTGACTGGGCTATTGATAACTTGGCTATCATCAAATTAAAAACAAAGAATATGATATTTGAAGGAAATCATCTTAGGGTCATCGTACCGTTTGATCCTGCAGATGGTGATAGATACAGCGAGCCGATTCAAGAGGAATCCAAGGCTCAAGACTTGGACAGACTATACCAACTCACAGCGAACCAGGAAGATTACATTAATCCTACTGTAGATGGTACACTCAGCTGGAGATGTGACAGCTCCTACATCTCTGATTCAGAGGCAGGGCTGGAAAATTGGCAAAGTCGGATGCATGAAGTATCAGCACGAAGATGCACGCAGGTTACGAAATCACTCCGCTGGATTGGAAAGGAGGTAAGTCCTATTCCCACATATGATGGTTCTGCTAATGTTTACACTTTCATTCAAGAATACACTGCAGCTATCGTAGATGAGCACATATTACCAGCATTGGATATGGCACTGCGCGACACACCCGCCAGATGGTGGAATGCGCACAAGCAGACATTGACCACTTGGGATCAATGCAGAATTAAGATGCAGATTCGATTTGATGGAAGGGTTACCTTACCCTTTGAAAATTTTAATGGACAGACAGACCCTAGTAAGCACATTGAAGTCTGTTCGCAGACATGGCTAGAAAGGCCACATGAAGAATGGGTGCACCTATTTGTACATATGCTCGATAAGGGCATTCCGAAGAAATGGTACCTAGACCTGGAGTTGTGCAGGGAAACCACTGATTGGGAAATGTTGACTGCGAACTTCCAGAGGGACTTCAGCTTCGAGGACGAGAACTCGCTGATACATGAGGCATTTTAGTTAATTAAGGAACGCATATTCAGGGGAGACTGTCTTCACGAAGATACTACATGGGAAGAATTCTTCGAGGCAGATAGCATTCCTACGAACCTACACTTGGAATGGAAGGAACATGAAGAACATCCCATAGAGTGTTATAACCTAGCTGAAGAAGATGGCGATAGCAAGGAAGATGATGACGATGATCCGCACAACATAAACATACTAGAATTGGAGGGTGCGCGTGACGTATAAGGACCTCCGTTAGAAATCCCAGATATGAGCGGACAAGTAAAAACACAGAAGGTGAATATTAGCACAAGCGAAGAACCGAAGTTCGCAACAATAGGAGACTATTGGGACGATCAGACTATTGCAGAGATCGCAAACACCTTACATGAGTATTAGGAGCTATTTTCGACAAAATTTACATAAATGAAAGGAATTCTGGGAGACCTAGGAGTCATGAAGATCCCCTTGAAACCAGGCGCTAAGCCTGTCAAGTAGAGGCCATACAGATTGAACCCACGGTATAAAGAAAGAGTATGCGCAGAGTTGGATAAGATGCTTGAAGCAGGAATCATTGAACCTGTCGAAGAGTCCGAGTGGATTAGTCCCATGGTCGTTCAAGACAAGAAAACAAAAGGTGAGATCAGGATTTGTGTGGATCTCAGAAAACTGAATGATGCTTCCATACGCGACCCATTCCCTACTCCTTTCACGGACGAAGTGCTTGATAATGTTGGAGGGAATGAGGCCTATTCTTTTACTGATGGTTTCTCCAGATATCATTAGATCAGGATTGATCCCGTGGATATGCATAAGACGGCGTTTGCTACAAAATGGGGGTCGTTCCAGTATACAGTAATGCCTTTTGGGCTAAAGAACGCGCCTGCCATATTTTCCCGAGTCGTCATCGCAACATTTAAAGAGTTTATGCATAAGTTTATTGAAGCCTATTTTGATCATTGGACTGTGTTTGGTCTATTGAAGAACCATTGCACAAATCTTAGAATGATGCTTGAGAAGTGTAGAAAGCATCAGATCTCATTGAATCTGAAGAAGTGCATCTTCTATGTTCCAGACGGAATTTTACTTGGACACATTGTCTGTAAGCAGGGATTGATGGTGGACCCTGCAAAGATTGCCATTATTGTAAATTTTCCCACACCAACTTCTGTTAAGATGTTGCATTCTACCTTAGGCCATACTGGATATTACAGGAAGTTCATAAAGGGTTACGCATAGATAACCGTAGCAATGGAAAAGATGCTAAAGAAAGATGCACCGTTCATTTGGAATGCGGAATGTGAACAGGGTTTTGACACACTTAAAGAAAAGATGGTTACTGTGCTGATTCTAGTCTTTCCAGACTGGACGAAGCCATTCCATGTCCATGTTGACGCATCATGCATTGTCCTGGGAATCGTATTAGCTCAGCCAGGAGAAGGAGGTATTGACCACCCTATTGCATTTTCCAGCAGGAAGCTCTCAACAGCAGAAAAGAACTATACTACTACCGAGAGGGAAGGCCTTGCGATGGTATATTCCCTACAAAAATTCAGACATTACTTGCTTGGTGCGCACTTCCTTATGTTCACTGACCATTCTGCGTTAAAATACTTGGTCAATAAGCCAGTGTTAGGGGGACGCATATGCAGATGGCTACTGCTGTTCCAGGAATATGACTTTGAGATTATTGTTAAGCCAGGTAGACAAACTTGGGACCTGATCATCTCTCTAGGATTGAGTCAGGAGAAGAGCCGATGAACATTGAAGACAGTCTGCCTGATGAGCAGCTATTCACTATACAAGTTGCCGATGATTATTATAAGGATATCATTAATTTTTTGACAACAGGGCTGGCACCGTAGGAATTATCTGTCCAGCAGAAGAAGCAGCTAGTGGTACGTGCCGCAGATTTCACTATAATTGCAGGTCAGTTATACAAACTCGGACCAGATGAAGTCTTTTGTAGATGCATACTAGATCATGAGAAACCATTTATTATAGCAGACGCATATTCAAGGATCGCGGGAGGTCACTATGCAGGAAGGGTTACCACGCAGAAGATATTGCGCGTAGGGATATGGTGGCCCACGATCCAAAAAGATTCCAAAGAACACTGCAGGAACTGTGATGTCTGTCAGAGGACAGGGGAAACCTTCACGAAGAGATGAGATGCCATTAAACCCACAGTTGACCTTGCAGGCATTTGAGAAATGGGCAATTGATTTTGTGGGTCCTATAAACCCACCAGGAAAAAGAACTGGTGTGAGGTATATTATTACTGCTACTGATTACCTCACCATATGGGCAGAAGCAAATCCAGTAAAGGATTGCAGCACAGTTCATTTTTGAAGAAATATTGTCAAGATTTGGCTGTTCGAAAATTTTGATGAGTGACCAAGGTACTCATTTTTTAAACAAGACCATTGAGGCACTTACAGAGGAATTCCACATTTGTCATCAGCGCAATACTCCATATCATCCACATGCGAATGGCACTGTTGAGGCTTTCAATAAAATATTGGAGAACGCACTCACTAAGGTCTGCAATGTAAATAGAGATGATTGGGATCTGTGTGTCTCCTCTGTGTTATGGGCATACAGGACTACATGCAAGAAACTGATAGGACATACACCTTTTCAGTTGGCTTATGGGTAGGAAGCTATAATGCCAATTGAATATATTGTCCCTAGTTTAAGGATCACTGCGTTCACAGGGATGGAACACCACGCAACATTAGAAGAAAGGTTTCTACACCTCGTTGGGTTGGAGGATGATCGCTTCATTGCCGACTTCCACCAGCATGTTCAGAAAGATCGTGAGAAATCTTGGCATGATCGCCATATAAAGAACAAGTGCTTTTAGCTAGGTGACCTAGTCCTCCTGTATGATAGCAAATTCATGAAGTTTCCCGGTAAATTTAAGATGCATTGGCTTGGTCCATATACTGTGATACATGTTACTAACATTGGTGCAGTCCAGTTATCCAATTTAGCTGGCGATACCCTACCAACTTTGATAAATGGAAGTAGACTAAAGCTGTATCACGATAGTCCTGCTTCGCCAAATCCTGAGTAACAAGTAGAGGAAGAAATTTCTAAGTGTCAAGTACAGTTGAAATTGGACACTAGAAATGTAAAGGAGGCTGTACATGTATGATAAGAAGAACAAGGTATGATAAGAAGGACAATGTATGCACCACGCAGCACTGCTGAAGCTGCGCAAGAGAAAAAAAAAATCAAATTTGAAATCGCGCAGTTGAAATTTTTTGGCACTGCGAAGTAACTGCGCAGGATCCTAGATGGCTTGCCGTGCAGCTCTGCGCAAGACTCAAAAAAATAGCCATTACAAAATTTTTTGAGCAAAATAGCCGTTATATGACCATTGCAATGAACCGCTTCAACATTTAATGAAAAGATAGCCTTTATGAACACGCTGACGATGGAAGGGACTGAAGGATTCACTCAAATTGACCAACGAACACCTCATTAAATGCTCATCTAGCCGTTGGAAGGCGCGGAGGGACTCAGCTGGGCATATAAATAACACCGCATAAGGACTTGCGGGTGTTACCAGACACTTAGAATTTTCATGCGTTGGCTCTTGTATTAGCAATCCTTAGCCATATTCCTGAAACAGTTGCCTACTCTCACCAGTGAATGTCCAAATCACCAGACAGAGAAGAAGAGCTTACACTTCAAGAAGCAATCCGAGTTTTTCAGCATGGGGGGATTGCAGAGTTAATGAAAACCCCTACCAAGAAGACTATACTCGAACCCAGTCAAGCATCTAGAAGATCACCTCGCCATAATCCAATCATGCAGGACAAAGAGAAAGCCACAACTGGACCGCGAAGCAAGACTCCCAAGACGGGCCAGACGGCACCGAGATCGCCGGTCTTTCAGAAGGAACCCTTGAAGTTGACACCGGAGTATATATCACCACGGGTGTTGGATGCCCCAGTCTTTAAATTGGCCAAGAATGCTAGATATGAAATCCCATTGTCCCCGATTTCAAAACATGTAGAGGTTTCCAAGAACCTACTCGGAAAGATCGTAGACTGTAAGTGGGAAGACTTTGACCTCCTAGGCATGCAAAAGGAAAAGCCCCACGCGCCTAAGTACCCACAGTTCCAGCCTGAACAGTATATGTGTTGGAAAAAGGATGCCAAGGAAACTTTTAACTTGGTCATCGAAAGCTGGTTGACGTCGGTAGTGGAGTCCGGATTACTGAACCTGCTCTGACTACCTCATTTTGATCGATCACCAGAAGTGAATGTGGTGGTTCGCACGCTGATGGTGCGAATCCACCAGGGATATCTGTGGCTCGAAAACAATCTCGATGTAAACATTGATTTAATCCACTGCATCACAGGGTTAAGCAAGCGCAGTAAGGATCCCAAGCAATTCTTCCAGGGGAAGAATAAGGAAAAAGAGGCGGTCGAAAAGTTGAAGAAAACTCATGCATTGGTGAAAGGGAAAAGAGGTTTTCCCACAGAAGAAATTGAAGACAGAGTGACAAGATTTGTCACCCAGCTGCTCACAGGAAAAATCATAAGAATAGGTAGGCCTTCGGAGGTACCTGCGAGCGTAATACTACTCGGTGCTGCAGCGGCTGAAGGCACTCAATTCAATTGGTGTCAGTACCTTCTCAATGAGTTCCTAGACGAACTCAATGATACATAGGAGAATGGTTGACAGTTCCACTTTACATGGCTCATCATCCTCATCGCCTTTTCCGGATGGAAGGATCCAAAGGACTATGTGGGTGTCATTACAAAAACCAATGATCCCAAAGGGTTTTGTTATGCCAACCTCTGGGAAAACATCAACGCAGAGCGACAACACGCGACAACTGAAGTTTTCTATCAGTATTACACTCATCTGCGCGATGTGATCACCCATATAGCTCGCACCACAAAGCAGGTAACGTCGAAGTACATTCGCGTTCTTGATTTCATGGCGGACATGCGATGTATCTTTATTTCACCCAAAGCGAGAATGAAGAAGCTAGAATGGTACGCGGGTAACTACCATATGTATGAGGAGGACATTGACATCCTCATGAAGGACTGTCGACCAAATTCCATGTTGAAGTCATGGATGTTGAGACAGACTCTGAAGAAGACGAGCCAATCCCGCTGTCATGCCCGATTGTTGAAGAAATAGGAAAGCGGAAAGAACCTGAGACCTCACAGAAGCAGAAGGTGCGGAAGAAGATGAAGGCCACAAAGACTCAATCTGAGACAGTACTGAACGAAGATGACTTTGAGATGATAGCAGAAAAGGTCTCAGAACAAATGCAGGAGCTCATGGCTGACAAAGACAAAAATGACAAGGTCATCCAGGATGACCTGCAAAAGACTAGGCTCGCACTGCAAGGTCTTATGAAGAAAATGGATGATGTCCAAAAGAGCCTAACCTTGCCGCGTGACACAGCAACTAAAGGGAGGTCGGTACGAACCTCGCAGCAAACATCGCCGTAGCTAGCAATAATGTTTCCTTCTAAGACTAGGGTTGTCCATTTGGACCCATTGGCTATTTCATTACCAATGACAGAACAGATCGTCCTGGACACAAAGGGAGTCGAGCGGGTAGAGCTCGACTTGGACAAGATTCCTTTGCCTGGCTTACACTTTATGCACATGCAGATCGTCGATGAGATGCATGAAAGAACAATAGAGTCCATGAAGTCACAAGCGGAGCTGCACGCAGCAAATAGGAAACTTGAGTTGCATGCAGAAATGCAGCTACGTGATGAATAGGACCGCCATAAACAATTGGAGACTACCATATCTATATTTCCCAAGATATTGAAGGTCTAGAACTCCAGGAGGATCCTGCGGACACAGTTCTCAGGATCGGAGACAAGGTGATATCTTTGAAGATGGAGATGCAGGATAAGGACATCTTCTATGAGGCCGATCTCGCTGCCTTGAAGGAAAAACTGAATAAGCAGATGCCATTAACTGAGTAGCAGTTAAGAGAGCAAGCAGTGAGTGCCGCCACGCAGAGCATAACAAGTGAGATGGCTAAGTGCCAAGATCTCTTGGAGAAGGTTTCAAAGGCATTCACTAACCTTGAAGAGGATCAAGGGCTACTGCAAGTGAAGACCACGGTAAAAGAAAAGCAGACCGCGCTAGAAAAGTTGGACACAGAGCTCAAGGCTCTGACACCCAGGGAGAGGCTTGTCGAGCACCCTATATGTAGATAGATTATTACCAACACATAGAGCATACGAGATTTATTGTCAACCCGAGAAAGTCTTTTTATTTCAAAGGATAAATGCACAGTCTATGCTTAAACACCAATCACTATAATTGAATACTTTTATCCTCTAACAGCTATGTTCATCCCAAAGAGCTATGTAATCCCAGTTGCTTTCTAAATACCATAATTTCAATTCCTTTCTACCATGCATCAACAAGAAATAAAATAAGGTTCAAAGACAATTGCAGATAAAAATAAATCCTATTCACATCCTAGAACAAGTAACTCACTTCTTCAATCTGATCACTCTTGAAAACCATAAGCAGAAACTGAATATTAATCTAGAAATTCAATTGCAAAGGATTGAGTTCAGCTGTTCTAAGAGATTGAATTACAGGAATGAAAATCAACAGTCATAACAGAAAGATAAATTGCAGAGGCTCATGGGATCACAACTTAACTGCGAGATGAACAAGGCTGTGTACAATTGTCACACGAATTGCATAAAGTTTCTACTCAGTCGACTGTCACTCTGTATTACTTGCCAATTTCAAAGAAACATAATCTTAATTATACTGGAAATCCACACCAAAATTACTACTGCTGCATACAAAAGAAGTATCATGAACTGTAATACCCCAATTTGGACCCTTAGGAAATATTGGCTCTAATGTAAATATTGTATACACACGTTGTATGTTTCCCTAGCATGGAGCTCAAGGCCAAGGCCCCGCTAGTTTATGCTCGGATTTTATTTAAATTAGACACGCTTGATATTTTGTTACCCACGTGCTATTAAGCCATGGGATATTGTAAATTGATGTAAATATTTAATATTGAAATAAAATTCCAAAACTGGCTACGGAGGCAACGAATGAGAAGGGGCCACATGTATCCACTAGGGAGTGGTGAGGGGGCTATGGGATTAAACCCTAGGCTGCCACATGTCATTATGAGAACCCATTGACTTTCCTAGATGACATTTATGCCTGTTGTAAGGAAGTGGTTGAGATTTCAGCCCATGGCTTCAATGGAGCATGGGCAGCCCTAAAATTCGTATGGGTAGGTATGGGCTTTGTTTTCTTGTACAAGAAGTAACTCAACCTCATGGGAGGTGGCTTCATTCTCATCCCCATTCCATTGTGGAGGGATCTAGTATCATTCTGCATCCAAAAACGAGTGCCAGCAGTGAGAGAACTAGAAATCGCGACCTTGAGAGAACCCAGATTTTGAAAGACCAAAAACGCCCAGATTTGGCATGGGACAGGGAAATCCAATGGGGGATCCATCAGCATGAACCTTGGGGCGAATTTGGGAGCATTAGCTACCCCGAAACCAATAGGAAAACCCAGTTTTTGCAGCTCAGAAAACCAGTGACGGATTTGAGTATTTGGTGAGCAAAATGGTGAGAAAACCAGTTGGGAATGACTATGCAGAGGTTGGGTGTGCTTGATAAACCCAGTGAAGGCTAGGATCTCAAGGAGTAGAAGCTGGACCTTTCTATGCCAATCCTGAAGAGCACTGGAGGGAAGAGTTGCCTAAGGGACTGTGTAACAGAGAAGGGGATCTTCCTTGTGTTGGATGTGGTAGGTAATGTGGGTGCCTGACTGTTGAGTTCACTTGAGATGCCTGTAGCTCAGTGGTTGAGCTCACTGGATTAGCGTTACCCTCCTCTATCTTCTGGTATGCTTGATAAACCCAACGGTGTGTTGGCTTAGCATAGTTGATGACCGAAACCAAGGCTGTGAGTGAGCCCAGCTAGTTCCTCCTTAGTGGATACACAGCCCAGCTCGGGGGTGACCTCTCAGCTGAAAGAACACAAGCTGGACAGAGGTCTATGGTTGGGAGGAATGTTTCCCTCACGTAGCCGGTCGCTGGACATCTACTCATCAAGATAAGTGTTCTCTGTATTATAAATTGTTTGTATTTTGTGTTCTGCAGTATGATAAATTGTCCATGTTTAATGAAATGAACTAATTATCTTAGTATGGAATCCATGCATGGCACTGGAATGAGATTGGGTCTCTTTATGTTGAATCATTCTCTGCTGTGATAGATATGTTATGCAATTACTGTCTGTTTGTGTGCTTGCTAGTATGTTCATTCCGCTGTGTTTTATTTGAAGTATGAGTCTACACACAAGAAGTTCTAATTATCCCTACAGTTCTTAGTAATGTAGAGGCTTAATTTGTCAATAAGCCCGTGTGTTGTTAACGTTTCCTTCCTTGCACGGGAGTGAAGGAAGGGGACATTACATGAACAAAACATCACACAACAATAAAAAGTCCTATTTTAACTCAGCAATCTCTGTGGAAGACGAGCCCAGCCTTCACACAGAGATGCTGGCTAAACAACGTATTCCTTTAACTCAGAGATAACTCCTTATATTAACAGAAGAATGATTACACAGTTGCCTTTACTGCTAATACAATGGATAGATTTTGTGTTGTTCAACCCCCTGGGTCGAGGCAACTCCCCATATTTATACATACAGAACGTAACATCCAATCCTAATAACGGGCAGCCATGAAGATCTCTGATCTTCATGCGCCCTAAATAACAAGCTGTTACAATACGTGGCAAAGTGGAGACATAAAAATACGAGAAAGCTGTCGATTGGCCCAGGAGTGGCGATCTTTCTAGATCACAACTATACTCGAGTAGCGACATACTAAAGATAGCGCATTCTGTTACAGCTGCCCTGTCACAGCTCCACCTAGGATGTTGTATTGGAACCATGTGCCTTAATTGATGATCCGAGCCCCGAGGATCCTTTTTAAGCAACGAACATCCCTTCTTTCAAGACTTGTTCAGCCCCACCTTCCTGCAGTCCACTTATCTCAAACTACCTTCATAAATCATAACATGTTAGCACAATTGAGAGATACACAGCTTTAATTATCACAATCATAAGCATTAATAAGATAAAGCAATGATCAGTCATACCTTGGCAGTTTGGGGGAATAAAGTGAGGATAATAGGTCTGATTAGCATGATAAATGGTGTAGGACAGGGAAAGGAAAGGTGATCAAGGATGATTAGAAGGGGCCAATTCTGAACTCAACATCTCCCCCCAACTACCCTGTTGCATGTCCTCATGCAACAACCTGCATCATTTGGAATCTGAATCCTGTACTGAGCTCTATCCATGGAGAGAGGAAAAATTGTAGGGAAACTCAGGCACCCCATCTGTCCTTCCAATGCTACCTGCTGGTGTCTGGAAATGTAATTGATACAAGTGGAAATCACTTATTCCTGCAGTCTCATTATATGCTGTGCCTGGGGAGGACTTGAAAAGAAATCTTTAATCTGAATCCAAATCAATGACATTTCTAGGAGGTAGAAGCACTGTTTCTTGTGGGGCAGTGTCTTCTAGCACATCTAAGTCTAATAAGAGAGTTGATGGTTCTTGTGTAACAACAACATCCTTTAGACTCTCTTTAGCCGCTACCTTCATTGCTTTTAGAGACACTGGTTCTTGTGTAATAGTGTCTTCTTTGTCCTTCTGCTGCTGAGATTGGATATCCTTCTCATTGTGCAGCTCCTCCTCCAAGATTTCGGTGTCGCTTGAGCATGGTGTCTGTACCTGTTCATCTTCACTCCACTGTGTATCGGGAATGATATCCATTCCAGGGTTATCTTTCAAATGAAATTCAGGAGTTCCTGCTGCAGCCTCCAAGGATGTTAGTTCTTGTGTAACAACATCCTGGCTTGCCTCTTCATCCTCCTGTTGTTGCAACTCTTCTCCTATGAGCTCTGTGTCATGGGAACCCTATGGGGTTACAACCCAGAGTTCATCATTAAATTCCAGAGTGTCCTCTATTCCAGGTTCTTCTCCCATCTGCTTGGCCGGTTGGACAGGTACACTCAGGTTTGCTGGGTCTTGTGTTACAGCACCCTGTTCAAGTTTATCAATGTCCTGCCCTTGTGGTTCATCTTCTAAAATTTCTGTGTCATGGGAACATTCTAGGGTTACAGTATAGAATTCCTCAATAGGCTCTAGAGTGTCCCCCATCCCCGGTTCTTCTCCCATCTGCTCTATAATCTCTGTGTCGTGGGAGCATTCTGGGGTTACAGTCAATTCTTTATCCCCATCATCATACATGATTTCATCCCTTAGCTCCTCTGTCACAGGATTGGTGGCAGCTTCAGCAAGGATGTGTAAAGATGTTGGTTCTTGTGTGGCAGCATCTTCTTTTTTTGCAGCTTCCTCTATTGTGGTTGCAGGCTGTTGTGCTGAGCAGGTACGAAGTATAATCTTGTGGCCTGCCTCCTTGAAGATTTATCCACAAGTGGGACAGAGTACTCGTTCATCCTCCTTGCCAGGCTCAGTAGAATCTGATCCCTCCAGTTGGTCTGCAGCCTCTACCAATGTATACATTTTTCTTTCTCCTTGTTTTCTGTAGGTTTCCTTCCACGTTTCCAACTCCCTTCGAAGTACTTGGAGGTCTTCTTTTAATAGTGCATTCTCAGCCAGAAGTCCTAATTCCGGGTTCTTCCTCCACTGGCCTTTGTGGAGCATCCATTGGTCTTGGTACAAGGACCGGGGGCTCAACCTGTGCCTCTAGGGTTGCCCATCTTTTTCTGGCTGCCTCTGCTGCTGTAGCTGATTGAGTTCTTTTCTTTCTGATTGGTGCGGTTATGCTAAATTCATTGATTAATCCCTTTCTTTTCCTTTGTGGTGTTTTCTTTTGTGGAGCTGGTATATAGGGATTCACAGCTGAGGTCAAAGGAATGTTTTCTTGCCTCTCATGCTATTCTTCTTCAATTAAAGCTCCTCCTTCCCACTCAGGTGAGGATTCAATAGTTACCAGCTCAATGTTTTCTTCTATTGCCCTGGATCTGTCACCTTAAGGTTCAATTGTCGCAGCATTTAATGCTGCTCCAATTTCACCTTCTGCTGTCGGAGCTGCCCTGTTATCGGGGTTTTCCACAAGATTTTTATCTACACCCTCCCCCGATGGCTCTGCTTGTGCCCCCGGTTGTTCTTCTTCTAATATAGTTTCATCCTCCCCAGATGGTCCTGCTTGTGCCCCCGGTTGCTGTTCTTCTACTATAGTTTCATCCACCCTGGATGGATCTGCTTGTGCCCCCGATTGCTGTTCTTCCGCAATTTCATCCCCCCCCCCAACTTCAGTGGAGGGACTCTGGTCCTCCTGTTGTGGTGGGACTCGTATCTGCTGTAATGGGACAACCCACAAGGGGACAGGTTGCTGAGCTCAAGCTGTGATTTGTTCCCAGGTTATATGATGCTGGGCAAGGGTTCTTACAATTATTAATTTGATAAGGCCATGGTGGGTGAGGGAGGAAAGTGGGTTCTTAGCAGACTGGACAAATGCTGCCATATGACGCAAGTCATGCAGTAGATAATATGGAATGTTTAATAAAATGCCATGGCGGAGATGAGAAAGTAAAGGGAGTTCAGAATTATACACAGTTTGATATCTACCTTCACAAGTGATGTACTTCTTGAGGAAGACAGCAACCTGGTCCCATGGCCGCGGCAGTGAGTGCAATGCGATCCCTCTTCTTGACGCTTCTACTTGCTCCCCCTCCATTTAAAATGCTTCCCGTGCAGTCGTTACAGGGACTCGTCGGTTAAACCATGGCTTTCCCACCAGCAAGATGGCCGTAACCTCGGATATAATGGCCTCAGAGACCTCTATGCGTAGCCCCCACACCATAGAGTGAGTTTTGGTGAGGTTTAGAGCAAACTGCAAGGCTGCTTCCCGATTGAATCCATCTAGTCACTCAAAAAAATCGAGCCAGCCGACGGCTTGAAAAATGGCAAGAACTTGAAGATTTTTTCTGAGTTCCTGTGTATTCACAGGTTCATGACGAGCTGGAATCCCCATGGTCTTGGCTGCAGGCTGAATTTGCTATCCCATAGATGGCAGAATCCGAGAATGGAAGTTGCAGCACAGAGGATGCACAAATCGCTGAGCGAAGACGTTGAGAGAATAGGCAAATTTGGAAAGTTGAGCACAGAAAAACGTTTGAAATTTCCATGCCGAATTGGGGAAGGTGGCAGTTATTAGTGTTTACGTCGTACGAGGGAAAGGTTTAATCAGGTATAATGGTAATATGAGTAAAGGTATGATTGATATTGTTTAAATGATATCAACACTTAATCACATGATAAATGAAAGCCATACCTCATGAGACTATGCGTCGGATAACCTGCGGAGAATGGTGGAGCGTGCAGTTGGTGACGTTGCGGAGCCAGACTCGTTCACAGTCATAAATTTGATCATGATGACCAGAATAATGCAATAATTTCTTCCGTCGGTGAAACACAAACCATCGTGTCCTCGGGGTCGGAATGATGAATTCGCCGGCACGACTGGGATGAACCAGAGCCATAGTTTAGCAGGTTTGGAGCAATTCTTTCGTTAACACAGGAGTTACCTCTGCAAGTTGCCAGAAATGATATCACAGCCGACGAAAAAGATGTTGCAGCCGCCAGGAAATATTCACAGCCACCGAGAAAAGGATTTACGGGATTGAGAGAGATTATGGCTGTCAGGGAAAAGTTTTACAGTGGCGGGAAATATGTCACGGTCACCAGGAAATATGTTGCAGCCACCAGGAAAGATGTTGCAGCCCCATGAAAAATGGTTCACGGCAGCCGGGAAAAAAATTTACGGGATCGGGAAAAATTATGGCTGTCAGGGAAAAGTTTTATGGCGGCGGGAGATATGTCGCAGTCGCCGGGAAATAAGTTGTAGCCATCGGAAGATATGTTGCAGCTACTGGAAAATGGTTCACGGCAGCCGGGAAAGAGGTTTTACGACTGTTGGAAAAATAATTTTAGGGTTGACGGGAAACGATAATGCAGCCGCTGGGAAATGATGTTGGAGCCACTGGGACATGATGTTGCAGCCGCTGGAAAAGATGATGTAGCTGCCGGGAATGGTTCACAGCTGCCGGGAAAAAGGGTTTACGGCCGCTGGGAAAATGATTTTACAGTTGATGGGAAACGATAATGCAGCCGCTGGCAAATGATGTTGCAGCCGCTGGGAAATGATGTTGCAGCCACTGGGACATGATGTTGCAGCCGCTAGGAATGGTTCACAGCTGCCGGGAAAAAGGGTTTACGACCGCTGGGAAAATGATTTTACGGTTGACGGGAAACGATAATGCAGCCGCTGGGAAATGATGTTGCAGCCGTTGGAAAATGATGTTGCAGCCGCTGGGACATGATGTTGCAGCCGCTGGGAATGGTTCACAGCTGCCGGGAAAAAGGGTTTACGGCCGTCGGGAAAACAATTTTAGGGTTGATGGGAAACGATAATGCAGCCGCTGGGAAATGATGTTGCAGCCGCTGGGACATGATGTTGCAGCCGCTGGAAAAGATGTTGCAGTTGCCGGGAATGGTTCACAGCTGCCGGGAAAAAGGGTTTACGGCCGCCGGGAAAATGATTTTACGGTTGACGGGAAACGATAACGCTGGGAAATGATGTTGCAGCCACTGGGACATGATGTTGCATCCACTGGGAATGGTTCACAGCTGTCGGGAAAAAGGGTTTACGGCCATCGGGAAAACGATTTTAGGGTTGACGGGAAACGATAATGCAGCCGCTGGGAAATGATGTTGCAGCCACTGGGACATGATTCACGGCTGCCAGGAAAAGTTGTTGCAGCTGCCAGAAAAGTTGTTTACGGCTGCTGGGAAAAAGGATTTTTACGTCTGCCAGGAAATATGTCGCGGTTGCCGGTAAAGATAATGCAGTTGCCGGAAAATATGTCGCAGCTGCCGGAAAATATGTTGCAGCTGCCGAAATTTTATTATATATATATATATATATATATATTTTTTTTTTTTTTTTTTTAAGGAAAAAGGGAAATACAGCATAGGACGACACAGGGCGACTCTTGTTTGACAGGCCCAATCTAGTCGTTCTCCTGGAAATTTTTGAAAAATAACAGCAAATGAAAAGATCAAATGTAAAGAGAAAAAAAAAATTATACGCTACAGCAGAAAGTTATTTATGTACAATAGTTTAAAATGCGATTTTCAGTTTAAGGATTGGCAAGGGCAGAGAGAAATTCCTGCTCTAGTGCCAGCTGATAATCTGGATCGGCGGCAATTTGCGAAATGAATGCATCTTTCGAAATAGGCTTACGATACAGTCGCTGTCTGTGGCCATTAGCAAGTAATGGTATACGGTTTTCATCAATGGTCACCAGACGGACAATGCCGTTGTCAAATACCCTGTCGACCAAATATGGGCCCATCCATCTTGTACGTAATTTACCTTTAAAATCCCTCTTGAACCTGGAGTCATATAGTAGCGCCCAGTCTCCCTCACAGAAGATTTTATTTTTAATAAATCGGTCATGCCAGTTGGATCTCTGTTGCTGAAGCAACACAGTCTGGTCTACTACAGCTAACCGTTTCTCATCCAATTCATTTAGTTGATTCAATCTTCTCTTTTGGGCTTCTATTACATCCAGATTCATTTCGGTGGCTGTTTTCAGGGTTTTGATCTCAAACTCAATTGGAAAGATGACACTCTTCCCATACACTAGATCATAGGGAGAGAGCCCTGTGGTGTTGTGCCACGTTGTGCGATATGCCCACAGCGCTTCTAGAAGCCTGTCAGCCCAATCCTTTCGATGGCTCTTAACTGTTTTAGTAAGGATTGCTTCAATAACTTTATTAGTACTTTCCACCTGGCCATTGGCCTGAGGGTGGTAAGGTGAAGCTACCCTATGCTGCACATGATACTTTCGGAGCAAGGATTCAAATTGGTGTGAGATGAATTGCGGTCCCCCATCGGTAACTACTTCCTTCGGTACCCCAAAGCGGGTAAAGATTTCACTGTACAGAAAATCAATCACCGCCTGGTCAGTAGCCTTAGCCAAAGCTACAGCCTCTACCCACTTGGTCATGTAATCAGTACAAACCAGAATGTAAACTTTCTATCTGGAAGGAGGGCTGATAGGGCCAACAAAATCCAATGCCCATCTATCAAATGGTTCAACTACTACTTGGGGCTGTAGAGGCATCTGATCTATTTTATTAGGCTGGCCCATCCTTTGGCAGCTGTCACAGGACTGAACATACCTTTTAGCGTCTCTGAACAGAGTCAGCCAATAGTAGCCCATTCGCAGCGCTTTATGCCCTGTTCTTTTATCTGCAAAGTGTCCCCCACAAGGTCCATCATGATAGGCTTTCAGTATGTGAAAGATCTCATTTTCCCTTACACATCTCCTAATCTCAAGATCGGGCCCTGTGTAGAAGAGATGACCATTGAGCCAACAATACCTGGCACTTTGCTGGATAATTTTTCTCTTCTCTCATTTAGACATGTGTGGCGGGAGCTTTCCTGCAACCAAATAGTTAGCAACGTCTGCATACCAAGGGGAATGAGCTGAAAGTGCGAATAGATGTTCATCTGGAAAAGAATCCTCAACAGGCGCACTGTCATCACTGTTAGTAAAACGTGATAAAAAATCAGCAACAACATTTTCTTTTCTAGGTTTATCTATAATGGTAATATCAAATTCCTGCAATAACAAGAGCCACCTGGTCACTCTGGCATTGGTGACAGGTTTGTTCATTAAATACTTAATGGCAGAGTGGTCAGTGTGCACAAATGTAGGATACCCAGTAATGTAATGCCGAAATTTATTAATAGAGTAAACAATAGCAAGGAATTCTTTCTCAGTAACAGTATAATTAAGTTCAGCAGGGGCTAAGTTTTTACTAACATAATAGATGGCATAAGGTACTTGACCATCCTGCTGCCCTAGTACTGCTCCAATGGCGGTATCAGAAGCATTTGAAGAAATGTGGAAGGGTATGGTCCAATTAGGTCCCCTTAGGATAGGAGCTGTGGACAACTTCTCTTTAAGCTTATCAAACGCTGTCTGGCATGCTTCACTCCACACAAACTGTGCATCCTTCATTAACAAAGAAAACAAAGGAGAAGCAAGTTTGGAGAAGTTTCCTATAAATCTCCGATAATATCCAGCATGTCCCAGAAAACTTCGCACCTCTTTCTGAGTTGAAGGAGTCGGTATATTTTTTATCACCTTAATTTTTGAAGGATCCACCTGAATGCCATCGATAGAGATGAAATGTCCTAATACCACCCCCTCACTCATCATCATATGGAATTTTTCAGTGCTTAATGAGAGGCGAGCATGTTCGCAGCGAATTAAAACCTTCTTTAAATTTTCCAGTGCTTCCTCAAAGTCTTTGCCATAGGGAGTAAAATCGTCCATAAATACTTCCATACTATCATTAACTAATTCAGAGAATATGCCAATTACAGCTCTTTGGAACGTTGCTGGTGCATTACATAAACCAAAGGGAAGCACTCTGTAGGCAAACGTTCCCCATGGGCAAGTGAAGGTGGTCTTATCCTGGTCCTCAGGAGCAATCTGAATTTGGTTGTACCCGCTGAACCCATCTAAGAAGGAGAAGAACTTTTTCCCTGATAGGGTATCAAGTACTTGGTCAATAAAGGGCAGAGGGAAATGATCCTTTTGCGTAGCTTTGTTCAGCTCCCTATAATCAACACAGACTCTCCATTTACCATTTTTCTTGGGCACAGTTACAAGTGGGGAAACCCACTCACTATCTGAAATAGGATAGATAAACCCTGCTTCCAAAAGTTTCTGGATTTCCTCCTTCACTATATCCCTCAGATTGGGGTTCATGCATCGTTGAGGTTGACACACAGGCCGGGAGTCATTTTTAATGTAAATATGGTGGGTGCACAGATTAGAGGGGATACCCCTCATGTGTGTATACTCCCAGGCGAATGCCCCCTTATGTTCTTTCAAGACACTGATTAGGCACTTCTGTTCCTCTAAGGAGAGACCAGGGTTGATGTTCAAAGTCCTTCCAGGTTCTACCTCAATAGGAATACTTTTTGAATTTTTCAAAACTGGGATTATGTTTGTGTCACCAACTAGTGCTTCTTCCGTAAGCTTTTCTTGTTCTTCCTTACCAAGGGTAATGTTCAGGATTTGATAGACCTCTTTATCCACTGAAGCGGGTTCACTAATAAAATTACTAATAACATCGTCTTCTGTTTCGTTTTTAAAAGTCAAGGCCTTCCCTATAGTTAATAGTGGTTGAACATCCTCCTCCTCCTCCTGCTCTATCCAAAGGGAAGTTTTAGCTTCTAAACTCGGTCGAGCTGGAGGATACAGGGTGAGGTTTTTAGTCTCCGTGCCATCAGATATAGTCATGGACCCTAATCGATAGCTGATGCAGGCATCAGCTGTGGCCGACCAAGGCCTCCCCAGGATCAATGGGTGTCCCCCCAGCTGTGATTTTGGTTGTAATATCAAAAAGTCAGCAGGGTACTCCCATGAATCTACTGAGATGACAAGGTCGTCCAGAATCCCTTCAGGTCTAATGGTGGATATGTCTGCCAATTCTAAAATGGTAGGGGTCGGTCTAAAATTAGTGAGCCCAAGCTTCTTGACAGTCTCAATTGTTATAACATTGATCGCTGCTCCTAAATCGACTAGCACGTTGGGTATCTGCATCTGTCCTACATGTACAGTGACGGTAGGATTGCCAGGGTCGTCATACTTAGTCACAGGGGTTTTCCTATTATCAAAGCAGATAAATTCCCTATGACATGAACAGTGGGAGGATCTCTGGGTTTCCTCCCTGGTTTCTTAGTGCACAGGTCCCGAACGGTTCTAGCATAAATAGGCACGTCTTGAAGAGCTTGCAGAAGGGGGATTTTGACGTAAATATTCTTTAACTCTCCTAAGAGGTTAAACTGAGGTTGCCCCCCTATTTTTGGTAGCATTAGTCTCTCGGGGTATGGTGGTTTCCTTATCAGCTGGGTAGGCTGCGTATTGTCCAATTTATTGTTTGATGTTTCAGCCGTCCCATCCAAGGGATGCTTAGCACCTTCAGTGATAGGAACTGTATCGAATGGATGCTGTGAACTCTCTCCTTCTTCATGCACAGAAGGTGGAGCATCTTGTGCAATTACAGGTTCTATTATCTTCCCAGATCGTAGACGAATGTCATTACAAGGTACAGGAGAAAGAGAGTAGGCTGGCATATTGATAGTTTCCAATTGATGGACTGTTTTATTATTCGGGTTAGGATTAGGTTGGGCAGGCAGCTGAGGCCGGATTGGTATATTAGGGACAGGATTATTCTGCAGCTGCAGCTGCGACTACTGAGGTGGATATGGAGGGTATTGAGGAAATTGAGGGTATGGAGGAGAATATGGTAACTGCTGAGGTGGAGGTGGTTGAGGAAACTGGTTCCCAAGAGGGAAGTTCCTCCATCCAGGAGACCACGACGTAGGTTGATGTGGTGGCTGTGTCCAAGGACCCCATGAATTAAAATTTTGCATTGCAGGTTGGGAAGGATTCCATTGAGCATAATTTGAAGGGAGTTGTGTATTCACATTTTGCATGTTATTATTCCAATTGCTCATATTATTCAAAAATGGAAACGAGTCCAGAGGCATACCTTGATTTCGAGGCTGCCAAGGTTTCTTCTGTGCAATGAAATAGGCTGATTCTACTTCTGGAGTTGATGCCTGTAGAATAGCCTTCACTTGGGGGAGTGAGGGGCATTCTTTCATGTCATGGTTCAGCTCACACAGCTGACATACTTCTACCTTATCAAGTGGGCATTTTTTCAGTGGATGATTCTTTCTACATCGGGGACAGAACACACGTAGTGTGAGATCCTCCACTGCCTGTTTTTGTTTTGCCTTCAGGATATCAATCTCCGAAGAGATGGAGCTCATCATTTCTATTTTAAAATTTTCAAGGAGATTTCCTATCTCTGCACGGGTAGCTCCTCCGTTGGATGAATTCTGAGTTCTGTCGAAGACATCACGTTCCAACTTATCCCGTTTGTCCCGCTTATTGTTCCTGGAAGATCCTCTAGAGTATCTCTTACATAATTCCACAATCGTCTCAATAGGTTCTTTGGAGATATATCCCTTTCCTAACAGATTTAACATGTCTAAACAATCATCCTTGATCCCTCGAAGCAAGATTATCTTGAGCACGTCCAGCCCCATGTTCGTCTGCTCGGCTCTTTGCACATTGTACAGCAGCCTTTCTACAAAATCCTCCAGACTTTCATCCTCCTTCTGCACCATCTTGAATAATTCCTCTCTTTTGTCCTTGGTGTTGCAATATTCTTGATATTTCTCCAGGAATACTTGTTTCATCTTATTCCAATTAGCAACAGTTCCTCCCCCAAGGCTCATGAACCATCGTAATGCATTGTCCTTCAGGGTGGTAGGAAAAAGTTTCAGCTTTTGGGCATCGGTGACATAATCATAGCTGCGACAGAGGATATCAAATTCAAAAAGGATTTCGTCTGGATCTTCTGCCGCCCTGCCATGGAAGCGAGGCAACACCGATGGTGAGATGTTCTTCATAGGAGCTGTCCCTTCTGGCTGCTGAATTGGAAATTGTAATGTAGCCGTTGTTCCTTCTGGCAGGGAGTAATTTTCATGATGATAGTTTTCCACCATTGCCTCTTCCTCGTCAGTCTCGTGTCTGTTATTCATCTTCTCTTTTGTTTCCTCTTCTTCGTTCGTTCCTGCGTTCTTTTCCTTGTTTGTAACAGCTGCGTCTTCCTCAGTTGTAACAGCTGCGTCTTCCTCAGTCGTAGCAGCAGGTCCAGTTGTAACAGCTGTTTCCTCCTCGGCAGGGATATATAAGGGAGTCACGGCTGCTCGTGTATTCTCCACCTTGGACGCTGGCGCCCCAGGTTCAACAGGGTTTCTTCTGATAGGAGTTTCTTGATGACAAACCCTGGTGGATGAATCAGTTCTATCAACAAGATCGTCGATGAATGTCCTTCTGCCCAATGGTGGTCCTCGACCACGACCCGAACCACCTGCGCTGTTAGTATTTTGTGGGGTTTTGGGAGTTGGGAGGTGATCACGTTTTATCCTCCTCATATTCATGCGAACCAAATCATTTCAGCAAAGAAAAGACTGACTAGAAACAATTACCAGATGCAACTAATGATTAGTGTTTAATTTTTATCCTTCCCCGGCAATGGCGCCAAAATGTCGAGCACCCTATATGCAGATAGATTATTACCAACACACAGAGCATACGAGATTTATTGTCAACCCGAGAAAGTCTTTTTATTTCAAAGGATAAATGCACAGTCTATGCTTAAACACCAATCACTATAATTGAATACTTTTATCCTCTAACAGCTATGTTCATCCCAAAGAGATATGTAATCCCAGTTGCTGTCTAAATACCATAATTTCAATTCCTTTCTACCATGCATCAACAAGAAATAAAATAAGGTTCAAAGAGAATTGCAGATAAAAAGAAATCCTATTCACATCCTAGAACATGTAACTCACTTCTTCAATCTGATCACTCTTGAAAACCATAAGCAGAAACTGAATATTAATCTAGAAATTCAATTGCAAAGGATTGAGTTCAGCTGTTCTAAGAGATTGAATTACAGGAATGAAAATCAACAGTCATAACAGAAAGATAAATTGCAGAGGCTCATGGGATCACAACTTAACTACGAGATGAACAAGGCTGTGTACAATTGTCACACGAATTGCATAAAGTTTCTACTCAGTCGACTGTCACTCTGTATTACTTTCCAATTTCAAAGAAACATAATCTTAATTATACTGGAAATCCACACCAAAATTACTACTGCTGCGTACAAAAGAAGTATCATGAACAAAACATCACACAACAATAAAAAGTCCTATTTTAACTCAGCAATCTTTGTGGAAGATGGGCCCATCCTTCACATAGAGATGCTGGCTGAACAATGTATTCCTTTAACTCAGAGGTAACTCCTTATATTAACAGAAGAATGATTACACAGTCGCCTTTACTGCTAATACAATGGATAGATTCTGCGTTGTTCAACCCCCTGGGTCGAGGCAGCTCCCCATATTTATACATACAGAACGTAACATCCAATCCTAATAACGGGTAGCCGTGAAGATCTCTGATCTTCATGCGCCCTAATTAACAAGCTGTTACAATACGTGGCAAAGTAGAGACATAAAAATACGAGAAAGCTGTCGATTGGCCCAGGAGTGGTGATATTTCCAGATCACAACTATACTCGAGTAGCGACATACTAAATATAGCGCATTCTGTTACAGCTGCCCTGTCACAGCTCCACCTAGGATGTTGTATTGGAACCATGTGCCTTAATTGATGATCCGAGCCCCGATGATCCTTTTTAAGCAACGAACATCCCTTCTTTCAAGACTTGTTCAGCCCCACCTTCCTGTAGTCCACTTATCTCAAACTACCTTCATAAATCATAACATGTTAGCGCAATTGAGAGATACACAGCTTTAATTATCACAATCATAAGCATTAATAAGATAAAGCAATGATCAGTCATACCTTGGCAGTTTGGGGGAATAAAGTGAGGATAACAGGTCTGATTAGCATGATAAATGGTGTAGGACAGGGGAAGGAAAGGTGATCAAGGATGATTAGAAGGGGCCAATTCTGAGCTCAACAAGGCTACCAAGGTATAAGGAGATATTAGTCTTGAAGAAGGAAGTCCAAGAATTAAGAGAAAAAGAGATTGAGATGGATAATCAATCGCAGCAACTCCTGGAGGATGCCACAACAGTGTCGCAGCAGATAGAAGATAAGCTGAAGGAACCGCGCGACAACCAGGAGTAGGTACAAGGACAGATTGGAGAAGAGATAACTTTAGCACTGCTTGAGACAGTAAAACAAGTTGAACAAGATACCAGAGAAGCAGTGGAACAGTTGTTCGGCACCTATAATGAGTTCGCGGCCAAACTAGCTCCACCGATTGCGGAGCTGAGCGAGACGGCCAAAGCAGGAAGTGGCTCGGGGATGAGCCACATGTAAGTGTTAGGGGCATGTTGGGCCCAAGTTGGGACAAAGTTTTGCTAACACTTTTGATAAGCAGGAAAACCTGGGCTGAGCGCAGCTCAGAAAAAGATGTAATTTTGTCTAAGTGTTGAGGGTGTCGCGAAGTTGTGCGCAACATCCAAGTTTTGGCCATGCTGCGAAGTTGTGCGCAACATCCAAATTTTGGAAGTACCACAAAGACCAGCGCTGTGAGGAAGTAGTGCTGCGAAGCAGTCAGGCCACGTGGAGCCAGCAAAGCAGAGTGCTGGACGAAAATCAGGTGTAGGTACCAGATGGACCAGTAGTGGTCTAATTTTGGAAAGATGCTCCAGGAGTGCCGAGTGGCGGGCACGAGCAATTCAGGAAGGTGGCCAATGCACGAGTTTGTTAAGGAAAGGACAGCTCAGGGAAAGCGATAGTGGGAGAGACCGTTAGAGATGAACGACTCAGTGAAAGTGACCTGTTGGAACGCGTGCGACAGGAAGGTCGATAGCGACAGAATGAAGACATGGAGAACCGCCACGATGAAGCAGATGCTACCAGATGCCAGCAAGCCAATTTAGGGAAACCGACACAGTTTTGTAAACCCTAAGGGTTTTTGGTTTAGGTATTCAGCATTGTAAAGACATGACCTTCGGGCATGGTCTATTTAAGAAGACAATTTTGTATGGGATGGGGTTGGGTTTGTGTTGTTATGTTGATATAGTTTCTCTCAGTGTTGTGGAATAGTTGAATAGTCGTATTGTAAAATATCTTTTGAGTTGAGAAGATTGTGAAGGCTCTACAACTGTGTGCGCAGAGACCTATCTGAGAGGAAGAAGAGTCTGCAGCTGCGTGCACAGACTAAGAACGGTTGTCCTCATCCTTTTTAAAGATATATATTACCAACCGTTCTTGTGGACGTAGCTTCCCATCCGAGGGAGTGAACCACGTTAAATATTGTGTTGTGCGTTTATGTTTTATGAATGAATGCTTATCTGTGTTTTATGAATGAATTCTTATCTGTGTTTTCTGTGAATGAATGTCTAGATGTTTTCTTGCATGCTATTATGAGAGAACTGTTGTATGCATTTGCTAGTAGAAGAAGTATGGAGATGATATGTTGAGTTCTGCATGAATAGATGAATGGTGAACATTTAGCTTGTGTTTGAGAACAGTGAATCAGTTAATTGGTTAAGTGTTAAGAGATCACTTAAGTACTTCCTTATGCACAATAGAACAATGCATAACAATTAGATTGTATCAATAGAAGATGCTCAAATCGTAACCATACCAAGTGGATGAATGAATAATAGATGGATAATCGGCTGAGTAGTTGAACGAGTGGATGAGTGATACTCAGTTCAGCACCTCAACGTTTTCGTGTACTTCAAGTATAAATTTAAACCGGATTGTTCGCAGTCTTAGTAGAAGTCCCGCAGTAGAAGGACTTGGTAGTGCAGACCGCGACATTGTCCATCGTTGCGCAGTCCCACATCGCAGCGCATACTCTCTGTTGCGCTGCGTAGTACGTATGTTCAAGCAACTCGTCACTTATTATGGAAACCTGATTCCACAGTAACCCATAGATACACCTCGGGTGAGACCTCAACCTGCTCGCAGGTTGTTGCCGAAAGGGCTGGTGCGAAGGGGTTTTGTTGGTCAAAGGGGAACCGCGAAGAACCTGGGTCTTATAGAAAACCTCTGGGTCAGTTATAGCCAACACATATTAAATATTTTCCATTAAGAAAAATCTTATAATGGACCCATAATAAATTAAAAACTTGAACCAAATTCTATAGTAAATCCTTTAATAAAACTGCGCAGTAAATATTCTTTTAAAACAGCGCAGTAAAAACTGTACAGTAAAACAACGTAAGAAAACACTATTATGAATTGTGCACTAAAGGGCAGCTAGGTTTATTAGTCTATCAATACCTAAATACTACCTGGGCAGTAAAACTTGTACAGCAAGAACTAAGCATATAAAAACATATCATAAGAACTAGCTTATTTCCCTATCATTATTTCCAATGTCCATTTAGGTTTACTAGGCAGTAAGAAGTATAACACTAAGATTTGCGCAATAAAAACTTTTACATTAAGACATGGGCAATAAGAATTATGTGCGCAAAAATCTAGGTAGTAAATTCTTTCATAGGCGAGTGCAATAGTTCAACCTATGTTATTTGCATGCAACCCAACAACATTATTTCAACTTAATAAAATTTAAAGCACAATAAGAATTGCGCAATAAAAACTACATGTGTGGTTAAACTATGTAGTAAGATATTTGTGCTAGAAAATGATACAAATTCAAATATTTCCAATTCATATAAATTTTACAACTTAATACCAATCAAAATTAGTACCAAGTTTTTGAAATAAGTAAACAACGCTAAATTTAACCCTAACATATAATTTAACCTTTCTTGAAACAAACAAATCAGCCTGTGGTTTTTAAATACCATTCATTACAAGGCATATTAATTAAGCCTTAACACATGGTATTTGTTTTCAATTTACCAATTAATTATAAATGTGATTATGTGCATCTTAATGCAATTACCACATATTACTTTCATGTGGTTTATATTTCTAGCCCGTGGTTTTCCAAAAACCTTGATACCATTCATGCTAAATTTATATAACAACCTTTAACAATTGTTAATTATCTTCTTAAGAATTTATTAAATAATAATAATTCAAACATGGTTCAACATTGCACATAAAATAAATACTTCACAAATATTTCATTTTTCATAATGAATTGAGCATGGGCAGTAAATCATTACTTAATAAATATTTTATTTTCCCTGGGCATTAACCCATTATATGACTAATCAATCACTCATTAAGCAATGAGGTCTAATTACTGCGCAGTAATAATTAAAAATAGGAATCTTTCAATTTAACTATTAATCAATAATAGTTTGAGCACCCCACAAATTAGGAATTATTTATAAGCATATGGCCAAATGAAAATTCTCACCATTCCTATGCTCATGGAAATTTAATTGAACTAAACATGAATTTCGTTTTTAATTCATATGCGGTAATTCTCAAATTAAAACAATCAATTTGCACATGCAACCATAATTAAGTCTAATGACAAAATATCCATTACATGGTTGAACTTCCATCAACCATCATGTCAAATGTAATTGAGATAGATTTATAATAGTTGGGTAAAGAAATAAAAAATCGAAGGCAATATTATGGCCATTGGAAACTCGAACATTAACTTAAGGGCAATTTTACAGGTGCTGATAAGTAAATTCATTCTATGGAAAATATACCATAGCTAGACATACCAAAAATTTCCTTCCCTTGAAATAATAATTTATCACAAAAACTTCTAATTTCTGGTTTGCGCAATTTAATTATTTACAAAAAATAAAACCCATAGTTTTAACCAGAAAGAAAATAAATTGCAGAAATAAACTCGTGTCAATTCCATGTACAAGAATTCAACAAACAACTTAGGAATTTATAAACACGTAATTTTATTAATAATTTATCAATTAAATTAATTTGAGAAATAAAAACTTATTTGAAAACACTTGAAATGGACAATTGGTTGTGTGTGGAGCATGCTCCATCCAACCGCAGGTAATCTTTCTCATATATCTCTCAGCAAAATGCCACCCTCGAGCTGAGACTCATGCATTCACCAAGAGACACCTCTCCAATTCTCAGGTTTCTCTCAGGATTTTCCCACTTGGCAAATAAGATTTACTGTTTTTTTACCAAATTTATGCCAATTGTGCAATCCATTCCTTAGCTTCATTCTAATTAGAACTATAGTGAAACCCATCACTGCATCTGTGCTTAGAATTCCACTAAAATAATTTCTTACACCATTTCCATTTCATAGGTGCAACTAGAGGCAAAATGGATAGCATTTCAAAAGAGATTTATCAACAATTTGGCTCACATGTCGAGAAATTCATCTCAGATTTCAGTCCCAGACAGAAGTTTCCTGCCCTTTTCTCTCAAACACACCCACCTTTCCTTGCATGCATAAGTCTCTGCATGCAAGCTGGAAAACACGTGGGCTCTCCCAACCATTTAATTAAGACACATAATCCCCTTTATTAATATTCTTAATTAACCTAAGTCTTAAGTCATTTTTATGGAATTATGACTTAGCTAAAACTTTGGGTATTTTTAGGGACTTAGGATTATAAAAGGGTCTTAGCAAAGGTTTCTCCACCTAAGGAATTTTAACCCCCTTGTTGACTTTGGTAAATACACGAGTCCCTGATATTTTAGTGTTTTGCCTCAGCCACAACCAGTTATAATTTGTATTATTATAATGTTGAAATGTACAATTGTCTTGCTTTTCAGGCATTACATAATAATATTTACATTGTACTTAGAATCATTTCAAGCGTCTTAACCAGGGGTATTACATTTCCCTCCCCCTTAAATTCAGCACAGTCCTCGGTGTTATCTTTGTCCAAAACACATGATTTTTTTTTCAAATTTAATTACATATGTACAGTCTTCAAAATAGATGGGGATACTCTTCCTGCATCTCATCTTCAAATTCCCAGGTTGCTTCTTCAGGACTGTAGTGGGTCCATTGGATTTTTACCTGTCCTATGAACTTGTTTCTGAGTGTCTTGACTCTTCTGTCAAATATGCGAACTGGATGCAATTGGATTTCCCCTTCGGGTTCCACCTGTACCACAGACCAATCAATTATGTGATTATAATCATAAACATACTTTTCAATAATGAAACATGAAAAACATTGTGCATATTAATCGTAGGAGGTAGATCTAGATCATGTGATACTGATCCAATTCTATTTAGGATCTCAAAAGGTCCATAAAATATGGCATCTAACTTCTTGCAGTTACCCAACCTCAATGAACGTTTTCTGCCTTTGACTTTTAGGAACACTTTGTTCCCAACTTTAAACTCTCTATGCGTTCTATTTTTATTTGCATAACTCTTTTGACGATCTTGAGCTATGTTCAAGTTCTGTTTGATCTTGGTTACCTACTGTTCCATATCCTGAAGCATTTCTGGTCCAACTATTAGTCTATCCATTGGTTTGTCCTAATTCACAGGAACATTACATTTTCTACCATATAATGCTTCAAATGGACTCACCTTCAATGATGCTTGGTAACCGTTATTGTAAGCAAATTCCACTAAGTACATGTAACATTCCCATTTATTGGGTTTGTCCATTACATACATTATGAGCATGTCCTCAATGATTTGATTTACTCACTCACCCTATCCATCTGTCTGCGGATGATAAGCTGTGCTAAAATTGATCTTGGTCCCAAATTCTTTGAACAAATCCTTCCAAAATTTTGATGCAAACTTTGGATCTTGATCCTGAACTATTTCCTTAGGAATACCATGAAACCTGGCAATTTCCCTCATATAAATTTCTGTGATCTTAGCTTCTTTAAATGTTGACTGCACCAGAACAAAATGGGCTGACTATGGCAATTTGTCAACCACTACCATAATGGAGTTGTGCTACTTCAATGTTTTGGGTAACTTTGTAATGAAATCAATAGTTACCACATCCCACTTCCATTTTGGTACCGACAAGGGATTGAGTAGACCAGCATGGTGTTTATGTTCTGCTTTTACTCTTTGACATTCTAAGTATTGAGCAATAAATATGGCCACTTCTTTCTTCATGCCTGACCAATAATATTCTTTCTTAATTGTTGTCAACATCTTTTGGTATCTAGGATGACCTGCATAAGAAAAATTATGCATTTCATGTAATATAATTTTCTTCAATTCACTTTCAGCTGGTAGATAAATTCTACCATTAAATTGAAGAATTCCATCTTCATCCAATGCATATTTGGAATATTTTAATGGCCTATTTCTTGCTTGCAACGCTGCCACCAATTACAAATCTTGATCATCTGCTTTTAGTGCCTCATGTAACTTGATTTTTAATTCATATTTCCAATTGTTGATAGCTGAAATTTGCAGTATTTGACTTCTTCTACTAAGTGCATCTGCCACTCAGTTCTCTTTTCCCTTTATGTACTCGATTTCAAAATTGAATTCACTCAGAAATTCAACCCATCTGGCTTGTCTAGCATTCAAGTGAGGTTGCTCAAACAAATATTTAAGACTATGATGATCTGTCTTTAACTTAAATTTGTTCCCCATGATATAATGCCTCCACATTCAGAGTGCATGAACTATAGCAGCTAACTCTAGATCATGAGTAGAATAGTTCTTTTCATGTTTCTTCAGCTTTCATGATTCATAACAAATCACATGCCCATCTTCTATCAAAACTCCACCGAATCCTTCCAAAGATGCATCTGTACAAACTACATACTCTTTGTCTGGATCTGGAACTTTTAATATTGGAGGACATGTCACTAGTGGAAAAAGGCATTTTTGCGACAAAAAGTTTCAACATTTTGTTGAATTTCGTCGTTTCACATACTGTCGAAATTGTGACGAAAAGTACAATTTTCGTCGCAATTCCGACGAACGTTGGGAGAGTCGAAATAACGACGTGGAAATTCCGACAAAAATTGAGCTTTTCATCGCAATTTTGATGGTATGTGAAACGACAAAATTTAGCAAAACGTCGAAACTTTTCGTCGTAATTTTGATGGTATGTGAAACAACAAACTTCAGCAAAACGTCAAAACTTTTCGTCGCAAAAATGACTTTTTCCACTAGTGTGTGAGTAATTCTTTCAAGAGTTTGAAGCTGTCTTCACACTTTTTGTTCCAGATGAACTTCACGTCCTTCTTTTGTAATGATGTAATCAGATTTGCAATCCGAGAGAAAGATTCTATGAACCTTCGGTAATAGCTTGCAAGTCCCATAAATGATCTTACTTTGGTGACATTTTTTAGAGTAGGCCATTCCTGTATGGATTTTATTTTTGTTGGGTTCACTACTACACCCTCCTCAGAGATGATGTGACCCAAATATAAGAGTTGCTTCTGATAAAATGAACATTTGCTAAGTTTGGCATATAGTTGATTTTCTCTTAGGATATGCAAAGTAATCCAAAGATGCTTTTCATGCTCTTTCTCAGATTTGGAATACACCAAAATATCATCCAAGAGCACTATAGTGAACTTGCCCAAAAAATATTTAAACACACCATTCATTAGACACATGAATGTGACTGGGGCATTTGTCAGACTGAAAGGCAATACTGTATATTCATAATGCCCTTACCTAGTTCTAAAAGCTGTTTTGTTGCTATCCTCATCTTTTATGCGCATTTGGTGATACCCAGATCTCAAATCAATCTTGGAAAATACTTTTGTACCTATCGATTGATCAAAGAGGTCATCAATCCTCGGTAGTGAATACCTTTTCTTGATTGTAGCTTTATTCAGTTGCCTGTAATCCACACACAATTTTAGTGTTCCATCTTTCTTTCTTACAAACATAGTTGGTGCTCCCCATGGTGATACACTAGGCCGTATATAACCCTTCTTTAATAACTCTTCCAGTTGCATATGCAATTCTTTCAATTGTGGGGTACTCATTCTGTAAGGATCTTTTGATGCTGGCACAACTCCAGGAACCAAATCAATTGTAAAGTCAATGTCCTACTTTGGTGGTAACCCGGGTACATCTTGGAACACATCCTCAAATTCTTTCACCACCAGATGTTCATTAAAGTTTCTTTTTCAGTTGTCATTTCCTCCAAATGTAAGGAATACAACTGATACCCCTTTTTGAAACATTTCTTCATTTGCATGGCTGCAATTTTTCTTATGGAAATTGGTCTTGGAATACCATTTATTTGAATTGTATTCTTGTTCTCATCAAGACAAGTAATGATTTTTTTATGGTAGTCCAAAACTGCAAAATGCTTATCCATCCAATCCATTCCAATCAATACATCATAAGAGCCAAGAGGAATGATATCCAAATAAACTTTAGTATGAAACCCATTCATTTCCAAACAACAATCTTCAACCATGGAAGTAATTTTCCTTTTCATTCTGGTAGCCAATTGTACTATTCTATGCTTAGGCAGCTTATTGCTTACTAAATTGCATCTTTCAACCATATTAGAATTTTCATAACTGTTAGAAGCTCCATAATCAATTAAAATCAAAATTGGAAAATCATTTATTTTACCTTCAATTTTTATTTTTATTTATTTATTTAATTTTTTTTTTCAGAAAGAAAAAACTGCAACTTATTATTTTCAAAAGAAAATAAAAGTTACATAGTAATTTCTCAGGAAAATAACTCATCCCTAGTCAATTAAACTTCAAAAACCGTATGACTATAATGTTCATAGATAAGAGAAAAACTGTCTCCATCCATACTACTAAACATACCTAAGCACAAAATCCAGACTATGCATATAACTTAGATCAAAAAACAAAAACTCAAGATCCACCAATCAAATCAAAGAAAGGTGGTGGGTTGCTTGACAATTATCTAAAGCTGCATATACGTGAGGAACATTTCTAACAACATCTCCCACCATAAAAGCTTCTTGCACATTATACATACCAACAAATTTATTTTTCCTCTCAGGACAATTACTGAGGTAATGGTCAATTCCACATTTCTAGCATTTAACTTGGAATGGTTTCTTTTGTCCTGCAGACTCAGTCACCCTTGATTCACCTTTCAGATTTCATTGTTTGGAAGAATTAAACAAATCTTGTTTAACACCAAGAAGCTTAAACCCCTTTCTCCTTTGGTCATGCTTATCTTTTAGTTTACCATTCCAAACTTTGTGCACATCTTGCCTGCTTTTACCTTGCTCATACAAACATTTCGCTTTCCTAATGCATCCCTTCAAAGTGTGAGGCTCATCATAAGCTATTCGGTCCTTGTAGAAATATGGTAAACCACTGAAATCGCTGAATCTTAACTTTTTCATCTTGAATAAATTCAAAATAGCATAGTAATTCTAGGAATATTTTCTCATATTCTTCCATAGTCATATTTCCTAGTCTGAGTTCGAAGAACTCTTGCATCTTCTTATCATAGTATCACTGGGACATGTATTCATGGTTGAAATACCTTTGAAACCTTTTCCATGAAATTTTCATTTCATCCAGGTTTTCTACCTGCTTCAGGTGCTTCCACCACCTTTAAGCTTTTCCATGAAGATTATATATAGCAATACGGGCTTCTTGATTATCAGAATAATCATGTAATTGCAAATATTTCTTCATTTCTAGAAGCTAAATCTCTGCAATTTCTCTAGACTTTTCCCCATCAAAAGTGGGAGGTTTAATTTTCTCGAGTTCACCCTGTAATAGATTTCCATCATGTTTTCTCTTTTGATGCCTTTTGGAATGAGTATCATGTTGGATTTTAGGCATCTCATTTCCATGATGAATTTCAACTGTTTGATATTGGAAACAAGGATAATTTTAGGGGCGAAATTTAGCCCATGGGCTATTTTCCATGTTTTTTTCCAAAAACAGATTCAACAATTTGCATTTTTTGAAGCCCCATTTCGCCCAATTTTGACGGGGTAAACTTTTTTCACTCTAAATATCACCAAATTATTATATAAACTATATAAAATCCTTAGAAATTGAAATAATTTTAGAAAAATATTGCCAAATATTTTATAGTTGACATAAGAATTGGTAAGATTTGCCAAGGTTTGTACACTTTTAAATAAGTATGGGTCCTTAAAATTATCGCTGATTGGAAATGCAAATCCTTTTTTCCTCCTAGCCCATATATGATGTATTAACAGTGAAATTAATCCTCTGATATCAGCCAGCTTAAATAAAATTGCAGAACTCAGATTTATTCTCATATTTCTCCATCCTTTCTAGATTTAGCTAGAATTTGACTAGTTTCTAGTTTGCAAGTAATAAATGCATGATAACGTATCCAAATGAAGTAATTATTGTTCCCCGAAATCAATAAGATGCCAAACATCACATCCCATGCTTCATTTCATACATTCGTGACCCTTTAAAGCTTGTTTGGAAATCCTGAATTCGCACTAGTTGAGCTGTTTTGGAAGGAAATTTTATGTGTGTTTTTGTGAGACTTGCTCAGATCTCTTTGCAACTTTATGGAATGTTGTTTTAATTTTGAATGACTGTTATTAATTTATATTTAACCTCTGTAAGCTCAAAAACACCCATCTCCAGTCTCCAGTTAAATATCTCACCCATACTAGTTTGTATATGTTGAGTAGCCCAGGAGCGTTTGATTAAATTGCATCTTGCTTCTTTTGAAACATCAATGGTCTCAGTACATTGTTCATAGGTATCAAACCACATCAGAACCTTCCACCCTTCCATAGCCTCTAATCCTTCTCACTCCCAGTAATTCTAGCTTTCTTAGTCATTGTTTTAATTAAATTTGAGAAGAGAAGAGTTTTTGTATCACTAATATAAGTTGGTACATTACAAGACTCCTCACATGATTGAGATAATTCAATAGCCCTCCTCATGTACATGGAGATCTAGTTGAAATGCAAGAGTGTCATTGCTTGGTTTTTCAACCAAGCATGTGCAAGGATGCACCTGCTAACTAGTAGCAGTAGTCTCAAATAAAGCAATGTAAATAAGCAAATATAAACTATAGATTGATGGCAGTAAATAGTAAAATAAAGAATTCTAGATTAATAACAATAAACAAAATTGATTCATAAGCATGTAAATAAAAATTAAAACTCTTGCATTACCTCAAATGGTGAGGATGGTGAGTTTTGGGCAGCTCCAAGGTTGAGATGCTCCAATGTCCAATGGTCTCTTCTTCTCCAATGCTTCAATGGTTGGGAAAAGCTCAAAAGATGGGCAAACCTCAAGGTGGATTTTGGCAGTATGAGGATAGGATGAAATATGGATGAAAAGTGTGGAGCCCTTATCACCTTTTTATAGTTTTTGGTGATGGGGAATACCATTATGGTTTTGAGGAAACCAATGGTATTAACCAACATGGTTTAGGTCTCTTTTTTCGTCTTTTTCCTTTTTTGAATATTTTTTTATATTTTTATTCCCTTTTAATATTTTTTGGGAATTTTGGACCCTTTTTGAGGGTTTTTTGTGTTTTTTGAGGGGAAAAAGGTGTATTATGGTATTTTTGGTGACCTTTTGATGGTTTTAGAGGCTCAAATGGTGGAAAAAGTGGACAAATGGGTCATGTGAATAAGGGAATGAGCTAGTGAGCACTTTTTGGGTGTTAATAAGTGTTCACATTTGGATTTAGATGTTTCTTGGCCTCCATTTGGCCTATAAAAAGAAGCCATGGGCATGAATTCTATAGGTTAAAATCAGAGCAAAGTTATACTGTGAGAACTGCATTGAGAGCTCATCTTTCAATCCACTTCCTACCTCAAGTTGGCATGCAAAATATCCCTTGGTTTCTTCCTTTGAGAAGCAAGTGTTTCTCCATTGTTTCCTCCTTTCTCAGGGAACAATATTCTCCCTTCATTCTTTTAGTTAGTTTAGTTTTATTGAAGTTTATTTAGATTGTGAGTGCTTGATCTACCTAACCCACAACTAACACTGTTTCATTGGCTTCAAGTTGCATGGATAACATGGAAGATCGCTCACCCTTGTGACATTCCCCCCTTAACAATATTTATGGTGACTCCACTCTTATTTTTGTTCATTGCATTATAGACAGGTTGTATTTTGCTAGATAACTTATTTTGGGTGTTGTGTAGGTGTAGGAGTTTACTGTCCAGCCTCTCAACAGTCGGAATTTGGAATATCTCATCTCAGATTCATCTTTTTATCAATAGCATGGTTTTTGATGTCCCGACTGTGCAACATTGTGCATATATCTCTTCGACAACCACACTAATCGCACATACTTACTTTTATGTAATCATCTAGTAAATTAGCATGACTTCTGTAACACTACACTCACATTATGAAGCGCGTCTGTGGGTTCAAAACCCAAGCGAAAATTTTCATTTTTTGCATTTTTACCTCAATTTTTCACAATCACTTGTAGTTTCAACAACTGCTTAATGAACCAGGAAATTAAATAACTCACATGCATTTGTATTTTCTCTAGTAATTACACAACTTAGCTCAAGATATGAAGTAAAGAAGTCATTTCCTGAATACTATTTAGGCTAAAATAATTTGAGGTTTTCAATGGACCTCTTAGTACTCACTTATAGCTGAATGATTATGCTTTCCATCTCATAGAAATTGTTAGTCTAGATGATTTGATTTAACTACCTCTAGTTAGATATCTTATTGCTTTTTGCTTATTTCTTTGGTTTATGCAAGATAGTTTAGCTCGTTCTCTCACACAAGCAAGGGACCTAAAGACTCTTCTTGCCCCAAGTATGCTCTTTTCCTTGCATTCATAGTGATCTTGGAAAATAAAAAAAGGGTGAAAGGTTTGAAATACCGTCCTTGCACACATTTATTTCATTGAGCATTCTAGTAGTTGTTATTTGCAAAACAATCATTTTATACTAGATTTGAATTAAAGTGGATTAAAGGGCCATCAATGCTCACATGTATTTAATTTATGCTTTTTAGTTAGTTTCAAATCTCAATTCTATTTTCTTTCAAAACACGTGTGATTTCCACTTAAGCACACACCAAGAGACCTAAATACTCTTTCAAATATAGTATGCCCTCCATCTTGCACTCTTAGTGATTTGGATGGACAAGAATGATATAGAAGTTTGAAATACCTCTCTTTCACTCAATCAAATTTGGACCATTTTAAAATCAACATTTCACTTATAATTCTTAACCAACTAAAATCCTTCACAAGAGGTCACAAAACAACATTTTAGTTAGTTTAGTATTGATTGGGATAGATATCCAAATAATTCCCACCAATTTTCTACATTTTTGAAACATAGTGGTTGTTTAATTTTAGGGTACTTTTAAATCCTTTTATCAGCAAGTGTCAAAAGACAAACTAGATAAGAAGGCATGGTGCCCAAGGACATGCGAGCCGAGGTATAACTGTTTCTGCTTGCCACAAAGAGCCACACGATTTTTTGTGGAGATAACACTTTATTGCTTGAGGTTGAACCACTTATACACACTTGAAGCGGGTATCTTAGTGGCCAAAACCTAGGATATCACCAAGGTGCAATTGTGGGTGAAATTTTTCTTGAGTCAGATCTTAGTTGTTGGAAATGTTGCTAGCCCTTCTGGAACATAACCCCAACATCATTACTTGATAAATGAATCTATCATATGTTCACTAACTATCTTGGGGGGATTTCATCACCGTCGACAAGAAATCAATTGGAAGGCCCAATGAATATTTGAGAGGAAGGGAGTTACATATATTAGGAAATTCACATTTTCTTTCTTTTTATTTACAAGATCATCTAACACATAATGAAAAAAAACCAATTTGTGACCATTTTCACAAAGAATAAACACCTATCACTCACTTTGCACCATATTCCATATGTTGTGGTTGGCATATTTTTGCATTTATTCAATTGTGTTTATATCCCTATACCTTCACTCTCACTTCATCACATAAACTATACAACCATAACAGAAAAAATAAATCTGAGGTAGACCCTTAGACTGCTAGGACTTTCTCCTCTCCAAAAAGGTGTTCTCACATTTCTTCCCGAGGATCACAAGGGAGATAGTACTCTATCCAAGGGGCATTCCCAAGTAGCATTGTTAGGGTCATCTCAACGAGGGTGCACCTTGCTTAACTCTCCCATTTATCCACCTCTTAGAGATCATACAACTCCCCCTACCTCTCCATCTCATGGAAGAGGTAATGCTTCATCTCCAACTCACGAAGAGAATACTGCCCCACCATCTCTTTCTTTAGGAGTAAGGACCCCCCCATATTCATCTCGAGGAGGAAATACACTACCATTCTCGCCACCCTCACCTCCAAAATGGGGAAACATATAGAACACCATGGTAGCATCAGGATCAAGCTTACCTTTCAAGGCAAGCCTAAATGTCCCTGAATTAGCCAAATTGATCAATGACCCCATTCGTCATGATACAACTTGGACAGAAATATCCCCTAAGCCCCCCTCAGATATCCCAAAATTTGAATGGAAATAACGAGATGACCCAGCCAACCATGTTATGTCATTTCAAGTTTGGTGCTCATTGAACAACATTGCCGAAGACCTAGTTCATCTTTGACTCTTTTAGAGAACACTTACATGAACAATGGCGAAATGGTATGTCAATTTAACATCTACAGCTTATTCCACCTTGATTCGATTGCCACTATTTTCCTTATAACCATATGCCATAATTTAGGGCTTGCGATTCTCATCGAATTTCAGCTAAGCACCTCAACCCACATCCAGAATCATATCCACGAATGGTGTAGACATCGGAATTTGTGTAAAATATAATTCCAACCCAAACTTTTGTTGGATTGGTTCCTAAAATCACTCCAACCCATGATTGCAAAGGATGTGGCAACCACATTTCCAAAAATGGAAGAAGAAGCCATCCTGAAGGCCTAGCATTTCGATATGATTTATGCACAATTTAGGTATCTTTATACCATCCTCCCAGATGGCCCTTGGCATAGTTCTCTAATTCCAATGCCATTGGGTACATCACGTCTTATCTAGACTATTTTTCATCAGGAAAATGCTCCCCAACCTTCGACTTCTATGCTACTCAGTATGACACAATAATACACGCCAACACCTCATGTATCGTGGCACCCACAACTACTCCAAATCCTCCATTTGGGAAGTTATCCTATGGACCCTATTGTCCTACATATCCTAATCATATGTGGCTATTAGGACAAGATATGGATTAACATAAACATGAAAATGTGTGATGGGGTGCATTATCACTCCCTAGGTTTAACTTACATGAATAACCTAAATATATGTAGTATTGAATAAATGAATGATTATCTAGACTATATCTTTAAATATTGAAATATTTTTTAAGGTCTCTACATGAATTCCAAACATTAATGCTGCATAAATACAGGTATTATTGTAGATATGGTTTTAAAAGGTGAAAATTTGTTTATTATATTTCCACCATCAATGCACATTTAGACCAACAAACCCTTATTTTGTTTATTGGTATGAATGTACATTAAAATTTGATATCAAATCCATGGTTATATAACTAGGGTATGTATGGAATCAATCACAATGAATGGCATTGTTTTGGTACTATGTTAAGGTAACATACATATCATATTTGATACAAAGAGACTAGTTACTTTCTCCATACTCTAAACTATAAGGGATTGTTGTGTTGAATGTATTGATGAAATCAATAATCATTTGTGATAATTTTGGATATTTATAAATATATATGTAAGTTTTTACATTCGATATTGCATCTATATTACCATCAAGACTTAACAATGCCCACCCCTTAGAAAATCAAACATGTTTAAATGTTGTGCATTATTGATTGTTGAGTTTGGTGGCCTATTGTTTGATGGATTAAACACCTATAAGAATAATATCCCTATTGATTGATGATCCTTATCCTTGTTTAGTGTATATGGTTTTTAATGCATGTTCTTAAAGGGATTGACCTTGTCCGTGTGATAATCATCCTTAAAAGTTAAAATACAGTTCACCCATGATGTTATAGATGTCTGTTGCAAATAAATTGTCTTATAATTGTGATGAAATAGTTTAAACGATGTTAACATAACTCATCTTGGGTGGTATATTGGTATTGGTAATTAGAATTGGAAGTAACACCCTTAAAGGTCATGTATGCTTTAGATTTAGTAAATGCATTATGCATTTTAATGAGTAGTTCTCTTATGCTCATTGTAGCTAGTGTTTTCACACTCGTTGGTGCTAAAAAGCACCTACTAAGACTTATGGAAGTCTTAGTAACAACTCAAATGGGAGGTGCATGCACTCGGTAAAAACAGTAAATAATAGTAAAAAACAAAGGAATTTACCACAGTCAAACCCTATGATGAACGGTAAAAGAAATTTAAGCTATGTTAAGCAAATGTAGAAATAACAAATCTAATCTAATCTATTTTTCTCTTTCACAAACAAAAGGAGTAAGGAAAGAATATTTTATTTTTATTGAGTAAAAAATGGTTTTACAACAAGAAGTTACTTTGAAATAATGGAGGTAAATGAGCCCTTGCAGTTGTGTAGAAGGGAATGCTCTTGGTCTCCGAAGTCTATGTTGGTTCTCCACTAAATACTCACAAGGTGCCATAGTGAAACATGAGGGAAACTCGAACACAAATGGTGGCTTAGGGTTTCAATGAAGATCTTGGCAGAGTTTCAACAAAATGGCAAATGGAGAAATTGTTCTTCTAAAATGGGGGCCTTCACCAATTATTTATAACAATAATCGCCCTAGGTTTTTTGCTCGTGGTATTGGGAAAACCACGATATTGACTCTTGCTTTTGTGTGGTAGTGTAGGGTTTTTCCTCTTTTTTACTTTTTGAATATTTTTCTCCTTTTTCTATTTTCTTTTTATATTTTTTGGGGATTTATCCATAATTTGGGGTACTTTCTTCTTTTTGATGGGAATTAAGCCACATTTCCCTATTTTGGAGAGGGAAATAATCAATTTAATCCAATTTTGTCCCAAACTTTAGGATTTTAGGTTAGTGAAGGTGAAATATGGGAAAAAATGGATAAATGCCATAATGTAGCTAGGGAATGAGCAAGGTGTGCAATTTTTGAGTGTTAACAGATTGTCCCCTAATGTGTGAGGGCAGGAGCTTATCGTATGGTCAATAGAAATCATATGATCTCTCTTTTACATGGTAGTGAGTCAGACGGTGGCGGAGAACATAGACTGTGTCAGAGAGTGGAACAAGTGATTCGTATGAACTGCAAGGGCTATAACTACAAATAAAACTCCTCAACAGTGGATGAGGTACATATAATCTCAAATATATAGACGAGGCGGGAATACCTATGCTCATATCAATGTCTCAAGATATACAAATAATAATGAGGCCCAAAGGGGACCTGAGCTATACATGAATATCTTCTATTTACATCATAAGTGTTCAAGGGGGAGCCAAATATGGAATGTAATCATGGTCCAACTATCGCTGATCTGGACAACTGAAATTGGGAACAATGGCATCCATCATGAATGGTGCAGTATCACAAGAAATAATGCTCTACTGGATCTGATGTGTTCCACCAACTGTAAGGCCTCAAACAACCGCGAGTATTAATATAGGAGGTACAATGGATTGCATCTGGAACTAGATACACTAGGACGCATACGATTGGAGGGATTCCAAACACTGTCACCAACATAGCTCGAATATCCTCAGGAACAAACTACTGCAAGGTTTCCAAAGAGACTCACCGATATGATAGAGTTAAGGGACATCTGGGGTCTTCGACCAAATCATGAAAGAAGCAAAACCCTATACAAATCTCAACGGTGCGATGATGTAGCTGGTGTTGAGCACGTGAGAAACAACCATTCTAAGGGGCACTAAAGATTCCCCTCAGGTGGTCTATAGGAACTCACCACTAATGGTGATGAGGCCAAGGTATAGGGAACTTTAGGTCTATCCTATGGAATAGATGTGTTGGAGTTGCTAGAGGGAGACTTGCAACCGCTAAGGTATTGATGAGTTCTTAACAAGAGAATGAGGTATACAACCAAGGTGTGATAAAACTCGACATGGGACTGAGACATTGCTGGGGGGATGAGGGCCAATGAGTAATGGGACTCAAAAATCCTTTGTTCAGAGTATGACGACAGGGATGGCCTAGTAGCATATGAAATTGATCTCATGGGAGGGGATCATAGCTATTCTCCCAGGGACTGTGACTACAATGTGGGATAGTCATAGAGGGGGACTGATAGGTGATATCAGGGGAGAATCCAAGGATGACACATCACATAATACTATGAACAAAGGAGACCATACTAGGGATGCTTCCATATTACGAGGCTATATGTGATTTGCAGGGGCACTGAAAGGCACCGTTTGGGCCTTCTTCATGGTTTAATGAGCTTAAAGAAAGGATAGAAGTATGCTCGAGATGACACTGTCTTGTGGATTTTATCGAGCCAAAGATGACAAATGCTCATTGGTGTTTTCATTTTTAGAGTGTGAAAACTGAAAGAAGATTCCGTGAGTTGTCTTTTTCGTAAGTTAGTCCCCAGATCCCCAAAAAGCATAAAAGTATGCAATGTAGAACTCTTCTATCCAAAGGGGCTAGAGTATTCTCTTTTCATAACTAGTCCATCTTGTCCGAAAAAGGGGTAACATGCATAGTGATTGGACACCTTTTCAAATAATTTAACAGGCATGAAATGAAGCATGTTTTCTTGATGATCTTTTCATTCTTTAAGGAGTCAGAAAAGATATTAAAAGAAACTCCATGCCGGGAGTCCATTTTCAGGGATTGGCCAATGAGTGACAATGTGAAGGAATGCATATGGATTCATTTCTAAATGTCAAACTACCGGGACTCCCGATCCTATGGGGATGCGAACGAAATGGGTGCCAAATGCAAGGGGTACTAAAATGGTTACCCATGTAAGGTAGGATCTATTTCCTAGCAAGGGAAAAGGAAATGGTGGCTGGGCTGGGCCACCTACTCAGACAAAGGGAGGTCCTACATGCATAGATGGGGAAAAAACAGGGCTATACATAAGATATTCTAGGTGAATGACCTATATGCAAGTTGGGATGGTATACCTGTCGAGGCGGGAGTTACCTGAGAGGAGGAACTCTATAATAACTTGTATCTCTATTAGGGGAGTAGAGTACCGATGATGACTTTGATGACAAGTCAACAACTTATGGAGCTACCCCCCAATGTCATGGGAACGGGGATAAGTAGAAGTAGATGATATGAAAAATGCATGGGAATGATTCGATTCCTAGATGTGCCAGTCTATAACGTCATTATCCATTTGATCTGCAACACTATTTTGACTTCAAGGGACATGCACGAATGTAATGAATCCAAAATGTCTAACCAATTGTTTAGTACGCTGAAATTTTCTAAAAAGGAAAGGATCACGTAACCGGTAGTAGTTATTCAACTAGGAAACAAGGAGCTGTCCAAGAAGACATGAAGGCCCAACTGGTGGGAAATAGTTAAGAGACCGGTCACAGCATCGTACTGAACCTGGTTAATGGTATCAACACCCACGTACACTCCATCGAGGTGGATCAACTCGTGTGAAGGGGAATATAACACCCATGCTACTGAAACGAGGTTAGGAGACCATCTACTTGCGCAGTCAGCGAAACCAACATAGATCAAGGGAGTGGGATCCATCTGGTTTTAATCACATAAACAAACCATAAGGATCAGGTGTAAATAAGGTGAAAAAAGAAAGAATGGAAACTATATAGATTGATGCAATGTGTTAGGAGGTGTTAAGCATAAAATCTCTTGAGATACAACCCATTACAGGGGTTGGCCAAGATTCGTCCTTCAGAATATGCTAGAATGTATTCCCACTTGCCGAGGTAATTATTAATGACATATGGGCCTTGCCACATAGAATTGAACTTTCCTTTTCTTTGCTTGTCATGGGCTTGGTCATAAATGAGCACAAGGTATCCTTCCTTGAAAGTGCGGGGATGCACTTGGGTATCATAATGGACCTTGGACCGATACTTGACAACCTCAATCATCTGAATGATAGTTCGACGATATTCATCCGTTTGTTCTAATGTGAGAAAGCGTTGCTCCAAAGGAGAGGTATCCAGTAGAATCTTGATGCTATGTGTAAGGCTGGGATCTGACAATCAATGGGGAGAACATACTCCACACCATGCACCAAGTGGAATGGGGTAAAACCCATTGTAGTTTTGGAAGATATGCGGTAGGCCCATAAGGATGGAAAGAGCATGTGATTCCAGTTGGACTTATGGTTATCCACCATGCGTTTGAGCATGGTTTTGAGGATCTTATTGTCAGTCTCAACCTAGCCATTGCCTTGCGGGTAGTATGAAGAAGCGTATTGATGCTCAAATTTCAACAGGGTAGATAAATCCTTCTAGACGGTGTCCTCAAAATGTTTGCCATGGTTAGATACGAATTGGTGAGGGAACCTGAAACGAGTAATGACATGGTTAAAGAAAAAGTGTGCCTCCATCTCGGCCTGGAAATTAAATGTGGGCATGGCTTCGGCCCATTCGGTGAAATAATCAACAGCCATGGTTATGTACTTGTGGCCGCAATTCGAGGGGGAACGACACCATGAAATCAATGGCCTATTTACAGAAAGCACCCATGGTGACAACAGGGTGGAGTGGCACATGAGGGGATCTTTCCTTTGGGGCAAAGAGTTGGAAGTTGCGACAGTGTTTGACTACCGTAATGATATCAATAAAGAGAGTCGGCCAAAAATAATTGGCGTGAATAAATTTTTGGGTGGTGGCCATACCTAAAAGGTGGCCGCTACAGGATCTGCTATGGCATTCATTCAAGACCTACTCAACCTCATCGTGCATAAGGAATCAACGTAAAATGGTGTCGATGTTGTGTCAATAAAGGACATCGCCAACAAGGAGGTATTGAGAAGCTTGATGGAAAATACGACGTCGGTCATCGTGACTCAGGTGAGATCCAAATTTTTGGGTGCACAAAAAGTAGGATGTCTCCGTAGCACTGGTCATCTGAGGAAATGGTAAACAAATGTTCATTGGGAAAATTGATAGTGATCGAAGGTGATTTAGAAAAATATGGGAGGTATGTCATGAGTTGGGCCAAGGCCAAGGCCTTAGTGCTTTTAGGTGTGACGAATTCAATATCATATTCTTGAAGGATAACGATCGATTTGGCCATGTGACCTTGGATGAGGCGGTGACTCAAGTGATAGACTATGGGGTTAGAATTTGCCACAATGATAGTTTGGATCATAAGAATGTAATGATGTAGTTTTGGAACTGAGAAAATGATGACTAAGGCCATTTTCTCTTCATGGGGATAATACAATGGTGGGCCAAATAAGGTTTGATTGATGTAGTAGATGACATGCTCTTGGCGAGCAGTATCTTCCTGGAATAAAACTCCTGTGATGGTATGTTGAGATGCTGAAATGTAAATGATGAAATCCTTCGTGAAATATGGTGGCTATATTAAGGGAGTAGAAGTCAGGGCTTGTTTCAATGCATCAAAAGAGGCTTGTTCCTGTTCATCCCAAATGAAAGGGATGTTGGTCCAGAGTAGGTTCAAGAAACCATATACTTTTTTGGCATAATCTAGGATGAATCATCGGAAAAAATTATCCTTTCCTTAAAGGATTTGCAACTGGTGCAATGTTTGTTGGGACTAAAGGTCAATGATTGCTTGAACCTTCAATGGATCCACAAAGATACTTGTCTGGGAAACAATGAATCCGAACAATTGACCGACAGGGATGAAAAAAATGCACTTAAGGGGGTTAAGGAAGATATTATACTTGCGACAACGTAGGAAGACTTGTCGAAGGTCTTCCAAATGATGAGATATTTTCTTGGATCGAGCTGCAATGTCATCCAAGTAGACTAAGATGATATGGACCAAGTCGTGAACACAAAAGGTCATGGACCATTGGAAGGTGGCCCCAACATTCTTTAAACTGAACGACATGACTCGATAAGCGAACGTGCCCCAAGGGGTGGTAAACGAAGTCTTATATTGATCCTCTTTACGGTTCTGAATTTGATTGTAACCAGAGAATCCATCCATGAAGGAAAATACCTCATGGTCGGTGCATGCATCAATGAGTTGATCAATAAATGGTGTTGGAAAGTTGTCCTTAGGGCAGGCCAAATTCAAATCTTGAAATTCAGTATAGACATGAATGGTGCCTTGTTTTTTTATTGACGAGGACAGGGTTAGAAAACCAAGTGGTATACGCGATTGGGTAAATGAAACCTATTTGGTGCAACTTCTCAATTTCATCCTTTATCACCGGCATTTTGGACAAATGAATGGGTCTTTGCTTTTGGTGGATAGGTGTAACGTTGGGATGAGTGCCAACGTGGTGTTCAACTATGGAAGGATCAAGACTGAGCATCTCGGTGTATGACTAAGTGAAAACATCACGAAATTATTTTAAGAGTTTATTATAAGCAACGACCTTGTTTGGGGTGCATGAGGCACCTAACGTGATATTCTCGACAATGTCGGATTTAACAAAATTATCCACTTGAATGTTAGGAGAGATGTTCACCATGTTACCTTCCTCAAAGGCGTTAGGGGCTGGGATAGGATTCTTGAACCAATCAAAATTTCCATGAGGAATGAAATCTTTTGACTTGACCGAGAATTGGTCGGCCGTAGATGTGGTAGGCTCCTCGAGAATAAAATTAGTGTGGTGATTCATATAATCCAAAGGGAAGTCAGGCTTGGTTAATGCTTCGATAATTTATTCGTCGCTTTGAATGCATCAGGTGGAAAGATCGAATGGATTAGTTTGAGATGATGGCGTGGCATGTGGATCCATGGTTTAGATAACATAGATGGTGTTTGTCTCGACTGAAGAATATGCCGAGGGGTGGATTTATTCAATGACGGTGACCTGAGACTCCAAGGAGAGCTTACCCAAGTCGGCCAACACTGATCGATATTCTAGTAAGTAGGGGAAATGGTGAGAGTAGTGACCGTAGAGGCCACAGACTGTGCATGGATAGTTTGTGCACAAAGACTTGTTGCGTGTTTGAGGAGGGTTCGGTACTTGGACCACTAGGAGGTCTTATCTATCATCCAATGTTTGCATATGAGTGCGTAGGATGGGAAACTATAGACAATTTTGGGTAGCGTGACCTAAAAAATCACAGAAAGCACAAGCAAAGGTGATCGAGCTAAGGTAGTAGGGGGAGGGTTGACGAATTTATTCGGTGTTGTTGAGGTGGTTGTCTTTGTAGTCTTGCCCCCAGCTTTCTTAGATGGGGGTGGCGTGGGGTTTGATGGTATCACCGAGGACATGCCAGGAGGCGAGTGATTGGGAGTTTCAATAGGTTGTACTAGTTGTAAAATGACGTGTGGGGTTGAAAAGGGATTTGGTGCAGGTAAGTACCAGACGGGATGTCCTAATGTTAATTCGAGGAGGTTGAGCGTTGCTATCACGAGAAAGTTGACGACTCCTGATGGTGGAAACAAAAAGGGGATTGTGTGTATTGGGTTAGCTCCCACATGGATAGGAACTGCCGTTGGCTGTAGTTTGGATTGTCGCATGGGTTGCAACTAGGGATGTGTTTGGGACGCAGGCTGAGTCGTGTTGGGTGCCAGAAATTCCCCTTTTTGCTTATTTCCATTCAGCCATTTTTCCCTGTTTTTTCCTTTTTATTTGCAACCAAGTCATTATCTTTCCCAAGGACAAGCATTGATTTGAACATGTAGAATTCATTATTGCTTTGTTATATCAATGCTTAAGATTGCCTGTGTTTATGAATTTTATTCCTAATTGCGTTGACTTATGATAGGTTGTTGAGAAGTCATTTGAAGACCACAAGGAATCCAGGTATGTCAGCTTGCTAATACACGTGGATGTAGAAGCACTTGGCGACAGTTGCAAATCTTCAGGGCTCGGTTCAGGTTGTTGCTGAAACAACTCAGGTTATCCTCCCACACGACCAACTGAAACGCGTTTAATGATTGGATCAGTTCAAGCTGAGAAGAACATAAATGATTATGAAACAGATTCATTTCAATGTAACAATTATTGTAATTGTTTATATTTATGAAATGTATAATCGACAGCTTGAAGATCTCCGATCTTCATGGCTTCCTGAATTAAAGGAACCTGAACTGTCTTGCCTAAGTATATATGGGTAGACGAGATCATTCAGAAGGTTAGGCTTATTTTGGAGAGAAATTATAACAGGGGTGAAGAACTTTGTAATTGGATTTCATATATCAATGAAAGAAGCAACATTTTCCTGATTGTTGTGTGTTGAGTTCTGGTAGCCTCTAGCGGCATCTCTATTAGAAGTCAAGGGCCCACCTTCTCACATAGTTGCCGAATTAGTTAGCTATTTAATTCCTTTGATATTTTAATTTTGTTGGTGTGAAATTGCAATTAGATTTACTTTCGATTTGCTGTAATAGTTTGGTTATTAGGCATAGGATTCATTGATTAGAATTTCCTTTGGTTTTCTCAATGGCGTGAGAATTAAGTATAGGATTTCCTTTCATAGCCGATTGTTGAAACAGTTGACTGAGTAGTGTATCATTTCTTTCTGCAAGTGTGTTATTTATTATTGCTGATACAACTGGGCTCTGCTACTACTCATTATTGTTGCTTAAATCTCTTTCATGAAGTGCTGAAACAGGTAGATCACATATAGACTTACAGAGTAGAAGAAGAGTTGATTCCTTTTATGGTTAAATATTTCAGTTATGAATTGAATCTCTGTTATGATGAAGTTTTAGGATTTAACTTCTTGCAAAATCAATTTAGATAATTTATTCTTGAAGCAGTTAATCCCATAATTGATATTGTTGTAGGAGTGTGAATCCTCTTAATTCTTAAATTGGTGATTGAGGCAGAATTGAGCAGTGAGCAGAGCATCGACATAGAAACTAGGTAGATTGGGTGACTTCATTTATTTAATCGGTTACTGAAATGTTTACGCATATACTTTGCTTGATTACTTTTGAAATAACCAGACTTCCCTGGGTTGACAATTTATATTGAGCACTCAGTTTATTAACTTAAATTAATAGGAAATTATAGTGACCAACATTTTGGCGCCGTTGCCAGGGAACGTAATTGGTAGACATAGATTGTAGTCGATTAATTTGATTTCTTTAGCTATCTTGATTTTTTTGGGTTGCAGGGATGATAAGATGCAGTGAAGAGCTATGCATCCTTCAATAGACAGAACGAGTTCCTACCCCAAGAATCAGGTAAGATTATTTAATCTTGCATGAATACAAGAAGAAAAGAACATGAAACCCCCAAAAGCACTAACTTTGTAGGTGGAAGAGGTCGTGGTAGTAACCAGGGTTTATGAAGAGTGACGTTTATTGATGAACTGATCACCAAAGCTGATTCCTCTACCAGATAATCGTGAACATCTTCAGGAAGAGGAAGCTTCATTCTCCCCAAGCTTGAATCACCAGTATCAACCATGGAGAAGGAAACAGAAGTCTCAACTCCCATTTCGGAGAAGCGACCTCCAAGAGATAAGGGAAGTGCCATGGGTACAAAGGATCCAGAGGATATTTATCGAATCGACGGACGAGAAATAACTAAGGAGGAGTGGTTGGATTATCGACAAGAATTGGAGGAAGAAAGAAGGAGAGAAGAACATAAGAATTAGGAAAACATGAATATGAAGAACATAGAGAGCATCGAGAGAAACCTAATGATTATGAAGAAGAAATAGGGGATAATGGTAATAATGAGCATGGAGAAACTATTGTTACACTTGAATTCCCTATTCGACAGACGCCTAGGATGTCTCCCATGAAGAGTATTTCACCTTCGGTTTTGTCAAATTTTTATGTTAAGTCCATCGAAGATCCGGATGATTTTCTTTTTGAATTTGATATCCTATGTTGGATCTATGATTACACCTCCAGTGAACAAAAGTTGAAACTATTTCCTGCCACTTTAAAGGGAAATTCCCTACGTTGGTTTATGAGTTTGGGCGGTGAGATTGTGACAGCATGGGACCAAATGAAACAAATATTCCTTGCTAAATATTAAGATTATTGAAGAACTAAGGATAGGAGGGAAGAATTGTTCAAAATGGTCCAAAAAGGGGAGGAAAGTTTGGAGGATTTTGTTGAAATACTTTTATACAATTTGTAGAGATCTGGTCATGTTGACATTGGAAAGGATGTCCTTAAAATTATTCTATTGCGAGGAATTAGAGAATACTGTTTGGATATGCTTAATCTACTGGGGAAGGGGGATACCTCAAAAGAACCTTTTTATCATATTGTGGATCTGTGTCGAAGATACTCTAGCGGATCTTCTTGAACCAACACAAGAGACTGAGATGTCGTTACAAGGGCACAAAAGTCATCCAGTGGGGGACCTACAAGAGCAGAAATAGGTAATCTTCTCGAAAACTTTAAAACTGATATGATGAGTTCCATTTCCTCACAATTCGATGTTTTGAGATCAAAGTAGAGGCAGGCAGAGGAAGATTTGGCACTTGGTGTATTTTGTGCTAAATGCAGAAAGAAGCACCCATTGAGGGAATGCCCACTTGACAAGGTAGAGGTATGTGGCCTGTGTGATTTGGATCACAATACTAAAGAGTGCCCTTCATTGCCAAAATTTAAGGCAGTCCTTCAAGCATCCAGCATGGACGTGGAGCAAGCTTACTTCATTTCACAAAAGAAGCCTTGGAAATCCCGTGCTCCAGGTATGAATCCAGATCCTACATCTTTCAATTCTTGGAATAATATGAATAATTAGTTTCCTTCACAATATTATGGTCCCAACACTCAATGGCATCCATCTACTCAAACTATAATGCAATATCCTAGTCCTTGGATTCCATGGGAACCTTATACAAACCAACAAGCCCCTTAGTCTCCTAGTTGGAGAAATACTTATCCAGGGAATCAGTTTCCTCACAATCAAGTTCCTCACCCACACTATCAACAACCACAACTGGAACTCCCTAATAACACTGCACCAATTAATGCACCGCTTCGACCCCAACTGCCTGCTCAACCTAATCCTAACCCCAACAATAAGGTAGTGCATCAATTTGAAACATCAAACATGCCAGCTTATTCTATTACTCCCATTCAATGCAATGAATTACATCTATGATCTGGGAGGATAGTATAACCTATTGTCATTGAGGATGTTCCATCCCCTATGACCGAAGAAAAAATGACTAAACAAATTGAGAACCAAGTCGGTACAACAATCCCCATTATTGAGGATGCTGAAACACCTGCTAAAACACCGACTGAAACACTTTCTGAACCACATGTTGAGACTACCTCTGCACATATTTAGATAAATACACCATATCCTGAGCGACTGGCCTTACAGAAAGCATTAGATTAACCTCGCTTCAATCCTCTAGGTGAACTTGTTGGCTTAAAAACTGATCTAGAGGTTTTCCAATATAGACCTAGGTTCTTCGCACTTTCACTTAACCAACAAAACCCCTTCTCACTGACCCTTTTGGAAACAACCTGCGAACAGGCTGAGGTTTCACCCGAGGTGTAGATACGGCGGCACTACAGAATCAGGTTTCCACAGTGAAGTGATGAGTTGTTCAGACAGGAATACCTCACTACGCACTATCGGACCTGCGATGCAAGCTGAGGACTGCGTGACGATAAACTACGTCATGGCCTGCACCTTCATAGACTAACCGCTGCACAACCAGCGCACCCAAGGACTACACGGTTCGAACAGGGTACCGCTTATAGGACAATGCGATGGTCTAATACGCTTCCTTTCCTAGACTTGACTATTCTTAAGGGTTTACTTTAACACTTAGCCATTCATCTGTTGTCTTAGATTATTAGTTGATAGAGCGGATGCAACCAGATGAAATATAGTATGTAGTAATATGTGCAATCAAACCTCTATGTATACTTGAGATTATTCAATAAACAGATACTTCTACCAGCTTAGAATACTGCGCCTTTGTCATTTATCTATCCATGTAAGACTTAACATATTATTCCCATTCTTTCCTCTATGGCGAATACATATAAAAGCATTAACATACAACTTATAAACGAGAATCCAAACATTCAAAGTAGGAAAGTAAGCAAATGCATGAACATAACAATCACACTACACAGTATTTAACATGGTTCACCCCTCGGATGGAGGCTACGTCCGCAAGAACTGTTGTTAAATTAGTCTTTGGGAAGGGTACAGTAGTTCTTAGTCTGTGCACTTAGCTGCAGACTCTCTTCTCTATCAGCTAGGTCTCTGCGCACTCAGCTGCAGAGCCTTTACAATCAATCTCATAAGATTCAACAATGTTTTACTTACAAAATTGAAGAGTTAACCCTTTCCCATACAAAAATGCCCTTATTTATAGATCATGCCTATAGGTCATGTCTTTACAATCTACAGGAAAAAACCCTTAGGTTTACAAAACTATCATGGTTTCCCCTAAACCGAACTTCTGGCCTCTGGTAGCGAATATTCCATCATGCGGTCTTCCACTCATGCATCACGTCGCTATTGGCCTTCCTATTGCGTGCATGCCAATAGGTCTCTTTCACCAATCCGTTCTTTCTCTAACGGTCTCATGCGACTGGTTCAAGTAGTGGTATCTTTTGCGTGTGTGACAAGTTGCTTTCTTCCCGATTTTCTCTTGCCCACTGCTTAGTACTCCTGGAGCATCGTTACCAAAAATAGATCGTCGAAGGTCTAACCGGAATACGTGCCGTCTTCCGCCCAACACTCTTCTTTGCTAGCATCCTGTAGATTGGACACTTCACAACACTGCCTACACGCAGTACTGATCCTCATAGCTTCCTCCAACGTTGCGCTGCGCGCAACTTCGCAGCATCCCAACAACTTATACAAAATTGTTTCAACCAAACTGTGCTAAGCTCCGCAGTTTCAAAACACCTTTGTTGCTAAAAAATGCCCCACCTAGGCTAGGCCCAACAGGTCCCTAATACTTACATGTGGCTCGCCCCTGAGCCACCTGCAACTTCGGCTTCCTCAAGTTGTTCTGTCTCCTGCGGAGCTAGCTTCGTGGCAAACTCATTGTATGTAGCAATCAACTTCTGGACTTTTTGCTTCGTATCTTGCTCAATTTGGTTGACTGTATCCAACATCTCAGGTGTGATCTCATCACCTATCTGTCCTTCAACCTGTTCCTGATTCTCACACAACTCTTTTAACTTCTCCTCGATCTCCTGCAAGATCGTGCTGGCATCCTCTAGCAATGGTTGCGACTTGTCACCCATTTCGGTCTCTTTTTCCCGTAAGGCCTGCACTTCCTTCTTAAGCACATTGATTTCTTGGTACTTGGAGAGCCTTTCACTTGGCAGTAGGGCTTTCACTTTTGTATCCAACTGTTCCAGTGCTGTTTGCTTCTCTTTCATTGCATTCTTTACTTGCAACAATCCTGGGTCTTCTTCAAGGGTTGTGAATGCCTTCGACGCGTCATCTAATAGACTATGGCACTTAGCCACTTTGGAAACAATATTCTCTGCTGCGGCCTTCACTGCTTCTGCTCTTAGCTGCTGCTCATTCGGTGGGGTATGTGGGTTTATATTCTCCTTTAAGGCAGCAATGTTAGCCTCATGGAAAATCTACATGTCATGCATCTCTATTTTAAGACTATCAACCAGCTCAGAATCACTTTTATATTGATCACAAGCCACTTCAAGGGGGAAACCTCCTCTAATAAAGCTCAATACAAATAACTTCACGGTACCTTCATTGGTCTCAACACAAACATATAGACTAAGTCTAGGCGCCAATACCATGGGTCAATACCATGTGTCAATACAAACCATGGGCCAATACAAAATATGGATCAACAATTACTACGGGACAACTTACAAAGCATATGCGTCCAACAACAATAATACAAACTATGGATCAAAAAATACTACGGGACGACTTACAAAGCATATGCATCCAACAACAATATACTGACAAAGTAAATAGAAGGGTTGACATGGGTTCCTAACATCCCCTCTCCCTTAGAAAAAGATTTGTCCTCAAAGCTTTAGATGTGGAAATTGATGCAGAATCTGAAGGAGTGGTTCTCCTGTAGCATCCTTTGGTTGCATTTCGGCCCACGGACCCCTTTTGAGTTTTAGGGAGGATTTGTTTGAAGGTTGTAGACGAAGAAGGACCATATCAGCTGCGTGAAAAGTGCGCTCAGAATGGTGCTGATCGGCTTGTTGTTTCAGACGAATTCTTGCCATGTGAAGATTGTCCTACAGAATGAGAAGAATTTGATCGCAGTTTTGAAGAACCGAGTTAATTTTCTGAACTGGGGGGCTGCTGAGCGTGTATGGAAGAAGAACTGGAGGTGCCTGTCCATAAACTGCTTCATATGGTGTCCTTTTAGATGTGGTATTATACCACTGGAGCGCTTCTAGGAAATCCATAGAAATAGATGTCCACATCTGTGTAGGGATGGGAAAAGGTTTGAGCAGTCCCGAAAGGAGTGTTGTTTCACCCTTGTTGACCTGGAAAGTATCACACTCAACCACCATATAGTGAATTTTCATTTTCAGTCTCTGCTAAAACAAGTTACGTTGTTCCTGGTCATAGGTTTTGAGGAACCCAGAGTGCCCTACCGATGAAGAAGCATGGAGTTCATAGAAGAGATAGCCCTGTTGAACAGATTGCAATCAATTTGGAACAAGCAGAGAAATAGCTGTAAGAGAAACTGGGCCATCAAATTGGCAAGAAGGAGCATCTGCCACCATATTATCCTTACCCTTCTTGTAAGTGATCGCATAGTCATAACCCATGAGTTGGATAACCCATTTCTGGTGTGCTGGTGAGGAGACTTGTTGTTCCAGAAAATGTTCCAGACTCTGGAGATCAATTTTGATGTAGAAATAAATTACTAATAGGGATGGCTGCCACTTATATACTGCATGCAAAATAGCCATCATTTCCTGCTGAGATGTAGATGCGGCTAAATGCTTACCGGAAAGGTCTCTTGAAGGCGACAAGCCCATTGGTGCAACAAAGACACCTGCATATCTATCCAAGGAAGTTGTGGAGACCGTTAGTGGGTGCATTTGAATGGAATGGAGCTGAGCGATGACACCATGTGGATTCTTCTTAAGGATATTTTCCAAGCGATGTGAACTGATGATGCGGAGAGACCCTGGTTGTAAGCCCATAAATTTGTGTTGTGTCCCATTGACTGAAAATTGCATCCAAAGTTCAGCAAAATCCCATAAGATGCGGCCAAGTGTGCGTAACCATTAAACGCCCAAAACCACATCACATCCGCCTAAGGACAAGGAAAACATGTCAGAGCGCAAGTTATAATCTTCCAGAGAGATACGCACATTGTGACACTTTCCCTTGCAAGGTAAGGTGCCCCATTGGCAACCATGACTTCAAAGTTGGAGCAAGGATGGACACAACAATCAGCATGTTTGGCGATTTGAGGGTCAATGAAGTTATGAGTGCTACTAGAATCAATGAGTATTATAAGAGGAAGCTTCTTGAAGTAACCCCTGACCTGCATTGTTTGGGGGGTGGTGACACCGGATAAAGCATGGAGAGATATCTCTGGGTGGTCTTTCTGAGATGGGAAGTCAATAGGTGGCTCCTAAATGTCGACCTAATCATTCGGTGTATGTGGAGCTTCTTCATCAAATTCAGAGGTGAGTGGAGAATCCACATCCAAGAGGTAGAGCTTTTGTTGAACACATCTATGTCCCTGAGTGAATTTTTCATCACAATTATAACAAAGCCCTTTTTCTCTGTGTGCTTGCATCTCTATTTTGGACAAATGCTTGATAGGAGTTGGTCGAGGAGCTGGCGGGATGGGAAGTCATTGAGAACCCATATTTCAGAAGGGAACAAAAGTGGGTTTTGAGTGCTGTTGGGCGGCAATCTTGTCTTCTTCCAACTTAGCCAACCCTAGGACTTCCATCATGCTGTTGGGATAGAACATTTTAACCTTTGACCAGATTTCATCCTTAAGACCACTGATAAAACAACTCATGTAGAATTCATCAGACAATCCTTCTGTGTGATTGACTAGTTTCTCAGATTCTTTCTGATACTCTCTCACAGTGCCACTTTGAAAAAGTTTGGTGAGTGCTCTGGTGATGTCATCAAAAGCACTAGGACCAAATCGTTGCAAAAGGAGTTGGCAAAAATATGTCCATTTTGGCTCGTCATGAGCCCTGATGTACCAACGGTACCATTGAAGGGCTTCCTGTTCCAAATGAAAGGATGCAAGTGGAACCTTTTGGACATCAAAAGTATTATGCAGACTGAAATACTTTTCTGCATGATAGATCCATCCAGTCGGATCAGTACCATTGAAGCAAGGAAATTCAAGCTTCGGACCACGAAAATTGTTGGAAGAAGAGAACCCATTGGTTGCAGAAGATTCTTGCTGTCGGTTATTGTTCATGGCTGAATGATGAAGATGGAGGCTGAGAATTTTTTCATCCAAATCTTGGAGTTTGGTTTGGATGGCTGCAAGTGCTTTGTCCATGGTTTTTGCTCCTGCGCGGGTGGCAGCCATAACCAGGAGTTTTTTTTTTTTTTTTTTTGGGAATGGATAGAAAAACACAAACAAAAGCTTATTTAGTAAAGAGAAATTTGGATTTGGGAAAAACTCGGAGGGGTAATTGGGGTTTGACTAGGTTTTGGACACTTTCTTATGGACAGGGAAGCAAAAAATGGGGATTTCAGAAGCGGGGTGAAAGAATGAGAAAATTTGTCAAAGAGGGACAAAGAAGCGGAAATGGGGAGTGAACACAGTGGCAAAATTTGGAGGCGAGTGGGTGAAAATTGAAGAAGTTATGGAAAACCCTAAAAATAGACAAATGTGGAATTTATGGATTTCGAAAGTGGAATTTGGGATAGGGTCCTCAGGAATGAAATATGCAAAATGGGATTACACGGGTGTCAGGGAAGTTTCAAGGGAAATGAAGTGAAAACAAGGGATATATGGTGAAAGTGATCTGAAACAGATAGATCTGCAATGGCGCAGAAGTGATCGGAAATAGACGGATCTAAAACGATGCCAAATGGATCGAAAACGACTGGATTTGAAATAGATCTGAAATGGATGGATCTAGAACGACTTTCAGAATGGATCTGAAACGGTTGGATCAGAAACGACGCGGAAGTGATCAACAACAGTTCAGCTGAAAATATATATGGACCCCAAGTATGTTCGGCTTCCTATCGGTTCACAAGATTCACTCGGCCACCAATGCTGTCTGACGGCTTGCATATTGGGGTAGCACCTTTCACTCCACGGCTCAAGTAAAACTGATAACTACTTTGCCACAAACGACAGCTCTTGGTTTACCTCACGGGTGGGAACTAGTCAATCAGGTAGGGGTCGTTGCCCTTTTTGCTGGCAGGTCCTCTCAATGGGCCAGCTACTTTGGGGTTCCCATGGTACTCCTCACAATGAGTTTTAGGGCTTATTCCCAAGTACTTCCCACAGTTAAGAGGATAGGGATTATTCCTAGATCCGAAGTTGCAACAGATGTGAAAAAAAAAAATTGGCAGAAATTTCACCCAGTGAGCCCAAGAAAGTGCTTTGATACCAGATGTGAATAACCTGCAATAATTAATTAATAAAAACACACGAAATAGCGAAATAACAGAACTCAGAATCACTTTTATATTGATCGCAGGCCACTTCGAGGGGGCAACCTCCTTTGAGAAATCTCAATACAAATAACTTCACGGCACCTTCATTGGTCTCAACACAAACTTATATACTAAGTCCAGGTGCCAATACCATGGGTCAATACCATGCGTCAATACAAACCATGGGCCAATACAAAATATGGATCAACAACTACTACAGGACCACTTAGAAAGCATATGCATCCAACAACAATAATACAAACTATGGATCAACAAATACTATGGGACGACTTACAAAGCATATGCATCCAACAACAATATACTAACAAAGTAAATAGAAGGGTTGACATGGGTTCCTAACACCCCAGGATCTGCCTGGACTTCAAAGTCATCTATATCGTTTGCTACCGTGGTGATTGTGGACTCTAGTCTTTGCCGATGATTATGCTCATCCTGTAGCTGCATAGCGCTCCGCGAGCTAGACTCTTCCAACTGCCGATTAGCTGCTTGCAGCTCAGCCTACCCCTTCAACGCGTCAGTGGTTCGCTCATGAATTTCTTCCACACACTAGAGATGTAAATAATGTAGGCCCGATAGTGGTATTTTTTCCAAGTCAAGCTCCACACGCTCGACATCCTTTGTATCCAACATTAGTTGCTCTGGCATAGGTAAGCTTACTGTTATCGGGTCCAAGTGGAAGATACGGGACTTCGCAGGAACGGTCATGGTTAACTGCGGTGTTCTTTGCTATGAAGTTCCTCTCGAATTCTCTGCGGGCTCTGAGTCGCGTGGTGGGGGTAATCTCTAGTGTACTTCTTCAATTTTCAGTGTAATCCCCTGCAGCGCGGTCAGATTCTTTTGCAGACTATCCTGTATTGCCTTATCCTTTTTCTCATTGTCAGACATTAGATCTTCCATCTGCTCTGTGAACTTTACCCTGATTAGTTCATAATCATCACTCTTGAGTACTGTATCCAACTTGCCCTTATCATCTTTCTGCTTCTTCCTTGCCCCCTTTTTCTCTCCTGGGCTCTCAACTTCCTTTCTTTTTCCCGTCTCCTTCTCTTCGGTAATAGGACATGGAATAGGCTCGTCCTCACTAGAGTCACTTGTGACATCTACAATTTCCACTCAAAACTCAACAGGCCATTCCTTCATGATAGTGTCAATATCCTCTTCGTACATATGGTAGTTCCCTGGGAAACATTCCGCCTTCTTCTTCTATGCCTCAGCTGAAATATAAATGCTACGCATGTCAGCATAAAAATTAACAATGCGAATGTACCTACTGGTTAACTACTTTGTTATCCGTGGCGTCAGTATGATTGCTGCGCGCAGCTGGTCATAATACTGGTAGAAGACCTTGGTTGTCGCGTGCTGTCTTTGTGAGTTCAGATTCGCCCAGAGATTTGAATAACGCGTTCCTATGCACTCGTTGGTATTAGTGATTACACCAACGTAATCCTTTGGCTCCTTCCAGCCGGCAAAAGCGATCCGCACGATGAGCCAATTATAATGGAAATACCCTCCATTGAGCTGCGTGTCATTGAGCTCTTCCATGAACTCATTCAGTAAGTACTAGGACCAGTTAAATTGTTCTCCATCCGCGGCCGCAACGCCGAGCAGTACTGCACCCGCACTTACCTCAAGAGGCTTGCATGTGTAGAGAATATTGCCCATTAACAGTTGCGTGACAAATCTTATTGCTTTATCATCTATTTCTTCTATTTGGAAACCCCTCTTCCCTTTGACGACCATCTGAGTTTTCTTCATCTTGGCCACAAATTCTTTGTCCTTTCTCTTCCCTTGGAAAAATTGCTTGGGATCCTTACCCCTTTTACTCAACCCGATAATGCAGTGGATGATGTCAATAGTTAGTTCAACATTGTGGTTGAGCCACAAACAACCCTAGTGAATGCGTGCCATCAGCGTGCGCACCACCACATTCAGCTCTGGTGTCCTATCGAAATGCATAAGTTTGAGTAGATTGAGCAGCCCGGACTGGACTACTCCAGATAACCAACTTTGGGTGACCAGGTTAAGCTCACCCTTTGCATCCTTCTTCCAGCACATGTACTGGTTCGGTTGGAACTGTGGGAACTTTGGTTCATTGGGATATTCCTTCTGCATTGCAAGCAGATCATAATCCTCCTATCTACATTATAGGATTTTACCCAACAATTTTTTCTCCACCTCGACATGTTTTGAGATTGGCGAAAGCGGGATGTCGTATTTGGCATTCTTCAGCAACTTGAAAACCGGTGCATCCAGAGCACGCGGTGAAATATATGTCTGGGGTTAATGTCAAGGGTATGTCCTTATCCGCTAGCGGTGGTTTCTCCACTGTCGACGCCATCTTGGGTATCTTTGTTCTTGGTGCTACTGGAGTTTTACCATTATCTTGCATCACTGGACCATGTCTTGGTGATCGTCTTGATTCTTGACCTAGTTCTGAGACAACCTTCTTAGCTGGGGTTCTCATTAACCCTTCGATCCCCCCGTAGTGAAATAGATTCACAGTCACTTGGATGGTGAACTCTTCTTCAATGGAAGAGTACTCAGACATTCACTGGCTAAACTTCACAGGTTTTCAGATAGCTTACTGAAAATAACTCACACAGTGATATGCGAAAGAAAATTGTAAGTGCTCGGTAACACCCGCGAGTCTGAATGCCACATTACTTATAGGGGAAGCTGACCTCCCCCGCACCCCTCAATGGCTAGATAAGAATTAATTGTGGTATATGGTGGCCAAATCCACTGGATCCTTCGGTCCTTTCCTTCATAAAATCATTTAGAACAACTATCTGTGTGTTAAATTCCCAAGCAGTTGCTGGTAACGGCTATATAACGGCTATATTCTCCACCAACATTGTAACGAATATTTTTTTGAATGTTGCATCAAACTGCGCAGTAGGTAATTGTTACTCCTGTGCAGTCTCTTCGCGGTGCCTGATTTATGGCTTCTGAACTAAGTCTTTTTCTCTTTTAACTTGGTCTTCGCAACAACGCGTTTTCTCTTGCCTTTTTCTTTTCTTAGTTTTCTCTTCTTTTCTTTTCGCAGCAGCATATTCTAACAGTGCTGCGTGGTATATACATCTTCCTCATTATACATCGTGTACAGATTCCTTTAGCTTTCTAGTGCCCAATTTCAACTATACTTGGCACTTAGAAATGTTCCTCTTTCTGACCTTTACAGGTTCTATGAAGCAGAACTATCCCGATAGGGTTTTAGTTTGCTTCCATTAACTAAGCTAGGCAAGTTATCTCCTGCTAATGTGGCTAACTGAGCCACACCACCGTTAGTAACATGTAAAATAGTATATGGACCGAGGTAATGTGTTTTAAACTTCCCAGGAAATTTCATAAACTTGCTATCATACAGGAGGACTAGATCACCTACCTGGAAAGACTTGTTCTTGATGTGGTGATCATGCCATGCTTTTTCCCTTTCCTTCTGCACTTGTTGGTGAAATCCTGTGATGAAGCAATCCTCCTCTAGACCAACCAAGTGTAAGATTCGTTCTTCTAGCTCATCGCGATCTGCCATGCCTGCAAACGCTGCTATCCTCAAACTGGGAACAATGTATTCCATCGACATTATGGATTCCTTCCCATAGGCCAGTTTAAATGGTGTATGGATAGTCAACTTTTTGCATGTGGTCCTGTATGCCCATAACACAACGAGGATGCGCAGGTCCCAATCATCCCTATTCACATTGCATACTTTAGTAAGCGCATTTGCCAGTATTTTATTTAATGCTTCAAAAGTTCCATTCGCTTGAGGGTGGTACGGTGTACTGCGCTGATGGTGAATGTGGAACTCTTCTGTCAATGTCTCAATGGTTTTGTTCAGGAAATGAGTACCTTGGTCACTCAACAAAATCTTAGGGCATCCAAGCCTTGTAAGGATGTCTTTGAAAATGAACTGCGCGGCAATACTTGCACTATAGTCCTTCACTAGCTTCACTTTTGCCCATTTGGTGAGGTAATCCATGGCAGTAATAATATACCTAGCACCAGTTCTTTTCCCTAGTGGGTTTATAGGTCCTACAAAATCAATGGCCCATTTTTCAAATGCCTGTAATGTCAACTGTGGGTTTAGTGGCATCTCGTCTCTTCACGATGGCCTTCCTGTCCTTTGAAAGACATCGCAGCTCTGACAATGCTCCTTCGAGTCCTTATGGATCATAGGCCACCATAGTCCCGTGCGCAATATCTTCTCCGCAGTATCCTTTCCTGCATAGTGACCTCCTGCTGCTCCTGAGTGTGCATCAACCAATATGAATGGCTTCTCATTCTCCAATACGCATATGTGCAATACTTCATCCAGTCCCAATTTGTATAGATGACCCGCAATAATGGTGAAGTTTGCGTCTCGCACTACCAATTGCTTCTTTTGCTGTGTAGTGAACTCAGTCGGTGCAAATCCAATAGTCAAAAAGTATATTATGTCTTTATAACAATCATTAGCTATCTGGATTGCAAACAACTGCGCATAAGGAAGATTGTCTTCGAGGTTTGTAGGCTCTTCTCCTGACTCAATCCTTGACAAATGATCAGGTCCCAAATTTAATCTGCTAGGTTTAACTACTATTTCAAAATCATACTCCTAGAAGAGTAACAACCATCTACAGATTCTCCCCCCTAACACTGGCTTATTGACCAGGTATTTCAAAGCAGAATGGTCAGTGAACATGAGGAAGTGCGCACCAAGTAAATAGTGCTTGAACTTCTGCCTTGCATATGCCATCGCTAGGCCTTCCCTCTCAGTGGTAGTATAATTCTTTTCTGCAAATGAGAGCTTCCTACTCGAAAATGCGATAGGATGGTCAATACCACCCTCCCCTGGTTTTGCTAAGACAACCCCCAGCACTATGCATGACGCATCAACATGTACGTGGAATGGATTTTCCCAGTCCGTAAAGACTAGGATCGGTGCGGTGACCATTTTCTCCTTCAAGGTGTCGAAACCTTGTTCACACTCTGCGTTCCAGATGAACGGTGCATATTTCTTCAGCAGCTTCTCCATTGCTGCAGTTATCTGCGGATAACCCTTTATACACTTCCTGTAATACCCAGTATGCCCCAATGTAGTACGCAACTGCTTGACTAAGTTTGGCGTTGGTAAGTTTACAATGACGGTGATCTTTACAGGATCAACCATCAAGCCATGTTTACAGACAATGTGTCCCAGTAGAATCCAATAAGGAACACAGAAAACACACTTCTTCAAATTCAAGGAGATCTGGTGCTGTCTACACTTTTCCAGCATCATTCTCAGGTTTGCGCAATGATTCTTCAGTAGCCCAAACACAGTCCAATCATCAAAATAAGCTTCTAGAAACTTATGCATGAAATCCTTGAATGATGCGACCATAACTCTAGAAAAGATGGCGGGTGCGTTCTTAAGACCAAAAGGCATCACTGTATATTGGAACGATCCCCATTCTGTAGCAAATGTAGTCTTGTGCCTATCCGCGGGATCAATTCTTATTTGATGATATCCGAAGAAACCATCAATAAAGGAATAGGGTTCATTTCCTCCCACATTATCAAGCACTTCATCAATAAAAGGTGTAGGAAATGGGTCATGCACTGACGCATCTTTGAGTTTCCTGAGATCCACATAGAACCTGATCTCGCCTTTTGTTTTCTTATCTTGGATAACCATAGGGCTTATCTATTCAAATTATTTGACTGGTTCAATGATTCCTGCCTCCAGCATCTTGTCCAGTTCGGCTCTTACTCTTTCTTTGTATCGTGGGTTCAATTGATATGGCCTTTGCTTGACAGGCTTCGCACTTGGTTTAAGAGGTATTTTCATAACCCCTAAGTCTCCCAAAATTCCCTTCATCTTTGTAAACTTAGTCAGAAATAGCTCCTAATATTCATGTAGCATATCTGCAATCACCGCAACAGTCTGATCATCCCAGTAGTCTCCAATAGCTGCAAAATTTAGGTCTTCGCTGGTCCCAATGTTCACTTTGTTTGTCTTCATAGGGATGCTCATGTCTGGGATTTCCAGTGGAGGTCCCTCTATGTCGCGCGCACCTTCCGACTTAGGTATCTTAATGTTGCGTAGGTCCTCCTCATCAATGTCCTCTTTTTCTTTAACCTCTTCAGCTAGGTTGTAACATTCCATAGGATATTCTACCTGTTCCTTCCATTCTGTCTTTAAGCTTGCAGGTATGCTTCCTGCGCCAAAGAATTCCTCTAAAGTCATATTTCTATGTGGACACTCTTCTATGAATATGCACTCCTTAATTATTTGCAATGCGTCATGTATAAGCAGGTTCTCATCTTCAAAACTGAAGTCCTTCTGGAAACTCGCAGTTAGCATGGCCCAATCTGTAGTATCCCTGCGCAACTCCAGATATAAGTACCATTTCTTGGGAATGTTGTTCTCCAGTGTGTGCACAAACAAATGCACCCATTCTGTCTTTGGTCTCTCCCCCCCTGCTTGTGAATAGACCTCAATATGTTGTCTTGGATCCATCTGTCCATTATATTTCTCAAAAGGTAGGGTAACCTTATCAGCAAACCTGATCTGCATTTATCCCATGTGGTCAATGTCTACTTATGCGCAGCCCACCATCTAGAAGGTGTCTCGTGCAGCGCCATGTCCAATGCTGGTAAGCGATGTTCTTCTGCAATTGCTGTAGTATATTCTTTAATAAATGAATAAACATTAGCAAAACCATCATAGGCAGGGATCGGGCTTACCTTCTTTCTGATCCAGCGTAGTGACTTTGTTACCTGTGCGCATCTCCTTGTTGATACTTTGTGCATGCGGCTTTGCCAATTTTCCAGTCCTACATCAGAGTCTGAGATGCAAGAGCTGTCACATCTACAGCTGAGTGTACCATCCGTAGTTGGATTGATATAGTCTTCCTGGTTCGTGGTCATCTGGTACAGTCGATCCAAATCTTGAGCCCTGGATTCCTCCTGAATCGGCTCGCTGTATCTCTCTCCATCCGCAGGGTCCAATGGCGCGATGACCCTGAGGTGCTTCCTTCAAATATCATCTTCTTTGTTTTCAGGTTGATGACAGTGAGGTTATCGATAGCCCAGTCAATTCCTAATAGCACAAAAAAAGGCTGACTATCGTCCACAATCTCAATAACCTCAAAATATGCATGACTCTGCACTCCATCAATGTCAACAATCACGTTGGATAACCGTCCAAAGGGTATGCCCTTCTCCTGATTGGCCATTCACAACTGGATAGGTGACCATAACAGCTTTGGTCTCCTCATCTGCTGCCATGTCTGCTTAGTCAAGACATTTACTTCTGATCCCAGATCAAGAATGATCTCATCTATTTCATAATCTCCTATTTGTGCACTGAGTCTCATTTCTCTTCCTGTTCTCTTGTGTTTCTAAATACGATGAACTGCGCTATCAGTAGTTTCAGTTTCGCTGCACGGTTCATACTGGTCTACCAGCTTCTGTAATTCTACTATAGCATCTAGAATTTTTAGTAATTTCATACAACTTCTGAGGAACTGCACAACAGAGGTGCATGTCTCTGCTATGGTGCTCATTCTGTCATATGCAGCGGGCATATCTTCTACATGTGGTACTTCGCTGTGCAATGGGATTCTCGGCGACTTAGGTGCCAATTCTCCGAGGAGCTCCCGTGCTTCTGTAAATACTTCCTTGTTATTTTTCAAGTTGAACGGAGGCGCTTTCCCAGTAGCCTTTCTTATCCATATTGTTTAAAGAGGAGACTGTTTGGTATCAAAACCCCTAGAAGTTGAAGCTTCTGCTCCTCTATCCCATCTTGTCGTAGCGCCACTTTGTGTCACCATGTTGATACTTGGATCCGCCGGTCTTCTCTCTGCTGCGATCAACTGGATATTTGGGGCTGGCACTTCCGATCGTTTTCTCTTCTGCATTTCTATTTCCAACACTGGGCAGTCTTCAATTGCATGATCAAATGAGCTACAATAGCTGCATGTAGTGCATGGGTTGCTACAGTCTCTAGATATGTGACTTGCTTGGCCACAGTTGTAGCAAATTACTTGACCTCGGCCCCGCCCTTGCGCTGGACCGTTATTTCTTCCTCTCCCGTGGTATCCTCCGCGGCCTCTATATGCGCCCTGATCAGGTTGGGCATTATTCTATTTCTGCGGAGTCTCTTTTTGGACTCTATGCATTCCTCCATACATATGCTCAATATCCTTCTTTCTTTCTAACATGAGCTCATATGCGCGACAATTAGATTCGTCGTGCCCTACTGACTTATAGAAATTACAATATAAGTTTTTAGGATTTCTTACGTATTTCTGTATCATGTGACAGTCTTCTGGTCAGTGTCCTCTGGTTCTACAAATCTCACACCATGGCCCTGGGTGTGGGTTCAATGGGTTCGGTCCACCCATGTTGAGGAAATCTTGGAATAAAGGACAATGATCCTTAGTGTGTCCTTCTCCCTTACAACCTGTACACCAGACTTCCTTTCTCTCTTGCTTTCCTTGCTTGATATCTTGTAATTGTAGTGTCAGGGTAGCTAACTAGTTCTGAATCTGAGACATGCCAGTGCTAGTTTCTCCGATCGGTGAAGCTTCCAACTTCATCGCAATCTCCAAAGCTTTTGGCTGCGAATTCACTTTTTGTTGCATCAACGACTGTCTGATGTGTGGCAACAATGTGGCTATAAACCATTCCTTATGCTACTACGGTGGAATAACAAAGCTTACTTGGTCCAACAGTGTCTTTAATTTCTGATCAAACTCCCAGACTATCTCGTTAGGTTTTTGTTTGATGTCTTTCAAATATGTTATACACTGTGACTCCGATTTCGGCTTCTTGAATTATGATAGGAGTGTAGCCTTGATTTCTATCAGGGTTCTTGGCTGTCCCTGCGAGTATTCATGAACCAATGCAAGGCTCTATCTCTAAAGGTGGTAACGAGCTGTGCTTTCTTCACACCGTCATCCTGGACTTGTTTTACACTCCATATGGCTTCACATAGAAACCAATGCTGATCAGGGTCCTCTAGACCCGTTCCTTTGCATATCGTCAACTTAATGTCCTCTGTCATGCTTCTTCTAGGTGGTGGTGGGTTCTGCATAGTGTTCTACGTGGCAAAAATGAATGTGGTATTGTGCTGAATCTTCATGACTGCGGGGTTATGAACTGGTTGGGTTTGGGCAATGAGAGGTGCGGTGTTCACAACTGGTGTATTCTGGGGCGTAATAGGCTGACAGGTTGCAGATAGAGGTGCGATTTGACTGTCAAGTTCGGTTTCTGAATCAATATCTACACGGAGCCTAGATCCACTAGAAATCTTCTTAGGTGTGTATTTATATCTTTTCCCACTTCTTAGGTTATGCGTCTCTTCGTCAGAATCACTAAAAATGCTATTAACCATTACAGATTCCAAAATTTTTACAGCAATCTAAAAACACCTTTCTCAACTAAGAGCATCTTAATGTATAAACTGAGGTTGTTCAAGTACTTACCTCTGATTCCCTTGAAAAAATCTCTTTCGACTACGCTGTAGGACTTTAGCATGTCTAGAGCAAACTGCATTACAAAGCTTTGTAGTGTGCTGTCAACCCAGAAGTCAACTACGCGTACAAACAGACTATCCAATGCTTTGAGCTTTTTGATAAGCTCCGGCGTGCACTCAGTCGGTGCGCTTCGCGCTAGACAGGTTCTGTGCTCTACAAGCCTTGATAACCACTCATGTAGCAAGTTTCCAAAAGATTCCCAGAATACCTCGTGAACGTCTTTCCACAGGTACTTATTCAACCAGTCAATGTCAGAGAGATGTGGGTGTCTGTTTTCTTTTCTTGCAAAGTATCTTTCTATCTTGTCACACCAAGCCTAGATTTCTTTCTTGTCCGGATACCGAATGTCGACGCCCATGTCAACCTCTTCTCCTTCACACATCATGAATTCAACTCATCACAGATTCTTAGCATGGAAACAGAACCATTTTTTGGCTTACAAAATGATCTAGAGGTTTTCCAATATAGACCCAGGTTCTTCGCGGTTTCACTTAACCAACAAAACCCCTTCTCACCGGCCCTTTTGGAAACAGCCTGCGCACAGGATGAGGTCTCACTCGAGGTTTAGATATGGGGGCATTGTGGAATCAGGTTTCCACAGTGAAGTGATGAGTTGTTCGGACAGGACTACTGCGCAGTGCACTATCGAACCTGCGCTGCAAGCTGAGGACTGTGCGACGATAAATTGCGTCGCGGCCTGCACCTTCACAGACTAATCGCTGCACAACCAGCGCACCCAAGGACTGTGCGGTTCGAATAGGGTACCTCTTATAGGACAACACGATGGTCTAATACAGTTCCTTTCCCAGACTTGACTAATCTTAAGGGTTTACTTTAACACTTAGCCATTCATCTATTGTCTTAGATTATTAGTTGATATAGCATATGCAACCAGATGAAATATAGTATGTAGTAATATATGCAATCAAACCTCTATGTATACTTGAGATTATTCAATAAACATGTACTTCTACCAGCTTAGAATACTGCACCTTTGTCATTTATCTATCCATGTAAGACTTAACATATTATTCCCATTCTTTCCTCTATGGCGAATACATATAAAAGCATTAACATACAACTTATAAACGTGAATCCAAACATTCAAAGTAGGCAAGTAAGCAAATGCATGAACATAACAATCACACTACACAATATTCAACATGGTTCACCCCCCGGATGGAGGCTACGTCCACAAGAGCTGTTGTTAAATTAGTCTTTTGGAAGGGTACAACAGTTCTTAGTCTGCGCACTCAGCTGCAGACTCTCTTCTCTCTCAGCTAGGTCTCTGTGCACTCAGCTGCAGAGCCTTTACAATCAATCTCACAAGATTCAACAATGTTTTACTTACAAAATTGAAGAGTTAACCCTTTCCCATACAAAAATGCCCTTATTTATAGATCATGCCTGTAGGTCATGTCTTTACAATCTGCAAGCAAAAACCCTTAGGTTTACAAAACTCTCACAGTTTCCCCTGAACCGGACTTCTGGCCTTTGGTAGCGAATATTCCATCGTGGCGGTCTTCCATGCATGCATCAGGTCGCTATCGGCCTTCCTGTTGTGCGCATGCCAACATGTCACTTTCACCAAGCCGTTCTTCCTCTAACAGTCTCGTGCCATTGGTTCAAGTAGTGGTATCTTTCACGTGTGCGACCAGTCGCTTTCTTCCCGATTTTCTCTTGCCCGCTACTTAGCACTCCTGGAGCATCTTTACCAAAAATAGACCGTCGATGGTCTAACCGGAATACGTGCCGTCTTCCGCCCAACACTCTTCTTTGCTGGCATCCCATAGATTGGACACTTCGCAGCACTGACTCCTCGTAGTATTGATCCTCGCATCTTCCTCCAACGCTAGGCTGTGCGCAACTTCGCAGCATCCCAACAACTTATACAAGATTGTTTCAACTGAACTGTGCTCAGCTTCGCAGTTTCAAAACACCTTTGTTGCTAAAAAATGCCCAACCTAGGCCAGGCCCAACATAATTGAAAAATATGTATGTTAAAATTCCATTAATGCAAGCCCTTCATGATGTACCCATCTATGCGAAGACTATTAGAGATCTGTGCATGAAGAAACTAGGTAGGAAACGTAAATATCCTCTTACAGTTCATGTGGTGGCGAAATTGTCTGAATTAATGATGGGAATGGTTCCCTTGGCTAAATATGATGATCCAGGCAATCCCACTGTGACAATACATATTGGGTATACTGAGATTCCTAATGTCCTTGTTGACTTGGGAGCAACGATAAATGTGATGACCATTGAAACTGTAAAGAAATTGGGGGTTACCAACCTCAGACCAACCCTCATGGTATTAGAATTGGCTGATAGATCCACAATTAGACCTGAGGGAATTTTGGATGACTTGGTAGTTTTTGTGGATTCATGGGAATACCCTGCATATTTGTTTGTCTTACAACCTAAATCTCAGTTGGGGGAAATCCACTAATTCTGGGAAGACCTTGGTTGGCAACAACAAATGCATATATCAACTGTAGATTAGGGTCTATGAAAATATCTGATGGGACCGATAATAAAAGCTTGAACTTATATCCTCTAGCTAGACCAAGCTTAGATGTTGATACTCCATTATGGGTAGACTTGGAGGGGAAGAAAATACTCAACCCCTTCTGACCATAGGAAGGGCCCTGACTTTTAAAAATGCAACTGAGGATGATGCTATCTGCAGTTTCATTAGCGATCCAATGTCGGTTACCAAACATGCATATGAAATCCTGGACAGTACCTTGAGTGAACTTGAACAAGAAGAACTTACTGAGGAGGCCTTAGCTAAGAATGTTAAAATTGTTCCCATACCTGAGAATTTAAGGAGTGTCCCGATAGATATTGAGCTTGGAAAGACCCTCAATGTTAATCCCAACCTTGCACCCGATGAATTGGGGCGTTAAACTACATTGTTGAAACAATATAAAGGAGCCTTTGCATGTGAATACATAGACATGAGAGGTATTCCCTCTGATTTGTGTACTCACCACATCTATATTAAGAATGATTGTAGGCCCATATGTCAACCCCAACGCAAAATGAATCCAAAATTGAGAGACATTGTGAAGGAGGAAATTCAGAAACTTCTAAAGGACGGATTTATTTATCCCATCTCAGACAGCGAATGGGTTTCTCCATTAGTAATTGTGCCTAAGAAAAATGGAAAATGGTGCATCTGTGTGGACTATCGAGAGCTGAATAAGTCTACACAAAAATACCATTTCCCTTTTCCATTTATCGATCAGGTCCTTGATACTCTGTCTGGAAAAAAATTCTTCTCCTTTCTAGATGGATTTAGTGGGTATAATCAGATTCAGATTTTCCTTGAAGACCAATATAAGACCACCTTCACATGTCCATGGGGCACTTTTGCATATAAGGTTCTTCCTTTTGGGTTATGCAATGGACCAACCATATTTCAACGAGCTGTGATTGGAATTTTTTATGAAATGGTTAATGATTGTATGGAAATTTTTATGGATGATTTCACACCTTATGGTGGCAGTTTTGATGAGGCTTTGCAAAATTTGGAAAAGGTTTTAAAACACTATGATTAGACTCACCTATCACTCAGTACTGAAAAATGTCATATGATGATGAGTGAAGGTGTATTCCTTGGACATTTTATATCTGCTGCAGGAATACAAGTGGACCCTGCCAAAATTGAGGTAATTCTGAACATCCCTATTCCTGAAACGCACAAAGAGGTACACAGTTTTATTGGACATGCTGGTTATTATAGACGTTTCATTGAGAATTTTTCTAAACTAGCATCTCCTCTATTTACCTTGCTAATGAAAGATGCACAATTCAATTGGACATATGCATGCCAAACATCATTTGCAGAATTAAAGAAGAGGTTATCCACAACACCTATCCCGCGTGGGCCTAATTGGACCCTACCTTTCCATATTTCTTCTGATGCTTCAGATAATACCATTGGGGCTGTGTTGGGACAAAATGAAGGTCATAGTCCATATGCTATCTATTATGTTAGTAAGAATTTCGCTAGTGTTGAAATTAATTACACAGTGACTGAGAAAGAATTCCTCACTATCATTTATGCCATCAACAAGTTCCGACACTATATAATAGGGTACTCTACTATTGTGCATACAGATCACTCGGCTATTAGATATTTGATGAATAAACCTGTTACTAATGTTCGAGTGACTAGGTGGCTACTATTACTGCAAGAGTTTGATATCACTATTATTGATATACCATGAAAACAAAATGTTGTTGCTGATTTTCTTTCTTGACTAACCAACAATGATGATAATTCTCCAGTTGAGGATTCTTTTCCTGATGAACATCTATTTGCAGTTTCAACTCACTCACTATGGTATGTAGACATTGCTAATTATCTTTCTATAGGAAATATTCCAGCTCATCTATTGTTGGCATGGGATTAGTCGACAGGAATTGCGGAAGCCGATAGCTGCAAAAGGAAGAATCCACGGAAGAAAGGGTCATTCACGGATAATGTGGAAGTGAAGAAGTAGTTAATTAGTTAGAAAAGGGTCATGTGGAACATTTTGTAACCACTTAGTTTTGTATAAATAGAAAATTGATTGTAAGCCTAAGGGCATCCAGGAATCGAATGATGAGTAGAGCGATCAACTTTATGAGTTTTGATCTGTTTTGTATCCGCAATATGATGTATTTACTGTTTCTGCGAAGGTCATTCCACAGGTTTTAATGAATGCATGAAGATGTTCGATTATGGTTTTATCTCTGTCTTTGTTCCATTGAATGATGAATGTGAATGTTTGATGGGATGCTTAATGCTCTATGGGTTTAGTAATCACTATTTATGCTAATAAGTAATTAGATTATGTTAATGAAAATATCTATAATGTGTTGATGCTGCGATTGATGAATTTGCGAATAATGAAATGCTAGTATAGTGCGAATAACATTATCTTTGGTTTCTGCGGTTGCGAAGTGTGTTTGATGCATGTCCTCAACTCCACTATGGAAACTTGGTTCCTGTAGCCCCGTTGTGCATCTCAGGTGAGACTTCACTCGCTTCGCGAGTATTGCTAAAAAGGTTAACACCTTTCTGGGCTAGTGCATAAGAGAGTTTGGGTTGGTTTTTGTTGACGACAGTGCACAATGAACCCCTGTCGATAGTCGCCGTGTCAACAAATGGTTCAGTTGCCGGGACCTTGAAGAGGAAAATAAGAGGATATGCTGTGGCATCCGACGAAACCGAACATTCATGAGTGGTTTGATAGAAAGATAAAATAATGCGTAGAAGGGGAGAAGCAAAACCGTAAACAAACAGTAAGAAGTTGGTTGCATAAATACATTTATTTAGATATCCACGAGATATTTTTCTACGAATTCCTGGTACTACTACAAGAGTGGTTAGCGGAGCTAATGTTTTAGAAGCACCATTTCCAAAAGATTGAGCCTGAGCAATGGACACCGAAACTAATTCGACAGCTGAAATGTGTCGACAACACAGTGTCAAGGGCTGTCGATTTGTGGGTGGATAGTATCCTAGAGGGATATATTATTGAGTTTGTAGTAGACACAATCAAGTCATACAACGACGCAGAGAGGAATTTCTTCAGGGGACTAAGGGGAAGGTTCTTGCTGTTGCTAAAAATGTGGATTAAGATGCTCGTGTGCGAAAAGGGAATTTTGAGGATGACTTTTGACAAGTAGAAAGATGAGTGTGCAGAGGTTGTAGGTGTTGCGTGAATGTGGATCCGATAGAAAGATACGGGGTAGATGGACATGAGCGACGACGCGTTTGTATGGGAAGCTGATGAGGAGTGTGGTACATTGAGGAGTGGAGATATATTCCGGTGTCCTGAGAAGAAGAGGAGGACTGAGAGAGAGTCTCTTGAGAGGACTAGAACAAAAGACTGCAAAATAGGACCACAAGGGAGAAAGCGGCCCTATTGCGATGAAGACGGTGACCAGACTACCCCAGAAGCAGAAGAGACACAGATCATAAGTTACAACATACCTGCAACCCCGCGCACTATTGGTTGTGGATCGTGATCTCCAGATTCAGAGATATTATTATTCAGCCATGTTCATACCCCAGGTTTGGTTATGATGCCGACATGACCCTAGGAGGGTCTGGGGGATTGTCCACTCCCCTAGTTGGGGGGAGCGGGGGCAGCACCCCCGAGAAAGGGGGTTTGGGGCAGCACCCTCGAGAAAATGGGGGTTCGGAGGCAGCGCTCCCGAGGAAAATTTTTGGGGTTGTTTTCGCCACCAGTTTTCGGGCCCATGGTTTTTGGTAACCCGTGGTATTTTCCCATTGTATTTCCCTTATAAAAGAAAGACATTGTAACACGGCTAGGGTTGATGTATTAGGTATTATGCATTGTAAAGCACTTTGAGATCAAGAAGAGAGACTGTGAGATAGTGAAGAGGAAGTGCAACGGCTGTGCTGCAGGTTGTATCCCTTCACTTTGCTAGATGGAATAATAATAAGGATTGGCAACTTCAGTGTGGACGTAGCCCAAGTTGGGGTGAACCACGATATATCTTTGTCTCTCTTCTAATGTGTGTGTGATTATATTTTCATTTCTGTTTATTGTTATTGCTCTGCGATCCTGTTTTTCTAACACGCACTACCCATAATTTCATAGGAGGAAACCCAAGCTATTCACAGAGTTTCCCTACGTTCAACGGTAAAAGTAGTGCATCAATAAACAATAATAGTAGGAACATTAGAATGGCAGACGACACAAAAATTTCCACTTTCCAGGGAAACGAGATCGAGGATCCTGAGTAGTTTTGGTTTCTGTGTGAAGCAGTATGGATCGTGAAGCAGGTCCAGGATGAATTTATTAAACTAGGACAGCTAGCGACGACCCTTAGGGGTCGTGCGCTGGATTGGTTTATGAAGTTTACAAGGGTTCCGACGGGAACACCAACCAAGAAGTTGGTGTAGATAAAAGCATGCATGATCTATGAATCAGGAAGCCAAAGTCAGAATCACAGTATGTCACCAAGCTCAAGGAAATCAAGCAATACCCAAATGAGCCAGTATGGGAATTCGATCAACGATACAAGACGTTGATAGTGAAGGTGAGTTTTGGGATAAATGATATGGAACACAATGAGTGGTTCATCACAGGACTGGTACCACACATTCGCGGACCACTAATGCAACAGAAGGTTGTGACCCAGGCGAAAGCATTGGAGATTGAGATGAAGCAGGAGGCTTCACCAATTGGTGAAACATGGTTGGGTATAGATCGAATATAAGCACAGCTGGAAAGCTTGATGATCCAACTGCAAGACATGAAGAAAGGGAAAGAGGCTCGCGAAGAGATCTGGTGTACTAGGTGTAGGACAAAGGGACACCACAAGGATCAATGCCCATATCTCTGAGACTATTTGAAATCTGGTGCACCAAACCCCCTCAGTTAGGGAGGGTTGCCTTGGTGTCCTATCGGCCAAACGAGAGGCCATCGACCAGAAGAGTGTGTATATCTGCAAAAGATGGCGTTGAAACCAGAGAACTTGTATTGCAAGTTCTGTAAATTGGTTGGCCACGATGACAACAACTGCAGAGCTTATGGCCTATTCCGGCAGGAGAGAACCGTAGCCGCATATTTCATGGCAGGATAAGAATAGGCATCGGGTCAACAATAGTAGCAGTATAACCCACCACCGGACCAATATAATCACCAACTGCAGCAGTATGATCAGGGGTAGTATGGGAAACTGCAGTACCCACCATATGGACCACTGCAATAGCCGCAGTATGGGAAACCACAATACCAACCATATGGCCCACCACGTGGAGGGGCTAGAGGAGGATTCCGCGGAGGTCGAGGTGCTGGCGCAGGGAAAGGAAGAGATGCTGGATGAGGACGAGGACTGATTATTTGTTATAATTGTGGGAAGCACGGGCACTATCAAAGGGATTGCCCGAACCCAACACCACAATAGTGCATGTATTGCAGTGCTGTGGATCATGGTGTTGAAGACTGTCCGCAGCTTGTGAAATGGAAGACCAAGAATCTGCCACCACCTCCATAGAACCAAAATTAGAATCCACTGGTTGCACAGATGATATCAACGGAGGCTCGAAAACAACATGCGACTGTTGGGGTAGTGACACGAGGAGAAGTGGTGACAGGAGCCGACGGGTCATGAGCTACTGTCTGACCAACAGTATGGAAACATGTCACTTTTGATGCGGAGGTCGAAAGGGATATATTCTTGGAAGTGCAGGAGGCGATGAAACAGAGGAGGAAGTTACCTCTTTAGGAAGAATTTACCTATGATATGCCAGTGACGTTCGACAGGACGAAGTCGCAGGGAAAGGATAATACCTTAAAAATCCTTCTTAAAGAGTTGTCTAGAGTTGGAAAAGGATCAAGATGCGCTGGAGGAGATATCCAATCTGTTGAATCGATGAGAGGGTGTACGCTAGGAGCAAAAGGTTAATCGCATACAAAAAAGGAAGATGGGATGCGAGATGCGAATGTCGACACAAATCAGAGCATTTGATGTCGACTCAATTATCTTGGACCTGGGATCGGATGTCAACATTCTGACCAAATAGACATGGGAAACCATGGGGAAACCGCAGATGGCCTGGTCACCAGTACAATTGCGATTAACAAACCAGAGTAAGGTTACTCCATTTGGTCGAGTGTACCAACTTCCCATTGAAATTGAACATCTAAGGACTTATGCAGATTTCGATGTAATTGAAATCGTGAACAACACTAGTCCCTACCCAGTGCTGCAAGGGATTGACTGGGCAATCGACAACCTGGCGGTTATCAATTTTAACAAGCGAACTATGTTATTTGAGAATTGCGAAATGAGGGTCGTGGCACCTCTGGATCCTGTAGAAGGGAAACGATACATTGAACCGGCGCAAGATGAATTTACAGAGGGATGGGATAGTATATACAATATGTAGCTAGGGTTTTCACCCTAGCTTGTGCAAATGAGCACCTACTAAGGAGAATGGACTCCTTAGTAGCAGTTCAATAAACAATTAAATAAAGTAAGAAAACAATATGAATTCTAAACTAGCATGAGCATTAATAAGCATAACAAAAACATGAAATATGGTGAAGATCTTTCTTTTTTGTATTAAAATTTTACCTCAAGTGTAGAGGTTGGTGAAGTTCTTGCAATGGTCCAAGAGGGTTGCTCCAAACTCCAGCTTTGCTCCTTCTCTTTCTCCCAAAGGTTGGAAATGGGCCAAAAGGGGCACTCAATGATGAAAGTAGCTCAAGGGTGAGCTAGGGTTTCGAGAGTGATTTTGGCAGAGTAAGGGTGTATTTGACTATGGATATGAATTGAGGGGTCTTGATCACCTATTTATAGGTTTTTAGTGGTGGAGTGCTGGCCCATGGTTTTGGGAACCATATGGTTTAGGTCAGTTGTATAGGGTTTTTTCCTCCTTTTTTTTATATTTTATATTTCCTTTTTAGATGGTTTTTGCTATTTTGGAGGAATTTTGGATAATTTTGGGGGAAAAAGGGGTTTTTTAGCCTTTTGGAGGCTTTTTTGATGGTTTTGTGGTCTTTTAGGCCTTTTGGAGGCTTTTTAATGGGATTTTAAGGTTTTGAAGGTAGATATGGTAGGAAATATGGACAAATGAGTCATGTAATGAGGTAGATGAGGTAGTGAGCACTTTTTGGGTGTTAACAGATTGCCCCCTGATGTGTGAGGGCAGGAGCTCATCGTATGGCCGATAGACATCATAAGTCGTGTATGGTTTTACTGGGGTGTGGAGAAGAGAAGAAACAAATTGGAGCCCGGAACAATGGTCTCAAACAAACTGCAAAAACTGAAAGTACATAACCTCAATAATGGATGAGGAATAATCTGATCATATGGACGAGGCGGGCATTCCCATGCTCATATCAAGATATAGAACAATAATAACAATGGGGTCGAAAATATGGGGACCTGACATATACATAGCCTCAAATAATGAATGAGGAAGAATCTCAAAATATGGACGAGGCGGGCATACCCATGCTCGTATCAAGATACATAAAAAGAACTGTGAGGCCCAAAAATGAGGACCTGTAGGATACATAGAGAACCACTGTGTACATCATAAGGGTCCAGAGGGGACACAAATCAGGGAGATACTGCTGGGCTGACCATAACTGATACACTGGAATAACTATAGTGCTGCCGAGTGGGGTACCGGAGGAACTGATGAGCTGCTGGATCATAGTGACAAGGAGTCATCCTCTCAATGGTACACTGAACTGGGTACTCAAGGAAGCATATAACTGGATGGATTCCGAATACAATCGCCAACGCAACCCGGACATCCATGGGAATATATAACTGGGCGTTCCGAAGTGACTCACCAATGTACTAGAGTCAGGGGAAATCCGGGGGTCTTCTACCAATAACTGAAGGGATATAAACCCTGCGCGATTCTCAACGATGCGATCAAGGTGTTGAAGTCAAGCATGTGAGAAATAACCACTCGGAGAGGCAATGATGACTCCTCTCAAAATGGTCCATAGGCACTCACCATAGATGGTGATGGGTCCAAGGCGCAAGGTCCTTTGGGTCTATCCTCTGGAATAGAGGGGCTGTCGTCGACAGAGGGAGACCTGCAACTATCGAGGCAATGATGTTTCCTTAATAGGAGCGCGAGGTGGAGAACCGAAGTGTGAGAGTACTGATGGTAGGACTGACATACTGTGGGGGATAACTAGGCAAGTAGAGTGGGTGGACTCAAACTTCCTTTGTTTAGAGTATGATGGAGGGGATGATCAGGCAGCATATGAAAATGACTGAGGGGAAAGGGATCATAGCTGTAATGGATCAAGGATAGTGACTGGGATGAGGGATACTCAAGCTGGTGTAAAATGGCAGGAGACTGTAGACTACTTTGAACAAAGGCGACCTGATTGGGGGTGCTGCCGAGATGATCGATCATAGTGCCAAGAGGCACGGGGGAACTTCTTCATGGGTTAAGGCACTAGAAGAAGTGTGTGTAAAGTGGTAATGTCGTGTGGATTTATACGAGCCCAGGACAATTCATTCTTGTGATTACTTTCAATTTTAAGGAGTCTGAAAGCGATAGGAAGACTTTGAAATAATGGAATGGTACTGTCGTGTGGATTTGTACAAGCCCAGGACAATTCATGCTCGTGGTTGCTTTCAATTTTAGAGAGTTTGAAAGCGATAAGAAGACTCCAGGGGGTTTCTTTTTCATGTGTTAGTCTCCAAGGCCCAAAGAAGCATAAAAGGATGCAATGAAGAACTCTTCTAGCCGGTGTGACTAGAGTATGCCTTTTTCGTAATTAGTCTACCAGGTCCGGAAAAAGGGTTAAACTTATACCAGATAGACGCCCTTTTAGGTACTTTAATGAGCATGAAAGGAAGCAAGATTGCTCGGCGATCTTTTCATTGTTTTAGGAGTCAGAAAAGAGCTTAACAGAAACTCCCTAAGTGCCTTTTTTGTAAAGGACTTGTCCGGCCTGAAAAAGGGATAAAATTATATCGAACAAAAGGAATGGCCAGGCAAGGAGGAAGTGCTCAATCAAGGAACATTTATGAGGACCAAGGATAAGGTTAGGGGGGAACACTGGTGGGCCTCGTTGCAGGATAATGAATGGTGGCAAAAGAATGAAATGATTGCTATATGACAGGAGTGAATGGCTCATGTAAAAATGTGGAACAATCCGATGGTGACTGATGTGGCGCACAAACCGAGGCAGCAAGGTGTCGGGACACAATGTTGAAACTGTACCAAGTGAGAGAGAGAAATGATCTCAAGCATCATCACGAGCTCGAAAAAATGAATCTGGCGATATAAAAAAGTGTCAAAAATGGATAACAGCCGATGTGGCCCGCAAACCGAGGTGACAGGGGGCGTTTTGGAAAAATACCTGAAAAATCGGTTGGTGAGAGCAAGAAATGATCTCAAGCATCATCGCGGGCTCGAAAAAATGAATCCAATGATATAAAATATACCAAAAATGGAGAGCAGCCGTAGTGGCACGCAAACCGAGGCGATGAGTGGTGTCTAAAAAATGGTCAAAAATAAAGTGGAAAAAAAAGAAAACAAGTGGACCATCATGGCGACCTCGTCGTGCTGATTCCAGTGGTGGAAACAGTTCGAAAAATGGACTCCTTATGGGTTTAGAATGGCCAAAACAAGAAAACGTCAACGGACTATAAATAGTGAGTGGGTCCAACATGACAAGTGTCATTTGGACTTGTTGACTTTGACTAGTGATCAGAGTGGACCAGAGTTGAGTTGACATTTCTGGACAATCCGACCAGCCCTTTTCAGATTCGGGAGTTACAAGTATTCCGTCAAACTCATACCTGCATTTTCATTGAGTTCGAGGACAGGTGGTGGGTCCCACGGGATTTATTATATGGTCCACGTGGGTGGACCGCGGGTTTGTGAGGTGGAACCACGGTTGGGGACCGCGGGTGCCAGGGTGTTTCAAGCGGCTATGGACCGCGATGTTCAGGTCGAAATACACGGTCTGGTACCGTGCGTTCCAAGGTTGAACACGTGGTTCGAAACTACGAGTTCGGCTCCTACAGGTGCGGTTTGGGACTGCGACTATAGCCCTGATAGCCACGGTCGAAAACCGTGGCAAGGGGTCCTAAAGCTGCGATTGGGATCGAGCTGTTAGGGTTCCTCGGTGGGGGGGGGGGGGCGCGGGGGCATGTTTACTTCGTTGACATGAGTCTGATGAGTTTGCCTTGTGTGATTGACAGGATGCTGTTGGTGTTGTGGCGAGATCAGGAGGTCCCGGACGAGATAGTAGAGGTTATCCAGAGGGACCGCCATGTGCGGTTGATGCTGGGATTGTGCGGACTTTTGAAGTTCGCACAAGTACCGATGATGCGGTCAGCAGCGCTGTTGCTGAACCGGCTACTGAGCTTCTGGGAGCCAGACATTGAGGCATTCAGTGTGTAGGGGGAGAGGGTGGATCTCACCCTTGCAGATGTTTATTTTTTGACAGGGTTTCCCTGTCTAGGGAGGGTGGCGGATATGTAGCCACGAGTATCCGCAAATGTAGATATGGAGGATATGCTGGAGCGGTACTATGTTCCAGAGGCTAGGGTGCAGAGGAATGCACTACGGGTGGTGGAACTGCAGGAGCCAGCAGTATAGGCTATTGTGGCATGCGTGGTTCATGTGTTGGGGTCCCAGTCACCTGAGAAGGTGTCCGGGGGCCAGATGTAGCTAGTGGAGCGCGTGCTGGATGGTGTCTACTATGCGTGGGGCCATATGTTCCTCACTTGTGTGTAGCGTCAGCTGACATCGGTGAAGGAATCTGGCAAGGGATTATGTTATGGATCCTTTCTATGTGCTTTCTTCATGGAGTGGGTACCCACACTGCGGCCACGGGTATCAGTCAGGGCAGGAGGACTGAGGGAGCCGCGCATGGTGCGGTGGGGAGAGATGATGCGTCGCCAGGGTGGCGGTGAGGTTGGTAGATACTTCATGCAGGAGCTGTACCTGTAATGGATACAGATGCCGCTGACATTGGATGACTTTCCATACAGGGATATGGACTACACTGGGGATCCAGAGGCACCACGAGCACCAGGACAGGCATGGGGACCAGATGGTACATATTGATTCTATTGCATGTTATAGATGTCAAGATTTGTGTATGATATTTTTTTTGATATACTGTTACTGACTGATATATGGTCTGCAGATGTGGGCCCGAGACCACCACCAGGACATATAGCGCGCAGGGGGCATGTGGCAGTACTAGGCCTGCCAGGCCGAGGGGAGGTGCGTCGACGGGACGCTGAGGGGACTCTGGAGTCCGTACGGATGCTGTTCGATCGGTTGCTAGTGGGAGTGACCGATGATGGGTGGCGGGACGTGGATGCGGAGGTCATTCAGGATTGCATGAGGGCGCCACGGGAGTTCCGGTCGATCATGATCCAGGTGGCCATCTTAGCGGACAGGGGACGGGCACATGAGCTCGCAGGGGATGAGGAGCTGCCAGAGGAGGAGCGAGGGGAGGACTCGGAGGCAGCTGATGCAGGGTATGACTCTCATTAGGGAGTACAGGGGACTCCCCCCGATTTTGTAGCTACGGCATGTATTCTATGAGGCGCAGGGATGTATAGATATTTTTTGTATAGCTGAGTACGGGGGTACTCAGGACATGTGTAGCATACTGACATTCATTTTTTGATATATATATATATGCACATGGATGCACCTTTTTGCGATGATGATTTATTGTACGCACGTGGATGCGCTTATGGTTTGTTATATGGTTGTACTGCACATGGATGCAAGTAGTGTAGGATGTTGTTGGGCACATGGATGCCCCTTGTGTATTTTATGTGATGGATTGCACGTGGATGCAACATTATGTATGTAGGATTAGGCACGTGGATTCCCCTATATATGAATGTGTTTATATTTGTTATTGCACATGGATGCAAATTTTTATGTGATGATAGGCACGTGGATGCCCCTTGCAATCTTTTTGGGTTTTTATATATTTCTATGAGATGTTATGGGATGATGATGCATGATGGAGGTTTTACATGGTGTGATTGATGTGCCAATCTAGGATATTATTAGCCATTTGATCTGCGACACTATTTTGAGCTTGGGGGACATGGGTGAATGTTATGGATTCAAATTGTTGGCTGAGTTGTTTTGTGCGCAGGAATTTTCGAAAGAGGCAGGGATCACACACCTGGTAGCAGTTGTTGAGCTGGGAGACAAGTAGCTGGGAGTCAAGGAACACATGAAGGTGACATATTCCCATCTGGAGGGAAGCAGTCAGGAGACCGATGACAGCATCATACTCCGCCTGGTTATTGGTAGCAACGCCTATACATATTCCATCAAGGTGAATCAATTCATGTGAAGGGGAATATAAGACCCATGCTGCAGAAGCTAGGTTGGGAGACCAGCGGCTTGCTCCATCGGCGAAGCCAATGTAATGAGGTGGAAGATGGTCCATCTGTGATCATGCAAAAATGATGAATGTGAGATTGTGGTAAAAAAGGTGAAAAAAAAAGAGAGCAAACTGTACAATGCGAACTAATGGGGCCGCGGGTTTATTTAGGGATAAAAGCGTTTAAGATACAACCCATTATGGCGGTTGGAAAAGGGTGACCTTTCGAGTCAGTTAAAATGTATGCCCCATTGCTGAGGCAAGTCACGATGTAAGGGCCTTGCCACATGGACCCAAACTTTCCTTTACCAGTTTTGTCGTGGGCCTGGTCATAGGCGAGGATGAGGTCCCCTTCATGGAAAGTTCGAGGGTGTACATGTTTGTCGTAACTAGCTTTGGAGTGGTTCTTGGCGGCTTCAATGGTCTGGAGAGGCACGACGATCTTCATCAGCTTGTTCTAGTGATAGCAGACATTACTCGAGCGGGGAGGTGTCGGGGAGAAGCTCGACGGCGATGTGTAAGGCAGGTATCTGACACTCGATGGGGAGGACAGACTCTACACCGTGAACTAAATGAAACGGGGTAAAACCGGTGGCGGTCTTGGTGGATGTACGGTAAGCCCATAAGGCAGGGAACAACATGTGGTGCCAATTGGACTTATGCCGGTCAATAGTGCGTTGGAGGATGGTTTTTAAGATTTTGTTAATGGCCTCTACTTGACCGTTCCCTTGGGGGTAGTAAGCAGAGGAATACTGATGTTCGAACTTGAGGAGGGTGGATAACTCGCGCCAAATGGAATCTTCAAAGTGGGAACCGTGGTTTGAGACCAACTGTTTGGGAACCCCGAATCGAGTGATAACATGGTTAAAGAAGAAACGGGTAGTGGTGTCAGCTGTACAATTGAAGGTGGGCATGGCTTCCGCCCATTTGGTGAAGTAATCGATGGCGACAATGATGTACTTATGGCCGTTGGTAGATGGGGGTTTACACTCCATGAAGTCAATGGCCCACTTACAAAAGGGACCAACGGTGATGACTGGGTGTAACGGAGCGGGTGGTGTCCGGGCCTTGGGGGCGAAAAGTTGGCAATTATGACAATGTTTGACTGCTGCGATGCAGTTGGTAAAGAGTGTGGGTTAGAAGTATCCGGCACGGATGACCTTTTGGGCGGTGGCCATCCCAGAGAAATGGCCGCTGCAGGCACCGCTATGACAGTCATTGAGGACGTGTTCAGCTTCCTCATGTGTAAGGAAACAATGAAGAATCGTGTTGACCCCTCGCCGGTAAAGGACATCGCCTAAGAGGAGATATCGAGAGGCCTGGTGACGGATACGACGGCGTCCATCACGATTGATGTTGGGTCTGAACTTCTGCATGCGTAGGTATAACAAAATATCACCGTACCATGGGTCATCAGACGAGATGATGAATAAGTGATTGTCGGGTAACTCATCGGAGATTTGTGGGGACGGCAGAAGGGAGGGGAGATCGGTGATGAGTTGGGCAAGTGCGAGGGCTTTAGTGCTCTTAGGGGTTCGAAAATTGAGGTCATATTCTTGGAGGATAGTGACCCATTTAGCAACACGAACTTGCAGGAGCCGCCGGTTGAAGAGATAGACCATGGGGTTGGAGTCAGCGACGACTGTGGTATGACTAAGTAAAATGTAGTGTCGCAATTTTTGGACGGAAAAGACCACATCTAGGGATAGTCTCTCCTCATATGGGTAACGTAGGGGTGGTCCAGACAAGGTCTGGCTGACGTAATAAATGACATGCTCTTGGTGAGCGGCGTCTTCTTGAACAAGGACTCCGGACATGGCATGTTCTGATGCCGAGATGTAAAGGATGAAGTCCTGAGAGAAATTCAGAGGGGAGATCAAAGGGGCTTGTGTGAGAGCTTTCTTGAGGGCTTCGAATGCAGCTTTTGCTTGCGCATCCCAAACAAAGGGTATATGGGAACGAAGCAGGCGTAAGAAACCATGAATGGTAGTGGCGTAATCAGGAACGAAGCGACAAAGGAAATTAGATCGCCCCTGCAGACTCTGGAGCTGCCGGAGCGTGCGAGGAGAGGGAAGGTCTAGGATGGCTTGGACCTTCAGGGGATCGACAACAATTCCTTTCTGGGAAACAATGAAACCCAACAACCGTCCTGCTGGAACGCAAAAGACACACTTGTGGGGGTTCAAGCAGATTTTATATTTGCGACAACGCAGGAAAACTTGTCGGAGGTCGTTAAGGTGGTCTGATCATTTCCGGGAATGAGCTGTAAGGTCATCAAGATAGACTAGCAGGATATGGACCAAGTCATGAAAGCAATAGGTCATGGCCCGCTGGAAGGTGGCACCAGCATTTTTGAGGCCGAAAGGCATGATGCGATAGGCAAAGGTGCCCCATGGGGTGGTAAAGGTAGTCTTGTATTGATCATCCTTACAGATCTGAATCTGGTTGTATCCGAAAAAACCGTCCATGAAAGATAGGACTTCATGTCCTGCACACGCATCGATGAGTTGGTCAATGAATGGCGTAGGGAAGTTGTCTTTGGGACAAGCACAGTTTAAATCGCGGAATTCAGTACATACTCTAATGGTGCCTTGTTTTTTGTTAACAGGAACAGGATTTGAAACCCAAGTGGTATATGCAATAGGATAAATGAATCCTGCTTTGCGAAGTTTTTCAATCTCTACTTTGACCGCGGGGAGCTTTGAGGGGTGAATGGGGCACTGTTTCTAGCGAATGGGGGGTACATCTGGCCATGTGTCAATGTGGTGCTCTATAATAGTGGGGTCGAGACCAGGAATTTCGGTATAGGACCAGGAAAAGACATCACGGAACTCTTGGAAAAGTTTTTTGTACTCTCCAATCTCATGCTCACTGCAGGAGGCTCCTAAGGTAATGATTTCAAGAGCACCAGGTGGGTCAGAGATATCTATATGGATGACGGGTGAGATGTTGGCCATGTTACCTTCCTCAAAGGCATCAGGAGCAGGAATAGGAACCTTAAACCAGTCGACTTTAGTGGGAAGGAAATCTTTGGACTCAACCGCGAATTGGGTAGCTGTGGTAGAGGAGGATTCTTCTGAGAGGAAATAGGAACGATGGTGCATGTCGTCCCAAGGATAATCCGGGGCAGTGAGAGCTTTGAGGATCTCCTCATCATTGTGGAAAGTTTGAGTTTTCAAATCAGTTGACGAGGGAGTGGTAGTTGAAGAGATCATATAAATGGTGTTAATCTCTCCGGATGGGGATGATACCAATGGGTGGATCTCCTCAATTTTGGGAGGTGCTGTCTCAAGGTCCAAATTATTCATCTCATAGAGAGCTGCTCTGTAATCTAGGAGATCAGGACAGTGATGTGAGTAGTGGCCGTAAATACCGCATATGGCACAAGGGTGGTTGGTACGCAGTGATTTATCACGAAGCTTAGGGGTTGGATCTAGTTCGACAACCGGGATGTTGGGGTCATCGTCAAGCATTTGCATGTGTTCCTGTAATGCAGGTAATTGTGGACATTGGTGAGTCGGATGGCCTAAATCATCACACAACGAGCATTTGGGGGGAGCACGAAACATGGGAGGGGGTACAGCAGTGTATGGTTGTGGACCTCTGCCCCCAGTGGGCTTGATAAGAGGAGGGGGATTCGTAGATGACGAAGGGGTAGCGACACCGGGAGGTGGTTGACTAGTAGTGACAATGGGTTGCACCAGTTGTAGGACGACATTTGGTGTCGGTGGGGAAACAGGAGGCGAAATATACCACACGGGTAATCCTAAGGTTAACCCGGGGAGGTTGAGAGTAGCCATAACCGGGGTGCTTACTACACCCAAGGGAGGGAATAGGAAGGGGATTGTGTGGGTGGGTGTAACACCAATGTGACAAGGTACCAATGGTGGTTTGGGTAACAGGGGCGGTTGATGGTTGGGTGTTTGTGTATTGTGGGAAAGAGTATAGAGGTCAGAGACTTCGGTCGTGGGTGACGAGGGTGGAATGGATTGGAATGTGGATGTCATCGGCATGTCGGAGTAAAGTCTGGGTCCCACGGAGGAAACAAACGAGGTAGTTGCACCACAAACAGGTTGTTCAACCATGGGGAGAACATTTTCGGGTGCAGCGGGGGCATTGGGATCGTAATAGGTGAGTTGGTTGACCTTGACCACGCATCCGTCATGGGGGAACATCATGGTATGAAAAACAGATGAGGCAACCGCTCGCATGGCATACATGTAGCTATGGCCAAGTAAGAGGTTATAATCACGTTGGGCATTGATGACCTCTATGTCAATGAGTACAGTTTTCCATCCAACTGGACGGGGACATTGGCTAAGAGACCTTGAGGTTGAGCCGAACGACCGTCATAGGCTCGCAACGTAGTGGTGGACTGTTGGAGGGTAGGGGATCCCAACTTCTGGAAAACGAATGTGGACATAACGCATGTAGAGGCACCCTCATCGATAATGCACCGATGGATGACAAGATTCCGAATGAAAACAGAAACTTGGAACACTAAAGTGGAAGGCAGGCGTGGTTCGGACTGGTCCAAATCGAATGCCATCAGTTGTGAATCATTGGGGTCAATAGCACCAATGGCGGAGAGCAAAGTCTTGCACTGTGAAGGACAGTTTTTTAAGACTTCTAACGCAGACATGGCTGCGGGGGATTGGGCTAAGTCATCTACAATGTTGTAATTTGACGCAACGCGAGCATTGGGATTATTGTTGATGCGATGAAGTGGGAAGCGAGGTGCTTTAGCGGCGCCATCGAGTGGGGCTGGAGGTATACATAACGTCTGATCAGTGGGATGAGCGTTAGTGTTTTTGTCGGTGGGAGAGGCTTCAGGGGTGGAGCCATATTGGTTCCGACGGGTTTGGAGGTTGACATCAGCAGATGACATCATCAACAAGTGGTGAGTACCTAAGTCAAACATGGGTTGATCAGGAGAAGCATAAGTGATCTGTTGTTGTGGGGGCGCGTTGCCTTGTGGGGGAGCCAACGACTGAGTGTTCACTATGCCTTGGGTTGGTAAGGGGTTTTGCAGCACCAAAGGTTGCTGCTGAGGGGGTGGGGGGTTGGGTGGCGCCTGAGGAGCCGTGTGCCCTTGGCGATGGGCATCATTAGTCCAGAGTTTTTGAGCTCGCTCCAAATGTGGGCAAGCATGTGTGTAGTGGCCATAGACCCCGCAAATAGAACAAGGATGGTTTGTTCGCAAATTAGGATTTTTGGCCTGCTTGGGCGGTCGATCAGGGTTCTGGTTGGCAGGTGCCGCGTTATTGTTGTTTGGGGGATTGGGAGGTTGACCACCTTGGTCTGGAGGGGGGTTGTTCCCACGGTTACAGCCTTTGCCACGATTTTGCTGGCCCTGTTGGCGCTAGTTGTTTTGGTTCTGCTGCGGATTCTGCTGGGCGTAGACTTTCCCTTGGGCAGCAGGTGGGTTCTGGGGTTGTGCAGGTGTGGGAGCAGGCTGCGGTGGATAATAAGTAGGGGGAAGCTGTGCAGGTGCTGAACCTTGTGGGGGTTGCTGATATGTCTACGGAGTCGGTTGGGGGTTTGCTGCAGGGGCTTCCTGTGGTGGGTAATAAGCATGTTGGGCTTGAGAGGGAATAGGAGCTGGTGTAGCCCGCGGGTGGTAATAGGGCTGAGGTGCGACCGGGGGGACGTAAGCGGGGGATGCATGCCCAAAGCACTGAGGTGGACAAGAGGGTCCGTGGGAATGGTGGTGATGTGTCATGGGAGCATACAAATTGGTTGCTCCAGACTGTGATGTATCCCGCGAAAGGTCGGGGCCAATATGGCTAGGACGTGCTATGGGAAAGGGTTGGGGATGCGAGGCAATACGGCTAATGATGTTGTCTGCGGCATGGGATGCCCTCGGTGCATCGTGTGGGGAGGAATTGCCGCGAGGGGCGTTAGGTATGATAGTATATAGATAACCCTACTGGGTGTAAATGAGGTCAAATTGCTGAGCTTTGAGGATGGCCTCTTCTTCAGACTGGGGTTGTTCGGATGCCACATCCTTGGCAATGACATAAAGTAGGAATTTTAGAAACCAATCTAAGAAGATATGGTCGTCTAACTTGATTTTGCAGAGGCTGTGGCGTCGACGCCACTCATGAATGTGGTCAGTGATGTGGGTAGCCGTGTTCTGTCTACAAGACAGTAGGATCTCAACACCCGTGTCATAGCGGACAGGTAACTAAAAGAACTGCAGGAAAGTTGAGGCAAGGGAAGTAAAGATGGCATGGGTCCCATGGGGCTGCTCAATGTACCACTTAGCTGCAGAGCCAGTGAAGGTGCACTGTAACAGACGGAGGTGGACAGAGTCATCCACTATGGAGTTGGAGGAACACCATAGATGGAAGGACATAATATGGTTATGGGGGTCCACACCTGCCTTGCCCTCAAACTTAGGGATGTCGGAGGGAAGCTTGGTGGGCATGTGAGGCCACGTAGGGTCGTGTCTGATGGGATCATTAGTCAGTCTAGCTATGTCAGGAAGGTTGAGGCTAGCCATGAATGGAAAACTAGTAGAAGGATGTGACATACTAGTGGGTTGGACCATGGTGGGACCAATGCCCCCAAGTGTAGGGGCAGGGTTTGAGAGGTTGCCCCCAAGTGTAGGGATGAAAGTGGTATGGGACGGTCCTGCACTGCTAAGGGTAGTGTGAGTCACTGATGGAGTAGGAATAGGTATTCTAGCTACTGGAATGGGTGCAGTGATCGGAATGGTAGATGTGGGCCCCATCGAGGGCATACCCAAAGCAGGTGTGGTAGTGGATGCTCCACCAATGGTCCCTACAAAGAAAGGGGTGGAAGTCACGCCAGCCATGGGGCTGGTTGGTGCAGTGTAAATGGGGTTCTCAGACTCTGCCTCAGAATCAGAGGTAAAATAAGGGGCGTCTAGCTCGAGTGATGGAGTTCTATGCCGTTGACGAGTGGAGTCATGTGACAAAGCTCAAGATCTATGATGAGTGGTATCAAGTGATGAAGATCTATGTCTATGACGAGTGGTGTCAAGTGAACCGTGCTACGGGGGCTCGCCCCGGAGGCGCCGAGAATGTCTCGTGGACTCAATGGTGACAAATGGTGTCAAATATCTAGGGGTTGTGTTGAGTGAAAAACAACTCAAAAAACCTAATGCAACCGAGTGTGCAGAAGGAGAGCACAAAAAATATGGCACTCAGGCCAACAACCAACTCAAAACACTTACTGTAACAGCTGTGCTACAATAGGTGGAGTATCAACAGAAATGGTCAGAATATGAACAAGCAACAGGTTTCCTAAAAAATGAAAATAGTGGACTCGCTAGACCAAAAGGAGGTAAGGGAGCATGCAAACACCTAACTAAATAGTATTCTGACTCAACTAGACATATCCTCTGCAAGGTGATGAAATCCAAGTCAGACAATATGGAAAGTAGAGCCAAGTGGCTAAAGATATCCCCCTACCGGGAGGGACACTGGGTAGTCAATCCTAGAAGAAAGACAACTAAGATACCCCATTCATGACACGTCCAGAAAAGGTGAATCTTCCATTTGGTTCTATCACCACAGTAAGCCCATACAGGGATACCCCGAGAACTATGAAAGGTAGCCTTTGGTTACTGAATGGATTGCGGTATTCCACTCAGGCCTCCGGAACTAGTCTGGCGACTTTAACCCTCCTAGGGGAGAGGCCCTCTGATAAACTGGTTGTGACTGTGCCAAAAAATACTAGGGAATTTTGGTTCCCTAATGGACAACAACTATGTCTCAAGTGTAAGCAACCGAGGGGTGTTATTTGGATGCCTATCCCCCCGATCCTACCTAATTACAAAAATTCTTATGTGTTCCCCAAGTGGGGTTAGAATGTTGGTTGTGTTAAGTAGTTTTTTAAGGCTCACTTGAATTAGGTGACAGAGTGTGTGTGTGTGTGAGATGATGAACCCAAGTAAAAGTGCCACGGAGTGGGAAACTTAACTAAAAATAACAATACAAAACTTTGAAATGCAAAATTTTCTCTTTTTCAATTAAAATGCTGAAATCTAAATCAAAATATTCTGTAAATGGAACAGAAATAATACTGCAGAAAAGGCTGTAGGGAAGGATGGTTGTAGGCAGGACAGATGGCTATGCAAGTGCAGAAAATATTGCAGCAAAGTGTTGGGTTCAAAATAGGAAAAAATGCAAACAATAGACTGCGGGTCTGTGGCAAATCTGGGCGGTCGGACCACGGGAAACAGCTCAATAGTCGCGGACAGGTTGCAGGATTTTGGCCAAAAGATGCAGTCGAGCTGCTAGAAACAGGTCGAAAGCCGCAGGCGGGTTGCAGGAAAATGGCTAAAAACCGCAAACGGGACGCAGGAAAATGGCCTAAAGACGCCGGCGAGTTGCAGGAAAATGGCTGAAAGCTGCAGGCGGGACGCAGGAAAATGGCCTAAAGATGCCATCAGGTTGCAGAGAAATGGTTGAAAGCCGCAGGCAGGATGCGGGAAAATGGCTTAAAGACGCCGACGGGTTGCAGAAAGATGGCTGAAAGCCGCAGGCAGGACGCGGGAAAATGGCCTAAAGACGCTGGTGGGTTGCAAAAAGATGGCTGAAAGCCGCAGGCAGGACGCATAAAAATGGTTAACAGTCGTCGTCGGATCACGCCAAACAAGCTACTAGCCATGGTTGGATCGCAGGTAACAGACTTGAATCCGCCAGCAGGGCGCCAGAAACAGTCTGAGAGCTGCGGTCGGATCGCAGGTAAAGGCCTGAAAAACGCGGTCGGAACGCAACTACGGGGGGTAAAAGATGTGGTTTACGGCAGCCGAAAGGGACAACCGAAAGGAAAAAACAGAAAAATATTGCAGAAAATTGAAAATGCTTAAAACTATTAAAACTATAATCAGAAATTCAAAAGAAACACAAGCGGAGTCACCAAAACTGTAGCTAGGGTTTTCACCCTAGCTTATGCAAATGAGCACCTATTAAGGAGAATGGACTCCTTAGGAGCAGTTCAATAAACAATTAAATAAAGTAAGAAAACAATATGAATTCTAAACTAGCATGAGCATTAATAAGCATAACAAAAACATGAAATATGGTGAAGATCTTTCTTTTTTGTATTAAAATTTTACCTCAAGTGTAGAGGTTGGTGAAGTTCTTGCAATGGTCCAAGAGGGTTGCTCCAAACTCCAGCTTTGCTCCTTCTCTTTCTCCAAAAGGTTGGAAATGGGCCAAAAGGGGCACTCAATGATGAAAGTAGCTCAAGGGTGAACTAGGGTTTCGAGAGTGATTTTGGCAGAGTAAGGGTGTATTTGACTGTGGATATGAAATGAGGGGTCTCCATCACCTATTTATAGGTTTTTAGTGGTGGAGTGCTAGCCCATGGTTTTGGGAACCATATGGTTTAGGTCAGATGTATAAGGTTTTTTCCTCATTTTTCCTCTTTTTCCTCCTTTTTTTTATATTTTATATTTTCTTTTTAGAGGGTTTTTGCTATTTTGGAGGAATTTTGGATAATTTTGAGGGGAAAAGGGGTTTTTTAGCCTTTTGGAGGCTTTTTTGATGGTTTTGTGGCCTTTTAGGCCTTTTAGGCCTTTTGGAGGCTTTTTAATGGGATTTTAAGGTTTTGAAGGTAGATATGGTAGGAAATATGGCCAAATGAGTCATGTAATGGGGTAGATGAGGTAGTGAGCACTTTTTGGGTGTTAACACAATATATCCGAGGATTACATTAATCCTACCGCAGACGGATAATTGGGATGGCACAGTGTCAGTTCTGGGTTGTCGGATTCAGATGAGGCGCTTGAGAATTGGAAGAACCGGATGCATGAAGTATCATTCAAGAGATGCGCAAGGATCACACGGTCACTGCAATGGGTAGCCATAGAGGAGTGTATGTTACAAACATATGAAGGTTTTCCCAATTTGACCACCTTTCTGACTGAATTTGAGGAAAAAGTGGCAGAACCACAACGTTTATTGGCCTTGGAGGAAGCCTTGAAGGATACTCCTGCGCACTGGTGGGCAATGCAAAAGTTTGACGACAGAAACGACCTGAAGGTACATTTGGCAGAGTGCGAAAGCAGATGGGGATTACCGGAAAAAGAGGAGTGGGTCCATGCATTTGTTCACACATTAGATGATGTAACACGGAGTTGGTATGTCGTAGCAGAACTGCGACGTGGGCTGACTTCTTGGGAGCAGCTAACACTTGGCTTTAGCCAAATGTTTTGTTTCTCAGATGAGAACCCCTTCATCCATAGTGCGCTACAAGTGATCCGCGAGAAGATATTTGAATCAGTACCGATAGAGAAACCATTAGAACTTTGGTGGAGTGCGACACCAGAATTGACGATGGAGTGCTATAACATCACAAGAGAGCTGGATTATGAGGACAATCCGAGGGATACGGATGTGCCAGAATCAGAAGGTAGTCTCAATGTCGAGGCACTAGAAATTCCTTCTGACAAATTCCAGCAACCATTGAAGATCAAGAAAGTAAACATTGGGTCAGAGGAGAACCCAAAATTTGCAAGCATTGGGGATTATTGGGATGAGTCAACCATTGTGAAGATGACGGATCTGCTGTACGAGTTTTAGGATCTGTTCCCAATGAAATTCTCAGAGATGAAAGGAATTTCCGGAGACTTAGGCGAAATGAAGATCCCCCTGAAACCCGATGCGAAACCAGTCAAGCAGCGGCTCTACCGGTTGAACCCTAGGCACAAAGAGAGAGTGTAGGCTGAGATTGAAAGGATGTTGGAAGCCAACATTATAGAACCAGTCAAAGAATCCGAGTGGATCAGCCCAATGGTGGTCCATGACAAGAAGACTGGCGAAGTCTGAATCTGTGTCGATTTGTGGAAATTGAACGATGCATGCTTACATGACCCGTTCCTGACACCATTCACGGATGAGGTGCTGGAAGGAGTAGGAGGTCAGGAGATCTAATCATTTACAGATGGGTTTTCAGGCTATCATCATATCAAAATTGCGAAGGAAGACCGACATAAGACTACATTCGTCATAGAATGGGGATTCTTTTAGTATACAGTGATACCACTTGGATTGAAGAATGCTCCAGCAATTTTTTCAAGATTAGTAGTTTCGGCGTTCAAAGACTACATTCATAAATTTCTTATCGTCTATATGGACAATTTGATAGTATATGGGTTGGTCAAAGATCACGTCGCAAACCTGAAACTGATGCTGGAACGATGTCGACAATACCAGATTTCATTGAACCTGAAAAAGTGCATCTTCTGTGCTTTGTTCGGGAATTTACTGGGGTAGATTGTCTACAGGGAAGGAACGCTGGTAGACCCAATGAAGATTGCCATTATTGTTGACCTCCCACTGCCGACGACAGTGAAACAATTGAGAGTCACGCTAGGCCACACAGGCTACTAACGGAAGTTTATAAGAGGGCATGCAACAATCACAACACCCATGGAGAAGTTATTGAAGAAATATGCCAAGTTTGAGTGGAATGACAAGTGCCAGAAGAGTCTGGACATATTAAAAGTGAAGATGGTTGCCGCACCTATATTGGAATTTCCAGATTGGACGAAGGAGTTCCACATCCATGTCGATGCATCATTAGTCGCATTAGGAGTCATCTTGGCCCAACTAGGAGAAGGCGACATCGACCACCCGATAACCTTCGCAAGTAGGAAGCTATCTACTGCAGAGAAGAATTATACAACCATGGAACGAGAAGGGTTGGCGATGGTGTACGCCTTATAGAAATTCCGACATTACCTACTCGGGGGCCACTATAAAATGTTCACCGATCACTCAACATTAAAATACTTGGTGAACAAGCCTGTGTTGGGGGGGAAGATCCGACGCTAGTTGTTGCTATTCCAGGAATTTGATTTTGAGATAATTGGAAATCTAGGACAACTGAATGTAGGACCAGATCACTTGTCATGAATTGAGTTAGGGGAAGAGCCAAGGAGCATTGACGAAGGACTACCAGATGCTCAGTTATTTAGGGTTGGCACGGTTAACGACCATTATGAACAAGTCATTCAGTTTTTGGCAACTGGGAGGCACTGGCAGGCTTCACGACCAACCAAAAGAAGGAACTAGTCGTAAGGGCTATAGATTTTCAGTTGATTGTAGGACAATTGTATAAAATGGGGCCAGACGAGATATTGAGACGTTATTTCCTTCCGCATGAACATGAGCAAATTCTTATGGAAGCTCATGACGGCATCACTGAGGGCCACTATGGAGGACACGCCACTGCGAGGAAGATTTTACGAGCAGGAATATGGTGGTCGACGATGCATGGGGATGCTGCAGATTATGCTAAAAGCTGTGACGTATGTCAACGGATAGGGAAGCCGTCAAGAAGGGACGAAATTCCACTAGTAACTCAGTTGACGTTGTAGGCTTTCGATAAGTGGGAAGTTGACTTCGTGGGACCCATAAACCCACTAGGAAAAAGAACAGGGTCGTGCTACATAATTACAACAATGGACTACTTGACGTGATGGGCCGAAGCAACGCTAGTGAAGGATTGCTCAGATGTGACAGCAGCCAGATTCCTCTTCAAAAATGTAGTCACTAGGTTTGGGTGCCCCAAAATACTGATGAGTGACCAAGGGACCCATTTTGTTAATTAGACAATCGCAGCAATGACAGAGGAATTTCAGATACAACACAGAAAGAACACCCCTTACCATCCGCAAGCAAATGGAACAGTGGAAGCATTTAACAAAATCTTGGAGCATGCACTCACAAAGGTATGCAACACGAATAGGGATGATTGGTATTTGAAGATCCCTGCGATCTGTGGGCGTATCGCAAACCTTGCAAAGGTCTAACTGACTAGATACCGTTCAAACTCATCTACGAGCAGGAAGCCATAATGTCGATGGAGTACATTGTCCCCAGTCTGTAGATTCCAGTTGTCGCCGACATGAGCGACGATGGAGCATTGGAGGAACGATTGGCCCAATTGGTACAGCTTGATGAGGACAGGTTCATTGCAGGCTTTCATCAGAAGGTGGAAAATGATCTATAGAAGGCTTGGCATGATCGCCATATTAAACAAAAGCACTTTCAACATGGGGATACAGTTCTACTATATGACAGTAAGTTTTCTAAGCATCCAGGTAAGTTACAGATGCATTGGTTAGGTCCCTATGTTATCGATTTTGTTATTGACGGAGGTGCGGTGCAGCTGAAGAGCTTAGATGGCACACTGTTGCCTAAGTTAGTAAACGGGAATCGGTTGAAACCCTATCGCCATGATCAGGCACATAGTGGTTGAGAAAAAAAAAACCAATGATGACAAACAATGGGAAGCATGGCCAGCCAGGTCGTTCACTGATGCTTTGCACGATTTATCACGTAGGAGTCAAATACGAGTATGATTATTGCAGATCGACATCACCTGAAGACAACGAAGGAGTACGATGAAAGATTCGAGTAAGTTGTGGATAATATTTTGCAGATGATGAGAAGGTGTCCAGAAGCAAGAATAAATACTGGCGTCAGGGTTGAAGAACGCCAGTCGAAGTATAGGAAATACAAGAAGGAAAATAGTGCATCGTCTGATGCGAGTCTGTAAGTTAGATGTGAAACGTTAGGAACTTCAGTAGGAAATCCCAAGGAAGATGTGGAAAAGGGTAGTGAGATAGTTTCAATGGTGCACTTCATTTCGAGCGGAAGCACCCCAGGGGCGCTAAGAGCCAGAACGACGATGGTGCACGAACAACCAACGAAGGAGGAAATAAGGACACTCGGGAGAAACAAAGACGAGGTCTCACCCAAGAGGTCTAAGAGTGCAGTAGTAGTTAGAACGGACAGGTTTTCCCTAACCACCAGAAAACCAGGAGTGGAGGCCCACTGGCTCCAGTAGTGGACTGCCAAATGTGTGAAACAGATGTGCCAGAGTAGTTGGCTTGTTTCACAATTTGGCAACGACAATGACCTTGTCCCCAGCTTGCTGCAGGCCTGAAGTGCCTGAGAAAGCGCAGACGAGGTAGATGATCAAGGTTTCAAGCGAATGGAGGATGAGTTCGAGGTAGATGACCAAGGTTGCAAGAGACTGGAGGATGAGTTCGAGAAGTACATGAAATCAAGCTTCAAACGCCAAGAAAGCTTCAGGAGTTAACCACAATGACAGATGAGATCAATACCAGTGGTGTCAAGCTGAGGTGGCTCGAGGGCAAGCTACAAGTTTGTGTTGGGGGCTTGTTGGCATGGGATTAGTTCACAGGAAGTGCAGAAGCCGACAACTATGAAAGGAAGAACCGCGGAAGAAAGGGTCATTCGCGGATAATGCAGAAGTAGTTAGTTAGTTAGAAAAGGGTCACGTGGACCATTTTGTAACCACTTAGTTTGGTATAAATAGAAGTATGATTGTAAGCCTAAGGGCATCCAGGAATCGAATGATGAGTAGAGCGATTGACTTTGTGATTTTTGATCTGTTTTGTATCCGCAATATGATGTATTGACTGTTTCTGTGAAGGTCATTCCGTAGGTTTTAATGAATGCATGAAGATGTTCAATTATGGTTTTATCTCTGTCTTTGTTCCATTGAATGATGAATGTGAATGTCTTATGGGATGTTTAATGCTCTGTGGGTTTGGTAATCAATGTTTATGCTAATAAGTAATCAGATCATGTTAATGTGAATATTTGTAATGTGTTGATGCTATGATTGATGAATCTGCGAATAATGAAATGTTAGTATATTGTGAATAACATAATATCTAGTTTCTGCGGTTGCAAAGTGTGTTTGATGCATGTCCTCAACTCCACTATGGAAACTTGGTTCTTGAAGCCCCCTTATGCATCTCGGGTGAGACTTCACTCGCTCTGCGAGTGTTGCTAGAAAGGTTAACACCTTTCTGGGCCGGTGCATAAGGGATTTTGGGTTGGTGTTTGTTGGCGATAGTGTGCAGTGAACCCCTGTCGATAGTCGCTGTGTCAACAAATGGTTCCGTTTTCGGGACCTTGAACAGGAAAAGAAGAGGATATGCTGTGGCATCCAATGAAACTGGAGATTCAGAAGTGGTTTGACAGAAAGATAGAAGAATTCGCAGAAGGGGAGAAGAAAAACCCTAAACAGACAGTAAGCAGTTGGTTGCATAAATACATTTATTCATATATCCACGAGATATTTTTCTGCGAATTCCCGGTATTGCTGCAGGAGTGGTTAGCACAGCTAATGTTTCAGAATCACCATTTCCAAAAGACTGAGCTTGAGCAATGGACACCAAAACTGATTCGACAGTTGAAATGTGTCGACAACACATTGTCAAGGGCTGTTGATTTGTGGGTGGATAGTATCCTAGAGGGATATATTACTGAGTTCGTAGTAGACACGATCAAGTCATACAACGATGCGGAGAGGAATTTCTTCAGGGGACCAAGGGGAAGGTTCTTGCTGTTGATAAAACTGTGTATTAAGATGCTCGTGTGTGAAAAGGGCATTTTGAGGATGAATTCTGACGAGTAGAAAGATCAGTGTCTAGAGGTTGTAGGTGTCGCGAGAATGCAGATCGGATAGAAAGATGCGGGGTAGATGGATATGGGTGATGATGAGTTTGTATGGGAAGTTGATGAAGAGTGTGGTACCTTGAGGAGTGGAGCGATATTTCGGCGTCCTGAGAAGAAGAGGAGGACTGAGAGAGAGTCTCCTGAGAGGACCAGAACAAAAGACTGTGAAACAGGACCACAAGGGAGAAAGAAACCCTATTACGACGAAGACGGTGGCCATGATACCCTAGAAGCAGAAGAGACATGGATCGTAAGTTACAACATACCTGCAACCCAGCACACTACCCATAATTTCATAGGAGGAAACCCAAGCTATTCGCAGAGTTTCCCTATGTGCAACGGTAAAAGTAGTGCATCAATAAACAAGAATAGTAGAAATTTTAGAATGGAAGATGACACAAAAATTCCCACTTTCTAGGGAAATGAGACTAAGGATCTTGAGCAGTTTTGGTTTCTGTGCGAAGCAGTATGGACCGTGAAGCAGGTCCAGGATGAAGCTATTAAACAAGGACAACTAGCGACGACCCTTAGGGGCCATGCAATGGATTGGTGTATGAATTTTATAAAGGTTATGATGGGAACATCAACCAAGACGTTGGCACAGATAAAAGCAGGCATGATCTATGAATTCAGGAAGCCAAAGTCGGAATCGCAATATGCCACCGAACTCAAAGAAATCAAGCAATACCCAAATGAGCTGGTATGGGAATTTGATCAATGATACAAGACGTTGATAGCGAAGGTGAGTTTTGGGATAAATGATATGCAACACAATGAGTGGTTCATTGCAGGACTGGTACCACACATCTGCGGACCACTAATGCAATAGAAGGTTGCAACCCAGGCAGAAGCATTGGAGATTGTGATGAAGCTGGAGGCTTCACCAATCAATGAAACAGGGTTGGTATGGATCAAATACAAGCATAAATGACAAACTTGATGATCCAAATGCAAGAAATGAAGAAAGGGAAAGAGGCTCACGAAGAGATCTGGTGTACTAGGTGTAGGACAGAGGGACACCAAAAGGATCAGTGCCCAGACCTCCGAGACTATTTGAAATCCGGTGCACTGAATCCCCTCAGTTAGGGAGGGTTTCCTTGGTGTCGTATCTGCTAAACGAGAGGCTATCGACCAAAAGAGTGTGTATATCTGCAAAAGATGGCATACAAATCAGAGAACTTGTATTGCAAGTTCTATAAATCGGTTGGCCACGATGACAACAACTGCAGAGCTTATGGCCTACTCCAGGAGAGAACCGCAACCGCATATTTCATGGCAGGAGAAGAACATGTGCTGGGTCAGTAACAACAGTAGTATAACTAGCCACCGACCCAATATAATCACCAACCGCAGCAGTATGATCAGGGGTAGTATGGGCAACCGCAGTATCCGGCACCGTAGTATCCGTCACCGCAGTACCCACCATATGGACCACCGCAACAGCCGAAGTATGGGAAACCACAGTACCAACCATATGGCCCACCACATGGATGGGGTGGAGAGGATTCCACAGAGTTCGAGGTGTTGGCACAGGGTGAGGAGGAGCTGCTGGACAAGGATGAGGACCGATTATATGTTATAATTGTGGGCAACAGGGGTACTATCAGAGGGATTGCCCGAAGCCAACACCACAATAGTGAAAGTATTACAGTGCTTTGGATCATGGCTTTGAATACTATCCACAGCTTATCACGAAATGACAGACCAAGAATATGCCACCACCTCCAAAAAACCAAAATCAGAATCCACCGGCTGTACAGATGATATCAACGGAGGCTCGAAGACATGCAACTGTTGGGGTAAGCCACCAACCGACTTTATAAAGACACGTGTGAGGGGATGTCTTCATCAATTGATTTGACAACAAGGTAGGCCACCTCGGAGGTTGGCGATCCATCACGGTAAGCACAAAGGTATGAACTCTAATCACAAGTATGAGTAGGCATAAATTGGCAGAGTAATCATGATTATACTACATTCGCATATCCATGTCAGCAACTTTAAACAGATTTGCTCAATAGGAGGGATATATCATTACCCTTTCCCGTACTTTTTGACCTCCACCATCTTGTCCAATCCACGTAAAAACTCTTAGCACGATCCCATTCCATAATTGCACCAACTTTCCAAAAATAGCCAATGGAAACTCCACTATTCATCGCTATCTCTGCAAGCTGCAACTCCGGCATATGAATTGGGAAATTTTTGCTTGCATCGTTTGAAGTTATAGAAGAAAGGAATTATGGGGGGTTTCACAGTATGGCATGAGCCTGGAATAATGGATGTGCTGCGTCAGAATGGAGAAGTTTTTAGCATTTTCAAGGAGGCCGGATGGACGAAATATTTTGAAAGATTGAGTGGGTTCCATGAGGAAAAGGCATTTCAATTCGCCATGAATCTGAGAGGAGACTAGTCAATAGTTGGGGGATTGAGGATTGAAGCCTCAGAACGTTTGATAGCAGAGGTGATAGGGCTTCCTAGTATTGGGAAGAAGTGGTTTGGAAGGAATAGGCCCAACCTAAATGCAATAGAATAATTCCTTGCAAGAGGGGAAAGCGTTCAACCAAGGGGACAAGGAACATCACTGGAAACTTTACCTCGACCATGGGATCATGTTGCAATATTCCTGAAGAAGTACATCACCTGTGAAGGTAGGTACCAAGTCGTATATACATATGATTTTGTTTTACTTTCTCACCTATGCCATGGCACATTGATTAATATGCCCTATTATCTTAAGAGGACCCTGCAAAACATGACACACTATGTAAGAGGATTTCAACATCCCCAAGCCTCCATCACTAACCATGGCCTTATAAAATTGTTAATACTGAGGGCCATTGAGTGAAGACATCAAACTTGGGAGCAATTTGTTGCTGGGTATGTGATAGATCGTGCGAATTTGGAGGAAGGAGATAATGATGAGGAGGATGACGATCCGAGCCTGTCAGATGAAGTTGGGGGAAGTGATAGGGAAGCCACAGAAGATGAAAATTATCAAGGGAGGGGTTTAGAGGAAGCTATAATAGTAGAATATTCTCAAAACATAAACCCCCAAGAGCCTTTAGGAATCCCGGTCCACCAAAAAAAAACCAATGTGGGAGAAGTGAGGGAGAAGATTGAAGTCTAGGCTAGAGTAATTCAGGAAATTGAGTCCTCTTCTGAACAAGAAAGAGTTATAATTCAAGAGGTTTAATTTTCTGTTGAACCAGGAGAAGGAACCAATTAGTTGAGGGAAGAAGCATCTTGAAAGGATGATTCTCCTTTCTTTGCTTCAGATAAAGTTGAAATACTCGCAGAAGGTTCCACTCTCCCTACGCCACAGAGAAATAAGAAGAGGTCATTTACCCAGAAACAGTCACGCAGTTCATCAAAGAAAGCAAGGATCCGAGCTACTGCTGCAGCAGAGGCAACAAAAGCAACCGAGGTAGATATTGAAATCCCAATATTAAAACGTCAGTGACCCCCTGAAACACAAGAACCAAGGGGTAGCTCAAATTCAATCCCAAAGTCTGTCGACCCACAAGAACCAGTTACAGGAGAGGGTGAGATTCAAATAGAAACCCTTCTCTTAGAAAATGACCTGCTGAAACAAGAGGTACAAGTGCTCAGGGAAGAGCTACAAGGGTTGAAGGAAGTATTAAGGAATCAAGAATTTCCAAGATTAAGCACATTAGTGATTACTAGTTACTGCATAGTTCAAATGAAATGCGTGTTAAAATGTGTTAAAGAGTTTTAACTCTTATTTTTCATATAAATGGGAGAAAATAATTTCTGAAGAGATAAATGAAATTGTTTGAAATAATTATTTAAAGAAGTTTAAATATTTATGTTGAAGATGGGTTTGACCCATTATGCTTGATAGTTTAAATATAAACAATTACCAGATGGTAAGACTTGTTTATTATGTCTTGCATTGGATGGTATGGTGATTTTGAAAACCATAGGCAAAATTTGCAATGGATGATATTTTGTATTTCAAAACCACGGGCTGAATTGGTTTATACAAAGTAGAAATAATATTTATATCGAAGCACACTGTGAATTAAAAATATTATTACTTATTATCATAAATAATGTATGAGAATCATAGTGCATAGTTCCTATGACATAGTTCTTACTACGCAGTAAATTTAATAAATATGTTGGATTAATGTTTTTCTTTGTTATAATATTTTGGGAAAATGCATAACTTAAGGAATAATTATGCATATAGTTTTAATAACATTTGTTTATTTTTCTTGTCAATATTATTGCGTAGGCCTTAAGTTAGTATTTACTACACAGTTAATGCTTAATGCACAGTTCTTACTACACATAACTTACTGCATATTAAGTTTAAATGGAAAATTTGGGTTATTATTAAAATGAAAATGATGAGAATTACATAACTTGAAGAATAGCAATGCATATAGCTATAATTGCATGTATTTAATTTTTGGTGAATCATATTGTGCAGTCCTTAGGCTAGTATTTAATGTGGAGATAGTTCTTAGTGCAATTTTTACTGCACAAGTAGTTTTTACTGTGCATGGCTTACTGCACAGGTATTAATGCAAAAGTTTTTACTACACAGTTGATGTGCAGTTCTTAGGAAAGTATTTATAAGGAAGGATTGGAAGTGTTTCCTTCCAAACCTTAGTTTATTAATGTATATTAATAGAAGATATATTATGGGTACTATTTATGGTGTAATTTATATATGTGTGAAATGTGCTATATATGGAGATAATTATGCTTCCGCTAATATGATTTTATTTTTGATGCATTTGATATAAGATTCCATGGGTCTTATGAAATAGTTTAAGCTTCCGCTATTTAATCATAGTTATTATGCATTTTAATATGCATGTGTCATAAGAATGCATATAAGCATTATGCATGTGGCTATTATGCATATATGTTTTATTTAAAAAATAATAATTATTGTGTCTTAAGTCTAGTGTGACATTGGGTGTGTTACACATGGCCTATGGTTATGGGAACACTAACCATAGGCCATGGTTGTGAATGTGAATTAGGTTTGTAAGTTCCCCAAACCACCACACAAGCATGGCATTAGGAATCTTTAACATGTGAGTGAGATATCTTTATTGTTTTGAGTCTTGTCACACCAAGGATGGTACTTTATGTACATCAAAACATCTAATACCAAAATACATTGTATTAATTATAAAACAATTCTTATGGGATCATTGGCAATTGTGGCCCCACATACCATTGCACGTGCCGTAAATAGGTAATATTTGTCTTAATACTTCAATATGGTGGTCATTTCAAGGTTGGTGTACTATATATGGTTTGTAGAGATAAGGACATGGTATCAAGCCAAAATCTAGGATCTTAGGCCATAACATTTGTGTTTGGGGATCACAAGTCATTTATGTTTTCCCATTTACTAGGGGAAACATCCACTTTGAGTCCATTATGTTCAAGGATGGTGCAACTTACTCGATTATCAAACATTGTGAGGATCCTATTCTTGCATCCAAATGTCTTTGCTTTGTCTATGCTCACATCAATTAAAAGGAAGAATTTGGAATTGATGCCCCACTAATTCCCTTACAATTTCATTAGAATAAATGATGACATCTTTAACCCACGTATCGATAATAAATTTAACCCACATATCGATAAGTACATTTTGGTTTCGAATGGAACACTGATACATCATTTCTAGCATGTTTAAACAATTTTGGACCTCCTCCATTGCCACAAGTTGTAAGCTAAAATGAGGAGAAATCAAGGTTTTGAAGGAATTTCCTACTCCCTTCGATGCCAAGAATATTAAGAGTTTCTTGGAAGCCATGAATTTCAACAATAAATTCACTTGGTACTACTCACACATTACTTGTTGATTGAGTCAATCCAGTAACTAAAATCCTCTTCATTATACTATAGAAGTAGACTAAGTATTTTATAAATTAGTTATACTCTAGAAGTAGAATAATTATTCGATACCACTTAAATATGAATTTTCAATTTGCTTAAATACCCCGATGACGCCTCCCATACTGTCAATGCACACATATAGTCTAACCATGTCAAATTTTAGTCCATAGAAGCACAAATTGAAAAAAAATCAACATTGGCCCCATTCAGTACATTAATTATTCTATAGGTTTGTTGTTTGATTACCGAATTGTTTGAGTGAGTCATGTTTGAGTCTGGAAACCCTTCCATACTGTCAATGCATGCATCTAGTCTAACCATGTCAAATTTCAGTCCAGAGAAGCAGAAATTGAAAAAAATTCAACATTGGCCCCATTCAGTACATTAAATATTCTATAGCTTTTTTATTTGATTTTCAAATTGTTTGAGTGAGTCATGTTTGAGTTTGGAAACCCTCCCATATCGTCAATGCATGCGTCTTGTCTAACCATGTCAAATTTCAGTCCATAGAAGCACAAATTGAAAAAAATTCAACGTTGGCCCCATTCAGTACATTAATTATTATATAGGTTTGTTGTTTGATTGCCTAATTGTTTGAGCGAATCATTTTTGAGTCTGGAAACCCTCCCATACCATCAATGCATGCGTCTAGTCTAACCATGTAAAATTTCAGTGCATAGAAGCACAAATTGAAAAAATTTCAACGTTGGCCCCATCACTACATTAATTATTATATAGGTTTGTTGTTTGATTGCCGAATTGTTTGAGTGAGTCATGTTTAAGTATAGAAACCCTCCCATACCGTCAATGCATGCGTCTAGTCTAACCATATCAAATTTTAGTCCATAGAAGCACAAATTGAAAAAATTTCAATGTTGGCGCCATTCATTACATTAATAATTCTATAGGTTTGTTTTTTTATTGCCGAATTATGTGAGTGAGTGATGTTTGAGTTTGGAAACCATCCCATATTGTCAATGCATGCATCTAGTCTAACCATGTCAAATTCCAGTCCATATAAGCACAAATTGAAAAAAATTCAACATTGGCCCCATTAAGCACATTTATTATTCTATGGGTTTGTTGTTTGATTGCCGAATTGTTTGAGTGAGTAATGTTTGAGTATAGAAACCCTCCCATACCATCAATGCATGTGTCTAGTCTAACCATGTCAAATTTCAGTCCATAGAAGTACAAATTGAAAAAAATTCAACGTTGGCCCCATTAAGCACATTAATTATTCTATAGGTTTGTTGTTTGATTGTTGAATTGTTTGAGTGAGTCATGTTTGAGTCTAGAAACCCTCCCATACTGTCAATGCATGTGTCTTGTCTAATCATGTAAAATTTCAGTCCATAGAAGCACAAATTGAAAAAATTTCAACGTTGGTGCCATTCAGTACATTAATTATTCTATAGGTTTGTTGTTTGATTGTTGAATTATTTGAGTGAGTAATGTTTGGGTCTGGAAACCATCCCATATCATCAATGCATGTGTCTAGTCTAACCATGCAAAACTTAAGTCCATACAAGCACAAATTGAAAAATTTCAATGTTGGCCCCATTCGGTACATCAATTATTATATACATTTGTTGTTTGATTTCCGAAATGTTTGAGTGAGTCATGTTTGAGTCAAGAAACCCTCCCATACCGTTAATGCATGCGTCTAGTCTAACCATGTTGAATTTCAGTCCATACAAGCACAACTTGAAAAAATTTCAACATTGGCTGCATTTAGAGCATTAATTATTCTATAGGTTTTTTGTTTGATTGCTAAATTGTTTGAGTGAGTCATGTTTGAATCTAGAAACCCTCCCATACCATCAATGCACACATCTAGTCTAACCATGTCAAATTTTAGTCTAGATAAGCACAAATTGAAAAAAATTCAACGTTGGCTCCATTCAGTACATTAATTATTCTATAGGTTTGTTGTTTGATTGTTGAATTGTTTGAGTCAATCATTTTTGGGTTTGGAAACCATCCCATACCGTCAATGCATGCATTTAGTATAACCATGTCAAATTTTCGTCCATAGAAGCACAAATTGAAAAAAAATCAACGTTGGCCCCATTCAGTACATTGATTATTCTATAGATTTGTTGTTTGATTGCTGAATTGTTTGAGTGAGTCAGTTTTGAGTCTGGAAACCATCCCATACCGTCAATGGATGTGGCTAGTATAACCATGTTAAATTTCAGTCCATAGAAGCACAAATTGAAAAAAAATCAATGTTGGAACCATTCAGTACATTAATTATTCTATAGGTTTGTTGTTTGATTTCTGAATTGTTTGAGTGAGTTGTGTTTGAGTATGGAAACCCTCCCATACCATCAATGCATGCGTCTAATCTATTGCAACATCCCCAATATTTAAACCTAGTTTACAATGTAATTTTGTAAAAGACAATGAGTTCCTGTAAGGCAGACGTCATGTTGTATATTTTTATTAATATTAAAAATTAAGCTGACAGTGGTGAGCCAACACACTGAATGATCGGGGAATCATGTATTCACCTAGGTCAGTAAGGGGGGGTGGAATACAACCTAAAAGCTAAGTATGACCCTATTTAACCCTTATTACCTTATAATTTTTATAAACCCATACTTTTTTCTAATTAATTCCTTAAACCTCTTTTTGAAGTTAAAAAGGGAATTAAGAGAGAGATTAAGAAGTTAATAGAAAATTGGACAAGTGTTGCAAAGAGGTGACAAGAACATGCAAGGTTGGTAAAACGTTGTGAAAAAGAGGAGAACAGGAAGAAGATAAAAAATACGATTGGGATGAGAAAGAACATAAAAATGCAGAGGGGACAACATAAGAATGCTGTAGCATTGAAAGAAATTATGACTAAGTGTAGAATTTATGGTCAATTGGAATTACTGGAGGATAGAGTAATAAGTCTAGTTCCAGAGCAAAGTGTCCAATTCGTCCAAAGTCTGTGGAAACTGGCTTGGTCGAGAGTACCTATAATCCCAAGACTGTTTTGTTAACTTTCTGGTTGATATTTTACACTTTATTTTCCTCTAGTTGCACCTTATATATGGCAATGATGTGAGAAATTCCTTTAGTGTGATTCTAAGCATAGGTACAGTGATGGATTTTCACTGTGGTGCTAGTTAGAATGAGGCTAAGGGAAACGATTACACAGTTGGCATGGATTTGGTAACAAACCAGAAAATCCTACCTGCCAAGTGAGGAAATCCTAAGAGAAACCTGGGATTGGTGAGAACCTATGGTGAATGCATGAGTCTCATCTCAGGGGTGGAGTTCTGCTAATATATTAATGAGCAAAACTACCTACGGTTGGGTGGAGCATGGATGCCACGAATCCAATTGCTCATTTCAAATATTTTGCAGATAAGTTTAATACCTGGAAATTCTGTCTTAATTTATGAGATGTTATTTACTTAATTGTCGATTAAATATTTGCATGAATTCCTTGTTAAATTTATTGAGTTTGGATACAAGGTAGGAATCCATATTTTACTTGGATTATTTCATAGGCCCATAAAATGAGTACAAGTTTAATTATGTGATATTTCTCAGAAATTTTGTGCAAGCCTGTTTATTTTTTTATTTAAGTCAAAGTCAAAATTGATTTCCTGTACAAAATGTTAATTTCCCAGTTTAAAAATGTAATGTTTTGATGAAACTATATCGAAGACCAAAAGGATTGGAAAAATTAGAAGAATGGATAAATAAGCTTGAATTTTATTCATTTATATTATTTTCCATTAATTTAAAGTTTTATGGAAAAAATATAATTTTATTGCCTGGGCCTATGTGATAATGCTAGTTTTACTATTTTGTAAATATTTGATTTAGAGATCACTATTTCCTTTGAATCGCCCTGAGATCTCAAGTAGTATGAGTCTTAGTATCAATACATGCTCATATAATATAGACTCAAACAACTAGATCTGCATTTACCAAACTGAAAATAAATGCAATCACCCATAAACAACAGATATACACTGAAAACCCCAAATGGGGAAAACCAACAAATTGTGGGGCTATATTCTCTCTTGATCCCAGAGCATATGTATAAATGACAAGTACAATACAGGATTACCTCAATAGGTAACTCAATCTCCTGAAACCAGGAAGACTCTAGATCTGCATGCATCCAGCTGATGCATGCACTGGAAGAGTAAGCCCTAACTGGAAAATTGGATTTGAGTGTCTCTATAGGTGCCTCTAACTAATATGTCTCTCTGGATCACTCTGCTCTGATCTTCTCACTCTGAAGACTTCCCTCTGATGAACTCGAACTCCTCTGCATGCCAAAGTGTACCCTCCCCTCTAGATGTCAAATGCTCGTACTAGACCGGATCTCAGCAGATCTGAGCTCTGATCATCCCTAACCTTCCTCAAATGTTGAGGTAAGGCCATCTAGGAAGACTTAGACTCTGAATCGGTCAATCCAACTCCAAATGAGCTTCTCCCTCCTTGGGAAATGTGCCCTCCTCCAAGAGAACTCGACCTCCTCCAATCTAATCAGAAAACACATCGATGAGCTATCTCATCTCATAGTACTCGGCATCTAGTGACTCTGGAACTGAAGGTCACTGATCTATCTCAGATCTAACCTTCCTAGCTCCTGCAGCAACTCCTCTCTCTCTCAGAAAGTTGCCCTGCATGCACAACTACGTCCTCCTCACTCTAGCAATATCTCTCTCTGACAATGCAACTGAGTAACCTCATCTGGGGACCCCCTGCATCCATAAATAATCTCACCAATGAATTAGGTTTTCCAAAACCCTAATTCTCGGTGCATGCAAAAGTCACTTTTGCATGCATCCAATAAAAACTGACAGTGCATGCAAAAATCATGCATGCAAGGGTCAAAACACTCCGAAAGGTCCGCATGTAGCCACCAATGGACTCATGCCACTAAGTAGAGTGTATCTCACCCTCTACTCCATCATGATGCCTATGCAACTAATGTACCTCCATGTAAGGTATCTGAACCATGGAGGACATCCCGAAATTACCACAATCTAACACTCCCTCTTAACGAGGGAAGTCCCGCATTGATGCCTGGATCCATCAAGTCCACTGATGCTGACACTGATCTAACTGATCTTCCTATCACTTCTCTCTGACCTGAATAACTCTGATCAATCTCCATAAGTGTGGCTTTAGAAGAATCCCTCCTGTCAACCACTGCTGACTCTGCCACTACACTCTAACTCAGACTCCCTCTGAGTCTCTGTTGCTGTAACTAGTCTTGAAGACCTCTATCAAGTGGATCCAATGCTATGTAAGTGGTATGTCTATGTCCCTGAGTTGACTGAGCTCTATAAGTCAACTCCCTCTGTCTCTAAACTAACTTAGCTCTCTCTTGAGCCAAGTCCATCTCAACCATGTCATACTAGCTCAATCTCTGACTATTGCCTCTATGAGCAGCATGCTCATCCATCTAATATGAGCCCAAGGGCTCAATCTCCTGAGACTCATCACTATCAAGAGAATCACGCTCATCCATCTGAACTCTAGAATCACTCCCTTGATCCTCATCATGGTGAGCATCATGCCCACCCATCGGATAACTAGGCTCACTCCTCCTGGCCTCATCTCTGCTATGAGCATCTCGCTCATCATATCCCTGTGACTCTGAGAAGGATGCACTCAACCATCCCGAAGTACCCGAGGTAGGATGTGCATGAACCAAGTACTCACCATAAATCCTATGACCCAACAAGACCGGGTCAACTCCTCTAGGGTAGGTGAATATCTGATCTCGTTGAAACACCACTAGACAACCAGTAGCTGCCAAAGCTGCCACTGAGAGGATACTCCCTCTCAGTCCTAGAACAAAAAGCACTCCTGAAACCTCCAAGAGCTCCCCACGGTCAAGCATAAACCTCACTATGCCCACTCCAGTAACCAAATGGCCAACCCCTTGTATATCTCGAGCCAACTGCAAGGGTGTATACTCTAGGATTAGGAATGCATCTCGCACTCCTGTCATGTGACTGCTAAGAGTGCTGTCCACTCTACACCTCTGATCAACTTGAGCCTCTGGTAGGCTACTATCATGTCCCAACTGAACTAAGGCTAGTGAGAAATCCTTCTCAAACTGAGAAGTAAACTCATCAACCTCCTCTGCTACTGCCACCTGCTCGTCCTTCGCCTGCTTCTCCTTCTTCTTATGTGGACACTGTCCCACATAATGTCCATAATTGTTGCAGGCGAAGCATTTGATCTTGCTTAGATCCTTTTCCTGTCTGCCTCTCTGTTTCCCACTTGCTGCGAGAGCCACATCCTCCTCCTTTGGAGTAGTAGAAATTGAACTATGAATGTACCCTCTCCGGATCTCCTCCTGTGTGAAATCATCCCACTGGAAATCCTACTTGGGAAGGTTCTCTCAAGCTATGATAGACTGAGCAAACACTTCCCATGTCACAATCATGCCATTCAAGGCTTGTCGAACCAGCTCACTATCCAATACCTTCTGACCAACTGCTCCCAACTCATCTCTCACTTGAGTTATCTTGGTGAGATAGGTCATCATGCTCTCATGCTTCTCCATCTTGATGCTTCTCAGCTTTTCCCTAAGAACCATCTTCCTATTTGCATTGGAGCTCTAGTACAGACTAGTCAACGCATCCCACATCTCAAACACATTGTCCTTGGTAGAGACATGTGGGATAATGTGATCCTTGATCGCATCAAGAAGGATCCTCCGAGCCTTCACATTTTTCTTGTCATACACTACTTTAGCAGTGACATCAGATGAAACAGTAACGAGATTTGCTATTGTGCTGTTCACAACATCCCATAGCTCACTCTCTTTCATTAAGAGTAATATGTGCCCTCCATGCACTATAGTTGGAGGCACCATCCAAGTGGTCCTCCGCCCTCAAACTGGTAGCCATACTCACCCAACTGAAGAAGCTGTAACCCACAGTTAACAAGAGTGTCTCTCGATCACAGATCTGGTAGATCTATCACAGATATGATCACAGAACCCACTAAACTGATAGATTTGACCTCTACAACCTCAAATATGAACTGTGATGCTCAGATCTAGTAGATCTAGTCTCTATCTCCATAGATCTACTATATCTACTTCAGATCTAGTCACCAACACCACAGATCTATGTGTGACATCCCACTCTGACCCTCAACAGGGACCTGATATCATGTAAATAGTTGATTCAGAGATCACTATTCCCTCTGAATCGCCTTGAGATCTCAAGTAGTATGAGTCTCAATATCAATACATGCTCATACAATATAGACCCAAACAACTAGATCTACATTTACGAAACTAAAAATAAATGCAATCACACATAAACAATAGATATACCCTGGAAACCCCAAACGGGGAAAACCAACAAACTATGGGGCTATCTTCTCTCTTGAGTCTAGAGCATATGTATAAATGACAAGTACAATACATGATTACCTCAACAGGTAACTCAATCTCCTGAAACTAGGCAGACTCTAGATCTGCATGCATCCAGCTGATGCATGCACTGGAAGAGTAAGCCCTAACTAGAAAATTGGATCTAAGCGTCTCTGTAGGTTCCTTTGACTGATCTGTCTCTCTGGATCACTCTGCTTTGATCTTCTTGCTTTGAAGACTGCCCTCTGATAAAATCGACCTCCTCTAAATGCTAAAGCACACCCTCCCCTCTATATGTCAAATGCTTGTACCAAACATAATCTTAGAAAATATGAGTTCTGATCATACCTAACCTTCCTCAATTGCCAAGGCAAGGCTATCCAGGAAGACTCAGACTCTAAGTCGGTCAATCTAGCTCCAAATGCGCTTCTTCCTCCTTGGGAAATGCGCCCTCCTCCAAGAGAACTCAACCTCCTCCAATCTAATTAGGAAACACATTGATGAGCTATCTCAGCTCACAGTACTAGGTGTCTAGTGATTCTGGAACTGAAGGTCATTGATCTAGCTCATATCTGACCTTCCTAGCTCCTGCAACAACTCCTCTTTCTCTCTCTCTCTCAGAAAGTCTCCCTGCATGCACAACTATGCCCTCCTCACTCTAACGATATCTCTCTCTGACAATGCAACTTAGTAACCTCATCTGGGGACCCCCTGCCTCTATAAATAATCTCACCGATGAATTAGGTTTGCTAAAACCCAAATTCTCGGTGCATACAAAAGTCACTTTTGCATGCATCCAATAAAAACTGACAGTGCATGCAAAAATCATGTATGCAAGGGTCAAAACACTCTGAAAGGTCTACATGCAGCCACCACTGGACTCATGCCACCGAGTAGAGTGTATCTCACCCTCTACTCCATCCTGATGCCTATGCAGCTAATGTACCTCCATGTAAGGCATCTGAACCATGGAGGACATCCCGAAGTTACCATAATCTAACATATTTTACTGTGTAGCTCCTGAGTTCAAGGAAATGATTATGTAATTCATTAAGGATTATAGTTGGGGAGGAAATTGTTCATTTAAGTAATAAATGAAGTGGTCGGTAAAATTGCCCGTCTAAATTTGAAATATAAGTTGAAGTTAATTGGAAAACGAGAATTCTACGGTTTGATATAATTATTAATAAAAATTTTGTGATTGAGTCAAATATGGGTTCGACCAATTTGTCTAAAGGGTTGGGTTCGACCAATTTGTCTAATAGATAAATTGAAAACCATAGGCTGATTTGATTCGTTAAAACCAAAGTTGTTTTGGGTTAAAAAAAACATGGGATGATTTGTTTAGTTGAAGAGATTAGATGTTTGAGTCTTAATTGTATTTATTAATTAAATGATAAACAATACCTTGAGTTAAGACATGTTTTTAGGAGCCTTGTAATGAGTGGTATTGTTGATTTGAAAACCATGGGTTAGAGTGGTATAACTACAAATTTATGCTTTAGTCCAAGTTAGACTTATATGAATATGCTTAAGTTGAATTTATATAATTCGGCCGTAGTCGGTGGAGGAATTAGTTGGATAATAGACTAAGTCATTATGGTCGGTGATATTATTTAATATATTTAAAAAGAGGTGATGAATTTATTCAGTTAATGGACTAAGTTATTATTGTCGGTAATATTATTTAATATAATTAAAAAGAGGTAACACATTTAGTTAGTTAATGGACTAAGTTATTACGGTCAGTAATTTTAATTATTATGGTTTATTAAGAAATTTGTTGAATTAATATTTCCTTGACATAATGAAATGGAAATATGCATATACTTGTTGGTAATTTTAATTATTATAGTTTAGTAAGAGGTTTGTTGAATTAATATCTCCTTGACTTAATGAAATGGAAATATACATATACTTGGAAAATAATGATTTTTCCTTGTCTTAAGGAAATATTTGGAATAATTATAAATATATGTTTTAGTCGAAGTTAGAAAAATATTTGGTTAAGTCGAAGTAGACTATATATTTATATTTAAAAGATCACTATTTACATAATTGTCGGGTTAGTCGGTAATCAAAAAATATTTGTTTAAGTCGAAATAGACCATAGATATATTTATATTTAAAAGCTCACTATTTTCATAATTGTCGGGTTAGTCAACAACCGACAAATATTTGTTTAAGTCAAAGTAGACAATCAATATATATATATATATATATATATATATATATATATATATATATATATATAAGCTCAATATTTCAAAAATGGTCAAAGCTCATTATTTTCACAACTTCCTAGTTAGTTGGTTAACCAATCGACCGCACTAACTCGAGTGTAGTTGGTGGAGGATCTAGTCGGCTAGTCAACTAGGCTACTCTAACATAATTTTTGAAAAATGGTCGGAGTTCCTAAGAATAAATTTTATAAGAAAATAATTGGAAATATTGTTTCCGGGCCAAAAATTATTATGGTCGAGTAATCTTATTTAATAAAAATACCATAATTTGGTATTATTATGGGTGCATGAATATATGTCTTAATATTTTTATTTAACATTAAATTTACTGTACAGTAAGTTTTGAAAAGAAAATGATAGGTCAAAGTTTTGTTTACCTTTGACTTAATTAATGGGTAGACAAATAAATAGGCATATTGTATTAAAATAGTTATAAATGCCTATGCTCTAAATATGTGTAGTTAATGTCTATTCCATAAGTTAGAGTTTTACTGCGCAGTTCTTACTACGTAGGGAATTATTATTAACTATGCAAGGGTGCATAAAACTATTTTGCATGAAAATTATCAAATAAATGTCTCATAGATTATTCTATGCTTATGATATTATGAGTTTTATGCATTGGTGCATAAAAATATTTTGCATGAAAATTATTAACTAAATGTCTCATAGATTATTCTATGCTTATGATATTACAAGTTTTATGCATTTGTTAAAATATTTAATGGGCCTTTTGAAAATTTTTATGCTTCCGCTATTTTATTTAATAGTTAATATGCACTATAAAATGCATTTGTCAAAAGGATGTGTTACATCTAGCCATGTCAAATTTTAGTCCAAAGAAGCACAAATTGAAAAAAATCAACATTGGCCCCATTCAATACATTCATTATTCTATAGGTTTGTTGCTTGATTTCCAAATTGTTTGAATGAGTCATGTTTGAGTCTGGAAACCCTCCCATACCGTCAATGCATGCGTCTAGTCTAACCATGTCAAATTTTAGTCTATAGAAGCACACATTGAAAATTTTTCAACTTTGGCCTCATTTAGAACATTAATTATTCTATATGTTTGTTGTTCGATTGTCGAATTGTTTGAGTGATTCATGTTTGATTCTGGAAACCCTCCCATACCGTCAGTGCATGCATCTAGTCTAACCATGTCAAATTTCAGTCCATACAAGCACAAACTGAAAAAATTTCAACGTTGGCCCCATTCACATAACAATTATAATATGCGAGGTCAAGTACATGAGTAGGCACACCTTATTATTGGCATATGAAATATCATATAATAATGAAGGTGAAATAAGCATAATTGTGCATTACCTTACCAAGTTTCTATTTGTTTCGAGAATAATTTAATAGTCTCTACTGAACAGGGCCAACCACGTGAAGGTGGAAGTTCATCTGTCCCCCCCCCCTCACGTCACTCTCAATTCCCCATAATCTAAAAATCTCTATGTACTAGAAAATAAATGATTGTGTTTTTTGTCGTAATTAAGAAACATTGTTCTTACAACATATGCCGACATACTAGAAAATGGCAAAAAAATTAAAAATAATTAATTTATACGTACCCGATACTTGAGTCAATAGTTCTATCAATATTAATTCAATATATATAGAATAGATATATTAAGGCATACCTCATACACTTCAATGTAATTGATCATATTCTTCATCCAAGTCCACATTTGTACATTTCGATCTAGATTCAACATTGTAAGGATTGGACATATCACCATCCTCATCGATGTTAGTTTCGATTGATAATTTCATCATCAATATCATCTTCATGACCATTGTCTCCTACATCATTTGGTTCAACTAATTCTTCAACATATTCCTTTGGAACATGATCATCTAAATCATGTTTATCCTCTACATCATCTTCTTCTTCAAGACCCTCTTGATTTTCCTCCACATTATACTTAACGACCTTCCCCTTGGATTGAATGTATCACAACTAATGACCAACCCCCTCTACCTGGAACCTCTGAGTAAAATACATGTTGACATTGGCTTGGAAGAACATATGGCTCTGTTCCTAGCTCAAACAACATTGTATTAACCATGGTAAATCCATTAGCATGTTTAATAATAGTTCTATTAGGATCACGTTGATTCAATCGTAACCTATACCATTTGTCAACGAATAGAACTAATTTGAAGGATTTAAATTCACACTCAATAATATATTCCAAATACCCATAGTATTGATTTTCTGAGAGTTATGGATGTCTGTCACTTCTAGAGGAAATACTGGTCACCTCAAAGTTTACATCTATCCCACAATAAGATGTTTTCTTTGTTTCATCCAACTTTTTGATGCGAAATTTACGACCGTTGCACCACATATCCTTATGGTGTTTTATCTGCAATATGCCAGGCACATAAAAATTACATCGTCAATTGATAATTAAGTACATATTTATGCTTGGAAAGTATGCAAAGAAAAAAAATCAACTTGTACATCACTACAATTGAAACTAATTAAATGTATGGCTGATTAATATGCTTGCATGTTTATCTTTTAAACCATATGCTAAATCGATTTCCCTTTGCATAAGATTTGTATCTCCATTTCGATGAGTTTCTTTAACTAATGAAGCCACACCTTCCCATGATATTCCATGACCACATTGTTTACATCGTTCAATCCATACCTTCATCCAATAAAGATTGTTTGCAATGTATAAATGTAGTGCATCCCACTCTTGACCAGCTGCATGATGAAAATAAAATTATGATTCACAAATGTACATAATTACTTAACACGATATACATTTATAATTGATGCATATTAAAGATTAAAAATTAAATAAGTATGATATATACATAAAAATCAATAGTCAAATGTATTATAATTAATCTTCACCATCTAATAATTACCTTTCACCTTCCTTGATCTACCTTTTCCCATCATGTACTCCCCTTCGAATTTGTTAATGGAGTTTGGATCACAAATGCAATCTAAATCGATCTTTGACGCTAATTTAGGAAGATATTCACTAATGTACACCATGTTTTGGTATACCATATATCCCTACACCATAGAACCCTTAGGATGTGCTCTTTGTCTAACCAAATCCTTCAAAAATTTCAAGTGCCTCTTGACCATCCACATTGACCTTGAGTGTACAGGTCCATACAATTCAATCTCCTCAACTTGGTGTATGAGGTAGTGTTCTTGTGCATTGAGAAATGTCAAAGGTAGATACTTTTTCATTTCACACATTAGACGAGGAATTTCTCTCCTCCAATACTTTATATCTTCTTTATGGATTTATTTAGATGACAAACATCTACAAGTGATGCAAGCAAATCATGATATTGAGCAAAAATAAACATTATAGTACATACCAATTAGAAAAAAAATGTCAAATATAAGTTCTACAACGAATTAAATAAACACTTTATGCATTCAAAATATCGCTACTTACCTCATGTATTTTCCAAGATCACATATAATGTGTTTGACATTGTTGTCAAAGTTGTCTGGGAGAGATAGAGGTAGAACATACTATAACAATAAAATTGTTGCATTACTTTTTCCAAAAGTAGACAAAAAACACCAACAACATGCACTAGAATAAAAAATATAGCAATACATATACTAGAATAATTACCTTAATGAAGATATGTCAATCATGCATTTTTGCCCCCCAAACTCACCTTTCTTTGTTAAGATCTTCTTCTTGTTTGAACAAAATCCTGTGGGAAATTTATTTTTTCTCATGACTTCTTTTACAACGTTGCTTTACTGCTCCATTATCAGCCATGGAAGTGAGCTTATATTAATTTGGTCTCCATTTCTATTTAATTGAATGACATCTTTCACTGCATGATTGGCTTCCTGAATGTCAATTGCAAATTTTGACAATTTTTTCCTTGTCACTACTTCCATCCAATATTTGCCATACTGTTTCAGCTACATTCTTTCCGATATGCATTGTATCAAAAAAACAAACAATTTTTAGGTTATCATAGTAGGGAAACCTATTGAATTTTTTGAGATAAAGATTCATTCCTCATGGAATCCCATTAATTCCTTCATGATCACGGTGACCATCATGAATCATAGTTTATAAATAAATTACAAAAATCAATGTCATATACAATAAACAACACACAATAAAAAAAAATTCAAAAGATTTCATATATGATGATAGATAGACAATTTGATCCATACCTTGACGATTTCTATTATATTAAAAATTCCATAGGTGAGGTGTCATTCTTTGTGGTTTTAATGCAGTCTCTTCTTTCGTATTGAAAATATGTTTTTAGTAGTTCGATACCTATGATTCTTAGAGAGGAAGTGCCTATACTCATCAAACACCTCCATTCCTAAAAATTTTGAACGACGAGATTTCATCTTAGGACCACAAACTAGACATGCAAATTTTCCCTTCGTTTGAAAACCCGCAAGAGATGGATTAACTATGTCAATTATAATTATATATAATGAATGGATTATTTAAAAAACATGCATAATTAATATATCAACTTCATAAAATTAAATACTATTAAAGTGGATGTTATAATTACATACCACAAAAATGTGTTAGCCCTGGGGCATCATGAATTGTCCATACAAGAATTGCATGGAATTGAAATTTCCTTTGTCGTATTGGTCTAGAGACATCATACATAGTGATGCCATTCCATAGATTTAGTATCTCGTCAATAAGAGGCTCGATATATACATTCATATCTTTACCTTGGTACTTACGTAATTGATTTGAACATATACACTACATAATTATTACAACCATTTTAGATATATAAATAATATATATGAGTAAATGAAAAAAATATATGACATTATGCAACAAATACGACAAATGAGATGTTACTGCGTTAAAAAAAAAATTGTTGTAAACAAATACTTGGAACAATCATTGCCAACATTATGTGCTCCCTCTTTATTGACATCCATGGATGAATGTTATTGTTGATAACAAAAATAGGCCACACTGAGTAAATATATCTCATCTCTGCAAATGGATTGACACCATCTGCTGCCAAATAAAGCCTAACATTATGAGGTTCTTCTTTAAAGTTTGGCAATTTTTCTTCCATGTCTCTAAATGTAGAACCATCTACATGAATTCGAAGAATTACATCTTTACTTATGTTCCATGCATGAAAATACATAAATTGTGCTTTGTTTTTGCACCTGGACAGTCGTTTCAAACATGGAATAATGAGAATATAACAAAGAACCTTGTGAGGAACCTTTTTTTGTTACTTGACCTGTTCGATATCTACTGCTATGAAATTCCAGACATTCTGTTTCAAATTCATGTTGTTCACAAATAATATGATCATTGGGGCATGCATCAATTGCTTGATACTCCATTCAAATATATTTCATGATGGGATATAAATCTCGGTATGTGCGAGGTTGTTGTAGTCTCGAGGTTCACATAGTTATCATAGATACATTACACAATATAATCAAGCATACACAATGATACAGATATGAGAGACGAGACAGATAAAGAGAAAATCCTTTATATTAACCAGCAAGAGCAGAACACAATTATAGAATCAATCTTTACTAGTCTATTGGCTCACCAGCCTAGATATATATATATGTAGATACAGTTACATAACCGTCTGTCGGTTTATCTAACCGACCCGACCCATACTAGTCGATGTGACTTGTCGACATATGCTGCAGAATGGTCGGGCGGAGGGCCTAGTCGACAGGCCAACCTAGGCCCCTCCAACATCTCCCCCACCTCAAAATCTTTCTCCGTCCCGAAGAAATGGAGAGATCAAAATTACAAAAAATAAATTACAGAAACAATTATGTTAAAGAAATGCTAGAGTCAATAACATCAAGAATCTGGAGACAGACTTCAATGATAACTTCAGCAGAGACAGATAGATGGTGCTGGAACTCTTCCTAAGTGCGTAGCAGATTATGGATGTCGATAGTCAGAGTTGTGAGTTTCGACAGATTTTCCATCTTGTCGTGAGTGGATGTAGCCTGCAAATGGATCATGTTGGGACCAAATGTCTTAATTGTATTGTCAGCAGCAGCAAGTAACTGATTGAATCGAGGCTGAATTTATTCAAGTTTGTTGAGGCCTCCTCGGGCCTGTGACATCCACTTAATTTCTTGTTTTTCTAACTTATCCAATTGCTTGTTCTCCGTGATGATCTGGTTATCAAGTGCTTTGATAAGGGCTTCATCTACAGTCAAGCGTTGGTGCTGAAGCTTGCTGAGCAATGCTCTTGTTTTCTGAATATTTTTGTCGACATCACCATAGTAAACATACTAATTGTTGAGAATTGTGGCAAGTTTTTCTGCTTGATTAGCACACTGCTTGAGTGCTTTGGAGGCTTCTAAAAAGGCTGTAAACTGATTTGTCATGAGGAAGGCTACCTCAATAGCTTGATCTTGTTGTTTCTTGAGAAGCTCATATTGTAACATCGACACTACAGATTCCAGTAACTAGTATGCTTTGTCTAGAGGTGGTGTCATATCGGAACTAGCTGGAAGCAGGATAACTTGCTGAGCTAATTTTTCACATTTGGTGAGAAATGTACTCTGTTCTTCTTGGAGTTGCATTATTTGTTCCTATGATTCTTGTTGACGATATCTTTGGACTCTGAAGACTGCGTCTTCAAGTATATCAAGTTTATCTTGGGGTGCCAAGTGTGGTTGATAACTTGTATGAGCTCCCAATTGGTCTAAATGTATAGATGGAGTACTTTCCTGTATTTGCTGCATTTGTAATTGTTGCTGCAATTCTCTTTCTTTGCGTTTCTTTTCTTTGAGCTTCCTACGACTATTCTTTTCTTTGTCTTTATTTATAGTTTGTTGTTCTGGGTCCTTATCTTTTCCTCCTGTTGCTGGGCGCTTGTCAATGACTATTTGTTGACTGATGGAAGCTTGTTCTGCCTGACTATGTGTGCTGGGTACTACTGCTGTTGTGATGACTGGATTGTCATGTTCTGTTACTTTTGCCCTTAATGGATTTGCTGATGATGTGCTAGAGATTTCCATATTGCTTATATTAGTAACTGGAGCATTTGTGTGTTCTGATGGTCCTGTCGTGTCGGCTGCAGTTTCTGGAGTTTTGACTGGTTCCATGACTCTTTCTACTTCTGTCGTGGTTGCTTCTTTGTTGAGCTGCTGTGAAATTGGACTAGACTTGGATCCTTCGACAGGGGAACTCGACTGGTTTATTGGGAATGATGGTAGGTCAACGAATGTTGGAATTGGACTTGGTGAAATGGTACTGTCAAACGGATCCGAACTAACTAGAATAGACTTGACCTGGGAACTGAAAACTTGGGATTTTTCCTTACTAACGGCTTTTACTTGAATTGGAATCATTTGTTGTGGTAGTGATTCGACTGGAAGAGGAGTGAAGACACCTGTTTGTTGTGCATATATTGGATCTGATGGATCAGGATTTTTGATATAATGGGTTGTCATGTGACTGACAATTTCTGGGCTGGGTAATGGCAAAGGTGAACTTCCTGTTTGAATGTTGTCGGAAGGAGCTAAGTTAACCGGGATAGTAGACAGAGAGGAAAAAATGGGTTGTTGGATGACCATCTCACGACAGTTAGGACAGAATCTCAGAATGTTTGCAATGAATGTATTCAAAGTGGTGTCTTCTGTGACAGGAGGAGCAGGTAATTCTAAAAGACTGCTTTCTTCTTCTACTGTAGTTGGGGAATGGGGGGGGACTGGATGGTTAGATCAATATCAGGTATGACTAAAATTTTGGGTTTCTTAACAATGATTTGGGAAGATGGATACTTATGTTTTTCTAAGAACTTTCTGAATTGCTCTTCAACTGGCAGTTTATTCTTGGCTGCATCTTCAAGGATTTGGGTAGCGGTGTCGTATAGCTCGATCTCATTTGTCACCGATAGTTCTTGAATTGTTACTTGTCTTTTCCCTTTCCCTTTTGTCGATATTACTCAGTTCTATCGGACTGTGATGATTTCGGCTGCTACCTTCTGGATACTATCGTCTGTTAGGAGATATTCTGGATTGTCATATTCTGTATCACTGTTCGACTACTCTCCGGCCTCTCTGTGCGGAGTCTGGGTGAGTGCTAACACCTTAGTGCTAGGTGTTGGCTCGGGATGATAGCTGAAAGTGTTCATGTACAATCGACTTTCATATGCTTCTTCTTGTTCCATGTCGGATAGAGGTTCAACATATTTGAAGTTGGTTTTCATGGCTTGTGCCGGGATGGGTAGTACTTGATTAGATTGATGGCTTAATTCTGAGAAGATTCCACTTACTGAAGGGTAATAGTCGAGTCATTTTGCTGGATTTGCTGCTCCTTCCAGGTACCATACTACTGTGTCATCCAAAGATAGTTGGATGTGCACTGTCGGGGGTAGGCTTTGATGGACGTTCTATGGTACCCTCCATCTTGTTGCTATTTCTTTAAGGTCAGTAAACCATGCTTCAAGCCAATACTTGACTGTTGTAGGTCCATGTCGGCTTGCTCCAGGTGCAAAGCAGCGGAAATTTTCCATAAGGATGAGTCGGACTTCAACGAAATCTTTGTTTCCTTTTGGTCGAAGATGGGTCATAGCAATCCAAATGAGTACAGATGGGTAGCGGATGCTAGCTCCCTTGTCCTGGCACTTCTGGCATGTATATTTGAGAATGTCGGCCAAATAATCTACCCAGTTGTATACCTTACCGTTCATGGCCATATTTTTGACAGCTTCTAGCATTTCGGTCTTCAAGTCTGAACCTCTACCTATCCGTGAAAGCGCATGCGATACAATCTTGGTGGTAGTTTTGTAATTGCCAAAAACAATATGACTCATGACTATGCCTCATGAATTCTTTCCAGCAGGAGAATCAACAAATTCATCAATCAAGTCTACACCTGAACTTGTTCGTACAGCATCTCCTTTATGTGAAAGGCCAGTAATTTTGTGGATGATATCGCCATTGATTTCGATCGGAGTATCAAGGTAAAGCTTTCCGTTGTGATATCTACTAATGATGAACTGTGCAATGACTTCCTTCAATCCTCCAAAATTATCTAGTAAAGGTGCCTTCAGGTAGTGCAAGATTGTGGCTGTCTGAAACCATTTTGCTTCATCTCTCTAGTGACCGTTTGACTCCTTTCCCCAATATTCAACACTTCTCCATGATTTCTTCCAGGTGGGTTCTGATGCCTTTGCATTTCGAAGCAGCTGGAGTCTAGTTTCCAGTGGTGTCTGTTCTTTCTCCAATTCTCTAACTGATGTTGCGGCGGCTCTGCTAGCGGTTAAAGTTTTTCAGGGAGCCATGGCGGATTCAGGGTATGAGGTTGTGAAAATGGTTTCAGCAGAGTCAGGGAGTTCTGTTTCTTGGAGTTCAAGTTCTCGGCAAAAGAGTAACCAAGAATCCCCGAGATCCATATTTATGGTGGAATTACTCGGCATGGGCGAACGAGATGTAGAGGCCTGTATTAATGGCTGATTTGATAGGGCTATTAACTTAGACTGGCCGGATATCGGCGCTTCGTCAGGTGCATTACTTTTGGCGGTGTGATTATCATTAGCCTTTATTGCTTTGTCATCATGGTGCTGCGACATCTCATTCATTGTGTTAGGTCGATGAGCTTCTCTATTTATGTTTGGACGGTTGGAGCTCCAATACTTCTGCCGTGTCAGATTTTCTTCTGTAAACCATTGATGTTCTTGTCGGTGTCTATAATATCGACGGTTGTGCGTCGGACTTCTTTCTCTGCTTTTTCCTTCCTTCCTCTGCCATTCTCTCGTCATTTCTGATTTTTGCCACGATTTGCTATATTTTCTTAATTGATTTATAGTACGCTCGTTCGGTTATTTTTAACTATTTTTTTTTTAGAGTTCATGTTCATGATTTATACCTTTTAAGTCGGGCGCCATTTACGACTTTCTTGAAAATATTTCCTTGTAATATTTTTAGTCGGACTGAGCCATTAGGATTTAAATTTTTGATGATGGAGGGTCCCATCCATTTTGTATGCAACTTTTTTGGTTTCCCTTTTACTCTGCTATTATATAGGAGTGCTAAATCTCCAACTGACAGATTCTTGTGTTTGATATTTCTATCATGCCATGCTTTCTATTGCTGTTTTTTCACTCTCTGATGTTCTAATGCCAACTGTTGACTTTCATCCAGCTTTGACAACTATAATAGTCATTCGTGTCGAGTATCTTCGACGTCGATATGTAGAGTTGTTGCAATGGTCGGTGCTTGTCGGCAAAAATGTAACGGAACGACAACCTCTTGACCATAGACAAGTGAGAATGGTGTCTGTCCTATCGTTTTCTTATATGCTATTCTATATGCCCAAAGGACAACATGTATTTTATCATCCTAGTCATCTTTCTCTATGTTGCAGATCTTCGTTAGTCCTTTTGTAAGTGTTTTATTGAATGATTCTACTACGCCGTTCGAGCGATGGTGATATGCTGTGCTTATTCTATGATCAACTGCAAATTCCTTAGTTAATGCTTTAATGATTTTACATACAAAGTGTGTACCTTGGTCACTTATCAATGTTATAGGGCATCCAAAGCATGTTATGATGTTTTCATAAATAAATTTAGCAGCAACTTCACTTGAACATGTTTCGACTGGTTCTGCTTCTGCCCACTTGGTAAAGTATTCAACAGCAGTAATAATATATCGAGCACCTGTTCGTCTTCCCACTACTAGAAATGGTCCAATAAAATCAATAGCCCATATTTCAAATGTTCGGCTAGGGTTAATTGGGAACAATGGCATTTCTGTTCTTGGTAGTGGTCAGCCCATGTGCTGACATTTATCACACTTAGATACAAACTCTCGACAGTCTTTATGAACTGTTTCCCGCCAGAGTCCTACTTGTAGTATTTTTCTGGCTGTTATATCTACATGATAATGTCCTCTCGCTAGTCCAGCATGGGCTTCTGTAAGTATATCCTGGCGTTCATGTTCAAGTGCACATCAGCGTAATATATCATCTAGGCCAAGTTTATAGAGGAAACCGTTGATCAAAGTGTAGGGGGTTGCTTTCATTGCTAATATATTCCTCTTTTTCTCATTCATTCCCTTAGGAGCTTGCCCATTTTCCAGAAATTGTGCAATTTCCATAAGTTCTGAAGGTACTTCTTCAATGCGAAACAAGTGTGTGTCCGGTAAGTCATCTTCAATTCCTGTCGGTTCTTCTCCTGTGTCGATTCTCGACAGGTGGTCTGGTCCGACATTAACTTTTCCAGGTCGGATGGTTACTTCGAATTCAAATTCTTGCAACAGTAATAACCAGCGACATAATATCCCGTGATGCAATGGCTTATTAAATAAGTATTTTAAATCTTGGTGATCTGTATAAAATACAAAGGGATTAGCCAATAAATAATGGCGGTATTTCTAAAGGAAAAATACCATACCTAATGCTTCTCTTTCGGTTGTAGAATAATTTCTTTCAGCTTTATTCAATTTCTGATTGCTGAATGCATTAGGATAATCCATGTTATCATCTCCGGGTTGTGTTAGGATGGCTCCTACTTCTATTCCGGATGCATCAATATGTACATGAAATTTCTTTGACCAATCCAGAAATCGAAGAATCGGTGCTTCGACCATTTTTCTTTTCAATGTGTTGAATGAAATGTCGCATTCCTCCGTCCATTTATAATCTCGATCTTCTTTTAGCAATTCTTCCAGAGGATAAGTCATATCGGAATAGTGTTTGATAAATTTCCTGTAATACCCAGTATGACCTAATAGGATTCGTACTTGTTTCGGATTTACTGGAGGCTTTAAGTCGAGAATAATTTTGATCTTTGCGTAGTCAACCTTAATTGCATCTTTTCCCACGACATGGCCAAGTAATATGCCGATAGATGTCGCGAAGATTCACTTTTTAATGTTCAGGGATAGTTGTATCTGTCGACATCTTTCCAACATTAATCTAAGCCATTTGCAGTGATCTTTCAGCATTGTATAAATTGTCCAATCATCAAAGTATACAGCCATGGTTTTGTAAATATATTCTTGGAATGCTTTGACGACAATTCTTGAGAAGACCGCAGGTGCATTCTTCAACCCGAAAGGCATAACTTTATATGCGAATGACCCAAATTCGCACACAAATTTTGTCTTTTTCTGATCTTCTTTTGCTATAGGTACTTGGTTGTACCCCGAGAATCCATCCGTGAAAGAATAGCACTCATGCCCTGCAACTTCATTGATGATTTCATCTGCAAACGGTGTAGGGAAGGGATTTGTTAGTGTTACCTTATTGAGCTTCCGAAAGTTGACACAGATTCTCAGTCGAGTCAGATCTTGTTTCTTTGGCTGAACGACCATTGGGCTTTCCCATTCCGAATGGTCAATAGGATATATGATTCCTGCAGCAAGCATGTTATCGATCTCCTTTTTGACAATGTCCTTATATTTGTGAGCAAGTTTGTAGGGTCTCTTCTTCATGGGTCTAGAATCAGGTTTAATATCAATTTTCATCTCACCCATTTCCTTTACAAGCCCTTTCAAATCTTTATAGTCTCGAGCAAAACGTCTTGGAATTATTTGAGAATACTGGAGATTTCTGTTGTTTGTTCCTCATTCCAATAATCGCCAATTTTTGCCATTTTTTGTCAATCATCCTTTGAAATATCTACTTCCTTTGTTTTAATCTTTGCGTCCATCCATTCTGGTGCACGACTGTTACTTATCTGTCTTTCACCTTCTTTGATTTGTGTGAAAGTTGGTGGGAAGTCTTTTTCTGATAATCTTTCAGGTTCATCTTTTTCTATGATTTCTATACTTAAGATTGTTCTTACGGGCTTTGACACACTGGGATGATCCTTTCTCCATTGAAAACTTTTCCCTACTGACATCTCTGTTTCTAGGCTCAGTCTTGTCAAGTGTTGTTTTTCTGTTGTCTTTATATTGTAGCAAGTGTTAGGTGGGCGCACATTCTCTTGTTTGTTTCCAAGTGTTAAAGTTCCTGTCGGCTGTAAGAATTCTTTGATGCTTTTACTTGCTTCGACCAATCTCTCATCCTATGGAGAAAACTGGAAATCCTTAATATAATTTTCTTTTAGATCTTTCCAAAGAAAATTTTCTCCTCTTGCTTCTTCCATCTTGTACCACTTGTTAGGTAGATCGTCGAGTGTTCTGGGAAAGAGGTGAGGCCATTTTCTTTCATCTTTATAGCCTAATTTTCTCCATTTTTTTCACAACAGTTAATGTGAGGTTCGGGGTTTTGTCCTTGTGTAAATAAGGGAATGTCAACCTGAGTTGTCAATTTTCTTCCTTCAAACCTTTCTATGAAAGATGTTGATGCAGTATTCCAATTTTGAAGTTTCGACTGATGAGTGTCCCACCATCTCGCAGCTTGACTAGTGAATGTCTCTACCAAACTTTGTAGACGTCCTTGTTATCCGACATGTTTTGATACTTGTTCGACATGTACATTAGGTAAATCACATTCTTTATATCTTAATGTTGAGCTACCATATTGTACATTTTTATCTGGAACAAGAGTTGGATATGCTCACATTTTTCGTTAAAAAATCTTCGGTGTGTAATATACAGAGAGACACTTCTTTATTTGTTTCCTCGAGATGGCTTCCACAGTCCACCATTCTTTTGCATGAAAATCATAATTCTCTATTTTCCAGTCATAGAGTTCTGCATCGGAATTGTAGCCGAGCGAGATAGGATCTCCGATATGAAGTTCTCCTTGGTTGTTTGGCTCAATGCGATCTTCATTATTGTCTATTCGGTAAAGCTGTCGGATATCGTTATTGACTTCTGTAGGTTCTAACCAAGGTTCTCCCTGTGATGGGAAGATTGGCACGATAACCTTCTGGCCATTACCTTTCAACTTGATGCGGATTTTGTCCAAAGAAATTGAAGCCTTCATCTTCCGTCCCCATGGTCGACCGACCAAAGCAGGGAAGGAGCTTGCATCATCTTTTGGTATGATGATTTCAAAATCTACTGATGCCGTGATACCTTTAATGGAAGTTTTGACTCCTTTCCATACTCCAATCGGCTCAATTAATCCTTGATTTGCGAGCTTTAAGTAGATGTCTGATTCCTGTAGTTGAGGTCGACCGAGTTCGTCCCAAGTATCACGAGTCATGATATTCACTTGGGATCCAAAATCAAGTACAACTTGTCGTACATGATATCCATTTATGTCGAGGTCGACTAATGGGTCAGCATCATTTTTCTCTTTTTGTTTTAGTCGACAAATGTTTTTAGTTTGTCTTTGCTAGACGTGTTTTAATTTATGCAACAAATCAATCATTTTTCCTACAGCTTCTTCATTTGAAATTAACTTGAGCAATTCATTAAGATCATCTTCATGTGTTGTTAAATCATGAAATATGTCAGACACATCTTTGTACACAGATTTTTGTTTTATAGGATTTGGATAATCCTCCTTATCGACAATTCTAGTTATCTGAGGTTTATCTTGACCAATATGAGTGCCTTGCTTTGTTACAATTAGCAATTTTTTTGTACGAAGCACATTATTTTTTTGAACACAAGATAAAACATGAACATTTTTTATTATTATTTATTTTCTCGATCATGGTAGGGCAATCCTCTAAATAGTGATCGCCTACCCCACACTTTGTACAAAATTTGAGATCAGTTCTTTCCTTATAAGGTCATTCTGCGTGTCGATGATTCTCGCTAAAGCATGTAAAACATGCACCAGGTCGACCATATCGAAATCCTCGACATCCATTGCCACGACCGCGACTCTGATATCCACCACGTCTATTGTAGCCATTATATCGCCAATCGTTCCGTAGATCATTATACCTCGGGTATTTTTCATTCATGTTTTGATTGTACTGGTTATTTCTTCCATGATTTCTCCCGAATCTGTCGTTTGCTGGATTTTTGTCTTGGTTCTGTTTGACAGAATTTGCTTGGTACACTGCATGGTAATTTTGCTGATTTTTCAGGTTCAGATGACATTCTTCGATTGAATGTGTGTTTACTTCACAAATTTGACACCATCTTGACTTCTTGTTTTTCAGATTGTATAGACAATCATTTGTGGTATGTAAATCATATTCTTTGCATAAATCCCAGAAACATCTGGATTGGATGAGTTTTACATCTTATCGCTGATCATCATTTCGACAAGAATCTTTGGTATGTCCTGTGGTTCGACAAGTTGTACACCATAGTTTTGGTCCTTTTAACGTCATAATTCTGATAGCTTGCTCCATATTTTTAAGTTGTTCGTTGACATGTCTATCCGTGGATATTAGAGGGTATTCATCATCCATTTCGATTTCTAGTGCTACTCTTAGTGCATCTGCATATGTATTAACATTTTGTCGACGGACATGTATTCTAATTTTATTGATTAGACTAACAATAAACCATTTGATTAATAGCTTTTCTTCAATTTCATAGTCTAATTTGCTCAGGAGGTATTTAAACCTCTTGTCGTACTCCTTGAAAGTTTCTGTCAGCTTTTGGATTGTTGTCTTCAATCATTCTGCCGCTAGGTATGTCGCATCTTCAATCATAAAGAAGGCCAAAAAGCTTTGTTTGATTTGTGCTTTTGTTGCACCTAGTGATTTTCCTATGTACCCTATGTACCATGTCAGTGCTGTTTTTTTTAATGAACCAACAAATTGAGCAATCTGTCTGTCTTCATTGGTAATTTGATTAGTTGTCCAGATTTCTTTGCACACAAACCAATGTCTTCTTGGGTCTTCGTCTCCTTCGTAGAACGGAAGGTGTGTTGTGGTGTGTGCCATGTCTGCTATTGTATGATTCTGAGAATTTGATGGAAGTGTGGGTGGGTTATTTCCACAATCAATACTTGGTGCTTCATTAGTATGAATTAGGTATCTTTCTGGACTTGGTTCTCTGTCTTTAGGATCAATGACTGTATCTCCTTTGATGTCGCTAGATCTTCCTTCTTCGATTACTTCTGTAGAAAGCCAGTTAAATTTTTGCTCGAATGGGATTTCACTAAATCTCAGGATTTCCGACATGCTTGTCGAGTCACTCAAATTTGGTATTGGCAGGGGGGGTGCTTCCTCATGCTCTGTGTACACTAGATGAAAACTTCTATTTGAAAATTCAGGTTGAAAAGATATCCAACTCCCTTCTTCCGGTCGATGAATCAATAGTCTATTGATATCATTTCCTTCTATGCTTCGACGACTCCAAACTCCCGACTGACCAACATGGAGACCAAGATTTTCTTTGACAATTTCTTCCACCCGAACGCTTTGTGTTAAATTGAATGGAGATGGAGGTGCTACCGTTTCTGGTATTTGAACTTGGAGATCTCTACCATGCTCTATCCACAAGTCTTCATCCATCGGCAACAATTCTTCTTCGACATCCCGATCATCGCGGGCTCGGATTGATTCTGGCATATTCCCTTCTGCATCTGTCGCAACATTTGATCCTTGCGTCCTCCGGAGTGCTATTGCTTGCTCCTGCAGCTCTTCACGTTGCTGCCTCCTTTTTTCTATTTCGATTTTCTAAATATCCGGGGTGCTTTTGTGACTTAAAAGTCTGTCTTTGTCAAATGTTTTTCCACTATTGGTCATGTCGTTTGTCATATGTCGAGTTTCATCAAACTAGGTACATCAGAGCATGCTTCATCACCCCCCCAATGTCAGCTCGACGGTTTCTAGGCTATTGGGGAAGTGTAGACCATCACTTGTTCAAGAAAAATTCCCATTCACGCTCCTTTACAAATTTTTCCCACTTACGTTCTTTCTCCTCCCAGTTAGAATTTGGAAGGGGCGGGGTCAGCAACGGTCTTGTTTCGACAATATGTGTGACACCTTTTTCAATAAAAAATTTAAGCAATAATGTCGATAGAGAACATGAAAATTGATCGGCTAATTCGGTGAAGAACTTTCTTCTTATTTCATCTACCGATACTCAATTTTCGATCGCCTGTTCTTCACAGAAATCTTCTGCAATCTTTTCGCACCATTTTGATAGATTTGTACAACCTCCGTTGATTAGATTTGATACTAATTTTCGCTCTGCTTCATCGACTAGTCTATTCATCCAGAAGTTTCTTCAAGGCAGTCGACACAGATTCTACAAATAGCTCATGGGTCTCGGAGAAGAATTGATCTCTTTCTTGGTTAATCGTTAGCTTGTTACATCACGCATAATTCTGCAGGTAATTTGCGATTTTCTTCTCGCACCAATCTCTAATATCCTGTTCTGAAATCATAGGTCATGCTGCTAGTAATTTTTCATGTATCGCCCGGCAATGGAACCAGATGTTGTAGTCCCGAGGTTCACATAGTTATCATAGACACATTACACAATATAAGCAAGCATACACAGTGATACAGATACGAGAGACGAGACAGATAGAGAGAAAAGCCTTTATATTAACCAGCAAGAGCAGAACACAATTATAGAATCAATCTCTACTAGTCTATTGGCTTACCAGCCTAGATATATATATATATATATATATGCAGATACAGTTACATAACCGTCTGTCGGTTTATCCAACTGACCCGACCCATACTAGTTGACGCGACTTGTCGACATATGCTATAGAATGGTCGGTCCGAGGGCCTAGTCGACAGGCCGACCTAGGCCCCTCCAATAGAGGTAAATTATTTGATTGTGGTAAAAAAATTCAGCTATCAAGCTATAACAAATTAAAAAAACTAGTTAATATAATATATAAAGAATATTAATTAAACATATTTCATCCTTATTAATTTTACCTATGAACTAACAATAAAATTATTAGAGGAACGAAGATAACCTTTATCATGATCATATATATGTGATAGAATATATTACATACCTTAACATCTATGTGACCGATGTGTTTGAAAGACCATTCATAACCTTCAAGTTCAGTATCAACAATATAATAGAGAGAAAAGTTGTATTGGAGCATTCATAAAGGGGTCCGTATTCCTTATCAAGTAGATGTAAATCATGAACATCATCAAAGTCGTCATTTTCATGATCATCATCATCCATTCCAACATTAAATGTATCATGGATCAATTTATTTGTACCATCATCTTCAACTATGTTATTAGTATGATCATATTTTTCAATATGATCATTAACTTGATATTCAATATTCATAGTTCCATGTTCCTCCAGTGCTTGTTCTACAAGCACATTCTTCAGGCAATATGCCCTATGAGGCCTTTCCTTTATAATTACAAACCATCAAGAGATATTAGTGTAAATATAACTAATATTAAAATGATACATACATTTAGAAAAATGATCAATATAAAGACATATATAATGAAAAACTTACCAATGGACAATATTCATGCCCCCCCTCAACATGTCCATGTTCCCTACAATTTCTTTTAGTTGTTGTGATATTTATTATTCTCCTTTTAAAGGCCCTACATTGACTACAAGGACAATAAGTTTTCCCATCACTCTTTCTTTTCACTCTAGCCCACAATCTAGCAAGTAATTCTTAATTTTGTTCTTTTGGATAAGGAATATTGTTATGCGACATTTTATTTTACCAGCTTGACTAATGATTATTGATATTAAAAATTCAAGCTCCACACTTTACTGTTTGTAATGATAGTAACAACTAAAATAATTCTGGATTTTTGAACGAAAAATAGTCCGTGCAAAGGTTATAACCTCCGCAAACCGTTACTAGTATAGTAAATATGTTGGAATGTTTCTAACATACATTAGGGGAATTTTGAGGTAAAAAATGGGCCTCAAAACAAAAAGTGTACTATCAAAATCAACTTTTAAAGAATCAATCACATTCTAGAGGATGACATCATCTATAATAGTTGAGGTGGCATTTGTTGACTTAAAGATGCTTATTTGTCAAATTCTAAATAGTGAATGAAAACCCATAGTTAACCATATCAATGTTGTAATTAAAATACTCATAATGAAAATAGTACTCTTAGATTACTTTTGAATATAATATAAATGTACTAAAGTACCGTAAAGTACTTAGAAAAAAGATACTTTTTATGTTTCAATATAAAATAAATAAATTACAAATACTAAAAAAAGAATGCTCTATTCAAAATCAAAACTATGAAATTACTTTTCAATATATAACATATATCTTTAAATAATAAATTATTAATACTAAAAAAATTAAAATTTCTATTCAAAATCATATAAATAATTTATATTATACAATATATAATTTTAAAACTTTATTTAAATAAATTATAATATATAGATAAATTTACAACATAATGATAATGTATAATTTATAATAATTTACAATATAGCCTTATGTAAAAATACGTACTATTCAAATAAAATCAATATATATATATATATATATATATATATATATAATATTTAAAATTCTTTTAAACTTTTAATTTTATTTTTAACTTTAAAAACCTTATTGAATACATACCATTCTACTTTAATGTAACTTTTAAAACCTTATGTTATGGAAATGAGATTCTTATGAAGACATAATCCATGAATATATTATTTTATTTTAGTATATGATATATAATTTTAAATTCAAAAATATGTGATATATGTGGAATAATTACTATTTATATAATATATAATTTTTAATTTAAGAATATTAATATAAATGAGATAAGTGGGTGGGCGCACAAAGATGCTCCCCAAAACTGTTGCAACGAGGCTGCGCTAGTGGGGAAAAAATAGGAACGTGCATGCACGCGCCATTAGGTTCAGTACTAAACCAGGGCGCATGCACGTTCCTAGCACGTGCGTGGACAAACACGCACACACGCCCCTGTTAAGGTTAAAAAAAAACAAACCCGATTTCTTTTCATTCTTACCATTCCGGCCGAACGTGGATGAACCAGCGCGTGCGCGGAGCTACAACAACCCAAGTGCACCATTTCCACTAAAAAACCACCTTCATCCATCCACCAATTGCATTGGATAGGTAAATGCCATGGTTTTTTTCATTTAATTCATTTTTTTTGTCATTTTATTCATTTTTGTTTATTTATTAAATTTGTAATAATCCCCAAATTATTAAAAGAATAAAGAATTTTTCAATTGCAGAGTGTAAACCCACACAATGAATAAACAAAATGTTAACATGGAGTCCAGTGGAACGAATGAAAACCCTCAACAAAATCCAAATGCCTAAGAAAATCAAAACCCCCAACAAAATTTTGACCAAGATGACTTGAACCATTCTCTAAATGAGATGAGAGTGCACACTCGAGAACTAAGGAACACAAGGGAAGCATCTCGAGTGTCCCTTGCCACCTCAATTGAGAGCTCAATTGACTCCATCATCCATGCACATCGCCAATTGACTGACATGAATGAATATAGATCTAGGATGCAAGAGTATTATTCCACGGGCATTTCCAGGGAGGAAATAAAAGATTTGAATATTACAAAGGCCCATTTGTACAGTATGTTCACCGATCCAAGAACACAACAACCACCGGACATTAAAAATATATGTGTTTTCATGGATTGGTGTCATTTCCAACCATGGAGGGACAATTGGATGCATAGGTGGTTCATGGTTTATGATAAATCTCCCTGCAATAATAGGGAGGTTCCACAGTACTTCTTTCGGCAACTGTGGGTTGAGTTTTCCCTCGGTTTACATGTCAACTATTTTGACATAACCAAGTTCCAGTGTGTTGGGCGTGGCTTTGCCCAAGATCGACCTGTTGCTAGGAGAAACCCACTGAGAGCGCCACCATCTCCTAGGCGCAAACCCAACCCCTTTCCCCAGCTGCCTTAGTTACCCCACAAACTTGATCAGATTGAGGATGCGATGAGGAGTGTTGCACGAGGACTGCTTAGACACACTGCCTTTGTAGCAACTACTACAGTGGAGAGACAGGCTGACCTTGATTGAGATGCAGTTGCAGGGCCTTCAGGACAAAGTCATGATAGACCTGTCACTGGTGGTAGCCATGTTGGGCCTTCTAATTCCACAGGGACAATGCCACATATTTGTCCCCATTGTGGGCACACTTTCCCTGACCCAATCGAGAGTTTCTACATGGAGCAGGTTAGCACTTTTTTTAATGTGTTTTCAATCATCACTTGATAATTTGTAAAGTAATTTTAAAGTATGTGTGCTTGTCTTAAACTATTATTTCAATGTACAACTATTTAGAGTTGACACGCCGTCATGGGAGAACACAACATCTCCCAACCTGGATGCAACAATGGTGGTTGCAACTGAGCTTGCGACACCTGACACAGAGGTATTTTCAGTACCCCTCACAATATTGTTATTACTTAAGGCATTTCTATTTTTATGTATTTATATTTATAACATACATGATGATAGTTCGTACAATATTTTTTAATATTTTGATTGATTGAATAATTACTAGTTTAATATGTTTATAACGTGCATGTGTTTTGGTGTCCACATGTATGCACACAGTATGATGACCAACCATCTCCACCAGGGGTCGAAAGATCACCATATACACACGTACAATGTGTAGTTAAAAGCATGCTTTTAATTTGAAATGTTACGATATACTATGGTTTAATTTGTATTTTATTTACTAAACTATGATATTATAAATTTGTATGCAGGGGATGCCAATAGCTGCAGGCCTCTTTAGTCCCATGTTTCCACCCTCTCCCATGAGTTGCCCCCCTCGCCTCCATCCAGACCCCTCCCTCCATCCACCGCCTCCCTTCCATCCACCCTCCCCTCTCTGTCCATACGCCCCCATTCATCCATGCCCCCCATCTATATATCCTCCCCCATTCATCCACGCCCCCCCATTTATTCATCCTCCCCCATTCGTCCATGCCCCCCCTTCCATCCAGATTCTCCCCTTTTTCCATAAGCTCCCTTATATCCATCCTCCTCCCTCTATCTAGGACCGACCTCCCATTCACCATACCCAAACATCCCCCCTATCCCTTTTGGGTCGATACCCCCTATTGTCCAACCGGTAGGGCTTTATCGTCCATGATGTCCTCCTCCACCCCATACCACCATGTCCTCTTCCACCACATCATCTCTAGTTCCCGCCACTGTTGTGGCAACTACTGTGGTTGCACCCTTAGTTCCTCCATCTACATCTGTTCCCCCCCCATGACTACATCAGAGCAGGTTGTCCAGCCAACTGCTCCACCTGCTAGCTCATAAGCTCAGCCATGTCCATTGTCGGAGGTGTTCACGGTGAGAATCAAGTTAATTTATGAAATTTTTTCGATGTATTAACCAAAATTAATTTAAGCAATTATTATTTTTCAATGAAATGATTGTCGTAAATGTTGTAGGGTGGAATTGCGGAGAGGCTCAACAGATCTAGGACACCTACTTCTCATCCCCCACTCGAATCAGCGGTGAGTTATTTAAGATTTGAATTTTGCATTCATTTTATAAATGTGGTAAATGTTACAAATGCTTAAAGCTAATGGTACCTTATATCATTTGTCTCAAAGCGTGGAGAGACAGTCTACTCCTAAACGGAAGAAGACCCGAGGTAGCAGTAGCTCCAAGAAGAGAAAGATCGATTTTGGAGATGCACCAGGGAGTGACCAGGATGGTCACAATGCTTGACACACCATGTATCTACATTAGCCACGATGTGGCACCTTTGGGCACCAGTTGCCGTGTACTTTGTATCTACGACACAGGTTGCCATGAATTTTGGATCTACGACATGAGTTGTCGGATTTTGTATAGGGCACTAGTTGCCATTTATTTTGGATCTACGCCACAAGTTGTCGGATTTTGTATAGGGAACGAGTTTCCATCGTATGTACATTGGGAACCATGTTCCACTATTTGCCTGAAAATTTATATATTTGTTTGAGTTTTGTTCCACTATGGTTTTATCTCATGGATTTATATATAGCTTTGTTCGAGTTTTGTTCTATATATGTGTATAATGATTTGGATTCAAATGTATGTCATGGCGATTTTGGATGAAACCTAGAGCACCATTTTAGGGTTTTTATTGCAACAACAACAATTATTAAGGCCAATATTTCAAACAAGATGTAATATTAACCCCGAATAAAAACAAAGGTGATTTTGGGAGGACCATTTTTTTATTCGGAGATCAAGTTCACTTGAATCCAAGACAACTTCTCTCACAACTAAGTTAATATTCTGACTACAGAGTATTCTAGGAAACTCACCCAACCATAAAAAATCATAGCACTCTCTTCCACTACCCTACTTAACACAATGAATATATGCTCTTTCTCTACTCAATAATCCCTTAGGGATATTGTTCCCATACAATGGTCTTTAGTATAGGTAGAAACAATCAAATCCAATAAATTATTTTAGGAAATAACTAGATAAAGAATACAACTTGTTTCCTAAGAAACCGATGAGAAACATTAACCAACAGGTGAATAATTTCTACATTTCCTAATCTTTAATATGTTCATCTACAACCCCTCTCTTTCTCCCCCAACATCTACAAATTCCTCTTTTATACTACTAATTCTGTCATTTTCAAATTTGGTTAATGGGTAACAAATATAGAGAATACAACATGAGGAGCAGAGAGTATGAACTTGAGAATTGGAGAATAATGGTATAATGATCCCCAATGAGGTAGGAGAATTAAGTAATCCTCACACTTCTACAAACTAATTTTACCTTTCCCAAGCTTGCATAAATACACAAGGTAGACTTCCTCACCAACTTCCACATGAATTTATGATTGGAGTCACAGGTAAAGGAAGTGGATGAACTTTATTGAAGGCATATGATGAAAAGGTGGGAGTTCTTAGAATGAAACTTGGTAATGGACGATTAATTTCTCATAAGATCCCTCTATGTTTCTTCTCCAGTGGAATCACAACCCATCCTGTGGTCTTTGCAACCATCTTTGATTGCTATATATTAAATTCTAACATTAATATTTTCATAGCTTTGAGTTCATTGTGGTAAGCCTACAACATCATTCATACAAGTGTATTTACAACATCTACATGACTAGCCATTCATTAGTCGAGGCTTGGCCCTGAGATGCATATTTACAACATTTACATCAAGTCCAATCTAGCTTCAAAAAACCCCCAAAAATAGTTACAATCTCAACCATACTGGTCAATACATTAGTACTGATAATAATAACTACATATAATCCGCTTAAATTATATTAATATCCAAACAACAAAAATCCTAGAGAAATACTGAGCAAAACCCTAATTTCCAAAATGGACCTACAAGATGACACTCGAGCCATGGGACTGAAGGAGAGGGGCACCCCTAGCACTATCCTGATGTCCTAAATCCAACGGAGTTGACAGTTTTTTGATCCGAACCATGGTTGTCATTCTATGGCTTGTTCCTTCTCGCATCCAAAAGGCCTTCAGGGACACCTGTTGGATACCTACCGAGGGCATAGAATTCCAATCGTGCAACAAAAATGAGTTCCGGGGAGTCCTATAAGTGTTTCTAGGAAGGTTCCAGCTAGGAACACTAGCCATAAGTGTCCGGTCGATGATTTTGCAAATTTTACCCCAATGTGCAAAAATTGCACACTCCCTTATTGAACAAAACCCTAGATTCAACAATGGACTTGCAAGATGACACTTGGGCTATGGGATCGAACGAGAGGGGCACCCCTAGCACTATCCCGATGTCCTGAATCCAATGGATTCGATGGTTTGTCGATCTGAGCCACAATCATCATTCTATGGCTCGTTCTGTCTCGCATCCAAAAGGCCTTCATGGACACTTGTTGGATACCTACTCGGGGCATAGAATTCCAATCGTGCAACAAAATCAGGTTTTGGGGAGTCTTGCAAGTGTGTCTAGGAAGGTTCCAATTGGGAACACTATACATAAGTGTCTAATCGATGATTTTACAAATTTGACCCCAATGTGCAAAAATTGCACACTCCCTTACTGAGCAAAACCCTAGTTTCCAAAATGGACCTACAAGATGACATCTGGGCCATGGGACCAGAGGATAGGGGCACCCTTAGCACTATCCCGATTTCCTGAATCCAACGGATTCGACGGTTTGTCGATCCGAGCCACAGTCGTCATTCTATGGCTCGTTCCATCTTTCATCCAAAAGGCCTTCATGGACACTTGTTGGATACCTACTGGGGGCATAGAATTCCAACCGTGCAACAAAACCGTGTTTCAGGGAGTCTTGCAAGTGTGTCTAGGATGGTTCTAGCTGGGAACGCTAGCCATAAGTGTCTGGTCGATGATTTTGCAAATTTGACCCCAGTGTGCAAAAATTGCACACTCCCTTACTAAGCAAAACCCTAGTTTCCAAAATGGACCTACAAGATGACACCTGAGCCATGGAATCGGAGGAGAGGGGAACCCATAACACTACCCTGATGTCCTGAATCCAACAGAGTCGACGGTTTGTCGATCCGAGCCACAGTTGTCATTCTATGGCTCATTCCGTCTCACATCCAAATGGCCTTCAAGACACCTGCCGGATACCTACCAGGGGCATAGAATTCCAACCATGCAACAAAACTAGGTTCCGGGGAGTCTTGCAAGTGTGTCTAGGAAGTTTCCAGTTGGGAATGCTAGCCATAAGTCCCCGGTCGACGATTTTTCAAATTTGACCCCAATGTGCAAAAATTGCACACTCCCTTACTGAGCAAAACCCTACTTTCCAAAATGGACCTACAATATGACACCTGGGCCATGGGATCGGAGAAGAGGGGCACCCCTAGCACTATCCTGATGTCTTGAATCCAATGGAGTCAACGGTTTTTTGATCCGAGACATGGTTTTCATTCTATGGATCGTTCCGTATCGCATCCAAAAGGCCTTCAAGGACACCTATTGGATACCTACTGGGGGCATAGAATTCCAACCGTGAAACAAAACCGGGTTTTGGGGAGTCTTGCAAGTGTGTCTAGAAAGGTTTTAGCTGGGAATGGTAGCCATAATTGCCCGGTCAACGATTTTGCAAATTTGACCCCAATGTGCAAAAATTGCACACTCCCTTACTGAGCAAAACCCTAGTTTCCAAAATGGACCTACAAGATGACATCTAGGCCATGGGAACGGAGGAGAGGGGCACCCCTAGCACTACCCTGATGTCCTGAATCCAACGGAGTCAACGGTTGGTCGATCCTAGCCGCGGTCATCATTCTATGGCTCATTCTGTCTTGCATCCAAAAGGCCTTCAGGGACACCTGAAGGATACCTACCAGGGGCATAGAATTCCAACCGTGCAACAAACCGGGTTTTGGGGAGTCCTTCAAGTGTGTCTAGGAAGGTTTCAGCTGGGAACGCTAGCCATAAGTACCCGTCGACGATTTTGCAAATTTGACCCTAATGTGCAAAAATTGTACACTCCCTTACTGAGCAAAACCCTAGTTTCCAAAATGGACCTACAAGATGACACTTGTGCCATGGGGCTGGGGGAGAGGGGCACCCCTAGCACTATCCCTATGTCCTGAATCCAACGGAGTTGACGGTTTTTCGATTCGAGCCACGATCGTCATTCTATGGATCGTTCCGTCTCACATCCAAAAGGCATTTAGGGACACCTACTGGATACCTACCGGGGGCATAGAATTCCAATCGTGCAACAAAACCGGGTTCTGGAGAGTCTTGCAAGTGTGTCTAGGAAGTTTCCAGCTGGGAACGCTAGCCATAAGTGCCCGGTTGACGATTTTGCAAATTTGACCCCAATGTGCAAAAATTGCACACTCCCTTACTTAGCAAAAACCTAGTTTCTAAAATAGAGCTACAAGATGAAAGCTGGGCCATCGGACCGGAGGAGAGGGATACCCCTAGCACTATCCCAACGTCCTGAATCTAACAGAGTCGATGGTTTGTAGATCCGAGCCACAGTCGTCATTCTATGGCTTGGTCGTCATTCTATGGCTTGTTCTATCTCACATCCAAAATTCCTTCAGGGACACTTGCTGGATACCTACTGGGGGCATAGAATGACCTCATAGTCCCAAGGTCAAGGGGTTTCAGTACTTGACCCAATCATGCTTAAGTGCATAGTCACTTACTAAGAAATACCCTAGTTCTTTATATCCATGAGCAAGATGATCATTAGGAAATGGAACCACACGAGAGAGGTTCCCCTAGATCAAATGCATTGTTATGGACCCAATGGATTTGATGGGACATCGATATGATCCACTGTCATTATTTTATGGCAACTTGTAGGTCGCCTTCTAAAGCCTTTTAGGGACACATGGGTAATTCTGTCATTAGGGAATAAAAATTGAACTAGGCATCAGAATTGAGTTTCATAAGCTCCTGCATGTGTGTTTGGACATCCTCGACATGGACACACCAGGCACACTCCAAAGGTCAATGGATTTCAGTACTTCACCAAATCATCAAAAAAGTGTATAGTCACTTACATAGAAACACCCTAGTTCCTAAGCTCAATCAATCAAGACAAGCATTGGGTGATGCACCCATGGGAGAGAAGTTCCTCTTAATGGAATGCATTGTCATGGACCCAACGTAGTTTAGGGTTCATCGATCTGAGCCATGGTTATCATTTTACGGCAAGTTGTAGGCCGCCACCTAAATGCTTTGAGGGACACTTGGTGATTCTGTCATTAGGGCATAAAAAATGAATTCTATAAGATCCTACATGTGTGCTTGGCCATTACCAACATGATAACACAACCCATAGTCCCAAGGTTGAGGGGCTGAGTACTTGACCCAATCATCCAAAATCTACATAGTGAGTTATTGAACAAAACCTTAGTTCCTAAGGTCAATGAACAAGATGAGCATAGGGTGATGGACCCATGGGATAGAGGTGACCTTATATGGAATGCATTATCATAGACCTAATGGATTTTATGTTTTGTTGACCCGAATGACAATCACCTCTGAAATCCTTTCAAGGACACTTGGTGATTATGCCATTAGGGCATAAAACCAGATCTGGGCATCTAAATTGAATTCTATAAGATGGTGCATTTGTGTTTTTCCATGATTCTCATGGGAACACCACCCAAGGTCCCGATATTTTGGGTTTTTAGTACTTGATCCAATCATGGAAAAAGTGCATAGTCACTTATTGAGAAAAACCCTAGTTCATGAGATCAATAAAAAAGAAAAGCACTAGGTGATGGACACATGGGAGAAAGGTTCACCTAGATGGAATGCATTATGAAAGACCTAATGGAGTCATTGGTTCATTAATACGAGCCACAATCATCATTTTATGCTGAGTTGCAGCTCACATCCTAAATCCTTTCAGGGACACTTGGTGATTTTGTCATTAGGGGATAAAAACTAAACCAAGCATCAAAATTGAGTTTCGTAAGATCCCACATGTGTGTTTTTCCATGCTCGACATGGACACACCACCCATAGTTCCAAGGTTTATGGGTTTTAGTACTTGACCCAGTCATGTAAAAAGTGCATAATCTCTTAGGGAGTTGTTAGAAGATTTCAAGGAGGGGATACTATAAATCATGCTTAAAAAAACCATTGTGTACATTTCATAAGTTTTTTTTAGTTTATTTATATGTTTGATCTAATATCATGTTCTAAGAGTAGTAGTATGAGTACACCTAGTCTCAAATATGAGATTAATTGGGAATCCCATGATAAAATTATGGTAAGAAGGACATGAGATGCATGAGGTTCTTGAATTTTTGGAAGCTTGTCCACTATGTTTCTATTTTTCCTCAGAGTTTTTCACAATGTAGTGACAATTCCTAGATATAAATGGTGTTCCTATTGGTCTAGGTGGAGGAAAAAGAAACACATGCAACATCTCATTGAAGTAAAGAACTAATGTATTGGTGTTGTAGTTGATGCAACCAAATTAGCATAAGCATGGAAGTGGTTTGACCACCTTAACCACTAAAATAATGTATTAGTCAAATATGGGGGGAAGTGATAATTACATGTCAATGAACACTTATATTCCTCCATATGATTATAAATGTACCACTTTACACTAGTTATGGGATCAATAATGTATTCTTCTACTATATTTTAGGATTAATATCCAGTATAGTAAATATTCTTGCACTAAGGTGTCTTAATGTGTTTTTTTTCTTTCAACTCTTAAATTCAAGACCACTATAATTGATCCATGTCTCAATTCATGATTGTAAGAAAATATCAAGCATGAAATTTATGTTGAAAACAACTTTATATGGCCATGCATGCATTATTATTTCAAGCTTCTCATTGCAAATATCAACATGTTCCTATCAAAACCTAAGTTTTATGAACTAGGGTTTTCACCATTGGATTTGATCGACAACATTAGCTATAGTGCATATCACACGATAACTATATAGGTCAATTGCAATATTCTAGTAGCTATTAACAAGGAAAACCAATACTATTATTATGGGGTGGCTATATGAATGTTGAAAGAAAATCCACATATGAATGCACATTTTCTTAATATTGAATGTTAATAATTTGAAACCTTATGAGCCATCCACAATTGGCAATTCAAATGCGGGGAAACTCTTGTCAAAGAGGACTTACCAATGTAATATTAGGTAGGAATGTAAGCTAATTGAGTGTGGAATTTTGAGAATATTTTATAAGATCCAAACAAACCTAAACATGTCCTATATGGTAGTTTGAAAGCTCCTTTATGCACGTGCGGCAGCTAACAGAACCCAAGTTCACTCGTCGTTTTGGGTTTCGTGCCCCCGGAGCAATTCCTTAAAGTGTCCCTGAATGGCCACAAGGTGCCGGAACAAGATGCCTATAGCACCCAAACCATGGCTCTGGTCATGAATCCATCGATTTCGATGGATCCAGGATGTCGGCTTTCAGCTAGGGGACCCCCCACAGTGTGCCTCCAACCGCCGAAAATGGTGTTATTGTGCCATCTTTGGAGCTAGGGTTTTTCTTGAAGGCCTTTCGAATATTGCTCAAGGGGGTCATTTATCATTTGAAGGCTCCCAGGCGTGCATGGCCACCATGGACACATCAACAATGGCCATACGTATGTGCAAGAGCTGACGGAACCCAAGTCCGCTCACTGGTTTGGGTTCCATGCCCTTGGAGCAATTCCTTAAAGTGTCCCTGAATGGCCCCTGGGTGCCAGATCAAGATGCCCGCAGCAACCAAACCATGGCTCTGGTCATGAATTTTCTGATTTCGATGGATCTGGGATGCCGAGTCCCAGCTAGGGGACCCCTGCAGCGTGCCGCCAACCCCCATGAATGGTGTTATTGTGCCATCTCTAGAGCTAGGGTTTTGCTCAGTGAGGGCCATTCCAAATTTGCTCAAGGGGGTCGTTTCTCATCCGAAGGCTCCCGGGCATGCATGGCCACCGTGTACCCATCCACAATGGCCATACACACCTATGGGAGCTGATGGAATCCAAGTCCGCTAGCTGGTTTGGGTTCCATGGCCACAGAGCAAATCCTTAAAGTGTCCTTGAATGGCCCCGGGGTTCCTGATGAAAATGCCCGTAGCACCCAAACTGTGGCTCCGATCGTGAATCCGTCGATTTTCATGGATCTAGGATGCCAGGTTTCAACTAGGGGACCCCCCACAGCATGCCTCCAACCCCTAGAAACTGTGTTATTGCGCCATCTCCAAAGCTATGGTTTTGCTCAGTGAAGGCCTTTCGAATATTGCTCAAGGGGGTCATTTTTCGTCCGAAGGCTCTCGGGAATGCGTGTCCATTATGGACACATCCACAATGGCCATACACATGCGTGGAAGCTAACGGAACCCAAGTCCGCTTGCCGGTTTGGGTTTCGTGCCCCCGGAGCAATTCCTCAAAGTGTCCCTGAATGGTCCCATGGTGCCGGAACAAGATGCCCGCAACACCCAAACCGTGGCTTTGGTCATGAATATGTTGATTCCGATGGATCTAGACGCCGGGTTTCAGCTAGGGGATCCCCCTCAGTGTGCCACCAACCCCCATAAACGGTGTTATTATGCCATCTACGGAGCTAGGGTTTTGCTTAGTGAAGGTGTTTTAAATATTGCTCAAGGGGGTCATTTCTCGTCTGAAGGCTCCCGGGATTTTGTGACCATCATAAACACATCCACAATGGTGATACACATAGTGCAGCAGCTAACGTAACCCAATTCCGCTTGCTGGTTTGGGTTCCGTGCCCCCAAAGCAATTCCTCAAAGTGTCCCTGAATGGCCCCAGGGTGTTGGACCAAGATTCTCGCAGCACCCAAACCATGGCTCCAGTCATGAATCCATCAATTCCGATGGATCCGGGATGCTGGGTTTCAGCTAGGCCCCCCCCACAATGTGCCTCCAACCCCCGAAAATGGTGTTATTGTGCCATCTACGGAGCTAGGGTTTTGGCCATCGTGCACACGTCCAAAATGGAAATACGCACCATTGTGGACGTGTCCACAGTGGCCATGCATGCCAGGAGCCTTCAGATGAGAAATTGCCCCCTTGAGTGAATTTGGAATGGCCCCCTTGAGTGAATTTGGAATGGCCCCGACTGAGCAAAACCCTAACTCTGGAGATGGCACATTGACACCGTTTGCTAGACTTAGAGGCATGATGTGGGGGATCGCCTAGCTAAAACCTGGTGTCATGGATCCATCAAAATCGATGGATTCATGATAGGATCCACGGTTTGGGTGCTACGGGCATTTTCGTCGAACACCCCGGGGCCATTTAGGGACACTTTACGGATTTGCTCCGGGGCCACAGAACCCAAACCAACGAGCAGACTTGGATTTCGTCGGCTCCCATAGGTGTGTATGGCCATTTTGGACGTGTCCACATTTCCCACGCATGCTCGGGAGACTTCGGATGAGAAATGTCCCCCTTGAGTGAATTTGGAATGGAGTGAATTTGGAATGGCCCTCACTGAGAAAAACCCTAGCTCTGGAGATGGCACATTGGCACCATTTCTGGGACTTTGAGGCATGGTGTGGGGGGTCCCCTAGCTAAAACACAGTGTCCCGAATCCATCGGAATCAACGAAATCACGATCAGAACCACGGTTTGGGTGCTAAGGGAATCTTGGTCCGGCACCCCGGGGCCATTCATGGACACTTTGAGGAATTGCTCCGGGGGCACGGAACCCAAACCGGTGAGCGGACTTGGGTTCCATCAGATCCTGCATGTGCGTATGGCATTTTGGATGCGTCCACAGTGGCCATGCATGCCTGGGATCCTTCAGAGGAGAAATTCCCCCCTTGAGCAATATTCAAAAGGCCTTCACTGAGCAAAACCCTAGCTCCGGAGATGGCACAATAACACTATTTTTGGGGGTTGGAGGCACACTGTGGGGGTTCCCCTAGTTGAAACCCAGCATCCTAGATCCATCGAAATCGACAGATTCATGATTGGAGCCACGGATTTGGTGATACGGTCATTTTCGTTAGGCACCCTGGGGCCATTCAAGGACACTTTGAGGATTTGCTCTGGGGCCACGAAACCCAAACTGGTGAGCGGACTTGGATTCCGTTGGTTCCCACAGGTGCACGTGTCCATTATGGACTCATCCACCATGGCCACGCACGCCCAGGAGCCTTTGAATGAGAAATGTCCCCCTTGAGCAAATTTGGAATGGCCCTCACTGAGCAAAACCCTAGCTCCGGAGATGGCACATGGGAACCATTTCTGAGACTTCGAGGCATGATGTGGGGGGTCCTCTAGTTGAAAAATGGAGTCCTGTATCCATCAGAATCAACGGATTTGCGATCGGAGCCACGGTTTGGGTGCTACGAGCATTTTCGTCGGGCACCCAGGGGCCATTTAGGGACACTTTGAGGATTTGCTCCGGGGCCACGAAACCCAAACTGACTAGCGGACTTCGATTTTGTCGGCTCCCATAGGTGCACGTGGCCAGTGTGGATGCATCCATAGTGGCCACGCATGCCCGGGAGCCTTCGGATGAGAAATTCCCCCCTTGAGCGAAATTGGATCACTCTCTTTCACATTTGTGAAGACCTGTGATCACTAAGGTTACTAATATCTTGTTCTAACACTAAGGCCATTTACCTAGTAGAACACATGGAGAGAGGAGCTAATAGCTAACATGATTTTGGATGTCAACACTAGAGGATACCTACAATTGCAATGATATATAGAATAATGATTTATTCCTTCTCATACCATCAATATCACACCGTTTTATTTGTAATTAGCTTCATGGAGGAATTCACTCTGGTTCATGAAAACACCCCTAGGAGGATATCTGAAGTCTAGGGAGGACAAGTTGGCTTGATCTTGATCCTTCTGAGCTTATATTGTTACATCCCTTGGAGTTTTATGATTAGGGTGTTTTGACGAAACCCTAGGTGCATTTTCTAAATAAGAAGAAGAGAAGTAGATGTATTGCATTGGACGACTTGTTTTAGTGATTCATGCATGTTATATCTCCTTGGTTCAGCAAGGGCTTTCACTATTTTTCCTAGCTATTTGGAGAGCTAGTGAATTGTACTAGCCTTGTGATAAGGCTCTCATGCATGTTCTTGAATTGTAATTTATAGTTATATATGTATTGCTACTTTATCATAAGTAAAAGATAATTTTGTTGAGTGATTTGACATTATCATTGAATAAGTTAAGGGTTGTTTTACTATTGCTATAATTGTTGTAAAAGTGAGTTTTCAGATTTGGTTTATGCATGATAAGTTTTCAATGCAACTAAATCTAATATAAGAACTAGGATATTTTTGTGAGGCTCCATGCAAATTCACTAAAGCACAAAAGTGATTGTGACTAGGTGAAACTCTACTCTTTGAGGTTTCAGAGGCTTTGGATTTATGCGTTTCCTCCTACCATATTTAAGTATATAAAATATTTTATAAGGGCATGCTAAAACATTCTAACGTAGACATTCATTGTGGGTAATCTAGATGGACCACATTTCTTGCAAAGCCAAGGATTGATTTACATTATATGTGTGTGATATCCATCTACGAAGAGTAGAGTTGAGATTTTTTGTGTGCCCATGGTTGAGGGTCTAAGAGTATGTGAGATAATTCAGAACCCAATGTAAAAGGCCTAGCAAAGGAAAATTCCAATTAATTTTGAGAAAGTGACCAATTAGGTCAAAATTTGAGCATCTTGTTCTATCACTAAGGTAATTTCCCTAATAGAAGACATGCATAGTGGAGCTAATGCCTAACATGACATTGGGTGCTATCAATAGCGTTGTGCGATGCTAAAGTATAAGACCTAGGGTTTGAGGATTGAAATACCAGGATGGACATGTATCCTTGGATGATAGAAATAGTGTTATATTGTAGTGTACTTGTGTGATGTGACATGGATAGGGTTTGCATGAGATATCTCATATTAACATGTTCATGAGCTCTTGCTCATGGTAGTGGAAGTGTTGGAATATTCTCCCCATTTTTTTTTTCCAGTTTTGCATGCATGCATGCATTCTGCATGCATCCAGTCATCATCATGGTGGACCTCCCAGCTCCTAGAGCTTGATTCTATCTCTCTGCAGCCTATCTACAACCCCCAGGGGGCCTCCTACCTACCAAAGGCGCCATTCTTCATGCCAAGTGCGCCTTTCTCACCTACCATAGCCAGTTAGGTGCCTTTCTCACCTACCAGTTAGTTATCATTCAGTTCTTCCTTGATTTAAGGCTAGATTGACTCCCCCACTGACTGTTTCACTCGGATAGACCTCCAGTGAGACTAGTCTGTCCATTCTGACTCTAGTTATCTCCTCATGCACCCTCCATTGAGCCTCCTTCATTCAGTTCATGCCTACCTCACTCAACTAGACTCCTCATGCGCCCTCCACTGAGCCTCCTTCATTTAGTTAGTGCCTACTTCACTCAGTTAGACTCAGTTGACTGACTGTTACCACTGATGACTGATACATTGACTGGATGATGACTCCACTATCATCCAAGCCACACTCTGAGTTAGGAATTCGAATGCCCTACTTGGCCTATTCAAATCCTATATTATGCTCCTTATTGTTCTATTGTACTCCTTCACTTACATTCTTATTCATTGTATAATACTGAGATATTGTTCTATTTTACTGTGTTTATGAGTGATCATTGAGTGTCTCCTTCTCTTCTTCTTTGCAACATATTTGTGAGTTTGATTGTGATTTTCTACAGCTTCCAGATCCCTTGCATATTCCTACATGGTACCAGAGCAGGAAGCAGCTAATCGAATTGCAATAGTTGAAGCAGCACTGGTTGCAACATTTCTTTGAGCAGCGATCTTTCACTTGTGCAGCAGAAGCCTCTGAGTTTCCACAACAAATCTATGCTATTACTTGATTTCATTGGAGAAATCCAGTGAGGTCTAGCCAGGTGTGAAGGACTTAGTCCATGTGCCAAGTGTCCTTAAGGTAGTGTTCAGTCGAAGTGTAGCATTCTCCATCAACACATCTTTTAGTGTCTTGCAGGTTTATTCACCCGTTCGGAATCTTCTTCAACTATTCGACTTTCTCTGTTCAGATGGATCTAAAGCTTACATCTTCCAACTATGTTCAGTGGAAATCCAAGATGGCTCTCTTCACCTAAATACTCAACGGAATGATGGTAGAACCTCTCAGTGCAGTTGAAAATTCCATGTACTTGGATCGGCATGATGAAGCAATTGGTCTCCTCCTTCTCTCAATTTCTGATGAACTACACTTTCATGTCATCGATCTTACATCTCCGAAAGAGGTGTGGGACAAGCTCGAATCTCTCTTTGGGCCAAAGGATGATATGGTAGCACACAAATTGGAGAATGAGCTCATATGTTTGAGTCCTAGCAGCTTCGAATCTATTAATGCCTTTCTCACCAAGTTCAAAAGCTTGATATCATAGTTGAAAAGATATGAGATAGTGAAGGAAGACAAGCAACTTATACTTACCATTCTCTCAAAGTTGGGGGAAAATTTCTCAGTTTTTGTCTCTAATTTCTAGTCAGCTAGGCTATCCATTCCAAAATGGAAGTTTCCCTCATCTGATGATTTCACACAATCTCTTACCCAAGAGGAAGAGAAGTTGATTTCGATGGGAATGACCAAACCCAAATTGGATTTAGCCCTTACAGTTGTAGAGAGAACGAATGATATAGGAAAGCAAAAGATTTCTCGCAAGAAATCTAATGGTACAAGGCCTACAAATAGTCTAGATTAGTCAAATAGGGTTTCAAACACTAGGAAGACCAAGCATTCTCACAAGAGAAAACCAAATTGCAACTATTGTCTTAAAGGCATTCATCCTGAGAGTTCTTGTATGAAGAAGGCCATAGATTTGATGGTTCAATTACTCAAGAAGAACAATCTTCCTATTCCTGCATGTATAAGGAAGAAAGATCTTGATCCTGAATCTTCTAGATCCGAAGGTAAAGAAAAATGTCATGCTCTCATGGCAAGTGCATCATCAGATTCCTCCTTCATTATAGATTCAGAAGCCACAAGACACATGTCTTCCTCCGAAGGTCTCTTCTCCAAGTTTGAGAGCTCAAAAGGCCCTTCCATCAGATTGGGAAATGATTCAGAAATTCCTTCTCAAGGTATCGGAAGAATTGATCTTGACTCTGGATATTTTTCTAATGTGCTTTATGTTCCTTCTCTTGCAGCAAATTTACTCTCTGTATATCAAATGACTCATGTTGGAAATCCCAAGAGAGTAATCTTCTCTCCAAATGAAGTCGAAGTACAGGACATGGTCTCAGGGGAAGTCATTTCAAAAGGTATTGCAAATCATGAGTCCAAGCTCTATGAATTCTCACACTTCTTACCTCTCTCAAAGGAATCTACTCTTCACTCTCACACTCATGAAGATAGCAAGATCAGCAATATTGCTCATGGCACATGCAAAAGTTGCTTGAAAGGAAAAAATAGATCCAAGAAGGTTGAGAAAAAGAGGACTCCTAAAAAGGTACGAATGCAAGATCCAGATTCACAAGAACCTGAAGATTTGAAACCTATTGATTCAAATCCCATGGAAAAAAGGGCCATCAACACTACATTCACTAGTGATCTTCCATCTTTGTCTGTATCTAGTTCTTTTGAAAAAGATCTCACCAGTAACAGCTCAAGGGAGATATCCGAGATCTACATGCTTCTTCAAAAGAAGGTTCATGATGGTTACATGTCTGATTATGTTTCCACTTCTTCATACTTAGAGGTTGGGAATGATGATGAGTCAGTTTCATCTGCTTCTTCACATGAGCCTTTGGATTCAGAGGTTGAGAATGGTGATGAGTTTTGAGAGAACAAATCTCCATCATATGGCAGTTCAGATTCTAAGTATGAGACATCAGCTTCACATGTTTCTCTTCATGAAACTTCAAACTTAGAGTTTGTGTGTGACGTTGAGCCAGTTTTTCTTGCTCCTCCTCATGAGGTTTCATATTCAGAGCTTGAAAGTGTTGGTGATTTTCAAGAGAGCGAATCCTCAGCATATAGCAGATCAGATTCGGAAGAAGATAGTGATGAAGAGCAAATGTTGGATCTATACCCACATGAACCTGAATATCTAACAAATGCTAAAGATGAAGAAATGGAAGTTTCAGTTCCTTATGATCTCTCAACTGACTTTCCTCCTCTTGCAATAAGGGAAGCCACTGCTTTCACATCTTCTGGTGATCCAGCTGATCGATTGAGAACAAGTTCCGATTTTCATGATGAAGGGACTCACTCTTCTCACATTTTTGGTTCATCTTGGATCGATCGACCCTTCCTATAGAAGGTCACTTGCCTCTTTCAAGGGTAAGCAACGATATTCTACTTTAGCACCTTCAGTCTATTTTGAGGGAGGGCGTTTTTCCCACTGGGTTTTCCCTCTTTCCTCACTTAGTTTATTTTAGATTGATTGTATGGGGTGACCTTTGGTCTCAGTAACCAGGGCCCTATCTTGCTATTTTTCAGGGTGACCTTTGGTCTTAGTTACCAGGGCCCTACTCTTCAGTTATTTTCTCATAGTAGAGCTTGTGGGGGTGTGTTGGAATATTATCCCCATCTTTTTTTCATTTTTATATGCATGCATGCATTCTGCATGCATCCAGTCATCATCATGGTGGACCTCCCAGCTCCTAGAGCTTGACTCTAGCTCTCTGCAACCTGTCTACAGCCCCCAGGGGGCCTCCTACCTACCTGTTAATTTTTCAGCATTAATTCGATCTGATGTAGGATCTTCACTGAGAGAATAACATGTATAGCATATCAATCATATCAAGCACAACAAGCAATCACATAAGACAATGGACACACAGAGTTTCCTCGGGGAAAACCATAAAGGTGAAAAACCCCAATAACTTCCTTAGAGATAGATAGAGAAATGATACAAAACCCAAGCACAAGAGATAGTCTCCTAGCAGCAAATTCTCCTCCTCTACTAGTGCGCCACTCTCCAATGAGTGTATATGTGAGAAAGTGAATGATCAAATAGAGTGCCTCCCGCACTCTATTTATACTTGACTTGACTTGCCTAATAACCTTCACTAGGTCAGCCTCAACTTAACCACATAACATGATGCTGATAGGGCCAACCCCCAATAGGGTGGTCTAATAACCCTTTAACCCACATGACTTATACAGGACTGACCCCATCAAGGTGGTCTAATAACCCATCAAGTATAAGTTACGACACTTACAATATAAATGATGACACTTCCGTATAGAGGAATAATAAAATCTCTATAGGAATACAATATACATATGTGAAATACATTCCGAAGTTACAAATACATCAACACTCCCTCTTAACTAGGAAGGTATTTCTCGACACAGATCTGCTAGCAAAAGTCTTCTTCTCTGGATCATCGTCACTGGATCATTGTCATTGAATCACCATCATCGTCATGGCTGCTGCTATCTCAATCAATCTCCAATCTACTCGTCATAGGAAGTTCTATAGAGCCAGTGCTTTTTCATACTGGATGTAGGCCCACCACCTGTAGGTCTTCATCATCTGTGGGAACGGTCTGATAGAGGTGGACTCTCAGGACTAATTATGTGTTGATGCAATACTTGACCAGGGCATCCCAGGAAAAATTATGTGGCTAAGCACGACCGATAAGATCTCTCAGGACTGATTACTTGCATCCCTCGACAATACCTTTAAAGAGCATACCAGGAACATTTATGTGCCGCACCACGACCAACAAGATCTCTAAAGAGCATCCCAGGACTTATTATGAGCACGCAGCTAAACCTATCGAATCTCCAGGACTGATTACATGTGAATAGAAAATACCTTTAAAGAGTATCCCAAGAACATTTTTGTGCCGTAGCACGACTAGCAAGATCTCTAAAGAGCATCCCAGGATTTATTACGAGCACACAGCTCAACCTATCGGATATCCAGGACTGATTACATGTCTCCATAGCAATACCTCATACCAGGACTGATTACAAGCACACAGCTCAACCTATCGGATCTCAGATAACTGATTACATGCTACTTGCACAACCTGCCACATATCATCCATGACCTCGAAGTATCAACCTGATACCCATGATCTAGCTGATCATCATCGCACGGAGCATCATCTTGATGCTCATACATCATCCTGATGTACATCATCTAGAATATCATCCTGATACTCATCATAACATCATCCTGATGCATGTCATCTAGAGCAACATCCTGAAGCTCATCATCCATGATCAGCCTGATCATACAATGCATCCACTTGATGCATATCATCTGGAGAAACATCCCGAAGCTCATCATCCATGATCATCCTGATCATACAATGCATCCACCTGATGCATACAAAGTATCTACCTGATACATATCATCATACATGATCTACCTGATCATACAAGTATCCACCTGATACACATACAAATACATGATCCACCTGATCATACAATGTATCCACCTAATACATATACAAATACATGATCCACTTGATCATGTCAAGCATCCAACATGATGCATATACATATACATGATCCAACTGATCATAACAAGCATCCAACATGATGCATATACATGTACATGATCCAACTAATCATAATAAGCATCCAACATGATGCATATACATGTACATGATCCAACTGATCATAACAAGCATCCAACATGATGCATACAGAGCAGTAACTGGAGCATCGTTCTGATGCTCATCACACAACGCTTACATCCACAGCCATGGGACAGATCCTCCTCTCACCATGCTTGGAATGGCTCCTACAAATGTGTCCATCACTTCTTCCTCGAAGTGTCATCAATCTGAAGAACACCAAGCCTCTCTATGAAGTACTCAAACTTCACTCTGGGTAGTGGTTTCGTCAACACATCCACAACCTACTCATCCGTCCCAACATATAGGAGCTTCACTGCTCCTCTCTGCACCATATCCCTGATATAGTGATATTTGATCTCAATGTGCTTCGACCTATCGTGGAACATCGTATTCTCAGACAGCTTCACACAACTTTGGTTGTCACAAAAGATACCAGTAGCATCCAACGGGAGATCAAATAACTCAGACAGTAGCTTCCTCAATCATACTACCTCACAACTAGCCGAACAAGCTAGAACATACTCTGCTTTAGCTGTACTCAGTGCTACGCAGGACTACTTCCTACTAAACCAAGAGATCACAACTGATCCCATACTGAAGTAGCACCTAGAAGTGCTCTTCCTATCTGCAGCACTTCCTAGCCAGTCTGAATCAACATAACCCTGCAGGTTAAACTTTTGATTCACATCATACTTGAGCCCATAATCAATTGTACCCTTCAGGTACCTCAGAATATGCTTTATAGCAATCAGGTGAACACCTCTGGGATCCGTCAGGAACTGGCTCAATGTGTTCACCGCAAAGAAAATATCTGGTCTCGTGTTCGTCAGGTACATCAAGAACCCAATCATCTGACAATACACCGTGACATCAACCGGATCGGATGAAGCATCACACAGAAGCTTCAGGTTCGATGCCATAGGTGTGGCCATGGTCTTGTAGTCCATTATCTCGAACCTCTTCAGGATCTCTATTGCATACTTCCCTTGTCCAAGGAAGATTCCATTTGCACTCTACCACACCTCCATGCCTAGAAAATAGTGCATCATCCCCAAGTCCTTCATCTCGAACTTGGCAGCAAGCTTCCTCTTCGTGTCAGCAATCAATCTATCCTCACCTGTAACAAACAATTCATCCACATACAAAAGTAGTATCACTGGATTGCCTTCCTCAACCTTGTAGTAAAGGTTGGACTCATCTTTACTCTTGGTAAACCCCAAATTGGATAGGAAACTGTCCATCCTACCATACCAAGTCCTAGGAGCTTGCTTCAATCCATACAAGGCTTTCTTCAATCTGCACACATATGACTCTCTATCATGTGTCTCAAAACTAAGTGGCTGCTCCACATACACTTTCTCTTCGACTACACCATTCAAGAAAGCTGTCTTGACATCCATCTGGTGTATCTTCCATTTCATCACTGCAGCCAGAGCAAGTACTATTCTGATGGAAGTGTATCTGGCTACAGGAGCAAAAGTTTCGTCATAGTCTATCCCCTCTTTTTGAGAGAAGCCATGAGCTACAAACCTTGCCTTGTCTTTCTCTATGCTACCATCTGCAACATGATTGATTTTATAGATCCACTTGAAAGTCACATCAGACTTCTCTTCAGGTCTTGTGACCATATCCCAAACATCATTCTTCATGATCGACGAATCATGACATCCTTCCATTACTTCATCCCAGATCCCGGGAACTTCTGATTCTTCAATATCTTCAATAGATAGCTTTGTTGCTGGAACAAATGTTATAGTCCTTCTTTTGTAGGTGATGGTATACGATCTTTCCTACAAAACAAGTTTAATTGCATGATTAGAGACATCTCATAGTTTTTAGAACAAATTCTTACACATAAAGAAATATGTCATACAGTCATGCAATTATTTCATCCAATGCTTCAATACAACATTTACCCATATCCCGTAACTTTCTAGATGCCTTCCAATCTCTACCAGAACATTCTTAAGAGTGTGCACAAATCCCAACATGTCATCAAAGAGGTTTCATTCTAGATAAGTAGCAATGGAATGTTGTATAGTGCCATATGCCATTTACCTATTACATGCGTATTAGTAGTATACTGTTCATTAATGCAATTATTCTAATATGCATAATACACAACCTAAGTCTAGGAACATAAGTATATACATCTTTGAACAGTATTATTTAATCAAAAATGACAATTCAAATACTTATCTTTGTTTGTTTGTTGGGTGGACTCCCTCTCAATCTTTGTTTCCTTACAAGAACTACTGGAGTGTGCTCCCTCTTGATCTTCGCTTCTTGGATTACCTGTCCTTGAACTTATATCCATTCTTGATCATTATGCATGCTTACTAGTATCACCATTGTGTTATCCTCGAAATCTCATATATAATCATACATTTATTAGTATAATCTTAATACTATCAAAACACAATAATCTTAAGCATGTATAGTCATGATCATTTCAAATACAGATAATAAGCATTAGTATTCAAGGTTTATATAGGTTAGTCATATCATTAATCAAAGTAAGGAACATAATATGCATAAACCCTAGATTACTCAAACTTGTAACTTCATGAGTAATCATTATCAATCATACAAAAGTATAAGATCCTTACATAGGGTAGGATTCTAACTTGATATAGGAAAAACATACTTGGTCATCATATTTGTTGGTTATGCCTAGCAATGTTTTCTTGTTCTCTTCAATGACCTGATTAACTCATAATTTAACCATTGTAGAACCAAATTATACATACCTCTATGTGATCCATGACTATGGATGAGTCTCTATCTTCATGTCACCATGGTCTTGATCTAGAACTTGATTTGTACCTTCATGTTAGCGGATAACATTCTCCTCATACAACACCATAGTGCATTAGTACAATCATAATACAATCATAAGTGTCATAACCCTAATCAATGAATGTCTTCTATCATGCATTCATACTTTTACTAGGGTGATAAGACAAGTTTAAAATTAAATAGGATTGTTACTAAACTCAATAACATGAAGACAATCATATTATAAACTTAATCATGAACATATTTCAAAACATACCTGTAAGTCATACCTGTCAGATTGCTTGTAGTAGTTGTTTTTGTTGTTCCAAATTGTTCTTAGGACAATCTGAGGAAAAGTGTCATCATCTTGGTATGTGCTGTGAGAGCTTGATCTTCATTTCCCATCTTTTCTTCTCGAGCTACAATCCGATCTTCTTCTTGTGAGCATTATTCCCACAGCCTACTGAATGTGATAAGTTTCTTCCTAGCACAAATTCCTTGGATGAAGGAATCCTATGACTTAGGAAGGCCATTAAGAGTGGTCATTACCACTTCTCCATTCTCAATATCTTCTCCCAAAGCTCCAAGTTGTTCTTTTATCTGGGAGACCATTGAGAAATAAGACTGCATGGTCTCTACATTCTGTAACTTGATATTCTTCAATTGATTCCTCAAGGTCATCTTCCGATTTATATTCTTCCCTTCAAATAGCTTGGTCAAGGAATCAAACATCTCCTTAGGTGTCTTCAGAGATGGCATATGAGGCATGAGATGGTCTTTGATAGAATCAACAATGATCCTTTCAGCCTTGACTAAGTTCCTCTTGTGTAAGGCCTTAGTCTCTTCTCCCTCTGGGATAGGAACCCCTTCACTTATGTAGGTGTTCAACTCACTCTCTTCTAGAATTAACCCAATCCTATACTTCCATGCTCGGGAGTTATCAGCCCCTTCAAGCTTATCCTCAAGCTTGGTGTGTTAGGACATCTTAAAGAGTACTTCAAATGGAAATAGAAAAGATTTAGGTCTTACCACTTGATTTGCAGAAATCTGGATCTGGAGCTGGATTAGGGTTTGTCAAAGAAACCCTAAAAATTCAAACTTCTGAAAGGATAGAAAGATGCACCTTGATGAGCTAATCAAGCTGGTATACTCAGAATTTGAAAACTGCAAAGTTTCACCCATCAAATTTTCTTTTCAAACTTTCAGATTCACTAGGGAGGACCCTGAATTAGGGTTTGATTTTCTCAGAGCTTCACCCATCCAAAAAGTTCGATCTTGGTCTCTAAACTTCGATTTTTTAGAGGAGCTTCCAGCCATGGTCTCAGATTTCAGAAATTCCAACTTTTGCAGAAGCCCTAATTTCTGGCTTCACTCGACAAGACCCCAAACTAGGGTTTGATTTTCCCGGACCTTCACCCAGCCAAAAAGTTCGCTCCAAAGCTCTAAACTTCAATTTTTCTGAGGAGCATCCAGCAATGGTCTTAGATTTCAGAAATTCCAACTTTTGTAGAAGCCCTAATTTCCGGCTTCACTCGATAGGACCCCAAAATAGGGTTTGATTTTCTCGGAGATTCACCCAACCAAAAAGTTTGATCCAAAGCTCTAAAATTTGATTTTTCTGAGGAGCATCCAGCCATGGTCTCAGATTTCAAAAATTCCTATTTTTGTGGAAACCCTAATTGTTAGGGCCAAAAATGAAAGTGCCTAAAATTGAATTTTGATTGGACAGAAAGATGCGCCTTGCTAAGGAGAGTCAATCTACCCTACTGTCTTTCCAAAATATGCGGAGAGAAACCCAAAAACAAGAATCCCTAGCTTCCACAACTGCACAGTGTCTTCTTCTGAGGTTAGCTCTGATACCATATTAATTTTTCAGCATTAATTCAATCTTATCTAGGATCTTTACTGAGAGAATAACATGTATAGCATATCAATCATATCAAGCACAACAAGCAATCACATAAGACAATGGACACACAAAGTTTCCTTGGGGAAAACCATAAAGGTGAAAAACCCCAATAACTTCCTCAGAGATAGATAGAGCAATGATACAAAACCCAAGCACAAGAGATAGTCTCCTAGCAGCAACTTCTCCTCCTCCACTAGTGCGTCACTCTCCAATGAGTGTCTATGTGAGAAAGTGAATGATCAAATAGAGTGCCTCCCGCACTCTATTTATACTTGACTTGACTTGCCTAATAACCTTTACTAGGTCAGCCTCAAATTAACCACATAACATGATGCTGATAGGGCCAACCCCCAATAGGGTGGTCTAATAACCATTTAACCCACATGAATTATACAGCGCTGACCCCATCAAGGTGGTCTAATAACCCATCAAGTATAAGTTACGACACTTACAATATAAATGACGACACTTTTGTATAGAGGAATAATAACATCTCTATAGGAATACAATATACATATGTGAAATACATTCCAAAGTTACAAATACATCAACACTACCAAAGGCGCCCTTCTGCATGCCAAGTGCACCTTTCTCACCTACCACATCCAGTTAGGCACCTTTCTCACCTCCCAGTCAGTTATCACTCAGTTCTTCCTTGATTTAAGGCTAGATTGAATCCCCCACTGACTGTTTCACTCCGATAGACCTCCAGTGAGATTAGTCTGTCCATTCTGAATCCAGTTAGCTCCTCATGCGCCCTCCATTAAGCCTCCTTCATTCAGTTCCTTCCCACCTCACTCAGTTAGACTCCTCATGCGCCCTCCACTAAGCCTCCTTCATTTAGTTAGTTCCTACTTCACTCAGTTAGACTCAGTTGACTAACTGTTACCACTGATGACTGATACATTGACTGGATGATGACTCCACTACCATCCAAGCCACACTCTGAGTTAGGAATTCGAATGCCCTACTTGGTCTATTCGAATCCTATATTATGCTCCTTACTGTTCTATTGTACTCATTCACTTACATTCTTATTCATTGTATAATACTGAGATATTGTTCTATTTTACTGTGTTTATGAGTGTCTCCTTCTCTTCTTCTTTGCAACATATTTGTGAGTTTGATTGTGAGTTGCTACAGCTTCCAGATCCCTTGCATATTCCTACAGGAAGAATTTGCAGAGGTGTTAGAGGCTTAAATATTGAAATAGTTCAATCCCAACATAAATTATCTCATTCTTATCACCGACCAAATGCATATTAGGGTTTGATGATAGAGTATAAGACCTAGGGTTTGAGGATTGAAATACCAAGATGGACATGTAGACTTGGATTCTATAAGTTGAGTTCTGTAGTGGTGTACTTGTGTGATGTGACATGGGTAGGGTTTTTAAACCCTAATAAAGATAATCATGCTAGTGGGGAGACATTGATTAACATAAGCTTGTTGTTGAAGCCAATGAGGGATTCCTAGATGTCCTAGAGATGATAGGGTTGCTGAGGAAACCCTAGGAGTTTAGCCTCAAATGAAAAGGATATGTTTAGCCTCCAATAAATGATATGGGTGCAACTAGGAGTATTTTATCACTCAGTATGGGTTTTATGGCACTAAACATGGTCAAACGATGAAACCTTGACCTTGGGACCAATGAATTGCAGTGGTTGGTGTAAAACATCAATGTATTGTAATAATAACTTAATCATAACTCAAAAATCAAATAAACGATATAAGATAACGATATCAAATAAACTATCTAACATGAATAACATTAATCATGCATGAATAAACAATCACATGGCTATACTATGCACCTCAATCAATTAGGCCTTCTGGATCCTCTCAGTTTTTTATTGTCTCGAACAACCTCTTATTCTCTGGATGAGGTAGTAAGTAGCATACCTTGTTTGATGTCTTCGCTGACATTGTTTGTAGTTGGATGTTTGTACCAACGATCAAGTGCACAAAGTGATACACCTGTGAAACTGGTCTATAATCTATGCATGTGTAGCCATTGCTCTTTGGTCCATTTCCATCTATTGTAAGATATTCCCCCTAAACAACCATTGAGCCAGTCAGAAAGGTAATGCCTTCACTATCGGTTAATGATGCGAGGAGGGTTTGCTTCCCCTGGATGCATCGTTCCAACCAATAATTCATCCCAATTGCATTGTCTGTCGGGGAGACAACTGCGTAGATGTGCCCTGCAAAAAGGCATTTTACGGTCATATTCCAACAAGTAGTGGTTTGATAACTTGGATAATTACAAAAACAAGGAGGGAACCGGGATATGCATGCAGAAATGTTTACCTGGTTGTACAAGATTAGATATATGATCATATTCATTCAAAATAGAGGATTGGCCTTCCTCTAATTGGATTGTTTCAACAACTGCACGTGGGTCCACTGCAAGTGATACATGATCCCATTCATCAACCCAATCCATTGATTCACACTCATCCCACTCACAACTGCTGCAAGTCCCACAAAAGAAAGGAAGTTTCCGCATCCATATTTCAAATAAGGGGCTGTGTGAGCTTCGAACCAAATGAAATCCATGAGTGCCTTGCACAGTACTACAACTATAAGAATGCGATCGATCTATAGCAACCACATGCCATAAATTTCTGACAACATGTCCTCTACCTGTTGGTCTGCGCTACTCTGTGGTTTGATCTGACATTTTTGCAGAGCACCATCAAACTATGGATTCTGCATCCCAAATATGAGGGTTTGACATGCACCTCATATCCTCCCTTCATAGGGTAGTTTTGAGACATGCTCTATCCCCATCATGCTCTCCCTTTCCATTCCCGGTCTCAAAATAGTTCCATATATGCAACACATCATAAGTCTTGTGCAAAATAATCAACCACTGGAATACACGTGCATTTTTGAACTGGCCTGCACAACCATCTGACCATATCCAATGCTGATTCATCTGTATACCTCTCTCCTTCAGCTGATCATAGAAAATTCTTAAGCAATGCTGCACATAATGCAGGTCATGGCACCTGTCGTCACTAATGTAGAAGTTGGTCTCTTTCAATATTATCCTCATGTCATTGCTGCTCTCTAGTGCATGCCTATAAGTGATATGGACCATTATGCTAACATGGTCTGAATGGTAGTATTGACTTTGAATCTCATTCTGTGGCTGCAGGGTGTAGTTTTCAACAAAGTCCACAACCGACAATATTGTGCCATTGGGAAAGGTGTCCTTGCACTACCTGTACTGTTCATCCTGCCATCGTGCTACATGGACATGCTATACATACTCCTCCTTCTTTTGGTAGAATTCCTTCATGAAATCGCAAATTTGTACCTGGTGCCACAAAACCAAGGGCATTAATACAATGTGACATTTGCAATCTGAATATATATGTACAAATTCAACATGTACAGTATGAAAGTATGCAAAATTTGATTACCTGTGACTTCACCAATGTAATTTTTTTGCTTTCCTTCGTACTATCTACTTGATATGTTAAGTACTTGAAGTTCTGCATTTCTACTGACATCCTTCCAAATTCGTGCTCCTCGGTTTCATGGATGCAACAACTCAATAATGCAAATCCATTGCACCTGGAACATGTCCCATATAAACATGATCTTTTATAATATTTTTGTCCTTCAGGTCTTGGACACATTATGCTATGTATAAATTCTTTGGATGCATTCTATGGTTGTAACGATGGGCATTCCTGCACAATGTTAGTATGCAAATCACAAAATATATGTTTATATGTATCATAATAGTATTCAAATTCTACATGGTATCTACAACAACATGTGTTGCGATCAATGCAAATTCTAACATACCAGGGTTTTCATTTTTGAAAGGACCTTTGGCCCAAGTTCAATTGTGTGTTCTCATTCTTGAACCTCTGGTAGAGTTTTGTTTGTGTCGTGTCAAAGAAGTGCTTGACATGGGGTTCACACCCCTTAATGCCTTTTATCAACTTTAACACATCTCTTTGATTCGATGACGGTCTAGTGTTATCATGCCAAAACTTTTGTACTGGTTCTTTAACAACATCAATAAGCTTCATGTCTAAACAAGGTAACCTACCAACAAAGGCCCACCAATATTTTTGGCCTGGTGTCTCAATTTTTTCTCTAATAGAAAAATACTTTTGAAGAGTCTTTCTATCTACTTTAAAGATTTTACATGTGTGTGATAGAAGGTGATGTTGACTTGTGGATTTTAATACGATCAATTCCAACAGTACACGGCGGGCCGCATTAAAATCTTTTGTACGAGAAGTTTTTCCAATCAAATTAAATGCAAATTGTATATTTATAACAACATGATCGTTGGCCTTTGAACTTCTAACTACCTTTATGCCAAAAATTATCCTAACATGAGCTAGACGATGTGCTTTTAACAAAGCCAGAACCAATTGACATTTTGCTGCATCGGTTTTGGATTCAAAAAATTCTTTGATTATCCTGTTACAATGGAAATCAATAGTGCGTTTGGGAAAATTACCTTCAAGTCCTGAAAATGAACTTTCATCCGCATGAATACGTCTAGGAGTTCTTCATCGCACGCTTGGTATTCGAGGCAAGGGAGTAGGAAGGAAGTTCGAGTCTCGTCACCGGTTTGTTGTGGCCCTTCGTTCACAATTTGGTCCTGCAAGGGAGTGTGTTCGACATGAGTGTGCTGTTCTTGGGGAGGTTTCCAATTAATAACCTGTTCAACATCCATCCCTTCATGCTCGACATCAAGCAATATTTGATTGAATTCAACCACTTCGTCGTTGCTTGTTGATGGATCTAAGGCACTAACATCTTGATGTTTACGGTTTTCCATGTACAACCTGGCCTTTTCTCTTATCTCATGGGCCTTTTCAGGGGGCGGCTCCTTCTTTCTAGAATTTCTTTTATTATTACGTTTGTTTCCCATATTCAATACGTTTTTTAACAAAACAACAATATCACTCCTGCAAGAATGGACAACAAATAAGATAGTAAAACTCGATGTAGCAATTGATTATGTACAACATCTAGCGAGAATGTTTTCATATAATCTTAAAAGCTATTGAGAATGCCATAGATATAACAACAACATCACCTCTAGGAATTCAATTGGATGGTAGTATGGGATGTTAATAGGATCACATTTCCTACAAAAGGAGAATCTCATACTCACTTCATTTTCATGTTTTGGATGAGTGAAAATAGCCCCAAAAGATTACTTGAGTTTGATTCTTTAGGTGTTTGTGTGAGTTGTTGTACTGAAATCATCCAAAATAGCCCCAAAAGATTACCTGAGTTTGATTCTTTAGGTGTTTGTGTGAGTTCTTGTGCTGAAATCATGAGTAATTCAACAAATGTTTGTGTATTAGATGGAGTTATGTGATTATGAAAGCTTATTGGTGGTGATGCAAGCAAGTTTTTTTTATTATCTTCATGAAAGGTTCAAAGCATTGCTTGGTGCATGTTGTAGTTTTTTTGTGGTAAGATGTTTTTATTGTCTATGTTGAAGATTAAGATGACTAAAATACATCTATCATACAATTCATGAAGAAAAACTAAAATAGATACAATTCAAACAAAGTGAATGAAGACTAAAATACATTTAACAAGAGGAAGAGGTCACCATACCTCAAGGATTATGATTACTCTTTGCTTCAAATGTAAAATGCGCTTTTGATGTATCCACTATATGTAAGAAGGGTTCAGGTGTGTCCAAGCAGCATGAGAATTCAATCCAAGGAGCCAAATAGAGTCCAACGGTTGTGTATTCAATCAAAGGAGTCAAATAGAGCCCAACTGGTGTGTATTCAATCCAAAGAGCCATTTAGAGCCCCAACTCTTGTGTATTCTATCCAATTTGTCAAAGAAACACCAAATGGTGTCTGAATTCACTCCAAGATGCAAATGGTTGTCGGACTGTGCGTGAAAACAATGAAAACATGTGTGGAATGAGAGAAAAAATGAGGGAGAAGAGAGTGGGTTATTTTCTGAATTTTATGCTCAGTAGGGACGCGCATGCGCCTCTAGCGCTTGCACACTAGATGCGCATGCGTGCTCCCGTTGAACGTTAAATAGATTGGTGGGTAACGTTTACTTCATTAATTTCCAAATAAATCGATATGTTTTAGTTTGTTCCTAGAGCCCCTCCCCCATAAAGGCCTTTAGGTCCTCTTCTAAACATTAATCCCTAAGTGCATAAGTGCACAAGATGATGACGAGGAGGAGGGTGATGACAATGAAGATGATCATGATGTAGATGAAGATGATAAAGATGATGATGTTGATGAAGATGAAGATGATGGTGATGATGATGAGGGTGATGAGGATGAGGGTGATGAGGATGATGATGATGGTGATGAAGAAGATGATGATGATGGAGATGTTGATGGGAGAGGGGGAGATGCCAATCATGATGAAGAGGAGGACAATGACGATGACGATGACAATGATGATGATGA